>OZ007591.1:22599658-23214958 GCA_963931845.1 Maratus michaelseni
ATTGCGATTTTAATACTCTGAACTACTATAAATCGGGAAAATATTAAGCAAGAGAGAAAAAAATCCATGCGTCAAGCATAGATCATGAAACACTTCACAACACATTGAGAAAACTGTAACAAAACTTCACAATTTAATAATGTGAAAGATGATATCTAAATAAACAGTTTGAAATATGTATAACACATTCGAAAACCCAATTAAAGCAATTACCGTTAATTGTCGAAAAGTATACGAATTCTTTCGTGCAGCAATTTATAGAATCTATAGATTTATATAGATACTGCATAGCATCCTAAAATTTACTTCAACTAGAAAACGCGTAACACATTTGAAAATTCCTCTACAGCAAATTCCGCCAATAAACGTAAATGTATTCACGATCTTTTGTGGAGCCCTGCATAGGATGTATAGAATTTATATACATCAAGTAATAATTAAAAAAATGAGTTAAATCTAAAAAAGCACACCACAACGGAAAGCACACTTCCAGAAATTATTATTCAATTAATATTGATAGACAGTATACTGTAACCTAATTTTTTTGTAATGTACTTGAAAATGAACGTTGAATGCTGTGTACACCTTATTCTATAGTAAGTCTTTTGTAGTGCACATTAGTGATATATATCAATTTAAATATGTTTGAAATAGTGTAACATTATTAAAGTAATATTTCAAATTTTAATTGCTAAAAGGCGTTAACCTAACATAGTGAAAAAGTACCCAAGCCGGGATTCGAATCCGGGTCATCAGTATAGCACACTGAAGTTCTACCAACTGAACCACTTGGGAACAACACTCAGCTTGGCACTTTCTCACCATCGTTCCCAAGTAGTTCAGTTGGTAGAACGTCAGTGCGCTATACTGATGACCCGGGTTCAAATCCCGGCTTGGGTACTTTTTCACTATGTTGGCTTAACGTATTTTAAGCAATTAAAATTATTATGAATTCAAGGCATGTGTAATTTTCTATGGAAAAATTTCCAAGTATTAAATGTATGATTTATTATTAAATTACACCGCCAATGATTTTCCCTCATACACCGTGATGCAATGGAATTCTTTTGAGTGTCCCTGTAAATGGACTATAAATACTATATACTTCATTTTCAACAACGAACAAGCCATAGTAAATTTCTATAACATATATTTACGTGAGTTAGAGCACTGGCAGCCGGCAGACAAACGGCAGACACATGGCAGACAAATGACAGACAGACGGTAGACATGAACACTTTATATGAACAATTTTCAACTACGTTGGAAAGTATTAAAAATGAATACATTTTGCTGATTTTTAAATACCCTTTTTTAATTGTTTCTTCATTCTTTGTGAAACATCCTGTATGTTTAGTGTGATCATTAAATGAAATAAATCGCTTAGGCACGCTATTTTCTCAAACTCGAAATTTTACGAAATATTTTACTTGTGATTGATATGTTTGATACTATTTAAATTCTCAATTGAATGACGCAATTAAAAAATTCCACTCAAGTGAATTACAACTTAAACATATTTCAGATATTTAAAATCCAATAAATTATTGCTTACGTAATAAAAAATAAAGTTTGCATACGATAATTTCATTTCAGAATTTTCTTTTTGATATCAAAGGAAAAAATAAAATTTGAAATAAAAAGTACTTTAAGAGCATTAGTTTTAAAAATGCATATTTCAAAAAGTAATCATTAAAATACCCAAGCGTCCGAAATCAAACGGAGGACCTAAAGAGGACGAAATTTTGTTATATTTCTTAGAAAATAAGTTCTCCAATTAGGGATAATAAGATTAAATACGTACGTTCGCTTTCGTCCGTTATGCTTACACAAATTGACATTTTCACTAAAGAGCATTGGAAAAAAAAATAGAATCACTTATGATAACAAAATAATTTAGATTTTCTTTATTTTTTATGAGACCTTTTTAAAATTTAAAATAATGAAAGGGGGCTGTAATGTGATCTCTTTGAAGTATATGTGATTAATTTTTTGCTTTTAAATTGTGAAAACAATTTTACTGTGGAAAGAACGACTTCAAATTTTAAATATTTCTGATTTTTAAAATCTTTTCCTTGAATATGTTAAAATTAATAATACGTTGATGCGAAACATTTTTTAAATGCAAAAATTGAGTTATTATTCCAAAAAAGTTATAAATAAAAAAACATTTAAAAGTACTTTTAAGAATCTCGCACCTTAAATTAGCGACTAAAATTCCGTAAGTGAGTATGCTGCGAAACTTGGATTAAACATTAGCTATGCTGGAAAGTATGTGGTGGTGGTCACAAGTAGCAAGAGTGTAACAACAGCTACCAGATTTTATTTTGCGTGTTGTACTTAGTTATTTTTCAAAAGAAATGCAACACAAAGATTATCATACAAAATGACAAAGAGAAGTTATTGTTGATTTCTGCGACTTACTGTAAAAAAAAAAAAAAAGAAAAAAAGTTGTTAAAATAAATTATTAGAGTTAGGAAGTGTGCATAATTTAAATTATTTAGTATGTCGAAATCAAATCGTCAAGTTTATTCTAATGCCTCTTTTACGGCAGTTTCATTGCTGATCCGGACGTGATCAAAATGCCTGTCAATTTTGAACAAGAAAGTAAAATCGAAGATAAAAACTTCATCGTGCGGATAAGCCTAAAGATACAGGAATTTTGGAAACAGATATAGTAAAAGTGTTAAGACAGCTACCATATTTTATTTTGCGTGTTGTACTTAGTTATTTTTCAAAAGAAATGTAACACAAAGATTATCATACAAAATGGCAAAGAGAAGTTATTGTTGATTTCTGCGACTTACTGTAAAAAAAAAAAAAAAAAAAAAAAAAAAAAGTTGTTAAAATAAATTATTAGAGTTAGGAAGTGTGCATAATTTAAATTATTTAGTATGTCGAAATCAAATCGTCAAGTTTATTCTAATGCCTCTTTTACGGCAGTTTCATTGCTGATCCGGACGTGATCAAAATGCCTGTCAATTTTGAACAAGAAAGTAAAATCGAAGATAAAAACTTCATCGTGCGGATAAGCCTAAAGATACAGGAATTTTGGAAACAGATATAGTAAAAGTGTTAAGACAGCTACCATATTTTATTTTGCGTGTTGTACTTAGTTATTTTTCAAAAGAAATGTAACACAAAGCTTATCATACAAAATGGTAAAGAGAAGTTATTGTTGATTTCTGCGACTTACTGTAAAAAAAAAAAAAAAAAAAAAAAAAAAAAAAGTTGTTAAAATAAATTATTAGAGTTAGGAAGTGTGCATAATTTAAATTATTTAGTATGTCGAAATCAAATCGTCAAGTTTATTCTAATGCCTCTTTTACGGCAGTTTCATTGCTGATCCGGACGTGATCAAAATGCCTGTCAATTTTGAACAAGAAAGTAAAATCGAAGATGAAAACTTCATCGTGCGGATAAGCCTAAAGATACAGGAATTTTGGAAACAGATATAGTAAAAGTGTTAAGACAGCTACCATATTTTATTTTGCGTGTTGTACTTAGTTATTTTTCAAAAGAAATGTAACACAAAGATTATCATGCAAAATGGCAAAGATAAATTGTTGTTAATCCCTGCGACTTGCCGAGAAAAAAAAACAAATCGGTTGTTAAAACAAATTATTGGAGTTAGGAAGTGTGTATAATTTAAACTATTTAGTATGTAGATATCTAATAGTCAAGTTTATTCTAATGCCTGTTTTAGAACTATTTCACGGGTGACCCGGACGTGATCAACAGGGCGGATAATTTTGAACAAGAAAGTAAAGTCAAAGATAAAAACGCCATCAGGCGGGCAAGCCTAAATAAATCCGACATTTTGGAAACCCGATCCTAGAAATTGGCTTATGCAACTGAAATCTTAGTTTCGAAATGTACATACTGTGAACAACCAAACTAAATATGATTACGTTGTGAGAACAATATTGAAGTGGAAATGCTTACTCAAGTAAAGGATAGTTTGACTAATCCACCAGTGGAAAAAATATATAGCCTTCCAAAAACGTTTAATTTCCGCTTTCGCCGATATTTAAACACAGTGAATTCAAAGACTGTTGAAAGAGTTTGAATTGGGTGACCGGAAAATGACACCTTTGGGGTGAAATGTGAAATTTGGCCGGCTGGAAAGTAAATGAAAGTTTTTTTTAAAACTCTGTGGCTGAAACGATTACCACTAAATATGTCTAGCATACTTACAGTCAATAGCGATAATCTTTCAAAACTGGCGACCATGGTTAATCAAATATGGAAACTGAAGCCGTCATCCCATCAAATCGCATCCACGTAAACTTCTGCAAACACTCCATAGAATGTTTTTGAAACTATGCAACAACAAATATTCCAATAATGCTGAGCAACCCAATCAGGAGCACTGAGGAGGGTATGCTATATGCTACCAAAACCGGTATGCTGTAGATTCAATTACACTGGTGTTTTAACGTTGTATTTTATTTTTACTTTAATTTACTTTAACAGAACTCTCGTCCCAAATATCGGCACTCACCCATCAGAATTATGGCAACCCCCGTCGATGATATAGATCCCAATCTAGGAACCGCGATGTATCAAATCATACGGAACGACATGTGCGCTACTATCACAGAAAATTTTAAGACAGAGTATAAAAGTGTTTACAACCATGTAAAATGTCCTTGAAGTCTCCAGCCGATCTGACAACCAGGAAAACTAACCCCCCCGTCTCTTTTTTTAGAACCAAGAGCTATGGGGATGAGTTGAGTTGTCGTTAGCGACAGAGACTCAACTATCCAATTTTTAGTAAACACTGTTGCAAAAATATCGGTAACCCCATCTTCGCGAACGGAAAAAGAACATCCATAAATTTGAACTGAGATTTTAAACGAATGACAACTCGATTAAGGATGATGTCTCTAAATCGGGTAACATCAGTCATCGGGTTGTCATTTATTTCCCATTGCAGCAAGCTGTTTGATGTTGCTCTGAAAACCTCCCCCGCTGGTGCGTCAGATGATTGGCAGTTTGGTTATGTGTTCCATCTAATCGATCATATGTACTAAACTCATCGACGCTAAAATTGGTTATCAAAATGTGACGCTTTGTCCTGGACTATATATCAGAAGCCGGTTCATAAACTTTATGAATGATATTTCATTCATCGTTGTACGTTTGTATGTGGATAGAAAAAATGGATATTGACAATAGAAATAAAACATATGATTGGTTTTTGTGACAAAGATATTTTCTCAGAATGAAATAATTTTAAGGATTTTGGAAGTTAATGAGGAAACTCCAATGTAATCCAAGTAATTAAAATTTTGCGAAGCGTGAAGGTACGATTGAAATGCTTTTGGCAGCAGCATTTCATCATCATTGCATATTCAATTCTAGATATTAGTAAATATATTTTAAGTAAGTTCTTCCAGCATGCATGAACAACTGTACATATCTTAACTAAATAAATTTAGTTTTCTGTAATGTTTATAATCGTTATAATTTTATCTTTATAATCAATATAACTTTAATCGGACTACGGCACACCGAGAAGGAATAGTTGTTCATTAGTCTTATGTACATATGATTATACAAATGTGCATGATGTATATCTTTTAGATTCAATCATTCAACGTATAATCAATTTCAACAAATAAGACGCCATTAAAATCACAAGAATGCTTCAGATGTCACATTGTATATGACGTCATTATATAATTTTTTTTTTCACAAATATAATTTATTGTTAATATTGAAATTTTCTTCAATCATTATAAAACATTCTGTATGTTCAGAACCATTTTTTATATGAAGTAAATCATTTAAACACGTTTTTTCTCATGCATGATAATTTACAAATACTGACTACGTTTGATAATATTTCAATTCTCAATGAAATGACGAAATCAAAAAGATCCACTCTAGGGAATTACAATTTACATTCAATAAAATATTTCTTACATAATAAAAAGTTTTGTTACGGTAATTTAATTTTAGAATTTACATTTTGGTATCACGATAATGAAATAAGAAATGAAACAAGTAATTTTAGAAAAAAAAAAACACTTATGTTATTCTAGTTCACTTATGTTATTTATGTTATTAACGTTGTTGCTTTTTTACTTTACTTTTTACTTAAAATGCCAGTTGGCGTAGTTTAGTGCAAGTGTTTTGGTATAACATAGTATTATTTGGGATTTTCATATTCACATTCAATTTAATTTACGTTGTTGCTGTAGAAGGCTTTAAAAATAAGAGGTGCTAGGGAAATAGGCAGAGGGTGTATGTTCAGATTAGAAGTTTTTGTCCAAATAATGACAACCCACATTCCAGAACTTTGCAATATTTGCCTAGGCAAGTTTTATTATGCAAGTGATATAAGTAAAAAAGCATTAACTTGGCGATAGTCGCCAACACCACGCTATAGATAATGCCTCAGAACTGTCAGCGATAGATTGTATGACGTACCTATGAATCGGCCGATTTTCTAATATGTGCATACATCCGCGCTGTTATACAATTATTAACTTTGTGAATTCATTGTGAGTAATTTTATTTATGATTGTGAGTTTTTAAAATGGCGCAGAGATGTGTTGTACCCTTTTGAAAGGGTAATTGAATGGGGTGTGTAGAAAAAGCGCCCATGTTACTAAAGAAATGAGGAAAGAACCAGTAATGACGTTGATTAGCGACGTCCTGAGCACCTAGTGCAACAGAGGCCCTTCTTCCGATCTGAATGACCCTCCCCTTTTGTCTTCATGCTGAGCATTGACGAGTCATAAAAAACTAGTTAGGTGGGTAGAGAAAATAATAATATTATTTTTAGTGTATTCTTTTATTTTCTTATTTAAAGTAAACAAACTTGTATATTACGAAATTGAAATTTTTAACACTGGGTCATCATCAATCATTCCTTTTCAAATGCGCGAATTGAAAAAAAAATGAATTGCTGCTATTCACCTGAGGTGTTATGTTCCAACTAAAACAATTCTCGGGTTTGGGTTTATTGCTGATTTATGAGTTATAAATTTTCATTCTTTTTTTTTATTAAAAGAAGACAAAGAGAAAGAATTTAATAAGTGAATAAATTGAACACGTAGGATTAATCGTTTTTTTTTTAATTGTGTGGGAAGAAATATTTTGAAAACTTTAAAATATCTGCACGATTTCTTAACATTTCTTTATGATATTCAGGTGCAAAGGTTAAAATCTAGTTATTAAATATGGATTTTTATGTGAAAGTGATAAAAAAAATAAGTGATGTGTGAAAGTGATAAATCAGAAATGTAGTTGTGACAAGAAAATTTGACTTTTTATGTTTCAAATACTCAAGCTTTCACTTTTCTTTCGATGACATTTTTCTTTGTCATAAAATGCATAAGTTTTACATATCCAAATATATGACAACCTAACATTAAGTCAAATTGCTTGGCTTATGCTTCAGAGTTTGGCTTGTTTTAAATCAGTTTACATTTTACTTTAAAGTAACAAACAAGTTACATATTAAAATGCTAACATCCTAAAATAGCAAACAACTTCCTTCTTAAACTTTTAGATCAGTAATAAACAGCTATGAGAATTGCAAGGACTGATTGGATGAAATCGTCCCAACAATCGGCCAATCTCTCGTGGCCTCATATCCCAGCTCCTCGAAACTAAGGAAAAAGAAAGGCTATCGCAGTGCTTTACACATATCTTTTTTTACAGACCGCGGGAGTCACGTGATACTCGAATCCACCAATGCAGGTGTACGAAAAGAGCACGGTACGAAAAGTGTAGCCCTGCTACATACCATAGATTAACATACAAGATAGGACAGTTACGGCAAAATCTGTAACGACAGCAATGGTAGCGTCACTAGTGATAAGGGGGAACAACTAAGAAGCTTCCGAAATTTACCATTGCATATGAAATCTGTTGATGCTCTATGTTTTTAATATCTATACTTTTCTCTTCGACACAGACGATTCTCTCCGACCTGACCATTGGGGCATGGTTTACGTGTCTTTTTAAACTACTTCATTTTTATTCTTTATTTTATTTTTCATGAAACGACAGTTATTTTCAAAACATTTTCAGTATGTCTAAATATGTTAAAGTCTGTCATACAGAATCTTGTCTACATACAAATCGGAATTCAAAGCTTTCATTTTTCGCTTTTTCTACAAAGTTGAAAACGTAAACATGTCATATTTGAAAAATGAAAGATCATAGAAAGATAGGCGTTCAAAAGCAGAAATATTCCTTGTTTGAGAAGTTTCTTCCCCATTGTCACTACAGGCGCTGCGAACGTCATCGCGTTACAATTACGCTTTATGAGAGTGTCCTATCTTGTATGTTAATCTATGGCTACATACCGGGCTTGCTCATTCATTATGATGACGTCACAAAAGGTGGCTGACTAGGAGGAAAGACATACAGCGATTGGCACAAAACGATGGGCGCGTTGCTTTGGACCAATCGCTGGTCGCGGTCAGCCACCATTTGTGACGTTTTGAGAGTGAATGAGCAAGCCCGGTATCTAGTGTTGCCTTGGCATTATCCATAGGATGGTGTCTGTAATGGCGCGACCTACGTTATACATAGCCGGTGTATGACGTTTAAAACGTCACATGGAGTGGATCATTTTACAAGGATTTGATGCAAAGCGCGCCCACCGTTTTGCACCAATCGCCGTGTGAAAATGATCCACTCCATGTGACGTTTTAAACATCATGCACCGGCCGTGTATAGCGTAGGTCACGGTACAGCACCTGGAATATATAGTGTGGAAACCGGCTATCCCAGTAATGCTTTAAAAAGCGCTAAAAAATGGTAGCCAATAAATGTGCAACGATGCTGTACGATAATAGGCAGCGACATCTGCTAGCTCTTTTCAACGTAAACATTGTACTGCAAAAACTTAGTACATAACATATGTATTTTGAACAGTTTTAAATATAAGTTGATAATCAAGCAATGACATAAAATAACTTGCAGAATATCTTTTAAGAGGATAACTATCATCATTGCTAAATCGCTTCAGTAATGAAACGGATAAAAATAATTTGTTTTTGCAAAAATGTGAAAATAAAAATTCGGACATCTTAAAAAAAAAAAAAAAAAGATAAGGAAATTTTTATTCAAACAAATTTTCGAATCACTAATGCACGTACACCTATGAATTAGTTCCACCGTATGCATACATGATACTGCAAATTAATTATAATTATTATTACTTGTAATTTATTTATTTATAAATGCTATTCTTAAATGTATTTTAAAAGTTGCATTTTACTATTATTTATCATTGTACATACAGAAAATTGAAAGATATGTGTTAAATCACTTTAATGAAAAAGAAGAGCCAAAAAAATGAAAGAAGCAATTTTAAACATTAAAATTACATCGGAAAAATCACTTTATTGATATGATAAAGTTATGTTAGCTTTATATGTTTGTAAAATATTTTCGTGCATTTTAATTATTTGTACATTTAAATGATAGGGCTTTTTTTACTCAAGTATAGTCTTATGATAATTGTGCTAGTTTATATGTAAAATATAAAGTTTGAATCAGCCACTCGCGTAGTTATTGGAGATATTTTGAGGAGTTACAAAACCATAAAAAAAAAACATTGTAAAACCTGTTACATATTTTAAAAACAAAAACAAAAAACATTCATTTATTTTTTTACAGTTTGTGTGAGTAAGTTTAGCAAAAATCTTTCCTATTTGCATTTTTACTATCAGTGAATTAAAAAAATACCAAAATTTTTCCATCGACCTGTTATCGTTCAGCATCGTTGTACATTTATCGGATTAAATTTTTTAGGACTATTTTGTAGCCGATTTCCACACTATTTATTCTAGGCGCTGTAGTCGCGGTAATAGCAGGCTTGCCAAGTTTTTGCTAACAATGCTATCAACCAATCAGCTTTAATTGATACTACCTCGCCACCCTCTTATTTATAAAGGTACTCTAGTTGTCGCATCACTCACGTTCGAAACGCAGTAGACAATCATACATAAACATTTTTTACGTGTCTTTGATGTGATACATATATTATGTACGATACAATACATATTGTTTGCTTGAAACTTTCCCTGACGCAATGTTGCCAATCTGCTACTTTTTTTATATTTAGATTGCTTGATTGCTAAATTCTTTTGAAAAAGTATAATTAGTTTTAAGCAATCTGAATAAAAAAAAGTAGTGGACTTGCAACACTGCTCTGGTGTAGCAGAATTGGTGTATAAAAAGTTACGTTTAAATCCACCCAGTAATTGTTGAGAAAATTGCGAACATACATGCATACATATACAAAAACAAAAGTTTCTTTCTTTGAAGTTGATTAAAAATAATGAGAACATTACTTTTAAAAATGTATTTCGAAAAAATAATAATCATTAAATTATTAAAAGTCCAAGATCAAAGGAATATTTAAGGAGGACGAAATTCTATTATACAGGGTGATTCATAAAAGATGGGCAGAACTTTAAGGGGTTATAGTACACTTAAAGACAAATAATATTAAATAGGAGACTAAGGGTCCCAGACGTATTCCCAAGGAGATAGAGGGCATTAAAGTTTAGGGTCCGAAATTTCAAATGATTATAAAACATGGAAAAATTGGTCGATTCGTTTGCGGTTTTTGCAAAAAATTTTCTTTATGCCAGTATTTTCTTGAAATAAAATTTTAAAGTTCAATTTCAAAAAATGCCGATAGGGGGCGCTTTAGACTTTGGAGTAACAAACAACTATTTTTTAACGTTATTTTTTGTATTTCTTTAAATGATTTCGAAAGCTTAGACTTAAACTTAAATTTTGATCTAAAAATCTGAGTCCTAACGAGTAGTTAAGTAGCGTAAACTGAAATTTGAAATTTGAAACCTTTCTCCCCCCAGAACAAAAATCAGTTATTCCCGGTCTTTGTGTCGTAGATTAGGCTCTAACTACTGCCGCGTTTTGCTAAAATTATTCTTTATGTCAGTATTTTCTTGAAAATAAATTTTAAAGAAAATTTTCAAAAAATTCCGATAGAGGGCGCTTTAGACTTTGGAGTAACGAACAACTATTTTATACCGTTATTTTTTGTGTCTCATTAAATGCTTTCTAAAGCTTAGACTTAAATTTTCAGCCCAAAATCTGAATCGTTAGACGTGGTTAAGTTTCTGGGGAGAGGGGTTTGAAATTTCTACTCCTGAGCACAGTTCAGTTTACCATGTCCACACATTGTGTGCTGTGATACGAGGTAAAAAGACACAAATTAGGATTATGTTACCAAAGCATATTTATTAACATGTAATCACAATAAATGTTCAAAATTGTGACCACCAGAGGTTATGCACGCAGAACAACGGCGACGAATGGAACGGCGAACATTCGCGAAAACATCAGGCTTTTCGAGCACTTCCCCTACAGCGGCGGAAAGTCTGGCGACCAGTTCCTCGGGGGATTCAATGGGTGTCTCATACATAAGAGCCTTCAATCGTCCCCAAAAAAAGAAATCGAGGGGTGAAAGATCTGGCGAGCGAGCAGGCCAAGCAACAGGACCACCTCGACCAATCCATCTGTTCGGAAATGTGATGTCCAGATAGTTGCGGACGTCTCGTACGTAATGGGCTGGCGCTCCATCGTGCTGGAACCACATGACCCGCCGGATGCGTGGAGGAACAACGTTTAACAGGTCTGGCAGCACATGTTGCAGAAATGTGAGGTATGTTTTACCGTTGAGGCGTTCAGGAAGAAGGTACGGTCCGATTAGGTGGTCTCCGAGGATTCCTGCCCAAACATTGATGGAAAAGCGTCTCTGATGAGCATGTGGATACGTAGCATGTGGATTGACATCCGCCCATACATGTGCATTGTGTGTGTTAAATGTACCTTCACGTGTGAAGGTACATTCATCGGTGAAAAGCACAGTTCGTCCAAAATGTGGATTTAGCGCGTTCTGCTGCAGAAACCAGCGGGCGAATTCAATACGATTTGGATAATCCCCTGGAGACAGTTTCTGGACTCGTTGCACATGAAACGGGAGCAAATGTTCATCCTTCAGTACCCTCCAAGTCGTGGACGGTGAGGTATCCACCTGGCTAGCCACTGTTCGTGTACTTGTACTTGGCTGCGCCGCTACTACATCCAGAATGGCTTCTGCAACAACTACTGATTCGTCCTTTTTTGCACGACCTGCATTCGACCGGGAAGCGAGAAATGATCCCGTCTCACACAACTGTCTGTGCAAGCGCTCGAAAGTTTTGCGGTTAGGCAACCGCCTGTTAGGAAATCGCTCTCCGTACATTCGTTGTGCCTCTGCACCATTTCCATCTGCCGCTCCGTAAATTAAATGCATCTCAGCCTTTTCCTTATTCGTGAAGGGCACCATCTTCCGATTCATTACTACAGCGACTTACACTTGACTCACCGTTCAGTGGTTTTTATGCCTGAATCGTGTCGAAATTTTGCATACGTGTTCTTCTTCTTCCCCATTTGACATTTGCATACTTTCTGTTTCCTTCTTCACCCGGTGACTAGCGTCAGGAATGGAGCTTTAACGTTTGCATGAGCGACGTTTCCAACTGTGCCAGTGCCTTTATGAGTGAATTCCGACTATGCAGTCCTTGACGAAAGTTGTATTTTTGCCTCGTATCACAGCACAGAATCGTTGGGCATGGTTAAGTAGTGCAAACTGAACTATGTTCAGAAGTTGAAATTTGAACCCCCTCCCCTCGCTACTGAACCACGCTCAGCGATTCAGATTTTGAGCTGAAAATTTAAGTTTAAGTCTAAGCTTTAGAAAGCATTTAATGAGACACAAAAAATAACGGTATAAAATAGTTGTTCGTTACTCCAAAGTCTAAAGCGCCCTCTATCGGAATTTTTTGAAAATTTTCTTTAAAATTTATTTTCAAGAAAATACTGACATAAAGAATAATTTTAGCAAAACGCGGCAGTAGTTAGAGCCTAATCTACGACACAAAGATCGGGAATAACTGATTTTTGTTCTGGGGGGAGAAGGGTTTCAAATTTCAAATTTCAGTTTACGCTACTTAACTACTCGTTAGGACTCAGATTTTTAGATCAAAATTTAAGTTTAAGTCTAAGCTTTCGAAATCATTTAAAGAAATACAAAAAATAACGTTAAAAAATAGTTGTTTGTTACTCCAAAGTCTAAAGCGCCCCCTATCGGCATTTTTTGAAATTGAACTTTAAAATTTTATTTCAAGAAAATACTGGCATAAAGAAAATTTTTTGCAAAAACCGCAAACGAATCGACCAATTTTTCCATGTTTTATAATCATTTGAAATTTCGGACCCTAAACTTTAATGCCCCCTATCTCCTTGGGAATACGTCTGGGACCCTTAGTCTCCAATTTAATATTATTTGTCTTTAAGTGTACTATAACCCCTTAAAGTTCTGCCCATCTTTTATGAATCACCCTGTATAATTTTGTAAATAGGGTTTTCAATTATAGATAACAAGATTAAATACATACTACTTTCGCTTTCGTCCGATATCCTTTCACAAATTGACAATTTCGGGAAAGAACGATTTTAAAATAAAAATATTGAATCACTTACGAAAACAAAGAAATTTTATTTTCTTTATTTTTTACCAGACTTCTTTTTAAATACAGATATAAATGCTTAATGGTAAATAAATGATTATGTAGACTTTTTTTTATTTAAAAATTATAAATCTGCAGTACGATGTCTTTAAAATGTTTCTGATTTTATTTTTTGCCTTTGAATTGAAAAAAATATTTTACTGTAATAAGAATGACTTAAAATTTTAAACATTCTTAATTTTTTATTTATTTTTTTATGAATATTTTAAATGCAATAAATAATAGATTGATGCGAAGAGTTTTTAAAAATACAAGACGTTGGAAAAATTGTTTAAAATACAAAAGATATAAATTTAATGTATTTCATAAGTACTTTAAAGAAGTTTACGCATTAAATTCCCATTATTGATTCATTGCTTTTGTTACGAAGATATTTTCTCAAAATGAAGTAACTTTAAAAATATTTATACTTCACAAGGAAACTCAGTAATCCAAGTAATTTAACTTTTGCAATGCACGTTAGTTATATGTTAAGAAATTACTATTAGTAAATGAACAAAACTCAAACATATAAAAATATAGCTACCTTGAATCGAGCACATATGTATTTATTTAGTTTCCTGGGAAGCTACCTTCAGTTTTGACTAAATAATACTAACAATCACCCACTCCTGGACAACCCACCGTTGCCGGCTTAGAGCTGAAAAATCCAGGAGGGAAAGACCATATCCATCACCATCTAGACCACAGTCAAGACCGGGCCCAGAAGACAATGGAAAGACCAAAGGAACTCCGAGAACTCAGAGCGGTCGGCGAATCCCGATTCTCGGTGAAAATTTATTTTATAATTAAAGAGAAATAATACTAAGCACCATTTTTCCTCAATTCAACAAAGCACGCAGGAGAGGAAAGGAGGTGCAGGGGCGACGTTTCCCTAAACGTTCCTGCGTACGCCCAAGCTGAAGTACATATCCAGTTCGCCATTGTGATAATATTTTCTTTTTAATTTAATTTTTCTTTTTAATCTAATTAACAATAACGACGAATATTTGGTTATTTATAATAAGACTATTTTAAGCAAAAATAGTGAATCTGAATAAAATAAAAATAATCATTGTTTGTGTCTAATTATATATCTATAAAAAATAGAATAAAATTTTCCTTCTTCAACCTTTGAAAAATTTTAAAGATTGATTTTAAGTTAGCTGTTATAAAAAATTATAAATGTACAGTTTTCATGCTGTTATACAAAGTAAATTTTCATTGTAATTTTTTATACTATAATTATAAAACAAAATACGATGCAATTTTTATACTTCAACCTTTTATATATTTTAAAGATGAATTTTAAGTTAGCTGTTATAAAAAATATAACCGTAGATTTTTCTTATAGTTATATTATAACAAAATATTAATTGTAATTTTTTATCTTACAGTTATAAAAATTACGATGAAATTATCAATCCTCAACATTTAACGTGTTTTTAAGATGCATTTCAAGTTCGCTGTTATAAAAATTAATACTGCAGGTTTTTTCATAAAGTTATAAAACGTTAGTTATTGTAATTTTTTACATTACAATTATAAAAAACAACTATGAAACTATAATTCACCAACTTTTAACATGTTCATAAGATGTATTTTAAATTAGCTGTTATGAAAATTATAATTGTAAATCTTTCACAAAAAACGTCATCCCAGTTCTTATTATTTTTTATCCATATGATATAAAAACATTTTCTAAATACTGTACTTACTCAAAACAGACAAGTAGAGGCCAGATAAATAAGAAATTTAATCGTAACATTTTTACTAGATTGTTTCGCGATTCATATTCATTTAGCATAATAAAACAATAAAAGAGAAATTTCTTTTAAACAGAATTCAATTTAAAGTCTCCTTTCTTGTTTACAGACAATTTTTTCAAGAAGAAAAATATTGTGTTCGAAATGTACTTTCTAATGTACTACTAAGCTTTCTGTTCTTCAATTATATGACATTTTCAAAGGAATGAAATCAAAAACATAAAGTTTCGCATTTGTTTCGTGTAGATTATTTTCTACTGATTTCACTTTTATGAAAATATTGTTTGCTTCTGATGTGTTGACTCTTTTCCTTTTCATGAGCTCTCCCCTCTTTCATTCATTTATTTATTTGTAAGCATAATTTAAGAAACAACATCTTTTTATTCATTTTTTGTAAACTGTGTTTTAAAGAAAAAATAAGATTTCCGCTGGTTATTTCGCAAGCTATTTCCCCAAATGGCGAAAAAGATTTTTAGTTATTTTATGTCACAAGGGATTTATTGAAAAACGATGATCGAATGATGTTTTTTATTGTCAAAATTACGGAGGTAAGAATGATTTGTATCTTTTCTGACGGAATTATAAAAAAATGAATGTATTAAAAATTTGAATTGAAAATCTACTTTCTAAGCTTTTTGTTGCTTATTTCCATATTATTTTAAAGAAAATAAAGTAAACAATGTAAACTTTTACACTTGTTCTGTGTATAAAGCGACAAAACTTCGAACTCAGAAGGGCGAGTAGTGCGAAGTTCTGAAATGTGGGTTGTCATAGTTTGGACAAAAACTGTGCATACGCATTGTGCGTTTTTCACAATTTTTATGCATAAAGGCATTGTACCTATTCGATAACTTTCCAGAACTACGCCATCTATGAGAAATTTTTTGAAATTTTTTTTTATTTGCTTAAACAAAATTTCAGATCATAAGAAGTATTTTTGTCCAAATCCCACTCTTGTACGCCGATTACTTGATCTTTTATTGAATTTTAAAATGGGTCAAGACTTCACTTTTGGGACATCCTGTATTTTTAGATAACTAGTTTTAAAACTTTCCTAATTTTTTTACATTTCAAAGGTACTTGATCCTTAAGAGTAAAATTTTGTACTTTTTAAAAAAATACAAATGTAAATAGTAATTAGACATATATTTACGTATATTGTTAGGGTTATTTTTATGTGTATTCTGTCCTTTTTAATACTTTCCCTGCAAAATGCATAACATGATTAAAACACCTCATTAAGCATTTTACGCTGATACACAGTAATGCTTACGAATTATTTTGTGTATGTATATTATCTATAGCATTTATACACCCCACATGGTATGCAATAACTCAGTTAAGCTTAAAAATGCAGAGCTACCTGAAAGCGCAGTTCCAGCAACTATTGCTTATAGACAGTACTTCGTATACAGTACTGTATCCGAAAACTTTGGTGTGTCCCTCTAAAAGTATAAATGCTATGCACATCATATTATACAACAAGTATCTTGTAGTGAACCTCAGTAATGTACATCATTTACATTATATTTGAAGTGGTTTGACATCATTAAAAAATGCTGCAGACAGTTTTTTTCCGTAGACCATTATGTGACGGAATTCTTTTGTGTGGCCCTGTAAATGAATAATAAATGCTTTGCTGTCGATATTCTACAAAAAGCATGTTTTAATGCACTTTATAAATGCATATCAATTTCCTTATGTTTGAAATGGTGCAACATCATTAAAATGCACCTGAAACGATTTTTTTCGATTGACCATAATGTACCGGAATACTTTTGACTGTCCCTGTAAACAAACAATTAATGCTACACACTTGATTTTCATTAAGGAACATGCTATAGTAAACGTCTATAACGTACAAAAATTAGAGGGCAATCCGAGTATATTTACGAGAATTAGAGCACGGACGGATGGACAGAAGGACAGACAAACCGAAGTCATAAACACTTTCAACTATGTTGGAAAGTGTTAAAAAAGAAAAAAGAACAAAAATTATAATTTTTCAAAGAAATTCAGTAGCTCGCGCTTTCTTCCAAGCATTAAAATCAACAACAACAACAAACTGAAATTTTCATAATTCAGTTCAGCCCATCCACGCCAAATTAATGTATTGTAACAGAAAGCTGTGGGAAAAAACATGAATTGAAGAAAAAAAAATTCCCTGACGCCTCGGCCTGCAGGCACAGGTAGATTTCGAAGACGCAGACCGTGGGGCGCCTGTTTATTGGGCACTGCAGAAGAAGGATCTTTCTGCCATGATGCGGCAGTTGGGACCACCCACTTCGAAATCTACCTGTGCCTGTAGGCAAAGCCAGCAGGGATTTTTTTTTGTAAGAGTTAGTCCTATAAAAAACTTGTCATAAAAGTTGACGAAATTAAAATTTTCTTTCTTCTTAAACCCCTATTCCTCCCCCTCCCCCCTTGAGGTCATTTTTAATAACATCAAAAATCTATCATACATAAATTTTTGCACCTTTTCCTAGAAGTGATAATAACTTTAAACGGACTCGATGTGTATCATAATTAAGAAGTTTTTTTTTTTTTTCTGTTTTCACCCCCTTTTTTCCACCCCGTGGTCCGATTTTGCTCATTAACGAACTTGACCGAGATTTTATGTATCAGTTTGAAAGAGATTTGTCCAAAATTATGGAAGTTATAGTGCCCATAAAAAAATGATATATCTATATATACATATATATACACACACATATATATATAAGTTTATGTTGGTGTTACGGTAATGTTTCATTAATGGTTATACATATATATATATATAGTATATATGTTACGGTCAATATGATTAATCTGGTCATTATTAACAATAACCGGTTATTATTAGTAAAGACCGGATTAATCATATTGACCGTAACATATATATACAAAATTTTTTCAGAAATTCCAAGGTAGGAGAGCATGTGATAGGTAGCATTTCTTATGAAATCTACCCAAAATTAGACGTGATTTTCAAGATGAACTTTAAATGCTTATAAAACAGCGTATTTAAAAAAAAACTATTTTTACCATTTACACTTATTTGCAAACAATATACTTAAATGACAAAACAAAATTTTCGCTGCCTAGTTCGGAAATTACTTCTCCAAACAAAAACAACAACAACAAAAAGCTTTTAGTTGTTTTTATGTCAGGTGGGATTTATTTATCGTAATTTCAGATTCTATCTTTTACAAATAAATACAAGTGAGGATACCTTTCGTATTTTAAATTGGAGTAGTAAATGAATTCAATAGAGTGAAATTTTAAATTAAAATGATGTAATTTAACAAATACGATTTAAAATAAAAATGCAATTCCCACTGTCAAGTAATATTCCAAATGGAAAAGCATATTTTTAGTTATTTTTATATCATATGGGATTTATTGGAAGAGATGTTCAAATAAGTTGTTTAATAATGTTAGAATTTTTAAAGGTGATATTTTTTTTCACACTTTATTTTGCGCAAATAAAAATATAGATGGGTATTTTTTTTTAATTAGAGACATGAAATAATTCACTGTATCGATATTTCAAATTAAAATGATGCAATTGGATAGGTCATTTATTTATTCATATAAATAATTCAACATACAGGGTGTTTCTCAAAGGACCCCTAACTTTAAAAATCAATAACAAGGAAACGGTGATAGATAGAAACATGAAACCAGTGGTATGTTTATTAAAAATATCGTAAGAATCTTATACATAAATCTCAAGATTTAGTTAAAAATAGCGCCGATAGATGGCGCTGCGATAAATAGGCGCATCACATAAAAAGTGATTCAATATGTGCAACTTTTACACAACAGACATGTCGCAAACGCAGAATGAAATTGTCAGTGACTCTCTGTAGTGTGTCACCGGAAATAAACACACAAGCTTGGCAATTAGCCTGTTCGAGCTCGCCAATCAGATTTCAATAGCTAAATCTTGGACTGCTACTCTTTCTATGCTTCTGAACTCGCTTTAGAAGGATTCTTAACGCTCTCAGCGCCATCTATCGGTGGTATTTTTAACTAAATTTTGAGATTTATGTAGAAGATTCTTACGATTTTTTAACAAACATACCACTGGTTTCATGTTTCTATCTATCACCGTTTCTGGGTTATTGATTTTTAAAGTTAGGGGTCCTTTGTGAAACACCCTGTATATAAATAATTTATATGAAATAAATATACAGTCGAACTCGTTTAATATCAGAAGCAAGGGAATTATAAAAATTCACGTATTAACTGATACTCATAATACCAGTGAAAATAATTAAGATCTTAAAACACACATACATAAATAAATTAATTAGAACTATTAATTACTCTAATTATCTCAATGCTAAAATTAACGTACTATCAAAACATTTTCCGTTAAAACTCGGCGAACATTGCAATAGTCACTACAATTTTCGAGTTATTGATTTCTCACATCGTTTTCATTTTAACAGTGCAATAAGAGACATGAAAAGGCTGGTTAACATAGCCCAGAATCTGGATTTGAAGAAAAAAACAAAACAAAAAAAAATATTTTCTATGCCCCTTTCCTTTCCATGGCCCAAATGTAAATCATAACAAGAACGAAAAATCATGCATCCGGCATAGATTATGAAACACTTTCCGAAACAAACAGAATATTATTAAGAAATTAATTTTTTACACACGATGACATGAGATATCTAAATAAGCAATTAAAAAAATACATAACTCAGTAAAAATCCATTTTCAGCAGTTGCTGCCCCTATTCGACGTCTTTCGTGCAGCCCTGTATAGATCTACAGAATTTGTAAACATCACCTAATACGCTAAAAATTACATAAAATTACATTTCACAGCAGAAAGAGCACTTCTAGCAATGACCGAACATAGTCAGAGTTTTAACCGAATTCTCTTGTGCGTCCCTGTACATGAACGATAAATCCTACGCACTCCATAATCTATAGAAAACAAGTTGTATTGAACCTTAGTTATCCTTTTATATATCATTATGTTTCAAGTATCATAACATGTTCAAAGTGCACCGCAAACGATTTCCCCCAATAGATTATAATGTAAAGGGATTATTTTGTACGTCCCTGTAATTGAACTATAAATGCTAATAATTATGAATATATAATATTAAAATATTAAAATTATAATATTAAATATAATTAAATATAATAATATAATATAATTAAATATATAATATAATATTAAAATTATAATATTAAATATAATATTAAATATTATAATATTAAAATTCCGACTATGCAGTCCTTGACGAAAGTTGTATTTTTGCCTCGTATCACAGCACAGAATCGTTGGGCATGGTTAAGTAGTGCAAACTGAACTATGTTCAGAAGTTGAAATTTGAACCCCCTCCCCTCGCTACTGAACCACGCTCAGCGATTCAGATTTTGAGCTGAAAATTTAAGTTTAAGTCTAAGCTTTAGAAAGCATTTAATGAGACACAAAAAATAACGGTATAAAATAGTTGTTCGTTACTCCAAAGTCTAAAGCGCCCTCTATCGGAATTTTTTGAAAATTTTCTTTAAAATTTATTTTCAAGAAAATACTGACATAAAGAATAATTTTAGCAAAACGCGGCAGTAGTTAGAGCCTAATCTACGACACAAAGATCGGGAATAACTGATTTTTGTTCTGGGGGGAGAAGGGTTTCAAATTTCAAATTTCAGTTTACGCTACTTAACTACTCGTTAGGACTCAGATTTTTAGATCAAAATTTAAGTTTAAGTCTAAGCTTTCGAAATCATTTAAAGAAATACAAAAAATAACGTTAAAAAATAGTTGTTTGTTACTCCAAAGTCTAAAGCGCCCCCTATCGGCATTTTTTGAAATTGAACTTTAAAATTTTATTTCAAGAAAATACTGGCATAAAGAAAATTTTTTGCAAAAACCGCAAACGAATCGACCAATTTTTCCATGTTTTATAATCATTTGAAATTTCGGACCCTAAACTTTAATGCCCCCTATCTCCTTGGGAATACGTCTGGGACCCTTAGTCTCCAATTTAATATTATTTGTCTTTAAGTGTACTATAACCCCTTAAAGTTCTGCCCATCTTTTATGAATCACCCTGTATAATTTTGTAAATAGGGTTTTCAATTATAGATAACAAGATTAAATACATACTACTTTCGCTTTCGTCCGATATCCTTTCACAAATTGACAATTTCGGGAAAGAACGATTTTAAAATAAAAATATTGAATCACTTACGAAAACAAAGAAATTTTATTTTCTTTATTTTTTACCAGACTTCTTTTTAAATACAGATATAAATGCTTAATGGTAAATAAATGATTATGTAGACTTTTTTTTATTTAAAAATTATAAATCTGCAGTACGATGTCTTTAAAATGTTTCTGATTTTATTTTTTGCCTTTGAATTGAAAAAAATATTTTACTGTAATAAGAATGACTTAAAATTTTAAACATTCTTAATTTTTTATTTATTTTTTTATGAATATTTTAAATGCAATAAATAATAGATTGATGCGAAGAGTTTTTAAAAATACAAGACGTTGGAAAAATTGTTTAAAATACAAAAGATATAAATTTAATGTATTTCATAAGTACTTTAAAGAAGTTTACGCATTAAATTCCCATTATTGATTCATTGCTTTTGTTACGAAGATATTTTCTCAAAATGAAGTAACTTTAAAAATATTTATACTTCACAAGGAAACTCAGTAATCCAAGTAATTTAACTTTTGCAATGCACGTTAGTTATATGTTAAGAAATTACTATTAGTAAATGAACAAAACTCAAACATATAAAAATATAGCTACCTTGAATCGAGCACATATGTATTTATTTAGTTTCCTGGGAAGCTACCTTCAGTTTTGACTAAATAATACTAACAATCACCCACTCCTGGACAACCCACCGTTGCCGGCTTAGAGCTGAAAAATCCAGGAGGGAAAGACCATATCCATCACCATCTAGACCACAGTCAAGACCGGGCCCAGAAGACAATGGAAAGACCAAAGGAACTCCGAGAACTCAGAGCGGTCGGCGAATCCCGATTCTCGGTGAAAATTTATTTTATAATTAAAGAGAAATAATACTAAGCACCATTTTTCCTCAATTCAACAAAGCACGCAGGAGAGGAAAGGAGGTGCAGGGGCGACGTTTCCCTAAACGTTCCTGCGTACGCCCAAGCTGAAGTACATATCCAGTTCGCCATTGTGATAATATTTTCTTTTTAATTTAATTTTTCTTTTTAATCTAATTAACAATAACGACGAATATTTGGTTATTTATAATAAGACTATTTTAAGCAAAAATAGTGAATCTGAATAAAATAAAAATAATCATTGTTTGTGTCTAATTATATATCTATAAAAAATAGAATAAAATTTTCCTTCTTCAACCTTTGAAAAATTTTAAAGATTGATTTTAAGTTAGCTGTTATAAAAAATTATAAATGTACAGTTTTCATGCTGTTATACAAAGTAAATTTTCATTGTAATTTTTTATACTATAATTATAAAACAAAATACGATGCAATTTTTATACTTCAACCTTTTATATATTTTAAAGATGAATTTTAAGTTAGCTGTTATAAAAAATATAACCGTAGATTTTTCTTATAGTTATATTATAACAAAATATTAATTGTAATTTTTTATCTTACAGTTATAAAAATTACGATGAAATTATCAATCCTCAACATTTAACGTGTTTTTAAGATGCATTTCAAGTTCGCTGTTATAAAAATTAATACTGCAGGTTTTTTCATAAAGTTATAAAACGTTAGTTATTGTAATTTTTTACATTACAATTATAAAAAACAACTATGAAACTATAATTCACCAACTTTTAACATGTTCATAAGATGTATTTTAAATTAGCTGTTATGAAAATTATAATTGTAAATCTTTCACAAAAAACGTCATCCCAGTTCTTATTATTTTTTATCCATATGATATAAAAACATTTTCTAAATACTGTACTTACTCAAAACAGACAAGTAGAGGCCAGATAAATAAGAAATTTAATCGTAACATTTTTACTAGATTGTTTCGCGATTCATATTCATTTAGCATAATAAAACAATAAAAGAGAAATTTCTTTTAAACAGAATTCAATTTAAAGTCTCCTTTCTTGTTTACAGACAATTTTTTCAAGAAGAAAAATATTGTGTTCGAAATGTACTTTCTAATGTACTACTAAGCTTTCTGTTCTTCAATTATATGACATTTTCAAAGGAATGAAATCAAAAACATAAAGTTTCGCATTTGTTTCGTGTAGATTATTTTCTACTGATTTCACTTTTATGAAAATATTGTTTGCTTCTGATGTGTTGACTCTTTTCCTTTTCATGAGCTCTCCCCTCTTTCATTCATTTATTTATTTGTAAGCATAATTTAAGAAACAACATCTTTTTATTCATTTTTTGTAAACTGTGTTTTAAAGAAAAAATAAGATTTCCGCTGGTTATTTCGCAAGCTATTTCCCCAAATGGCGAAAAAGATTTTTAGTTATTTTATGTCACAAGGGATTTATTGAAAAACGATGATCGAATGATGTTTTTTATTGTCAAAATTACGGAGGTAAGAATGATTTGTATCTTTTCTGACGGAATTATAAAAAAATGAATGTATTAAAAATTTGAATTGAAAATCTACTTTCTAAGCTTTTTGTTGCTTATTTCCATATTATTTTAAAGAAAATAAAGTAAACAATGTAAACTTTTACACTTGTTCTGTGTATAAAGCGACAAAACTTCGAACTCAGAAGGGCGAGTAGTGCGAAGTTCTGAAATGTGGGTTGTCATAGTTTGGACAAAAACTGTGCATACGCATTGTGCGTTTTTCACAATTTTTATGCATAAAGGCATTGTACCTATTCGATAACTTTCCAGAACTACGCCATCTATGAGAAATTTTTTGAAATTTTTTTTTATTTGCTTAAACAAAATTTCAGATCATAAGAAGTATTTTTGTCCAAATCCCACTCTTGTACGCCGATTACTTGATCTTTTATTGAATTTTAAAATGGGTCAAGACTTCACTTTTGGGACATCCTGTATTTTTAGATAACTAGTTTTAAAACTTTCCTAATTTTTTTACATTTCAAAGGTACTTGATCCTTAAGAGTAAAATTTTGTACTTTTTAAAAAAATACAAATGTAAATAGTAATTAGACATATATTTACGTATATTGTTAGGGTTATTTTTATGTGTATTCTGTCCTTTTTAATACTTTCCCTGCAAAATGCATAACATGATTAAAACACCTCATTAAGCATTTTACGCTGATACACAGTAATGCTTACGAATTATTTTGTGTATGTATATTATCTATAGCATTTATACACCCCACATGGTATGCAATAACTCAGTTAAGCTTAAAAATGCAGAGCTACCTGAAAGCGCAGTTCCAGCAACTATTGCTTATAGACAGTACTTCGTATACAGTACTGTATCCGAAAACTTTGGTGTGTCCCTCTAAAAGTATAAATGCTATGCACATCATATTATACAACAAGTATCTTGTAGTGAACCTCAGTAATGTACATCATTTACATTATATTTGAAGTGGTTTGACATCATTAAAAAATGCTGCAGACAGTTTTTTTCCGTAGACCATTATGTGACGGAATTCTTTTGTGTGGCCCTGTAAATGAATAATAAATGCTTTGCTGTCGATATTCTACAAAAAGCATGTTTTAATGCACTTTATAAATGCATATCAATTTCCTTATGTTTGAAATGGTGCAACATCATTAAAATGCACCTGAAACGATTTTTTTCGATTGACCATAATGTACCGGAATACTTTTGACTGTCCCTGTAAACAAACAATTAATGCTACACACTTGATTTTCATTAAGGAACATGCTATAGTAAACGTCTATAACGTACAAAAATTAGAGGGCAATCCGAGTATATTTACGAGAATTAGAGCACGGACGGATGGACAGAAGGACAGACAAACCGAAGTCATAAACACTTTCAACTATGTTGGAAAGTGTTAAAAAAGAAAAAAGAACAAAAATTATAATTTTTCAAAGAAATTCAGTAGCTCGCGCTTTCTTCCAAGCATTAAAATCAACAACAACAACAAACTGAAATTTTCATAATTCAGTTCAGCCCATCCACGCCAAATTAATGTATTGTAACAGAAAGCTGTGGGAAAAAACATGAATTGAAGAAAAAAAAATTCCCTGACGCCTCGGCCTGCAGGCACAGGTAGATTTCGAAGACGCAGACCGTGGGGCGCCTGTTTATTGGGCACTGCAGAAGAAGGATCTTTCTGCCATGATGCGGCAGTTGGGACCACCCACTTCGAAATCTACCTGTGCCTGTAGGCAAAGCCAGCAGGGATTTTTTTTTGTAAGAGTTAGTCCTATAAAAAACTTGTCATAAAAGTTGACGAAATTAAAATTTTCTTTCTTCTTAAACCCCTATTCCTCCCCCTCCCCCCTTGAGGTCATTTTTAATAACATCAAAAATCTATCATACATAAATTTTTGCACCTTTTCCTAGAAGTGATAATAACTTTAAACGGACTCGATGTGTATCATAATTAAGAAGTTTTTTTTTTTTTTCTGTTTTCACCCCCTTTTTTCCACCCCGTGGTCCGATTTTGCTCATTAACGAACTTGACCGAGATTTTATGTATCAGTTTGAAAGAGATTTGTCCAAAATTATGGAAGTTATAGTGCCCATAAAAAAATGATATATCTATATATACATATATATACACACACATATATATATAAGTTTATGTTGGTGTTACGGTAATGTTTCATTAATGGTTATACATATATATATATATAGTATATATGTTACGGTCAATATGATTAATCTGGTCATTATTAACAATAACCGGTTATTATTAGTAAAGACCGGATTAATCATATTGACCGTAACATATATATACAAAATTTTTTCAGAAATTCCAAGGTAGGAGAGCATGTGATAGGTAGCATTTCTTATGAAATCTACCCAAAATTAGACGTGATTTTCAAGATGAACTTTAAATGCTTATAAAACAGCGTATTTAAAAAAAAACTATTTTTACCATTTACACTTATTTGCAAACAATATACTTAAATGACAAAACAAAATTTTCGCTGCCTAGTTCGGAAATTACTTCTCCAAACAAAAACAACAACAACAAAAAGCTTTTAGTTGTTTTTATGTCAGGTGGGATTTATTTATCGTAATTTCAGATTCTATCTTTTACAAATAAATACAAGTGAGGATACCTTTCGTATTTTAAATTGGAGTAGTAAATGAATTCAATAGAGTGAAATTTTAAATTAAAATGATGTAATTTAACAAATACGATTTAAAATAAAAATGCAATTCCCACTGTCAAGTAATATTCCAAATGGAAAAGCATATTTTTAGTTATTTTTATATCATATGGGATTTATTGGAAGAGATGTTCAAATAAGTTGTTTAATAATGTTAGAATTTTTAAAGGTGATATTTTTTTTCACACTTTATTTTGCGCAAATAAAAATATAGATGGGTATTTTTTTTTAATTAGAGACATGAAATAATTCACTGTATCGATATTTCAAATTAAAATGATGCAATTGGATAGGTCATTTATTTATTCATATAAATAATTCAACATACAGGGTGTTTCTCAAAGGACCCCTAACTTTAAAAATCAATAACAAGGAAACGGTGATAGATAGAAACATGAAACCAGTGGTATGTTTATTAAAAATATCGTAAGAATCTTATACATAAATCTCAAGATTTAGTTAAAAATAGCGCCGATAGATGGCGCTGCGATAAATAGGCGCATCACATAAAAAGTGATTCAATATGTGCAACTTTTACACAACAGACATGTCGCAAACGCAGAATGAAATTGTCAGTGACTCTCTGTAGTGTGTCACCGGAAATAAACACACAAGCTTGGCAATTAGCCTGTTCGAGCTCGCCAATCAGATTTCAATAGCTAAATCTTGGACTGCTACTCTTTCTATGCTTCTGAACTCGCTTTAGAAGGATTCTTAACGCTCTCAGCGCCATCTATCGGTGGTATTTTTAACTAAATTTTGAGATTTATGTAGAAGATTCTTACGATTTTTTAACAAACATACCACTGGTTTCATGTTTCTATCTATCACCGTTTCTGGGTTATTGATTTTTAAAGTTAGGGGTCCTTTGTGAAACACCCTGTATATAAATAATTTATATGAAATAAATATACAGTCGAACTCGTTTAATATCAGAAGCAAGGGAATTATAAAAATTCACGTATTAACTGATACTCATAATACCAGTGAAAATAATTAAGATCTTAAAACACACATACATAAATAAATTAATTAGAACTATTAATTACTCTAATTATCTCAATGCTAAAATTAACGTACTATCAAAACATTTTCCGTTAAAACTCGGCGAACATTGCAATAGTCACTACAATTTTCGAGTTATTGATTTCTCACATCGTTTTCATTTTAACAGTGCAATAAGAGACATGAAAAGGCTGGTTAACATAGCCCAGAATCTGGATTTGAAGAAAAAAACAAAACAAAAAAAAATATTTTCTATGCCCCTTTCCTTTCCATGGCCCAAATGTAAATCATAACAAGAACGAAAAATCATGCATCCGGCATAGATTATGAAACACTTTCCGAAACAAACAGAATATTATTAAGAAATTAATTTTTTACACACGATGACATGAGATATCTAAATAAGCAATTAAAAAAATACATAACTCAGTAAAAATCCATTTTCAGCAGTTGCTGCCCCTATTCGACGTCTTTCGTGCAGCCCTGTATAGATCTACAGAATTTGTAAACATCACCTAATACGCTAAAAATTACATAAAATTACATTTCACAGCAGAAAGAGCACTTCTAGCAATGACCGAACATAGTCAGAGTTTTAACCGAATTCTCTTGTGCGTCCCTGTACATGAACGATAAATCCTACGCACTCCATAATCTATAGAAAACAAGTTGTATTGAACCTTAGTTATCCTTTTATATATCATTATGTTTCAAGTATCATAACATGTTCAAAGTGCACCGCAAACGATTTCCCCCAATAGATTATAATGTAAAGGGATTATTTTGTACGTCCCTGTAATTGAACTATAAATGCTAATAATTATGTACTCCGGTAAAAGCCATAAAATGTCCTGCAAACGATTTTTCCGTATAGACCATAATGTAATAGAATTCTTTTGTATGTCCCTGTAAATGAACTATTAATGTTACACACTTAATTTTTAATACCGAACAGTCTATAGTAAAATTCAATAATGTATCAAAATTTCATGACAACCGAGTATATTTACGAGAGTTAGATCACGGACAGACGGGAGACAGACAGACAGACAAACCAGATTCATAAACACTTTTCAACTATGTTAGAAAGTTTTAAAACAGCTGGTATTTGAAAGGTCTTTATCTTTTCCTTCTTTCTTTCATTTTTCAGGACATTCTTTTAAATTTTCTTGGGTGTGTTCGTGTCTAGAAAGGTTGAAAAATGTCTGGTATTACTGATAAACTATTACATTTTGCAGACAGTTATAATGTAGAAGTATTGCTGAGAGAGAACGTTCGCTAAGAAAGGGATTTCTTTCCTAACTCCACCCCACTTTTCGTCTAAAACCACATTGAAATGAACAGGTGTTTTGCTCGTATTTACCGTGATCCTACTTTTGTACGCTCGTAAAAAGCCTTGAAATCTTAATATAGTTTTAATGATGAACCATTATTAAAGTAAAATCATAAAAAAACTTCTTAATAACACCCTAAAAATAAAGAATGCACTAGGCCTTTCGAAAGAACTTTGTCTTTCTTCGTCAGGCGCAAAGAAGACGTGCAAGACTGAAAGGAAATGAGAGGGAAAGAGGGACAAGTTAAGAGAACAGCCAATAGGAAATCAGAAGGTATCAGCCAATCATAGAAGAGAATTACCTAGAATGCAGGACATAAGGAAAATAATTTTAAAAAATTGAAAAGAAAAATCAAATGCATAAAAAATGAAAGTAAAATGGGGATTAACTATACAAAATATGAAAAAAAAAAAAACATAAAAGTTAATATGTAAATAAAAAAAATTAGTAATTATTCGCGTTTTTTCGAATGATTATTATTATTATTATTTTTAATTATGAACTTTTATGTTTATTTATATTTGTATGTTTAATCCCCATTTTATTTTCATTTTTTATGCATTTGAATTTTTTATCAATTTTTTAAAATTATTTTCCTTATGTTCTGCATTCTAGGTAATTCTCGTTTGTGATTGGCTGATGCCTTCTGATTTCCCATTGGCTGTTCTCTTAACTTGTTCCTCTTTCCCTCCCATTTCCTTCCAGTCTTGCTCTTACCTTCAAAGTGGTTGCACGTCTTCTGTGCGCCTGACAAAGAAAGACAAAGTTCTTTCGAAAGGCCTAGCACATTCTTTATTTTTATGATGTTATTAAGAAGTTTTTTCTATGCTTTTATAGTATCACAGTAGTTTATTCAATACTTTAACATTCTCAATGTGCAAATTACCCGTTTTAATTGTGTCTTCGTTTTAACCGGGCTCGTATTGAACGAATCCGACTGTATTACGTTTATATTAATGGATATCTCAAAATAAAATGATGTAAATGTATAAGTAATATTTAAAAAGAAAATGCCGTATTTTCTTCAAAGATACTTGTTGAATTATGAGTAAGGTAGGTCTTCCTGTTATGGCCATGTTCCTGTTATGGCCACCCCCCCCCCCCCTATTATACGTTAGATAACCAAAAAAAATTGCTAAATGGAATGAGCATACTGTGAAGGAGCCTCCTAGTATATCATGTCCTCACTTGCTGTTCAGTGAGGTTGTGGAATTTGACGGCAGTTTCCTGTTTTATGCTTTTGGTGTAATCCCTTCTAGTTTATATCTGATAAGTTTCCTTTTTAGCACTTTCCAACCTAGTTGAAAAGTGCGTATGACTTCGGTTTGTCTGCCGTATGGCCGTCTGCCGTCTGCCGTCTGTCCGTGCTCTAACTCCCGTAAATATGCTCGGATTGCTCTGCAATTTTTTATATGTTATTGTCTTTATCTATAGCATGTTCCCTATTGCAACGGAAGTGTGTAGCACTGATAGTTTTTTTACAGGGACACTCAAAAGAATTCCGTTGCATTGCGGTCTATGGGGGAAAATCATTTGCGGTTTATTTAAATAATGTTTCACTATTGTAAACGCATTGAAATTTATATATATCATGAAGGTGCATTAGAAGAAGCTTAATATGGAATAGGGTGTGCATAGCACTTATAGTTACCTTAGAGGGACAGTCAAAAGAATTCCGTTACATTACGTCTATGGAGAAAAATCGTCTGCGGTTTATTTAAATAATGTTTCACTATTTTAAACGCATTGAAATTTATATATATTACTAAGGTGCATTACAAGAGGCTTACTACAGAATAGTGTGTGTATAGCAGTCATCGTTCATTTACAGGGACACACAAAATAATTCTCTACTGTCTGTTAACAATAAATCCTGCAAGTGCGTTTTAAGTTACTGAACGCGATTTTAATTTTAACTCGCTTTTTGTCTATTATGTGGTGTGTATAAATTCTGTAGATCCTATATAGGGCAGCACAAAAGTTCGCGAACACATTTCCGTTTACTGACAGAAACTCCAGAAGGATAATTTTAAACTGTGCTACGCGTTTCCTAACTAAACTAAAATTTAGCATCCTATGTAGTATATATACAAATCTATAGATCCTATACAGTGTTGAATAAAAGTATTCGGATATTTTTCTGAATATTGTATCTGTTGGAAATTTCCTGAAATTATGTTTTTAAATATGTTATGCGTTTTCCAAATTGTTTACTTAGATGTTATCTTTTAGCTTATTAAACGGTATGTTTTGTAAAATTATTTTGGAAGCGTTGGAAAGTGCTACATAATCTATGCTTGAAGCATGATTTTTCGTTCTTGTTTATGCACGTTTTTAAAAGATTTTTTTTATGAATATCATTATACTCTGTTCAGTTTTTAATGCTCTTTCAAATGGTGCTGTCATTGATGGTGTATTTTTTTTCAATTTGTTCAAAATCAAATGATTTTTGTGAAAGCCGACCTGCTCCTGATATCGCCATCCATGTGGCCATATCAAGTGCATCATGTAAGCCCAGGATAAAAAAGTTTTTATTTGTTCGAATTGCAATAAATAATTTGTTATAACAATTTTTTTAAACTCGAAAAGGATTTCACATTTTTTTTCTAAATAAAAACTTAATTGTAATCTCAATTTTGTAAACAACTTCATTTTTGATGAAAAATCCTATTTCAAATCCACTTTTGAATAACAAAAAGAAATATTGAGAATCATGTTTATTTATTTTACAGCAAATTTATTTAATTTAGCATAATAGAATTTTTAAATTGAAGAAAATTACGATTTGTGAAATATGGAACAATGGTGGGCCATATCATGTGCACATTTTCCTGATATGGCCACTTGGTAGACTTTTGGAATTCCGTTTTTTTGAGCTAATAAAACTATTTTCATGGGGAATGTAATAATTTTTTTAATGAAAAGTCCATTAACTTGAGAAGGTTTTATATATATATATATATATATATATAAAAGGTTTTGATTAAAAAAAGAACAAATAAACGACAGGAAAAATTCTTAAACTTTAGCATGGCCATATCAGATGCACCCCCCTTATAGTGCATTTTTTTTCCGGTTTACCATAAATTTCTTGCTTCCCCTCCCCTCAGTACATTATTGCGGGTGTGATACACATGCACCTAAATTAGTTTTTAAATTAAAGGGCTTGAAGCCCAAACTTTTAAATTATGTATTTTTTTCTCTTGTCGTTTGCATAAACAAATTTTATTTATCTGAATACAGAGAATTAATTTTCTAGAACATCCTTTTCGTATTGAAAAAAAAATGTTTTTATACGTTCCCGTAACTTATAAAAAATATTTTGAAAAAGGGATTAATTTCCCACAAACTATTCATAAATGTAACAGCTGTCTTTCTTACCCGTTAGAATAATTAAACGGTTTATTTAGTGTTTTTCCGACACAAATAATATTCCCCATTGAAAAGTATTTATAAAATGTGTTTTAAATTTTATAAAATTTTATAAAATTTGTTCTTGCCCCTTTGGAGACTATTTTGAAATTAGCCCCCCGCCCCCATTTTAGGTAGATTTCGTAAGAAATACTACCTATTATACATTCTCCCCTACGTTGGAAATTCTGAAAAAAATTTGCAGATCTACGCCGATCATAATTCCTAGAACATAAAACCCACCCCCAGTTCAAAACTTTATATATACATTATATATATATTTATATTTATACCACTTTTCTATGGACACGATAACTTCCATAATTCTGTACAAATCTCTTCCAAACTGATACATAAAATCAAAGGTCATAAAATCTCGGTCAAGATCGTTAATGGGCAAGATCAACGGGGGGGGGGGTTGTTTTTTTTTGTGAAAACAGAAAAAAAACAATAAATTTTTAATTATGATACATATCGGATCCGTTTAAAGTTATTATTACTTCTAGGAAAAGGGCCAAAAATGTATGTATGACAGATTTTTGATATCATTAAAAATGGCCTGCAGGGGGGGGGGGGGGGAATAGAGGTTTAAGAAGAAAAAAATTAATAACTTCGTCAATTCACAAGATATCAAATCCGCTTAAATTTGTTATAAATCTTCTTAATATTATCTACGACTTTTATATTGACAAGTGTTTTATAGGACCAACTCTTACAGAAAAAAACCCTACTGTCTCCGCTTACAGGTGCAGGTACATTTCGAAATAGGTGGTCCCAACTGCCGCATTATGGCAAAAAGGTCCTGCTTCTGCAATTCTTAATAAACAGGCGCCCCAAGGTCTGCGTCTTCTAAATCTACATGTGCCTGTAAGTCGAGCCGTCAGGGATGTTTTATATTGAACACTTTGGAACTATTTACGAATATGAAATCATGAAAATCTATATTTAGGGTGATTTGAGGGTCAAGATTCTTAATCTGGTGTCAAAATTAAATGGTTTGTTTTGAAAAATAAAAATCAGAATTGGAAAAACAATTTGTTTGTCTTTCAATATGGAGACAGCCATTAACTTTTTTCTTTTAAATATAAATTTAAAAAAGACGTACCAATTCCCTATCGAATGTCTATTTTGTTTTTCTTTGTAACATTTTGGGGATTAAAATGAATAGTGTTTTCTTTTTGTTATTTTTTGTCGACTGTACATACAGTAAAATAAGAAATATAATTTCCCTTTATATAAAGAAGGAATCCTCTGGAATTACGAAACCCTAAATGCTATTGTATTAGGTATTGTAATAGTCATCAGGAGGCAGATTTCCATATATTGTTCGAAAGTCCTCTGTACTGTTTTTGGTGACCTGGTAGTGTGGTTCCAGAGGACACAGTGAGCTTTTCCTGATTTGTGAACATTTCCGGTTCCCTGGACACTGACACTTGCTACACTTACAGCCACGTTACGGAAACCTGAAACAAAAAAAACTTGGTTAGTTTTTCAACATTTTGGCACCAGTTTCACATGTTTATCTATCTTATCTACAGGGTGTTTCACTACCAGACCGACAAACTTGCAGGAGGTGTAGAGGGCATAGAGACGACTCGGAATCACATAGGAATGCAGGGTCGAAAATGCCGTAGTTGCGAGCTATGGTGCAAAGAAGCAGAGAATAAGAACAGAAACAGCGACACATAAATGGGACAGAAAATATTTTATTGAAAGGTTGTACTAGAGAAGGTGTTCGATATTACGACCACAAGTCATCAGGCAGGCTTGAGAGTGGCGCTTGCAGTTTTGTGGTAGATGGTGCTGAACGGAAGGCCCTTTGAATATCTATAACTGCCGGGAGGATACGCGACACGCCAGGAATCTTCCAGAACGTAAGTGAATCCATGCGACACCGCTGTCAAGCCTGCCCGACGACTTCTGGTAGTAATTTCGAACACTTTCTGTAGTACAATCTTTCAATAAAATGTTTTCTGTCCCATTAATGCGTTGCTGTCTCTGTTCTTTTTCTCCGCTTCTTTGAACCATAGATCGCAACTACGGCATTTTCGACCCTGCATTCCTATGTGATTCCGAGTCGTCTCTGTGCCCTCTACACCTCCTGCAAGTTTGTCGGTCTGGTAGTGAAACACCTTGTATAGAGGATATGAATATATTTTATAATCAGGGAAAGACTTTTCGGACAACCTGTATTTTATTAAGATTTACTTTTTGCATATTCACTATTGTAAATGAAGTGTGTAACATTTACAGTTCGTTTACAGGGACATTCAAAAGAATTCCGTTACATTATGGTATATGGGGAAAAATCGTTTGCGGTGTATTTTAATGATGTTACACTATTTCAAGCATAATGAAATTGATATGCATTTATGAGAGCATTAAAACATGCTTTTTGTAGAATATGGACAGAAAAGCATTTATCATTCATTTACAGGGTCACACGCATTAATTCAATTGCATAATGGTCTACGAGGAAAAACTGTTTGCAGAGTATTTTTATTATGTTACATTATTTCAAATATCATGAAAATGAGATATTACATTACGCAGGTTTACTACAAGATACTCGCTGTAGAATATGATGTGCATAGCATGTATTGTTTATTTACAGGGACACACAAAAATTTCGTATACAGTACTGTCTATGAACGATAATTGCTGGAAGTGCGTTTTCAGCTTTCAGTTATGTCATGCGTTTTTAAGTTTAACTAATTTTTTACATACTACATGGTGTGTATAAATTCTATACAGGGCTAAACAGAACAATTCGTAAACATTACTGAGTATAAGTGTGAGTTGCTTAAAGATGGTTTTTAATTGAGTTATGCATTTTCAAGCTGAACTATATTTAGTATACTAAGAGATGTTTGTAGCATATAATTACAAATGCCTATACAGGGCCACGCAAAGAACTGAATATATTGCCGCTTATGGATGGTAATTTCTGTAGTTTTAAGCGTTTTTTTACTGAATTAAATTTTAGACTATTATGTTATGTGTATAAAACTCTATAGATAATATACAGGGCTGTACAAATAATTCAAGTTTAATTTCCGTCTATTGGCAGAAATTGCTGAAAGTGAATTTTCAACTGTGTTATGCGTTTTCTAACTAAACTAAATTTTAACATACTATGTGTACTATATAAAAATCTATAGGTCATAGACAGGGTTGCACAAAAGAATTCGAGAACTTTCGGATTGTGGGCGGTAATTGCTAAAATCTGGTTTTCAAATGTGTTATGTGTTTTCTAAATTGTTTATTTAGGTATCTTCTTTACCATATCAAAAGGTGAAGTTTTATTAAAGTATTCTGGATGTGTTGGGAAGTGTTTCATAATCTATGCTTGGTGCACGATTTTCCTTTCTTGTTTTTTATTCTGTCGAAATTATTTCTATTCCAGATTGTTGTTGCACAATTACTTATTAATTAAGAAGGGAATTAAAATCGAAAATAAAAATAAGTTTTTGAGAAACTCAAATATTGCATTTTTTGATTTTACTATTATTATTATTATTATTATTATTATTATTATTATTATTATTATTTTGTAAAAATAACTTCTGTTCGATGTTTATTCAAATTTTCATCATACTGTCAGAAATTCTTTTGTTATATTTCTCCTCCATATCAAGTACGTATGTTTTCGAAAATAACTTAATTTTACCAAATATGATGAAACGAAAACAACTTGGATAAAAATATAAATAATGAATTGTGTTCATTAATTTCTGTTTCATAAACACTATTCGAAAGTTTCAGTTCTTTTTTCATTTTTCTCTAAACAGGATGCCACGGGAGAAAAAATAAATTATGAATTATTATTCAATAAATTAAAGTTCAAACAATATTTCATTTTTATTTGTTTGCGGTCTCCATTCTTCTTTTCAAAACGGCTTTGTGTTTTATCGAAATTTTGTTTACTAAATTAGATTTTGGTTTAATGAGGGAATCAAAATTGAAAACAAAAATGTTTTTCAATTTAATAAATGCAAGTTTTACATTCCTATGTTTTTTTTTTTTTTTTTTTTTTTTTGTAAAAATAAACTCTGACTCTGATGTCTATTAAAATTTTTATTCTCTTCTAATGTGTTTATTTTCATTGTATTATTTCAGAATTTTTTTTTCCCTTGTTTATTTGGGTTTACCATTAAAAATTTCTTCGTAAATAATGCATATTTCTATTGAATTTCCTTTTTGAAAGAATCTTTCAGAAAAATATAAAATTTGCTACATCTGTTACAGATTTTTGAGGCTTTTCGTTATTAATGTTACTGTTGTTGTTTTCATTATTTTCTCTCATTAATATTTGGGATTAAGTTTGTCATTTTTTTTTCAATAAACACTTTCGTTCATACTAACATCATTTGTATTAACAAATATGTTTTTTTTTAAATTAAAATATAAAAATACTATTTCATGTAAGCTTAAGTGAAATTCTAATAAATTTAGGGTTTATATCTACAAAAACATTAGATTTTATTTACAGTTACGTGTAATTTTAAAATTTCATTTTTCACTTACGTTTAAGTTATTTTGAATTAATCTGGACATAATATAGTTAAAACTACTTTCTAAAAAAATGGTTGATGAGAACGAAAAAGAATTACTTAAAGGAGTTTTATAATTGAGTTATGCATTTTCAAGCTCAACTATATTTTGCATGCTAAGAGATGTTTGTAGAATAAAAATAAATTCATATGCAGGGGCACGCAAAAAACTGGATACATTGCTGTGTGCAGATGGTAATTTCTGGAAGTGCGATTTCATTTGTTTTAAACGTTTTTCTTCCTGAATTAAGTTTTAGTTTAACATGTGGCGTGTATAAAAATGCATAATAGAATGTTGAGTAATCTCTTAAAAATGTATTTAGATTTAAATAATGCATGTAAAACGTAATTTAACATATATACACATACATAAGATACAATCATAAGTATTATAGTTTCTGATTAAAATTAACTAGGTAACAGTTAAGAAGCCCCCGTTCGGATTCAAATGGTTAAACTGATTCAGAACCCTCTTTAAGCTGGATGTTTCGATCTGTTTAGCTCCCGTGTAAAGATGATGGCCGTAGTAGCCCTAAACTAATCAACCAATCAAAAACCGAAACTTACAGTTGGTAATCTACAGGTAGAGCATAAAATCTTTTCCAGATTACAAGATTTTATTACGTTAAAAACTATTACAGTTAGACATAAGTTTGTTTTTGTAAATTGTAAATACAATAATCGAGTTTGTAATAAGATGAAATAACCTCAACTTGCGTTCCTTTTGTAGCTCGGAGAATGCCGAGGTGGCATTCTAGTTCTCGCCACGTGTTGTCCAACAGTTGTTTTGTAACACTAGACAACACAGCATGTGTTATCGTAGCCTTTAATATTTCAATATCACGAACTGGTATGGTAAAATCTCTGTCCTTGATCCAAAAGCGTGGAGGCCATACTGTTGGCCCATTCTTTCCAATCAATATGCCAAATTAACTTTTGATTAACTCCATATATTTCATTTATGGAGTACTTGCGGCCAAGTATTCGACGATTTAAAGGAAAAAAATACTCATTTAAAAATAGGTCAGATTGACGATAAAAATTTTACATTAGTATCTTCAACGATTATTTCGTACTAACGTTTTGTAATTAGGGAATGAAGTAATGTTTACCCTGTATATTACGTCATCCGGAATGTTCTGCGGTTTTTCAAAGCGAAGCGCGGTTTCGTCTCGTTATTTTGCTACTGCTGATATGGAGTGACCTTGAATCACCCAGATATGTATTTTTGGTCTTTTCTGCTAGAGTTGCACAATTCTCAATTGTGCTGTGGCATTATTTTTGTTTGAGTGCAGTGCTGAGAATGAAGGACCAAAAAGTTCATTTTCGTCATATTATGCACTTTTATTTCAAGGAAGGTAAGAATGCTAGTCAGTCTGCTTTTAAAATTCTTGCTGTATAGGAACAAAGCGCTGTTTCAGATGGCACAGTTCAAAAGTAGTTTGAGAAGTTTGAGCGAAGAAATTTCAGCCTCGAAGATGATGCTCGCTCTGGAGACCGTCATCTATAAAGGAGGACCTCTTAAAAGAAGCTATCGCCGAAAATCCACGTTAAACTGTTAAGGAGAAATCATACAGACTATAAATATTCCAAAAAGTAAAATGCATGATCATTTGATAGCTTCTTTTAACAGGTCCTCCTTTACAGATGACGGTCGTCCAGAGCGGAAATCACCATCTTCGAGGTTCAAATTTCCGCACTTAAAACTTCTCAAACCAACTTCGAAGTGTGTCATCTGAAACAAAACTTTGTCCATATATAGCATACGTTTTACGAGCAGTCTGACTAGCATTTTTACCTTTCTTGAAATAAAAGAGCATAATATGACGAAAATGAACTTTTTTGGTTTTCCATTCTTAGCACTGCACTGAAACAAAAATTATGCCACAACAAAAGCGAGAGTTATGCAACGCAAGCAGAAAAGACCGAATGTACATATCTGGGTCATTCAAGGTCATTTTTTATCAGCAGTAGCAAAATAACTAGACAAAAGTGTAGAACTTTCCGGATTACCCAATATTTATTTAAATACAAAGCAGGTTTCTTATTGAAATGACAATTTATATCTTGGATGTTTAGAATCAGAGAAACGCTTCCACTTTATTTTTTATTATATTTTCTAGATTTACAGCTAGAGTGAAGATCAGCGTATTGAATCTATATAATTAGTTCTCCACCGAAATCTTTAAGAACGAAGCAACATATTTTTGTTTATTTTTACTTATCAGAACCTTATCGACGTACACACTGAGCTGAAATTCAGAGGCTGCATTGAAGCATCATGTCTGGAAGGATGTGAAATATTAAAATAAAAGGAAATGGATACAATCAACGCAAAACCGATTTAATGAATCAGAAATATTATTTAAGGAGTAAATATTGATTTAATTTGAAATATATATTAAATTATTATTTTTATATATAAACAAAATGTAAATGAAAGTGGATTGAAAAACAGCAACGGCTTTATACTAAGTTGATGACAGACCAAAATTATTTTTGCAAGGAATACTTCTACAAGGCAACTAAGTTAAAAATAAGACTTTCTGATACTGACTTTCATTTAAATATATGCACACACACGTAGATTTATCTACTTTTTATTTTATCTATTAAAAATTTGGTTATTCTTTCTTAATTTTACTTATAATATTAAAGCTTTAAGAATACTTTTTTTCCCCCTTTCAACTTAAAATCATAACATAATACTAATCGAAAGTGAAATGTTCGAAAAATGTCAGATTCAACGGTCATTCATGAATCCATATGTATTATGTTACCTTTTACATTATGTTATTTATTTAAATCTAATTCGACCAAATAGTATTTCTTGCAAATATTTAAGTAACAGTTAAACTTCTTAGAAGCACAATATTTTTTAAAAATTGATTTAAATTATCATTTTGTACGTCCTAATTAACTATAATAGCACAAACAATAATTCAAAAATAAAGTCAATGTAACATTCTTATTTAAATTCTACACGCATTTCTTGTCGAAAATCATAGATTCCTTTGAAATTTAAACATAAAAGGACATTAAGTCATAATCTTTATCGGTTAGAAATAAACGCATGATTTTCCAGGATAATTATTGAGCAGACGTTTTGCAGAATATTTTTTTTTTGTCTTGTGGCTGATTCTCATGTTCAACTGACTGGGAGTTTCTGACTTCAGCGGCAGACGATTTTCTGCAAATTGCATCCAATCAGTCTACGGTCCCAGCTGATTTCGTTTCCTACATCATTTTATAGGCTAAACTGTAACTGTGCTTCATTAAGAAGTAAATTTTAGTTTGATGGTAGGTAGGATTTTTAAAATCATGGTTTCATTATTCTGTTTTCGAGAGATGTGAAAAATCTGCAATAAGAAAGCTTTCATATGCTGTAAAAAAAAAAGAGAGAAATGTTTCTTAATCTAGGAAAATATACAATAATCTCTTTCCAGTTACCCACAATTCAGAAAATCGTTCCTTAGAAACCACAGAAGCCAATATATTCCCAAAATTTAAAGAAGCATGTATAAAAATAAAGTTTATTTAGCTTCCAGTGATTCTCGGAAAGGTTTCCGAGAAGTTTTATAGTGTACTAGTTAAAGTACCCGGCGTTGTTCGGGATTTTAAGAAGATTCTTTCCCGGAATTTTTTTTCGGGATTCTGTGTATAGAAAAATCAATTTAAAAATTAAACATGTTGTATAGAGAACTTCAAAATGTTAAAATATCTCAGTATGTGAATATTTTCATAATCGGGGTTTTATCGTTATTCAACACGTTCCTCAAACCCATATGACGTTACATTCACCTGCTGACGTCATATCTACTTGCTTTCGCTATTATTCATATTGATCTCTTTGTATGATTCTCAAAAAGTCCGTTAAACTTTCAATAGGACGTCACATTAATTCTCTTTTTAATACTCTAATGACGTCATATTAACCTGCTTTCTGTACTTACACATACTCATACTTCTTGTATTATTGAGAATGTTTGAAAATTTCCTTTATATTGCCAATAGGACGTCCTATTAATTTTTTTTTTCAATTGTTGAAACTTTTTATTTCCTTTTCATTTTTCACGTGGAAATCTTTTATTAGAAAATTAATTATTGTAGCAAGAATTTTTCTGTGGATTTTTAATTGCTGGCAACTGCTACAACGAAAAATGTTTAAATTTGATAGGAAAATGGTGTTAGAATTTTGGTTTTTTATTAATTAAAAATTAACTATATATTATTTCGATTCCGGATTACTTTAGTTGCCTCGGTCGTGTTTTAATACACCTATACGTAACATTTCATAATTCTAGCTTCCAAACTGTTGATTTATATAGACGTGCAGACAGAGAGACAGACAATTTTTCATTTTTATAGATTAATTAAAATTTTTCTACCCGTAATATAAGTTTTTTGCATGCTATCCATTTTCAAGTAAAAGTTTTCATGTTCAAGAAACATGTTTCACAAACAAACAGGAAAAATTGACATTAAAATTAATATTAATATTATTTTGTTACTGTTGCATGTATAAATTCAGTTATGCAGCTGAAAATATTTAATTGAAAATTATTATTAACCAAAAAGAAGATATTTCGGTTTGACAAAACTGATTGATACACTCTAAAAGCTACTCGGAAACGTTTCCGAAAATGAGTAGCATACAAAAAAAAATTGTTTTTATAAATGATTTTTATAACAGGCCACAAGTGTAATTCTGTTTCTCCTTCTTTAAAAAAAATAGCATGTTTTCATGGTTAGAAATAAATCTTAATAGCTAAAAATAGTTTTCTATTTTTTCTCTATTCAATTTATAGTGAGTGGCTGCTTCAAGCGTTTAAAGGGTTTCATAAGAAAAGCATACCTTAATCAGCAAAATCAAGTTACAATGGGAAGAAGAAAGTAAAGGGGTCTAAGGTTTAGGAAGAGTTCTTTGTGATAAATACGCCAGGTTTTTACGCTTGTAGTTAATAAATAACTTAGTAGGACTTAGTTGTAGTACGATATAAAAATCATGATATTTTGGAAAATATTAACCATATCCGATATTTATTATATTTAGTATCCGATATTTTCAAAACAGTCAACTTACGGTTGATTATAAATATTTTAAAACTTAATATAAATTAGAAACTAAAATTTATTGCGCTTAATATGAAAACTTAATAAAATAATATTCTAGTTGTCTTTTACTTTTCCTCCTTTTTTTTCCTTTCTTCTATCTTCACAAGAAGAAAGTATTGAATTCATGAAAATTTTCGACTTCCGGTTTTCGATGGATTTATAAGGTCCTAAACTATATTTGACTATTTTTAGAAAATATCTGTCTGTAAGTCTGTCTCTGTGTTTGTCTGTATGTGACAAAAATTTGGTGGGCGTTCTTTTTCAAGAATTAATACACGGAATTTAATAAAACTTTAGATTCAATTAGACCTTCATATAAATTGTGCTGATTGGTTTTTGGTGTAAATCGCCCAACAGGCGGCGCTGCTATGCTGCATTATTCACGATATTCAAGATAGATATATCTATATCTCAAGAACTATAAAACAGATTTTCATCAAACTTCAGATTCAGTTAGACGTTGACATAAGTTGTTGTTGATTAGGTTTTGTTGTAAATTTCTTGACAGGTGGTGATGCTATTTTGCATTTTTCAGGATTTACACGATTTTAGCGAAAGTCATATTTCAAGAACTAATGTATGGAATTTTATAAAACTTTAGATTCCTTTAGACATTGATATCAGGTGGTGCTGATTCGTTTTTGGAGTCAATAGCCCAACAGGTGGCGCTGCTATGCTGCATTATTCACGATTTTCAAGATAATTACATCGCAATAACTAATGCATGGATTTTCATCAAACTTCAGATTAAGCTACACGCTGACATAAGCTTTTGCTGATTAGATTTTGGTGTAAATATTCCTACAGGTGGCGCTTCTATGCTACGTCTTCCAGGATTTACATGATTTTAGCGATAGTCATAACTCAAGAATTAATGTACGGAATTTCATCAAACTTCATATTCTGTTATATCGAAATATTAACATGGTTGAGATAGAAGAACGTTTGGGGAATGGCACATCCGACTAGTTTTGTTTTTTTTAACACTTACAACAAAATTGAAAGTCAAATGATTGAAAAGTTAAACAATTGCTTTTTACACGCATGAAAAAAAAAAAAAACTATAGCATTCAGCATTAAGAAAACTTTATATTTTATATAACAGAATTTTGTAATGTTCAACAGTAAATTTGTTTGCTTTTTTATTCCCTGTTGTGTAGTTTAAACTTAACTACACCAAAACCCGAAAAAAGTCCTTTTCTAATGAGGCTGTAAATAACTGATTATCTAAATTACACACACTGCAAAAAAAAATTGTTGATTTTGCAGTATAAAACTGGCACCCAGCTGCCAGTATTATACAGTAAAATTAACAGTATTAAACAGTAAAATAAGCAGTAATACCCTGCCGTGCAAGCAGTAATACGCTACCGCGCATGCGCGGTAGCGTATTACTGCTTGCACGGCAGCGTATTACTGCTTATTTTACTGTTTAATACTGTTAATTTTACTGTATAATACTGGCAGCTGGGTGCCAGTTTTATACTGCAAAATCAACAATTATTTTTTGCAGTGCAGTTTATCTTTCAATGGCTGTTCTGAGATCATATTGTCCCACATAATTATTGATTCTACATTTAAAAATTTAGCTTCAAACATAAAGGTTGGAAAAAAAAAATATTTTTCATCTTTGGTTAATAAAGTCACTGCCAGAGGCCGAAGTTCTTTGTTTACAGAACGGCACAGTCGGTAACAGATGACAAAATCATTTGCTGAAAATATGATTTTGTCTGAAAATATCAAATATGATATTTTGAAAATAAATATATATATATATCAAAATATATATTCATTGATATATACATCACCGAATCCTGAAAATCATTAGCTCTAGATATGAGAAGCCCAAGTTATGATAAGATAGTCAATTTTAATTGAAGTCAGTTTTCCATGAATTGTTAGAAAATAGGAAGTTCATTAAGTTCTACTTTAATTTTATTACTTGGTTTTCATTTAACACGATACATACTTTTTATGTTGTAATACTAATTTAACTACTCGAATTAGATTTAGAATTGTTAATGTGGTTCTGTTTTGAGATTAACTTCATCGCATGATTTTATATCATTTATTGTTATACCAATATTTCTGCTACTCCATCGTGAGTTAGCATTTACCGCTTAACTTCGTTTTCCGATGTATTTCATTACGTGATATCGATTTAACCTTGTCTATCTCTTCTAATTATAAACCAATCTTATTATATGATTTCGATCTAGCACTGTAATTGCGACTCTGTTTTTAGTACATTGTCTTTGTCAGGCGATTTTGATTTAAAATGTATTACACAAAAATATTTCTTTTCTCAGTCACATTTTGTCTTATAGTAAGTAAAACAATGATAAATCGTCTTAGCTATTTTAGTAGAAGAAGAAGAAAAAAAAACCAGAAAAAAACAAGACACTGAAAAAAAGAAAGAAATTATTTTTTAGAATTATAATTGTCTTAGACAATGTTTCGTGCTGGTTGCATATTAAATAAAATACAGACTTATGAAAACTTGAATGCATATTAAAGAAAACGTGATCTGTATCACACTTTAATTAAACACTCTTGATTTTAAAGAAACTTTTAGAATAGAATACTACACGGCGACAAAAGCAAAACATTGCCATTTTCAGAAAAATAACTTTACACAAAAAATTGCAGCCACCCAGTTTCGAGAGAAGACCACAGCATCGCATATGATAAAATTAATTTCTAACATATAACACGTATTTTCTCTTTCGCTTTCTCTATATATATCTTACTAGCTGACCCACCCGACGTTATTCGGTCCCGTGTAATCATCTTAAATCTCTTAAAAAACAAAAACTGTTCTCTGATCCCCGCTGCCTTCGCACCATATACCAGTCCTGCTGCGTGGAAAATTTCTTAATTCCACCTTCCACCGTCAGGTCGCGCATTCTGTTCTAAATTCTTTTCGACCGAACCTCCAGCACGGGTCTCCGCGGCCTACGGCACCATATATTACAGATAATAAGGGACGGTGATTATTAAATTTTTAGGTTTTTAAAGGACCCCCAGAACACGAAAATAAAACCGGAAAGCTGTAGGTAAAATTGTAGAAAAATTGGATTTTATTCGTAAATGCTGGTGACACGACTTATCTGTAGGCGACCAAAAGTGCTGGAAAAGAATGGAGATATTATAATGGAGTTACCTAGGAAAATCATAAATTTATTAATGTGAAAAAAAAAACATGTAATTAAAAGCTTCCTCTAGTGGTGAAAGAGTAGTACTAAAATTAAAAGATCCCTATGCAACAAAAAAAGAATCACAGAAATCGTAACATTATGGAAGAAGAAATCGCAAAAGAGTCTCAAAAATGCATTATTCGGAAATAGCAGTTTAGAGTTATTAAGCGATGAACGTAAATTGATTTTTAGACTTTTCAAGGACTTCAGAACACGAAAGTGCGTACCAGGAAGTTGTAGGAACCACTGTCAGAAAATTTACTTTTATTCGGAAATACAATGTGTCTGCAGGCGACCAAAAGTACAAGAATTGTAATTGAATTTTTATGAGGAAGTTATATATCAATTCTTAGGAAAATCTGACAATTATTATTGTAAAAAAAAAAAAAAAAAAACCGCTTAAAAAGTAGATTATTATTCGAAAAAGGTGGTAGCTGGGGGTTAAATTTTTTTTTTTTTTTTTTTGTACTGCATATAGAAGCTGGAGTACTTAAGAAGTTGTTATTAGAAAAAAAAACCCCCTAGCAAATCGATCTCAAAAACGGAATAAAAGAGGGCTAGATATTAACACGATCGATATTTAATAAAAAATCGTTTACCCCCCCCCCTCCCCTCAAATATGACAAATAATCTGTAAAATTAAGTTTTCTTTATTAATTACTATGCATGGTTAGCCTTATATTGTATAATTTATAATCTGTAAAATTAAGTTTTTTTTATTATCCCCTCTTCTGTCTGGGTCACTTTTTTGAAAAAAAGTTACCGACCGATTTTAACAAAATTTAGATTTTTGGAATAATAAAAATACTCTTCGTATATGTTGTGATTTTCAAATATATACCTCGAATAGTTTTCTTAATATTCGAGGATAAGCGAAAATGAAAAAAAAATTATCGTCTACGATTTGTTACTTTTGCGGTTTGATCTTTCTTCAGCGCCATTTTCAGATAAAAATATCGCATTTTCGCGATGCTTAATGAGTTTTTAATTAATATATTGGTTAATTACCCAAACATTAAAAATCTGAGCCTCAGCTGCATCAGGGCATGCCTTGGACTATCCCCACCAAAATTTTCAGACTTCTAGGTGATGCGCTATATTTTGCTATAGTCATCACCGACACACAGGCACACACACAGAGCGAAACTTTCTTTTGTTAATCTAGAGAGACTTTAAAATTATAGTCTAATAGAATTATAATTGTCTTTAAAGCATTATAATTGCCACGGTAACGGCAATAAACAATATATTTTTTCTTGAAACCATTAAAAAACTGAAACCAAAAAAGGTAGAAGTAAATTTTATTTGAAAGTTCAAATAATATGGTGGAATTCGTTCATAAAATCGTTGTTACATCAATGTTACAACGATTTTGAGCAACTATGCTATCAATTTTATTTAAAACTTTTATAAAAATGTGTTTGAAGGCTTTCTTACATTTTTCAAACACACAATAATTAAATATTGATTAACTAATGTTTTGAAGGACAGTTTGGTACTAAAATATCTTATATATTCCTTCGTGAAAAGTATTTGTTAAAATAAAAGTGTCAGAATTTCTCTACTATTAATTTAAGTCAATTATAGGAAAGTTATGGGACATCTGCCTAAAGAATGATGTATTTTTAAAGCATTAAGTATATCTTTTTGTTTGTATTTACACTCTTTTTAACTCAACTTGGTTTTTATATGTAAAGATAAAATTTTGTAATCCATTTTAACTCACTTCCTGATGTGCTAGAATTTAAAAAAAAAATCTACAAAGGTATTTTTCCGATGACAGTACAATATTTTAATATTTTTAGAACTTAATTATAAATCAGTAATTTAATTTTAAGGCATTTTTCCGTTAGCCCGCTTCAAGTTGTAAATCTTCAAATATTCTTTATGGTTATCATTGTATATGAGTTTACAATAACAATGGATTTAATTATCCGCCTAAGCTAAAAAAAGGCCAACAAGCTGAAAAACTGCAACAATGAAATACTTTAAACACTAAAAAAAAAGAATATGAAATATAAATAGAAAATGAAGATTGTAATACATATTTTTAAAAATAGACTCTAATCAATTAATAGTTTCATACTAATTAAATTATGATTATGTGTTAAGGAATCAATTTAGAAATCCTAAAAATATAGTTTCAATAATGATTTTTTTTCCCGATTGCCATATCTTAAAAGAAACAGAGCAAAAATAATGATTTTTAAAATAAATTAGCAAGTTCTTCGCTTTTTCTACTAAGCGCTAAAAAAAAAAAAAAAAAAAAAAAAATTTATAAATGGGTTCGGCGCCCACGCCAAATCAATGTACTATAATGCATTTTTTTTTTTTTGGAAAATCATAAATTGCAGTCATGAAATTAGGCATGAGTTTCAAGATAATCATTGGATGCTTATAAAATAGTGTATTTAAAAAGAAAACTATTTTTACGTTTATACTTATGTTAATGTATTTTTCTTTATGATAAAAACAAATTCCAATAAATAAGTAAAATTAAACGAAACTAAAAATCTAAATAAAAATTAAACATTTTTTTCCACTTTCTTTTTATTTTCAACAAATACGTAAAACACAAAATTGATAAATATTTAAAGAGAATTCTTGTATATTTTTTAATAGAGTTCATTGAATTTCCCAAATATTTGAAAGTGGATGCTCATATTTTCTTCAGCATTAAAATTTGAAATACTCTTTTCGTTCATAAAATATGTTTTTTAATTAAAAATTTTCTAAAACGTGTGAAAACAGATCTGGAAGTAATATTTCTGTGTAATGAAAATCTCCTTCGTAATTTAAACAAGAATAAAAAATTCTCCCATTAAAACACATATTTGTACTTCTTTCTTTTAAAAATTTATTAACGCAGACGAAAAATATGAATGACTTTAATATTTGTTTTTTCTGTCAATGTTCCAAATTTCCAAAAAACAAAATATACGGTGTTAATAAACGCTATATACAATTTTTATGTATTAAGGTATATAATAATAATAAAAAAAACCTCTTTTTTAACTGTTTTTATTTTAAAATAAATTTAACATTCGGAAGAATATTTATTTAAATATGAAAAGCATATTTTCGTTCAGAAAGACAACAAGTTTAAAATTACTTCTATCTGCTGTATTGGTTTTACAATAGTGGCATCGATTTCATCAATTTACTTTATTAACACTTTCCAACCAACTTGATAAGTGTTTATGACTTCGGTTTGTCTGTCCGTGCTCTAACTCATGTAAATAAACTCTGATTGCCCTGCAATTTTTGTATGTTATTGTCGTTTACTATAGCATGGTCCCTACTGCAAATGAAGTGTGTAGCACTTATAGTTTTTTACAGGGACGGTCAAAAGTATTCCGTTACATTACAGACAATGGAAAAAATCATTTAATGTTCATTTTGATGATGCTATACGCCATTTGAAACATGATTGAATTGATAAACAATTATGAAGCGCACTAAAACATGCTTTTTGTAGAATATGGTGTGCAAAGCATTTATTATTCACTTACAGGGTCAAACAAAAGAATTCTGTTACACATTGTTCTACGGGGGGGGGGGGGAAGGGAATCGTTTACAGTGTAATTTAATGATGTTTCACTATTTCAAACATAATGAAAATTGTATGCATTACTGAGATGCACTATAAATTGCCCGCTTAAAAGTATGGTGTGCATTCCGTTTATCGTTGAGTTACAGGGACACACAAAAGATATAGGTTACAGTATACTTGCGATAATCACAGTCTATGCGTGATAAGTGCGTTTTTAAGTTTAACTAAAATTTTTCATAGTACGTGGTGTGTATAAATTCGGTTGATCCTATACAGGGCTACACAAGGGAATCCGTAAGTATTACAGACTATGGGAGTGAATTGCTTAAGGTGGTTTTTAATTGTGGTACGCATTTTCCTGCTGAACTACAGTTAGTAGACATATAAAAGTTTGTGGAACATAAATAAATTCATAGACAGAGCTACTTAAAAAACAAGGTACATTGTCGTTTATGGTTGGTTATCGATGGAAGCTTGTTTTAAGTTGCCTTATGCATTTTGTACCTGAATTAAATTTTAGCTTAATATGGGGTGTGTACAAAAGTCTTTGGATAATATACAGGGTTGTACATAAGATTTCGAGTGTATTTCCATCGATTGGCGAAAACTTTGCTGAAATTTCTAACTGAACTAATTATTATTATGCTATGTAGTATATATATCCAAATCAATAGATCCTGTCCAGGGCTGCACAAAATATTTCGACTACATTTTTGACTATGGATGCTAATTTCTAAAACTGGACTTTTAAATGCGTTATGTTCAGTGTTGAATTTAGACACTTTTCTCCGGGAGGGATTTCTGTGGCTCCGGGGGGGAAATTATAGAGTTTCGGGGGGGGGGGATTGCACTTTTTTACCATTAAAAGCATACAATCTCAAATCTTCCTTTGGGGGGGGATTTCAATGCTGTGTGGGGGGGGGGGGAATGTCCCCCCCCGTGCCACCCCCTGAATTCAACACTGGTTATGTTTCCTATACTGTATACTTACTTCTTTCACCTTATTTAACCTTTACACAGGGACTCGGACAGCATCTGTATCTCTCCACGTTTGGATGTATTCTCGGACAGATGCTGTCCGAGCCCCCGTGTAAAGGTTAACGGTGAAGTTTCGTTACAGTTTTCTGGATGTGTTGGTAAATGTTTCATAATCTATGCTTGACGCATGATTTTTCGTTCTTGTTTTAATCTTTAATTTCTCTAATACCAGTCCAGAAAATTTGTAAAAAAAAATATATATATATATATATATATATAAAGCCCAAGAATTTTCAGTTATGTATTAAACGTGATTGTTCGGTGTTAAAAAAAAATGTTGAACTGACGATTTCTTTTACATTTTTGGCGAGTGGGATTTCAATTTTTGTCGTATCTTCCTACATCATAGACGAATGTCTTCCAAAGCTTCAAAAATGGTGAAGTATAAAAATGTTTTGCTACACCAGCCATACTCAACCTGCGGCCCGGCAGCCTTTTATGTATGCTCCGAAGCTCATATTCATTACTCCATATTTATAAAAATATTTCTTTCGTATAAAAGACTTTTACTGTTGTGTTATGGGAAATTTGTTATAAACACATAAAAGCTTTATTTTACTTAAGTAAGGTGTCGCACAAAATATACATATAAAGCAAATATTAGGGTGAATATAAATTTAAATTTTGGGATTTAAAAGACACTTTTAGGAAGTTTGTTAGTTAAGTGAATTTAAAATTATGTTAAATTCTTCTACATATATGTCATTTACTAAGTCAAATGTCCTTTTTACATGTAAGGCTATTTGCATTACTGTAACGTAGTATATATATATATATATATATATATATATATATATATATATATATATATATATATATATATATATATATATATATATAATGAAATCACATGTGTGAAATAACAAAGGAAGAGATATTATAAAAATCAATGGAAAGGATACTGCAAGTCTTAAACTCAATAAAAAGAAAAATCAGGAACGGAATACGATGAATATCTTATGGATTCTTCAGAGGAGCATCATACGAATAATTCATAGTAAATATATGTTATGTTCTCAAATATTGTCAGCATTATGCCTAAAAACAACAATATTATGCTCCTTATAACATATAGAGAAACCAATATCAGATAGATATGAAAAAAAAAATAAAACCCAAAAATCAAATAAATAAATAAATAAACCATGATAAAACAGTGATATATAAAATACAATAAATCAATGGATATTGCTCACTATAAAAACAAAGTATGTATGTGATGAAACTTGATTGAAAATGCTTATAAACTCAGGAGCTCCTCACATTTCCATGGACACTGTAGAACTGAAAAGCTGACTCATTGCAAACTGTAAAAATTTATAACAAAATAAGCGAAAAATGTTTGGTGCTGCCACCTATCAGATTAAAGGAGAAGCTGGAACTATACAAAGAGTTTGCTTAAAATAAATTATAGACAATGTAGTAATTGATGTAAATAAAATTTAGAAAGTAATGAAAACTAAAGGACGTAAATAATATTTAAATAGTTATAGAGAGCAAATAGGAAGATAGTAGTAAATAAAATTTAGCCTTGTATGAGGCAATATAATGTAGATAAGATTGTGTATTAATCTCCAAGACTAATCACACATTATTTAAAACTAATTAAATCTAAACTATGTATTGTTACCTTTCAAAAAGGTAAAATGTGTTTGCATTCAGTAAAAGTCTGATTTATTGTAGAAAATCTCCTAATTTTATTAATTTGAGAACTTAAATATTCTTTATATTCATATTATTACGTTTTATATTTTTATATAGCTGATTATATTAATTTATTTATACGGCTTGTATTAATTTTGTTACATTGCTTTCTTATACTACTCTTGTTAGCTTACTATTTTAGGTATCTTTAGAAAATTATTTAAAGTACACTGCAAACAAACAACAACAACAAAAAAAATGTTGATTTTATGGTATAATACTGGCATCCCATTACTGTTTATTACTGTTAATTTTACGGTATAATGTTGGCAGCTGGGGTGCTAGTATTATACCGTAAAAGCAACAATTTTTGTTTGCAGTGTATAGTGTGTTACGGCCCACTTAATATAGCAAACATATGTTGGCGGCCCGTGAAAAGAAAAGATTTCATACGGCTGTGCTAGATCTTTGATTGCAAGATGCAAATTCCCATGTCGATAGTTTTGAGTATCGTGCTTTATGGTACAATAAAAATCTCAATAACGCTCAATTAGTATCGAAAGAAAACCAAAACTGATTTATGTTCCTTCACACATATACTTTACTAAGCGTGAAATAGAATATCCTGATAGCGTGTTTAGATTAGATAATTGAAACTTCACGAATCTTTGAAAATGAATGGCTCAGGTGTAAAACATGATAACTGACATCTTGGAATTTTTGTTTCTGATTTTCATATAAAATGATACATGTTAAACTGTACAAAATCAAATAAATAAATGATTTCAATTTACTAAAATGGTGATCATTATATATAAAGAGTCTATTTATTGGATGGGTGGGGGGGGGGGGGAGGGAGAGGTGGCTTACAACATACCCCGGATATGATATAGCAAATTAAACATTTCTGGTGAATTTGGAACATAACCACTGAACAGCCTCCTCCCCTCCCCATCCAATAAATAGACTTGTCTCCAATTATAAGACCAACGGTTTAAGTTTAAAAGAATAATTATAGTTCGAAATTATTCTTATAATTCAAGATTATAAAATGTCATGTGTTAGTAAATGTAATTTATCTCAAATATCTAATTTACCACCACTTTACTTGACTTACTTGACAATAAGTGTGAAGAGGGTTTTAGAAAACATTACAGTTGCATAATATTTATCACTTATTGGCATAATTTAACACATAGCTTAATTTAAAATTAAAACCATCCTTAAGACAATAATGAAGTCGAGTACTTACTTTCACGTAATTCGCTTTTATCAAAAAAGACAACAAAATATTAACATCCGAATATCATATACTTTATGTATGTTATCTTAAAACCACAGAGTCAATTAAAAAGCGGGAAAACAGGGATTTTGCGTACTTTTTAGAATTTCCCTCATTTCAAAATTTCATGCAAGGGAGCAATTTAATCACCGCATTATGGAAGAAATTGCTTCAAAGCAATACAGGGCGAAATGAGTTTTCTTGGTTGGAGATTTTTCCTGATTAAGGACTTTTAGTTAATACATAAAAATCTCTCCTGAAAATTTGTAAGCCGGAGTTTGGTTAATCACCCTGGCTGGCACGAGGAGATTGGGATCTTTATGCCTCTGGTTAGCTGAATTAAGTAAATTAACCACAACTAAGCCCTTTTAACTTCCTGTTCTTCCGCTTGTATTTTAGAGTAATTTGGGCTTAGTGGCGTCTGACGATGTTCTTTAAAAATGGTGGATTAGTGTTAATAAGGCAAGCGATAAAAATGTTTTTCAGTTATGCATTCACACTAAATTAAGAAGCGTCATTAGGCGTAAATCTGTATTTGCATTGCGGAAGTTACGAAGATGAATATACTTTTGTGATCCCATTTTTATCCTTTGTAAGTAACGGAATGATAAACGGGTATTGTTATACGAATTTAAAAGAATATTTCGAAACTGTGATTTTCGGAGTTTCGATTAACTCAAATATACATGTTACTGAAGTCAATTTTGATCCTGATAAGATAAAATATTTTATAAATTCACACAATGAGGGATTTTTTAATAAAAGTATTTGAATAAATGGAATAAGTGCATTTTATCTGGGAAGACGCAGGCGTATATACGTTCTCCTAAAAATTTTGTGAATCTAACGACTCCTTTTAGCTAATAATGTTTTATTGGAATATAGAGGGCAGTATTGTTCTCTTCTATTTTTTGTTGATAAGGAATGTACAGTTCTTACACATAATTGTTTTTCTCAAAAATTAAATATAGTTTTATTTTAGTTTACTGTGTGTTTACTTCTAATAATTTTTGTCTACTATATTTTATGATTTTCTTTCAGCTATTAATGTCTCAATTTAAATTAACTGTAGCCGTGTTCATAGTTTTATGCGATCTGACGTGCTCAATTCAAATGTTAGTATACTGGGTTAACATCGTGTGATGTAAAGTGCTTAGTTTGTGTGTAATATTTTTTTTTACCTATGTTTCCTCGGTGTGTTTTATTTATTTACTTCTATTAATGCAACATTTCTGGCAAACACATACTGTTCTTAGCAAATTTGCCAGTATATTTTATGAAATATTGCATTATTTTTAAACATGTGGAGTGTACTTCCACACTGAAGATCATGCATTGCGCATGTCTCTCTTCTTTTCGAATTCCATTTTTAATACAATTTGATATCCAAATTCCATTATTTGTTCTTATGTTATTGGATTACATCTGTTCTATTTATATGGCATCTTTTATTATTTTATCTATTTATTTTCTAAAATTTTCTTTTAAAACTATTATGTATGTTTGGCTGCGTGCTGTCTCTGAATTGCAGCTTCGGTATTTTGATGTTTGAATTTGTTAATTGTTTATTAACTTAATTGTAATACACTTTATAATTACCTATCTTTAAATTGGAGATTTGGTTAGATTTATTTCACGAACTTGTTTGTTGTCTTTTGAATTCAATGGTATTATAATTAGATATGTATGTATATATATATATATATATATATATATATATATATATATATATATATATATATATATATATATATATAATATGTACGTATAAATAAAATACCTTTGAATTCAAAAGACAACGAACAAGTTCTTTTACTAAATCTGAGCAAATCTTTAATTTAAAGATAGCATGTAATTAATTAATATATGGAATAACTAACTTGAAATCAAAAGCTATCATATTTGAACAATAAATGATCTAAACATCAATTTAGAGGCGTCATTATAATAAAGTTTCGTATATTAATCAAAGAAAAATTGCAAAACATCATAACAAATAAAACCCATTATGAAATTTCAATATAATAGCGAACAGAAACATATTTAATGACATTTGAAGCAAGTTAAATTTGAAATGAATATTAACGAAGTATAAATCTGAATAACAAATGGAATATAGATATCAAATAACGATAGAAATTAAAAAAGAAAAAAGCAACATGTGGATGTTTAATCGTCATTCGGCAGAACACCACATGTCGCTAAAAAATGCATTATTTCATATAAAAGACTGGCAAAATTCCAGAGAATTGTCTGTCACTGCCGATATAATGCATTGAAAAAAAAAAAAAAAGCACAAGAACACAAGAGAAAATCGAAAATTGTACTTACATTTTTTATAACCGTAGGGACAGAATTATAATCCGTTCTTACACTTCGCGGGAAAGAAGAGAAGAGAAGTGTTTCAAAAGAATCTACTTATTCTAAACAAATAATAAATAACTAAGTCCATCATCAAAAACAGACAACCAGATTGGAATTAAGTTAACACATGAATATTTATGTATATATATTATATAATCAGATTGCTATATATATATATATTTGAAATACATCTGAAATAAGCTAACACTATATTGTTTTGTTTAAATGATTAAGAAACTAATTTCATTCACAAAAAATTTATTGTATCTATTTTTAAAATAAAAGATCTGCGGATAGTTATGTCATTGGATAAGTTTTATGTATAGTTTGATGACAACAAAGATGGTTTAACTCAATATAGAGCAACTCATACGAAAAGACCAGACAAATATTGAGAAAATTCAGAAAGATATCAGCGATCGAGTGAGCTGAATTTCAATTGCTTTCTAAAAGTAGCTGGATGTGTGATAAGGGTTTTCCACAAATTGTCATTTTTTATTTAATTTCTTTTTATTGATGCTTTAGTTCTTCTTGGAAAACTACCAAAACAAACCTATTGAAAAATATAAAAAAATTGTAAAAGTTTATAAAAGTTTTATTTATTTTATTCCATTAAAGTACATTTTGCTAAAAGTATGATCCCCTGCTGAATCTGCAAAGCTTTTATTCAAAGACCTCCATCTGATATCGACTCTTGGTTATCAGATTGTGAATACTAACAAGTTCATGCTAATCCACATTAAATTTTAGTTCTTTTTCCTTTCTTCAAACTATTTTTGGAATAACATTGCTCTTAATTCACATCACAGTTACTACACAGAGATTTAAAATCAAACTAGTAAGCAAAATGTTGATGCTATTCTTATCCTTTTTATAAATAAACTAATCATAAATACCCTCATTTCCATTACAAAGTGTTACATATAACATTGAGGATTTATTTTGTCAGCGCTATCCAATTGATTCATCGAAATGCTAATAAATGTATATTTCTTAGTTCATTTTTTATTTCTTTTTCTTAGTTTTTAGTTATTTTAGTTACTTAGTTTTTTAGTTACCTAGGTATTCTTTCGTTTTTAACGCTCAACAACATAGATGAAAAGTGTTTATAAGTTAGGTATGTCTGTCCGTACTCTAACTCACGTAAATATACTCGGATCGCCATGTAATTGAAATATGTTATTAAGGTTTACTACGGCATGTTCAGTATTGAAAATGAAGTACGTAGTATTTATAGTTCGTTTACAGTGACACTCAAAAGAATTCCGTTACATTACGGTCTACTCTGAGAAAAATGACACTTTCAAATCTAAGTAAATCGATGTTTTCATTTTGTTATGAAACTTTTTGTTTCAAGTATGACGATTCAATGTTTTCTATTATGAAATACCAGAAGTACTCAGAATATTGAAACATGGACATACTCAAAGCAGAGCACATAGAGGTCAGTTCATACTCAATTTTGAAACATGGACGTACTCAAAAATGATTAGGTTCAGTTGAAACTCATTTTTGAAACATGGACATATTCGAAAATGAACACATAGAAGTCAGTTCATACTCATTTTTGAAGCATGGACATACTTAAATATGAGCACATGACGTTTTTTTCTCGAGTGTGTGCATGTTTCCATAAATGAGTATGAACATATTTCAAACTTGAGTCATTTTGATTCGGAGCCATTTTGACTATGCGACATACTCAAATTTTGAGTATATTTTGCTCAGTTTTGAAAATTTCATTTTTAGAGTGTATGGGAAAAAATACTTTGCGGTGTATTTTAATGATGTTACACTATTTAAAACATATTGAAATTAATACATATGACTGAGGTGCACTACAAGATGTTTTTTTTTTTTTTATAGAATATGGTGTGCATAGCATTCATCGTTCATTTACAGGGACACTAAAAATATCCGTTAAATTACGGTCTATGGAGAAAAATAGTTTGTGATGTATTTGAATGATGTTACATTATTTTAGACATATTGAAATTGATATATACCCCTGAGGTGCACCACAAAATGCTTACTATAGAATATTGTGTTTTTAGCATTCATCGTTCATTTACAGGGGCATACAAAAGTTTAGTATTCGGTTACAGCACTGTTTTTGAACAATAAATGCCAAAAGTGCGTTTTCATTTGTGGTACGCGTTTTAAAATCTAACAAATTTCATGAATATTACTTGGCGTGCATAAATTCTGTAGATCATAATACAGGTCTGCACAAAAGATTTCTCGAGTACATTTCCGTTTATTGGCGGAAATTACTGAAAGGGAATTTTCAACTGTGCGTTTCCTAACCGAACTAAGTTTTAGCATACTATTCAGTATATATACAAATCTATAGATCAGACACAGGGCTGCACAAAAGAATTCGAATATATTTTTTTACTATTAATGGTAATTGCTGAGATTGGGTTTATAAATATGTTATGCGTTTTTTCTAATTTAAATTGTGTTAACTGTTAACTGTAAATACCCCTATATAATTATTCAAGTTTTTCCCCATATAAGTCATTTTATACACTCGATGCTACTATTCAAACTATGATTACTTTCTTTGTCAATACTATATTTATTAATTGTTTATCGTTCAGTAAGTGAGCTACTAGTATTATTTTGTATTTATAGTTTTCTCTTAACTTTAATTATTATCTTGTAAAAGCTCTACATTTCCTTATATATATTTGCAATCAAAATTGTTCATTCATCCCATTATTGTGTCTAACTTGACTTGTTCAGTATAATTGGATAGCCTTTATGATTGACATTGTAATCTTTGATAGTTCATTTTCAATAGTGAAAGGTTCCCTTCCCGGGTGGTACTTCCGGGCATGGCTCCCTGGGCTGGGGAACTTGCCGCATAGTAAACAAATCTGCTGGGCGGGGCTAGTTGAACTTAAGCCGAAAGGTAGGCCTCCCTGCCCTGTTTGACCTTGACCTTGTTTACTTAGTCATCATCTTTCAACTTATTAATAACACATCGGCTGATAAGTTCCCGGTCTGGCACACATATGGCGTTGCAATTGCCGCACCGATGCTTTTTTAGTAAATACTAACCTTTAATAGGTAGCAGAAAAAAATGTCATGACGATTCGCCGTGTGGATAAAACGTTAGAGTGGTTTTAGTTGAACGACTTTGTTGATAAACAAAAAAATGGATAAACAAGAATTTCAAGGTTTGTTATTTGATGGGAAAAAAACACTGTTCAAACAAAAGCTTGGCTTGATAAGCGTTATCCGGACACTGCACCAGGTAAATCAACCATTATTGACTGGTTTGCTGAATTTAAACGTGGTCGTACAGGCACCAGTGATGCACCACGCAAAAGAGATGGTTACTCCGGAAAACAAAAAAAAAAAGTCCACAAAATCGTTTTGGGGAACCGTAAAGTGAAGTTGCAGGAGATAGCTCAGACTCTGAAGATATCCAAGGAACGTGTAGGTTTTATTTTGAATGAACATTTGTCTATGAAAAGGCTGTTGTCAAAATGGGTGCCGCGCGTGTTGACTTTTGACCAAAAACAACAACGAGTCGATGATTCTGAGCACTGTTTGGAGCTTTTTCGTTATAAAATTATGTTATTTATTATTAAATTATTATTATTATTTATTTATTAAATTATTATTATTAAATTATTATTATTAAATAATTATTATTAAATTATTATTTGTATTATTATTAAATTATTATTATTTATTATTAAAATTATGTTATTTATTAAAGTTATAAAGTTATAAAATTATAAAGTTATGTTAAAAAGTTGTTTTCTTTATTAGACTGGGAACTTATCAGCCCATGTGTTATGTGAAGTTTTGTGTGTTACAGTGTTCTGAATATGTTGGAAAGTGTTTCATAGTCTATTCATGCATGATTTTTCGTTCTGGTTATTATTATTATTTTTTTACTTCTTTTAATTCTCGTTCAAAAGAGCAAAAATATATTTGCTACTATTTTCAACTAATCAAAAATGTTTGTATTCAAATTTGTAATATACACCTCTTCACCCCACGATGAATGATTAAATTGACTGCTACAAGAATAAGTATCTTATTCCATGTTAATAAATCTGTAAGAAGCAATAGTTAACTGCTTATAATATCTGGCTCTATGTTTAGCTAGAAAGTCTTGCTATTATGCCGTATTTACGCTTACCGCATTCCTTACTGTTACTATTATCATAATGCACAGAGAAAAACAGAAACTATGTCTCTTATATTATAAGACGCAATATTCCATAATTTAACGGCAAAAAATCTTGGTTGATTGATTGATTATTCATTACGGATTATTTACATAGAGATAATATATTTCATTAATTATAAAAGGTGTTAAATAAACAGTAAAAAAGGTTTTATAAGCAAACGGTCTACATGTTTCGTTCTCACCGAATCCTTTCTCAAGACGTATCAGTATGAGTGTATTCTATCGATGTACGATCTATAATGCAATGATTTAAAAAACCATCATTCACATATTTCACGTTTTCTCACGTTATTTAATTTAATTGAACTTAATTTATTATTATTTTTTAATTGCTTTTGTTTTTTTAAATTTCAGTCTACATATTTTTCATAAGACGAGTTTATGTTAACTCGTAGACTAAGTACTGAAGAGATGTACTTAGACACGTGTATGTACTTTTTAGTATGTGTACTGAAAATAATTTAGATGAATATTGACAATATTCAGAAATTTGAAAGTAAATTTAATTTGCAAAAAACAAACTTTACATTCTTCAATATTTTCCAAACTTTTTTGAGAAATTAAAATATAGCCTTAAACGTTACAACATCTTCTTAACAGCCAAACCTCTCCGAAATTAAAGGATACCATTTGCACTAAAATTGACACAATTCATTTTGAAAATTATTCACGAGTATATAAAATCACATTTATTAAAACCGATGGATCAAAGAATTATTATACTGGCATGTTCAGCAAGAAATTTAGTGGTAGAAAAAAGGAAACACATAGTTGATATAAAGTATAATAGAAAAATCTCAGCCCTTGCAAGATTGTATCGCGAAGAAGCCATCCAAATAAATTTCAATGAAAGCAAAATTTTCCCTTCAATCTATGCTATCCATCCATTATAAGAGAAACCATAGAGATTGTAACACGTGAAAATTCAATGTATAACGATACAACATCATTTAACTTACCAAATTATGGGTTGATTACTTCATGATTACGAATATGGAAATAAACTTCAAAGTAGAAATAAAATAAAAAAAACGTGAGAGAATGTGAACACAATAAATGATGGCGTTTTAAATCACTGCATTATAAATCGTGCATCTGTAGAATATTTTAATTTGTCGTGAAAATGGCTTCGGTGAAGCCGAAACGTGTAGTCAGTTAGTATATAAAACTTGTTAACTGTTTTATTTACTATTTAAAACCTTTTAGCAATTAACGAAGTATAAATACTATTTTTTTTCAGTTATTTTGGCAAAAAACGCACACTTTTAAATTTAATTAATTTATTACTTCTGTATTCGTACAATTTTATAGTGAAATTAATGTCTTGTATGAAGTGACTTAAACATACGTGGTTTCAGATAGCTGTTAGAAATATTCCGTTCACTGTAAAAAAAAAAAAAAATGAAATACTCAAAAATGAGTAAATTGATGTACTCATATCGAATTGAGTATGTTTGGATAAAAAATGAACCAATTATTTCTCCATTTTGAAACATCACATGTCATCAAACTCAAGCGAAACGATAATTTTGTACTTTGCAATTATTTATTTCATTCATGGCTGCATAAAATATGGTCATTAATAAGAAAACAATGCAATATACCCTGGAAATAAGGGAATAAATAATATTACATTTTTACACCTCGGTAGGAACTATGTCTTGCGCCGCCATTATAATGCTCAAGGTTACATTGTTGTAATGAGTGCTTCGTATATTCATGCAGTCGGTCCTGTTTGTGCGCTGAGTGATATGGATATCTCTGAAAAGTAAATTAGATTCAAGATTTCTCCGACAACTTTGAAAGTAATTGTACACAGTATTTTCAAATAATTTAAAATGGCTTAAAAACAATGCTCTTATCATAAAGTTATTTGATTTGAGCATCTTGATAATAATTTTGCTATTTTTCCTAAATAAATAATCATTTAAATGTTTCCTGTTAATACGTTTGAGCGAGGAATAAATGTCAGTACATTTTTACTTAATTTGTAATAAACGGAGAGGGGGGAGGGGGCAGAGTCCTCTTGTCAAGAAAAATATATTTTTCTCCATTAAACTTATTATTTTAAAATACTGTGCAATATTTAATATTTGCGTAAATTCAATATTTACAGAAGGTACTGCTGATTATATAAAATAAGAAAAAAAATGTATTAATCTTTAACAGAGAGCACAAAGAGTTCATATTTGACTACACCCATGGGATAAAAAATGATTACATCACAGCTCATATTTGAAGACATCTATGAAATCAAAAATGAGTACATGTGTTTCTCCATTTTGAGAACATTTGGATCGGAGCTATTTTGAGTATGTGACGTACTTAAAATTGAGTATTTTTTACTAAATTTTGAGAATCTTTTTTTTTTTTCAGTGTTTATACTGGGAATCTATTTTTTTTTAGCTTTTATTTATTTATTTATTTATTTTATTTTTTGGTGGTGGTGTGTGTGTGTGTGGGGGGGGGGGGGGTGCTCATTAAAAAAACATAAATTCCGCATGATTATCAAATCAATGTTCCAATTTATCTTTATAGACAAATAAATATTTACATTAAAATAAATTTCATAATTTAGGAATCTCTTTCTTAATAAAGTTTTTGAATGACGTTTGTTAATACGAATTTACTAAACGTTTCATATTGCTCAAGAACAATCATAGTCTTTTCATTTGACATTCTTTATAATCAATATACATCAGTATATATTTATTAAATTTCGCTAAGTAAGCCTTTAGATTACTTAAAAATATAACGGTAAATATAGTCATCTATTACTCACAGCAGTACAGTTTTGACATCAAGTTGACATCATAAAGTTTTGAAATGAATTTTAATAGAGCAAATTAAATTAAATGATGTCAGTTTGAAGGATCTGTATGCACGCATAATATATCAATGCATATTTTGAAATTAGCATAATATGGAAATAAAATATTTTCTAACTAAACTGGGAAATTTGCATGAATTCCAGTTTTAATACTAAAGATGTAAATCGTCTTTTGACATATGTTGTTTTGGAATGTGCAATTTTGACTTGATCAATTTTCTAAAGATTATTCACGAATATTACTTGATGAATATATAAACATATTTTTAAATTTAAATTTCATATTTATGGGATTTTTTTAAAAATTATTTATCACATTACACATCTCATCTTCAGTTTGTTCTTTTGGAACGAAACTCTATTATCACAGAAACAACAGAATTTAGTAATGCATAAAGAACATAAAGGTTTCTAAAAATTGAAATTGAACCTTTTCTAGAAGTTTTTACTCTATTTGAAAGGAACAGAAACATAACTCCTTATTTTTCATTAGTATCAGGAAAATATTATTTTCGTCACCATTATTTTTTATAAAGGTTGCCCCGGAGCCCTGTCGGGAAAAAATGTTTGACTTGCAATGTATTTTTAACACATTCCAACATAGTTGAAAAGTGTTTATGAATTCGGTTTGTCTGTCTGTCTATCAGTCTGTCGTATGTCCGTGGTCTAACTCACGTAAATATACTCAAATTGCCATGAAATTGATGTATGTTATTGAGGTTTACTATGGCATGTTTGGTATTGAAAATGAAGTGTGTAGCATTTACGGTTCTTTTACAGATACACTCAAAATAATTCCTTTACATTACGGTCTATGGGGAAAAATCGTTTACGGTATATTTTTATGATGTTACACTATTTTATACATATTCAAATTAATACTTACCACTGAGGTGCACTACAAGGCGCTTACTGTAGAATATGGTGTACATAGCACTTATAGTTCCTTTACAGGGCCATTGAAAATAATTCCGTTACATTACGGTCTCTGGGGAAAAATCCTTTGCGGCGTATTTTAATCATGTTACACTATTTCAAACATATTAAAATCGATACATTCCAGTGAGGTGCACTATAACGCGCTTACTATAACATATAGCATGCATAGAATGTATCGTTCATGTACAGGGGCATTCAAAAGAATTTGGTTACAGTACTGTCTATGAACAATAATTGCTGAAAGTGCGTTTTCAGTTGTAATACGAGTTTTTATGTGTAACTATATTTTTTGCATATTAATTGGTGCATATAAATTATATAGATCATATACAGGGCTGCTCAAAAGATCTCCCGTACATTTCCGTTTATTGGCGGAAATGGCTGAAGGGGAATTTTCAATTGTACTATGTATTTCCTAACTGAAGTACATTTTAGCATACTGTGCAGTATACACACAAATCTATAGATCGTATACAGGGCTGCACAACATAATTAGGATACTTTGTTTGACTATTGGTACTAATTGCTGAAATTAGGTTTGCAAATATGTTATGCGTTTTCTAAATTGTTTAGTAAACTGGGAAGTTTTTTTTTACAGTGGTCTGAGTGTGTTGGAAAGTGTCATATTTTATGCTTGACGCATGATATTCCGTTCTTGTTTAAAATATTATGCTACTAAAAATAAATTCAAGGAAACAATGGACTACAGATTTTATATGCGGGCATTAAAAAAAAAGAAAAAAGAAAGAAAGAGAAAAAGTACTCGATTGATTGCAGTTATAATTTTTAGTTGGTGATGTACACCTCAATAATATAATAAAGTTTCGTCCTGATCAGCAATAATTTTTGTGAAAGTTGAAAAATTAAAAATAAAAACAGAGAAACAGGCAAATCGAAATCTGTGTGGCAATAAAATTGCTAGAATTAAAAACTAGCTTCAGAGATGCATAAAAAATAAACTGATTTCGAGAGTACTAATTTCATTCGTAAAGCCAAGAATACAATATAGAGCAAGTTCTTTTTATAAGTTTGTCGAGTCCTCTTTTTCTATGTTTGTTGTGATCGCAAATAGCTTTGCTCTAGAAATACAGCTGTAAAAGTATCGACCTCGGGGCTAGTTTTTTATATTGTTCATTATCGGAGTTTTAAGAAGTTACTTTTCCAACAAATTGAAATGTTTTAACTTAAAAAAAAATGGTGGGTGAAGGAATATTTTATTATCATTAAAATATGCAAAATTGCCAGTAACTTATCTAGTGAAGCTATGTAAAATGAAATTATCGAATATTTAAATACGACTAAAAAAAAAAAAAAAAAAAAAAAACCTATAAACTAATAAAAAGATTTTTTAAACAATTATCATATTTAGTTAAAATTTGAGAAAAATATTCAAAATTACTGCTTATTTTGCGACTGTTACATTTTGTGGTAGTTTATTAGCACCCCGGGTATCAACTTAGAATCACACTTCGGGGGAGGTAAGAGGCATTTGTAAGCCCACGTTTGATTGCTTGCTTTGCAAATTTTGTCAATTAGGTTCACCCACGCATTTAAAGATTTTAGCTTGCTTGTTAGCCAGATTGCGTAGGATGGAAGATTTGCATGCATGAATGGGCATTTGACAAATATTAATTCTTCATCGATTGTAGTACTTGCACAGCTTTAAATAACATTTTTTACATTTTAAAAGGAGATCTTTGATTAGTGATAAATTCCTCTTTTCATACTGTTAAAATAAATGCATGGATTTCGTTTCTACACATTTTTTTTGTAACTAAATTTGGTAAGTATGTAAAGATGGAATTTTGTAATCGATTTTCACTTACTTCCTGATAGGCTAGAATTATAACTATGTACAAAAACGTGTTTCCGATAACAATCCAATTTTAATATTTTTAGAACTTAATTCTAAATTAAAAAGTTAATTTTAAGACATTTTCCCGTTACCATGCCGTAGGTGATAAATCACCAAATATTCTTTAAGGTTACAATTGTATACGAGTGACAATAACAATAGATTTAATTATGCGTAAACCGCGCTCGCCAAAATAGGCTAACTGGCTGTGGAGCTGCAACAACGAAATATTTTAAACACTAAAAAGGAAAAGAAATATAAATAAAAAATAGTGATCTATATATATACAAATATAGTGATCTATATAATATTTTGGGTGTGTTGGAAAGTGTTACATAATCTATGCTTGACGCATGGTTTTTTGTTCTTGTTTTTTACACTGTAGTTATTCTGTTGCTGCAACGTTTTAACACGTTCGTCAAACGAGTTCGTCAAATTCAATTCACCTTTTTTCTAATTATTTTCAACACGACATTCCTCACTATTATGATTATAATTGTCTCTGGAATATTTTTCACTTACATCATTAATGGTTTCACTTTCATCATTAATGATGGCATTAAAAGCCCAACTCATACACATTCTCTAACACTTTCTGCCACTTCACTTCTGAACACATTAAACCACATGCATACATAGAGAGAGAGAGCAATGCGGCATTGCAATTTGAGTTCATCAAATGATTAATGATAATTATTACGTGCTATCCTTTGGAGTAAAACGATGCCAGTGGATTAACTTAACACAGTCAAAACGCTATGCCAATTCGGAAGAAATAATACATCATAGCGCAGAAAAGCTTCCAAAACGCACAGTTTATTTGCGGGAAAATAACTCTTTTCTTCCCAGGGAATTTGAAAAATTCCAAAAGTCCCCGATATTCATATTCTCAATATTTTAATGACTTTGATTAACATGGCGAATATTGTGTTTAATATCACGTTCAGAGTAGTGGATTTAAGAATCTCAGCTTAAGTTATAGAAGTAGATGATCCAGAATTAGACTTGACTACTCATTACATTTGAGAAAGTAAAGAGAACTTCTTAAGTTAAATATCTCAAATCGGTGTGTTCATACTGCAAAGTTTCAACTTAAGTCAAAGTTAAGTATCTAAAGTTATCCGAGTCTGAAGCAGTGGCGTAGCTAAGTGGGGGGGGGGGGGAGGGGGCGAGGGGGGCGGTCCGCCCGGGTGTCACCCTCTAAGGGGTGACACCCGATCTTTGTTTGCAAAAAAATATATATAATCTTATAAGATTTTGGAAAATAATTCTGACCATAAAATGAAATTTCTAGCGCATCACGCAACAGAGTTAATTTTCTCTTCTTGGAGAATCTGAAATTTTACACAGAATGATGGGGTGTCTAAATTAGGTATGCACTACTGAACAAAATCCTTCATGCTCACAATCATTGACCACACGTGACTCATACGCGTGACGTATGAGTCACGTGTGGTCAGAAAAGTTTATTTCAGCAATTTAGAAAACGGAAGAATCTGAAAAGAACTTTTCGACAAAGCGCTTTGATTTGGGATTACCTTATTTGGTTAGTCAGATTTCATTCAAAAATAGATCATACAACTTTGCAACAAATGAATGCTTAAAGAAAGAAATGGAAGTATCTGTAGACTAGATTATTGGATATCACACTATTTTTAGCTGAACAAAATCTGCCACTTCGTGTGGTCACGTTAAAAGCAATACTTAATACTTCCTGAAATAGCGGTAATTTTCTTGAATTGGTGCAGTTGTTTTCAAAGTATGATGCTATATTGAAAGAACATCTATTGAATTTGGAACATTGTTCGTCTCAAAATTTTCTTATCTGTCGCCAGTTATACAAAATCAATTCATAAGTATTTTATCAAACTACATTAAAAGCAAACTTCTTGAACAGATAAAATCCGCTGTATATTTTGGCACGATGTTTGACAGTACACCAGATATCTATACTTATAAAAGAGTTGCTTGATTTTCTTATAATCAACGCCGAGCCTCAACCGTTTGTCCTAGAATAATGAAATTTGGAAGACATGTTCCTTACACAATGTATAGGCACCCACTAAGAAAGGATTTTTGAAAATTCACACCCTAAGGAGGTTAAATGGGGGGTCGAAAGTTTTGGATAATTTCGTCTTTTCGGCATATCTCAGCAGGAGTTTTAAGTAGGAGCGTGAAATTCGGAATAACATTTCTACTAAAGAACAGTTAAACATGTATTTCAGGCGATTTTAGAAATTCAACCACTAAGTGGGTTAAATGGGGGTCGAAAATTTTCAGGGATTTCACATTTTCACCATATCTCATCAGCAGTTTTAGTTAAAAGCGCAAAATTCAGGATAACAAATTTACTAAAAGTTAATTAAACACAGATGTAAGCGATTTAAAAAATTCAACCACTAAGGGGGTTAAATGGGGGTCGAAAGTTTTTAGTCATTTCTCGTTGCTTATACTGATCAAATGTCTCGGGTGATTCGTTATGTGAAAATTGGTGACAGAAAAGATGAAATAAAAGAAGCATTTTAAGATTTTCACCTTGAAAAGTAAAAAATCTGTTGATCTTAGCAAAGAAATTAAAAAAAAAAACTTGATAATGATGGTTAGATATTATGAGGGGCCGCTCTCAAGATTATGGCAATGCAGCTAATATGAGTGGAATATACGGTGGGGGGGGGGGGGGTACAAGCCATTATCAAGTATAAAAATAAAGTTGTTTTCTTCGGATGTATTAATCATTCCCTTAACTTTTGTGGCCAAAATACTTTTGCACAAAATGCCTCTTGTTAGCCACACACGGCTAATTTTTTCAGTCTACAGTAAAATTCATGTTTATGAAAAGTCACAGCAATCCATCGTTGCCACAGGTTAATCTCGTAAAATGAAACATTTGAAGTGACTGAAAAAATTAAAAGCTCGAAAAGTATTTGTCACAAAATTGTTAGACAAACTGCGTTAGAAAGGTAAACAAGTGGGTAAGGGTGATCTAAGATCGCACGAAGGGTTTCGTTTAATATTCCTTTCAAAACACTTTATCCTTTCTTTAATAAGTCCAAATAAATTTCATTTAGAAAAAAAAAAGACTCCTGTTTTTTATAAAGTAAAATTTTACCGGTCTATTTTTCTCGTTTTTTCGAATATTTAAACTAGCCCGATATCAAAATGTTAAAATATGTGAATATTTCCATAATCTGGTTTTTATCATGATTCAATACGTTCCTCAAACTCATATATTTACTATTCTCTATTACTCATATTGATACTCGCTTTGTATTATTCTCAAACATTTGAGAAATCCGTTAAACTTCAGATATGACGTTAGATTAATTTTCTTTTTAATTCTCTAATGACGTGATATTAATCTGCTTTCTGTACATACACATACTCATACTCCTTGTATTATTGAGAAATCTTTGAAATTTTCCGGTTTATTATTCATATGACGTCATAATCTTTTTTTTTTCAATTGGTGAAACTTTTCATTTCATTTTCATTTTTCACGTGGAAATCGTTCAATAGAAAATTAATTATTGTAGAAAAAATTTTATTGTGGATTTTTAATTGTTAGCAACTGCTATAACGAAAAATGTTTAAATTTAATAGGAAAAGGCTGTTAGAATTTTTTTTATCTCTATTTATTAAAATAATACGATTTTTTCAAAATTTAATATTTTGAGCTTCATAGCAGGTATTCAGTTATATATACACAAGGTTTCAACTCTGTAAGTTATATAGGTTCTGAGAACGGCTCTGTGACGGACAGACAACGGAGCGGAAGTAATAGGGTTTCGTGAGATGAACGAAACCCTAAAAATTGTATTTTTCTTGGCATAAATTTCAAATCTAATGATTATGCCGTTTTTCAAATATTGAATTTCAAAAATTACCAAACTTCACAATGAAGTACCATAGCGAAACTTCACGCGTACAAAGATAATGATAACTGCAATGTGTCCCGGCGTGTATCGTGTATACTGTCTATAGCATGAGTAACAAATTATAGTAGACTTATTATTCTGTTAAAATATAAAATTGAATTATGATATCACGAGTGTATGATTTTTATTTAATTTTCGAGAAATAGCATATTTTAGTCCACATTAGTGAGGCATATCAATTTCATTATATTGGAAGTATTGTTTCTTCATTAAAATCCAACGGAAATTATTTTTCTCCATAGTCTTCATAATGTAAACCCCATAGACACCATAATGTAACACAATATATTTTTTAAAGCTGATCTATTCCATAATACAGTCTACAGAAAATTGGCCTAATTTGGAACGAAGTTTTTGGACAGCTTTCGGTACTTTTCCGTTATACCAACACCATACCAAAATGTATGCTAATACGCCATTTATTTCAACCCTGAAGGTACAAATAATTTTTATTTCAAACCGTGCCAAGCGCTGTGACTCGCAAAACGAACCTCTTTTTTTTATTATTATTATTTAATCGTAAGCATGAAAAACATTTTAATTTACTATTTTATGAATAGTAAATACTTTTTATTAAGTTATAACTTACATTTTTCGCCGATTCAAAAAGGAAATGTTTACTAACCTTGCGGAATGGATTTTGGCATGAATGGATTTTGCACTGTTTTAATCAATAATTATTAGTTATAATAATTTATCAGAGATGGTTTTAGTATTTCGCATATTGTTCTACTTTGTTTAGTTATAAAATTATGGGGGAAAGTTTTATAATCAGTTGAACCCGGTTATGAAAGCTTAGCCTTTTAAAAATATTCTGACGAATGGATTTTGACGGAACCTTCACTGTTATTTAGATGAGTTTTCAAGGATGGTTATAGTATATAGCATATGGTTTTATCGTTCTTTACCAAATCCTACTGTAAATCGTCAACTAAAAGAGTTTGTCCTTAACAGCCCAAATTTTGTCTGACACTTTAAAAATGTAACAACGCAATGGCGTTCGTATCGTTTTCAGAAATGCAGAAGGACATTCCAAGTAAAGGTCCATATGGTTTTAAAACACGAGGTCAAATTCAAGGTCAATATTTCGTTTGATTAAAGGTGCATTTAGAGAAATTGACCAGCGTAGCGGGCGTAGCTTGCTAGTTCCATTTTTTTTTTCTTTGACGCGTTAGACTTGGCTGAAAATATCTCAACGATAAAAGCCGTGGGTGGCCAATCTATATTCTGCCGGAAGGTAGAATTTTTCCCGCTTGTGTTCGTTTTTTTTTTAAACTTTGGAAGCAGTTTATTCATTTTTCTCTGTATCTACTACTTCATTCCTCCCACATCTCAGAACCAAAAGAATAGAAATAACAATGATAGTCCAAAATCTCCTAAAATTCACATCCTAATCAGGAGGAGTCTCAAAAACCATCCTAAAAACCTGGTACAACATCATACTTGAAAAAAAAAATCCCCTACGCCGCAGCAGCGTGGTATGAAAAGCTTCAAAAAGCCCATGGCCTAAGAATTCTATCATCAATACAGGTACAATGTCTCCTCATGATATCAGGTGCCTACAAAAGAACCTCCACAGCAGCACTCTGCGTATTAACGGGCATTCCTCCAATCTATTTAAAAACAGAACAAACAGCAACACTAGGCAAGGTCCTACGCCTAGGAGTACCAGTGGGAAACGACAGTCCAGACATTTACCAACCAAAATCGATAAAAAGTCACATAAACACCACGATAACTTATTACAAATCTCTAGAAGAAGCAAAAACACCACCAGAAATCAACATCTACACAGACGGGTCGAAAACAGATGAGAGAACAGCGTACGCTTTCTGTGCGTATAAAGATGCCAATATCATAAAAACTCACCAAACACAAATAAACCAAGAAAATACAACATTTCAAACAGAACTACTTGCAATCCAAGACGCGGTAACATGAGCCTCATCCACTTCGCCCCAAACGTTTGCTATACATACAGAGTCTTTCGGGTCTCATGGCGCTGGAAGACATCTCCACCAAAGCAACAATAGTCTCACAAATCATCTCGCAACTACAAGAAACTCAAAAATCAATCTATTTCAACTGGGTCAAGGGCCACTCTGTTGTAAGAGGAAATGAAAGGGCAGACAAGTTAGCAAAACAAGCCACAAAACCATCAACAACGACAATAAAGAAATTCGTACCTTTTCCTCCATCACACCTAAAACGCTCCTAGAGAATTCAATTACTTAGGAAATGGCAACAACTCTGGGATCTGGAACTCACAGGAAGGTATACCTACTCGCTCCGTCCGAAAGTAGCAGAAAATTTCCTACTACACCACAGAAACCTGTACATCTTCGCATCTAACCATGGCCCATTTCCTCACTACCTGCATAAGTTTGGCAAATCCCCATCCTCCCGCTGCACATGTGGAGCCCGCGGCACATCACTCCATTTCATCTTGGATTATCCATTGTCAGCAACACTGCACGTAAGAAAACCAGCCTCACTCCCTCTGTCGAACTGGTTTTATGTAATTCAAAAACAACCAAGAACTTTGCAAAAAATAATAGACTGCATTTCTCTCATGGAACGCAATCAACATCTGTTCCAACTCCCACCAGTGGACTATTCCACGGACGAAAAAGTCTAATAAAAAAAAAAATCGAACCATTTTTCAAAAGCATAACCAAAACTCTAAGTTTCAACCAAACCCCCCCCCTCCCCCACACACACACATCCACTGTAAGCTCTTGAAAACAATCCTCAACAGTATAAAAATAATATTACGTCTTCATCAAACATCCCTCATCCATAGTGAACTCTTAACCATTACAATCAACAGTGTAAATAGAACTTAATATATCATCTGACTACCACCATTCATTGTGAACACTCTAAATCATAAACTCTGATGAACTTATCTTGTTCATGACAATCAAAAGTGTAAATAGGACTTAAACAATAATGTAACCAACACCATCCAATAAGAACTTTAAATCATAAACTTTTTTTTTTTTTTTTTTTTTTTTTTTAAACTTGCCGAGCAGGGCTTGTAGAGATCAAGCCATATAGTAGGCCTCCCTACTTGGTTGAATTGAATTGAATTGAATTGTATCTACTACTCTGTGGGAAGTGTTGATTAAACACAGTGGGATATCAGTTAAGAGAGTTTCAACAACACGATGGAGTGCTCATTATGCTGCAGTTAAAGTAACGGCAGAAAATTTTGATACAGTTAAAGCAGCAATTAAAAAATTCCGTGATTCACGAGAATATTTGGACATAAACAGGAGTTGTACAAAACTTTTTGTCTGCTCTCCCCAATTTCACTTTCCTGTGCTGTCTCTTTTTCTGGAATGATGTATAAAGGAAATGAATTGTACCCAGGTGTTATTGCAAGCCAAATCCTTAAGCCTGGATGAACCATTAGTAAAATTAGATGCACTTCGTCTGTATATATACAGAAAGACGACTGAAATTGTAGAAAGAGCGTTTGAAAATGCACTCAAGACATCTGAAGATAACGACATTCCTGTTGGGTGCAGAATTCGCCGCCAAAAGAAAATGGCTGGAGAGCAAATTACAGATGAAGGATTATCTCTGCTAGATGAAAACAGAAAAAAAATGTTGGAATACCTCGATTCTGAAATTCAGATTCGTTCAAATGGCATTCAAGATGTTGCTGGAAGATTTGAAGTACCAAAAACTAACAATTTATTATTGACAAGTGAGGAACAGTTAAAAATCCATGTAACAAAACTAACTTCCTTCTATGACGAAATGTCTGAAAGAGAAATTTTCCTAAAATCACCAAGGTTAAGAAGACATTTGAAAGCTGCCAATCTTGATGTTTCAAAAACCAAAGATTGGGTTGCCTTACAGTTGAATTTTGAAATTTGCCTTACAGTTGAGTTTTGAATTTTTATTGTTGAATGGGATTTTATAGAATCGCTTCCAAACTTAGTTTTATCGTTAAAGTTATTTTTAACGGTTTGCGTGTCAGTCGCATTTTATGAGACGAGTTTTAGTAAAATGAAGCTAATTAAAAACTATTTGCAGTTAATAATGAGTGATAGCCGGTTGAACATTGAGTAACCTTGCTACGGTGATCATACAGCACGAGGCCACACAAAATACAGACTTGGACGACGTAATATACAACTTTGTTTCTATGAAAACGATGAAAGTAAAATTTTAAAATATACTAACAAGGGGACCGCCAAACATGATGCGCACAGATTTTGATGATTTTAAAGTATGTTGTAGGGATCATATCGCTAACTATTCAGGTTAAAGGTTTCCTTCAAATGGGCTTTAGTTTTCGAGAAATTTCCGGTTAAAGTTCAGCATACGTTTCAAATACCTATTAGTTCACGACCTTGAACAAGGTCTCTGTGGCGCAGAGCTAGCGCTCTCGATTTGAGATACGGAGGTGAGGGTTCTGTCCTCTCATGCGACATTTTACCCTTTTTAATAAATTTTATATATTTGTCACGTTACAAGTTTTGTGCAGAATTATGAATTCTGCTTCTTTGAACTTTTTGAGATATTCCTAATAAATTCCATTTACATTTTCGAATTTTTCGTAAAAATTTACTTTTTTTTTTTTTTCTTTTGTGCAGTTTTGAAATTAGTATTTCTATTGACGAAATTCCAAACTAATTTATGTTTAGATTTTTTTAAATTATTATTTACCCTTTATATTTTAATAACCTTTCTAAAATAATACTTTTTTTTTTAACTTTATGAAATTTTAAATGAAAATTTATATACATTTTTTAATTTATACAAAATATTTTTTATCTCAAATCTTCTAAAGATATGTATGATTAGGTAATTCCAACAACATATCTTGAAAGGAGTGGTAAAATATTAAAGCAATAACGCTTATATCCAAGTTTTAGCCAGTTATATATATATATATATATATATATATATATTGTTATTTAAATACATTTAACTGTAAAGTTCAAACTCAACATCATTTTTGATTTGCACAAATAAAAAATAATATATTACAATTAATTTTTTTTAAAAAATCTAACAAGTCGATGCCATACAGAAAAATTCAACTAGAAATGAAAAATCGTTTGTAAATTACAATACATATAAAAAATATCTGAAAAAAAATATCGTCTGCAATGACTTTTAAGGTAATATCAGAATAAATAAAATTTTCTTTTTATCCATTTCGTTTAGCTTTCTTTGCAGACAATAACTACGTTTGAAATAATTTCTTTTTCAAATTTAATGCATTTTTTAATATATTTATCACAATTTAAGTATTTAAAGAATATGTAATATGCTAATTTATACATTCTTCCAATATTGTTAAAACAATTTACGTAAAGAATATATTTAAAGGCGATTTTTAATGCGGAATTTGTTTAGGATATTTTTGCGACATTCACACAATTAGTTCCATATTTAATAAAATAAAAATGTCGATGTCGGTGAAGATAAATATTTTAGTATTTCAGCAGTTAACATATTTCAGTATATTTAGAACAAATCAAATGTTAAAAGGATATATTATTTTGTTAATTTTTTCTTAATCATTTAATTTTTTTTTAAAAATAGAAAATGCAAATAAAAAAATACATTATTTCATAAATACGATAAATAAATAAGTAAATATACATAAATGTAAACAATAATCATTTTAAAAAGACGCGATATCAAGACATAAATTAGTTTGGATTTTCGTCAACAGAAATATTAGAATAAAAATTACGCAAAAACTATAAATTTTCACGGAAAATTCGAAAATGTAAAGGGAATTTATTAGGAAAATATCAAAAAGTTCAAAGATGCAGAATTTATAATTCTGCATAAAATTTATAACGCGACAAATATATAAAATTTGTTAAAAAAAGGTAAAAATCACATGAGAGGACAGAACCCTCATCTTCAGATCTCAAATCGAGAGCGCTAGCTCTGCACCACGGAGACCTTGTTCAAGATCGCGAACTAATTTGAAAGGCATGCTGAACTTTAACCCGACATTTCTCGACAACTAAAGCCCATTTGAAGGAACCCTTTGACCTGAATAGTTAGGAGTATGACAATATACTTTAAAATCATCAAAATCTGTGCGCATCATGTTTGGCGGTCCCCTTGTAAGTTGTGTACAGTTAATTATTTTTTATTTAAGTTTAGTTAAACTGTGTTTACTGCTGTTAATTTGATTATTGTGCAAAGGGAAAGTAAACATAAATAAAAGATGTTAAAGTTTAGGTTTTACTTTTATTTTTGTAATAAATATTTACATTAATAAAACAAAAAGGTTTACTTTTATTTTTATTATAAATAGTTACATTACTATGTAGTATGAATTATTGTAAGGCTAATATATAACAGATACATTTTTACTGTACATGAAATAAAAAAAAAAAACAATTCTTTTCTTTCTACTCGTATTGGTGATGGCGGTGTGTGTGTGCGGGATGGGGGGGGGGAGGTGGACCCCATTTACATCCGCCCCGGGTGTCACCCATCCTAGTTACGCCACTGGCCTGAAGGGATATAATATCAATAAGCAGACGATAAATCACCAACGAGTTTTAAAATATTTGTTTGTAAAATTATGAAATAAATAAGCTATACGGAAGCAATTACTTTCTGTATAATGTTTACAAACAAAAGAACTTTGTATGAAAGCTAAACTTTTTACCTAATCTACTTCAAAACAACACGAAATCAATTTACGAAAGGTATTTATTATAACAGCAGTGCGATTGTTTTAAAAACAAGAAAATGAATTTGAATGTAGAAATAATTTTTCAAGTATGTGTATTTCATTTATTTTACATATGAAAAGGTGATTTTTTTTATACTAGTATATAAAGGATGCAACGATACTAAGTTCTATAACAATATCTGGAAGTCTTTTTAAAAATATGGTCGTGAAATAAATCGGGATTTTTGATTTGGAAATTTTGAAAATTACCAAATCAGGGCCTTAACATTTCGTAATTAACATTTTGTTTTTATCATATAACACACCGTTAGTTTATCATGTATTTAAAAAATATACATTTTGTTAAGCAAATCTATTAGAAAGTGATTAATTTTTTTTCCTTTTACTTAAAAAAAAGTCATCAAGTCAAGTTTAAAGTAATAATTTACATTAAAAATGTTAAAGAAAATAAATTAAATTTTTCCTTCATTCTCACATTACGAAATTATAAAGTTTAATTATTTAATTAATTATCAATTTTTGAAATTAATTAAGCGCTTTAAAATATGTTTTTCTTGACTTAAAATGTTTTAGAGTCATTAGTTTTAAGTGCTAATTAATATAAAATGCTACACAAAGCAAATTGTATCGTTTCTTTATCTTCAAATTATAAAATTGTAAAATTTAGTCGTTTAGTTATTTATCATTTTTTATATACAGGGTTAGTCAAAAGTACGTGGATAGCAAGTGATAACATTTACTTTTAGGTTACATATACATATCCATACATACATAAAAAACATTAAACAAATTTATCTGTAAAATTTAATATAATATAACACAAACACCATTGTTACAGTATAACCCTAACACAAACTCTTTTCCCGTACTGTCCACATACTTTCGGTTTCTCATATATTTATATTTTGTGAAAAAGCGATTTTAGATAATAGTTAATAGAATTACACTAGTTTTAAAAATAGGCAAAATTATTAAAATGAAGGTAAGAATACGTAGAAAAAAAAATTTCCATCAAAATTTTCCATTTCCTCAAATGTTCTACTTCATTCCGGAGATTTCCCATGTATCTTCCTTTGGATCAAAAATTTTATTTATTTTTCTTCCCCCCCCCCCTCAGTTTTAGTAAATACCACATTCTATACCCCATTCTATAGTAAATACCCACTCTACGACTATTTTGTTTTTCTTATTTTTCTTAGTACTATTTCTAAATTTAGAACTAGAAATTTCTAAACTCTAATTATAATTTAATTTCTAATCCACTTCAAAGATTAAAAAATCTACCACAAAGATTATTGTTTTGAAATGAGGTAGACAAAATAATAATAGAAAAAATAACCGCCAATGGCAGCCCTGATAACACTTCATTGTTACATGACGATTTCTTAGATTGTTTTATTCCCCTCGCAAAATTAAATTTCCTAGTTTCCTAATTAAATTTCTAGTATTTTTCCTTTGTTCTAAAGTTTCCTTTTTTTTCTTTTTTTCCCCTCCAATTCTATCAGAAACTGTCAATTGGCCGGGGACAGGATTTTTTCGGATTTTTTTTTTTCATTTTTTTTTTCTTTTTTAAGTTGATTTGACATTACGACAAATGTATCAATACAGGTGGACACTTCTTTGAAAGATAGCCAAAATATTATACTCTGTTCTGACTTCTGTTCTGTTCTGACTGTATCCCTCTCATTGTATTAAAACTTTGCTCTGTAAAATAAAAAAAGGAACTTTCAAATTTTCTTTCATAAGAACGAATTATCTATTTTATAAGTGTTCCATCACAAGTATATAAGAGATTTTTTTCTTTTTTTTATAGACTCTAATTAATTTGACAATTTATGAAAATTAAAACTGAATGTAAGCTATGCACATATGGTCAATATCGCACAGTAAAAAAAAAAAGGCAATATAATATAACTACGAACGAAAATATACAATAATCTCTTCCGAGTTACCCACGATTTTATGGGCTAAATTGAAACTGTGCTTCATTAAGAAGTAAATTTTTGTTTGAAGGTAGACAGGAAACCATGGTTTCATTATTCTGTTTTCGAGAGATGTACAAAATCTGCTGTAATATAAATTTTCATATGCTGTTAAAAAAAAAAAAGACTTGTTTCTTAACCTTAGGTAAATAAAATACAACCATGTACGAAAATATACAATAACCTCTTCCCAGTTATCCACAATTCCGAAATCATTCATTAAAAACCACAGAAGCCAATATATTTCCAAAATCTAAAGAAGCATTTATAAAAAAAAAAGTTTCTTTTGCTGCCACTGATTTTCGGAAACGTTTCCGAATAGTTTTTATCGTCAATTAATTAGTTTTCTCAACCTACAATATCGGTTTCTCGGATGCTATTCTTTCTTAAGAAAACATTTTCATGTTCAACAAACATGTTTAACATACAAACATGATAAATTAACAGCATTAACATTAACATTAAAATTAATATTGTTAAGTGTTGATTTTACAGTATAATACTGGCACCCTAGCTGCCAGTATTATACCGTAAAATTAACAGTAATAAACAGTAAAATAAGCAGTAATTTACTGGTAGCTGGGATGCCAGTGTAAAATCAACACATATTTGCAGTGCGAGCTCATTAAAAAAATATATACCTTTTTTTTTTAAATAACTGAAAATTTAAATTTTTGAATTAAAAATGTATAAAACGAACACTTTGTATAAAATTAACATACATAACAAGGCATATTGAAACAACAGTTTGGGCGAGAGCATTGACAATAACGTTAAAATTAGTATTATTTTGTTACCCTTGCATGTATAAATTCAGTTACGCAGCTGAAAATATTAAATTGAGAATTAGTAGCTTCTTAAAAACTGATATTCTGGTTTGAGAAAACTGATTAATACACTTCAAAACTGACTGGGTTGAATGAGGGGTAGCTGATAGTGTTTTTATAAATACGCCTTTAAATATCGAAAATGTATTGATTTCTGAGGTACCTAAAAGAACGCTTTTTGGAATCATGGGTAACTCGGAAGAGGTTATTGTATATTTCTGTACATGGTTATATTATATTTTTGTTGATTAAGAAACATTTGTCTTTTTCTACAGTACAGACTGTAAAAAAATTTCCGGAAGGTTTTGGAAAAAAGTGGTGGTATTAAGATGCCACGACATTTTGCTGTTACGTTTCACAACAGAGTAGTGAAACATTCCAATTTTCAATAATCAATATACATTTTTTATTCAGTGTCTTATTTAAGCAATTAAATTTTAAAATTTCGTATTGCAGATAAAATGAAAATTCAAATAATGAAGCATAAAAAGATTTAAATTAGCTACTTACTTTATTGGTTGATATCCAAACAAAGAATGGCATTTATTCAGATTGCATTTGTCTCTACGTATCTAGGCAGCTGTTTTTTATTCTTCTTTAGTTATCAAAATGGCTAATGGAACATAAAACATGAAGCACACATACGCGGAATGTAGTTTACGGAAAAGTTGAAATCTCTCAAAAATATTACAGAAATTATTGCCGTAATTGACATGGCACATAAAGAAATTCGAAATTCCGGTAAAATATGCGAAATGTTTCATAATTGTTTCCTGAAACATTCCGAAATTTTTTTACAGTGAGAACAGCCCTGCATTACCGCTAATTGCACATTTACAATTTCTGCTATTAACTTTTATAACGATATTTCCTGTAGAAAAAAGAGAGTTCATCTTTTTATTGAAATAGCACATGTAATCTACATAAAAGGAAAAAAAATTCCTTTTCTTTCTTTTTTTTTTCAAAACTTTTAGGAACCTTCAAGAAGTATTTTAAAGTGACATGATATTTGATTATGCTAATATAGATGAACTATTTCCAATCCAGTTAATTTTTTATTTGCTTAAAAGAAAAACAGTATTATTACCCACTTTCTTGTGATAAGTCTTTAGAGGTAATCAGTCTTTTTCTCGATCTTTAGTCTCACCGTCCTGTAACTCCATTTTTCTTCCTCCGTAAAAGATTACAGGGATATAAGAAAGTAAACTTGAATTCTTTCCGTTCTGGTTTTTGGAGAGAAAAAAAAATCTCTCTAACCTGACGCCAGTTTGTCTTTTGAAATTCTGACAGGTTTACTGATTTTAACATCTGAGACGGATTTAAATTCTGTACTAAAGGACGTGAAGCCTTAATCTTCACTATTTATCTATGCGGGAATACTGTTTACAGAGAATTTGAAGAGGATTATAACTTGGAAACGTTTTATCTTTTCATCTATTTCATGCTGAAAATCAGATTTTTGCTGATGTATATATTTTTTCATATTAAAAAAGAGTATAAGTTGCTATTCAAATGCGTTCAATATAAATTCACGCAATCTACTTAAAGATTTTAGCTTTTAAAATATTATTGTGAGGTATGTTTATCATTAAAAATTCGGTCAACACAGGCAAATACCGTATAAGCTAGTGCTCCCTATTAAACGTATACGTATACGAGTATACGTATAATACGTATTATACGGGGTACATATTTTGGATACGTATGAGGCTTATTATACGAAACAGTATATACGGTACAGCGTATATAGTGAATTTAACTCAGTGGTTAATCGTATAAATGTTTAAACGGTTTTTGTTGAAAAAAAAGATGCTTTTCTCCTGCTGCTCTGTGGATTAGAGACATCGAGAAACACCCGCTGGGATCCTGCATTCATAATGACATATAACAACCATAATGGCAAATTTAAGAAATATAAAACAATTTAAACTGTTCCAGCAAATTTACATAACATTTTATCACTTAATTCAAAGAAAATTAGAAGTAATATAAATTAATTAAAATATTTATAGGGAAAATAACAAGATCCTATGTATGAAACGTATTATGCAATATTGCTACGGTAACGCCGCGATTTCCAGCTTGTTCTCCGTTCAGTGACGGAGAACAAGCTGCCCAGCAAACACGAGATTTTTGGCCACCTGTTGTAAACGTTGTGGCCAAAAAAGTTTGCGGCAATTTGTATCCAGCCATTAATGTATTTTAACTGAAGCGCCCGCACACCGGATGTCTATCGCCAAATCGTTAACGGGCAAATGGCGGGGAAACTTAATGCAATTTCAGTGCCCAATAGCGAATGAAAGTACGTTTGCGGCCAAGATATACAAATCTATCATTGTTTAAAAGTCAGTGGCCCAGTATAATCTTCTCGACATTTTTATTATAAGAAATAAAAAGTATCTTTACTTCACATTTTATAAGATGATTTTCGTTATTTTAAACCTGGATTTATGTGAAACGATAAAATATGCTGCATTTAAATATTTTATGCAATAAAAAATACACAAAAAGTACCCTTCTTTAATTTAAAGAGTTTTTATGGAAAAAAAAAATCATAAAAACTGTTAATGTTTTTGCTTTTAAAGTATGCATTAATATCTTTAAATGAATATTTTTTGTGAGCACCTAGAATGAAAATGAATATTGCAATCTTTAGACATACATATTATATAAACATATTAAAAAAATTAATGATAAATGGGAATTTAAATTTCAATTTCAATGAAAAAATATTTGTCAAAAGAAATAAATGCCACTTTACCAAAAAGCAGTTACTGTTAAACGAAAAAAAAAAAAAAAAAAAAAAAAAAAAAATTCTTTTTTTTCTTGGAGGGGGGGGGGGGGGGGGGGGCGGTGATTTTATATTATCTGTATATTATCTATAAATCAGTTCCAAAAAATAAGTTATTTTCATTTTTTGAAACACTCCAAAATTTAGATTTAAAAGAAAAAAAAAATCTTAACTAGCTTAAATAAGCAATAATACCAAATACCGATCCCCCCCTCCCCACTCCTTTCACACGGCAAGCCGGGAGTAATGCAGGGAAAGATGAAACAAGATTTCCCTTTTCCAACACATTTTTTTTCCCAGTGGGGATTTTTGTAAATATATTTTTAAATGTTTTCCGCTTTGTAATAATCAGCATTGAAAAATTTCCACTTTTAAAATTATTTAATGTTGTATGAGAAATTTTGAAGATAAAAAAAAAAACTTGAAAAAATAAATCTATTGAAATATAGCTTTTTTTCTGCGGTCTCGTAGGGATTTTTATGTCTTTTTGGCAGCGTCATCGCACATCGCAGCGTTGTTTACATTTCCCTTTCCTGCATCGTGGCGTCGTCTATGTCTAGGTCTCGTCATTCACTGGTTTTTGGATATTTAGATTTACTAATTAGGTAAGATTATTTTTCTATATTATTCCAAGAGTTAGTTAAAAATTAGTTTTCATCATTCTCAGGGACAGATTTAAGTTCAAGATAAAGAAAGCTGAGAAAAAGCATCAGCAATTGTGTAAAATTAACTGCATTGCTTTGCTTATTATGCGACTTAATTCTACAGAAGTGAATAAAAAAAAAAGTTCTTTACTGATCTTACATCTGCCCTGAATATGCTATTAATAAGTTGATTGTAATTATATATATATATCAGAGTAAAATGTGTCCGTAATGAACAATCTCGGAAGTTTTTGGTTTATAAAAAAATTAACCAATAAAAATTCAGCTTTTATTTTTTTCATAATTCTCCGTTGCCTGTTTTATAATTTGCTTTATTGCTGACAATCTTAAACCAGTCAGGAAGCGGAAAGTGATATTTTACAGCTCCAGTGTCTTTCAGTGAAATTATACTTCATATGTTAAGATCTGGTTTTAATTAACTAATATATATATATTCTGTATTTTCTGATGATACTGGCATATTTTTATTTTGATAGTAATAGAAAACTTCGAATTTTATGTACTAATTAATGACCATTTGCAAAATTTCACTTTATTTTTAAGATTTTAATAAAGTAGGTAATTTCTTTTTAATTCATTAATGTGATTTTTAATTAGTCATGGCAATAGTGCCCAAAATGTTTTGGTTTAGCCGAAAAGCTAAGTAATCTGATTTAATTTTTAAATTCCACTTATCAGAGTCGTGTAATAGGAACACAACTTGGTACTTTTCTGTTATACCAACACATGCCAAAATATACGCTAATCTGCCATTTATTTCTACCCTAACCGTGTAAAGAATTTTTTATTGCAAACTGTACCAAACATTCTGATTGGACTATTTATTGAACGTGAATCTTTTATTATTATTATTTAATCGTAACCTCATAAAACATCTTAACTTGCTACTTTTCAAATAGAAAATATTTATTAAATTATAACTTGCATTTATTATTGACACTGAAATGAATTTTACCATTAAGCTGTTACTTGATGATGTAGAAGCGGCAATAAAATTGTTTTAGGACTTTAGATACATAAAAAAAAAAGTTTTTATCAAAAAAACTTATAAACATCTTCATTCAAAAAATGAAATGTTTACAGCAATCCTAAGAGACGTTTACAATTTCAAGCCTGTAGTTTAAATAGAGTTTTATTTTATTACCTTATGTAATATTTATTTGTTCTTTTATTTTAAGTGCATATTTTGTATTGCAATTTTCAAACGTTTTATTTTTAAGTGCTTAAATTCGTGCCAACAATGTTATTTTTGTTTTCAAATGATTCGTTTCATGTGAATTTCCTTTTGTGCCGATTATTATGCTTAGCGACAATGGTGTTGGTATAGCAGAAAAGGACCCAAACTTTTTATAAACAGTTGCTTTTAATATATTTTCATGTTGTAAATATTTTTTTAATAACAAACCAGATTAATTTTTAATGGTTTTTTTTTTCCTAATGAAAGCACATAATTTGTTTGGGTACATTTCGGTTAGCCGGGCGCCAGTGATATATATACATGTATTATATATACACATATCTATGTATATACACATATGTCTGCATATACATATATATACATACATATATTTATATACATATATGTATGTATATACATATATAGGTATATACATTATGTATTTATATATGTTGATATATATCACTGGCGCCCGGCTAACCGAAATGTACCTTTTTTTGTTTCAAAGTATTGCATCGTCCCTTACCCCTCATGCAAAAACAAATTTGTCTTTAAGGACGTCTTCCTTTTTAAAACTTGTTTTAAGCCTTTTTTTAACCTCATCTCCCCCGAGTCTGAAATTTTCTTTCTGTGTTTGTGACAACATACTCTCAAAGCATGCAATTTCTTTCTTGGAATCCAAAATAGTTGCACACTGTTATACTATACTGTTACATTTTTTTTTTTTTTTTTTTTTTACACCCATCCAAAATATTAAGAGGAGAGAGCCTGTCTGATATTACACTTTTAATTTTATGTTAAATAAAACATTGGGTACTTTTCGGTTAGCCAGGTGCCAATGATGTGTACAAGTACATACATGTATATATATTACTGGTGTCCAGCTAACCGAAAAGTACCAAACATTGTATCAATTATCTTCCTTAATTACTTTCCTGGAACTATAATTTATCTCCATCTTTTATATTATGTTCTGCAGTGTTTTTCTTTTTCAGTACCATAATTTCAGTAAAAAGCGCTATAGTGCATATGCGTGTAAAAATTTAAAACAGTCTAAGTGCACAGCACTTCTGCTGGTGTGGCTGATTCAGTAATTTTTTTTTTCTTTTCCTCCCCATAGCAATATTTAGATAAGATGCCATTTTATTTAATGCAAATTATGTGTGTGTGCATGTTGAAATAAGTTTTGATTTAAAAGAAGAAGAAAATGATTCACTGACATCAGTTATATACATTAATCAGTTGTACTTTTTCTTTTTAATTTTCTAGTTGAATATGATAAATGCTTAATATTGCAACCTATTACAATTTATTTTCATATTTTTCAGGAAACTGTGGTGGCGCAGTTCAGAGATGGCAGCAGAGATGACTGTGCAGCATAAACTCGTTTGGCATTCAAGCAAAGGTAAGTTGTCAATTTACTCAGTTTGTAACGCAGGGCTTTTATCTTAGGGCCCATTTTGAAAAAAGTAAAAGTTATTTGTGTGAAATTTATTCTTTTTTTTTTTTGTGAAAGATAACATTTTGTAATGAATATGAAATTTAGTTACTCAAATTTGAACCAAACGTTTATTGATAACTTCTTTAAGTCCTTCTGTTAAAGTTTTCCTTTCAATTTGTTTGCAAATTACACATTTTGAAACATAAAATAAAAATTAACAATGAAGAGTATGTTTTTATGGATTGTTTATAAAATAGTCAATTCAGAAAATTCCAGATTTTAAAAGTATTGCTACCCCACATGCAAAAACAAATTTGTCTTTAAAGACTTCTTCCTTTTTAAAACTCAATTTTTTTTAAGTTGCCTGTGTTATTTAAAAAAAAAAAATGGGAAGAGATCCTGTTTATTAAAAGGTATATTGTGAAGGGACCTGCTTTACTAGGAAGAATTTTGGGATGGTCCCCTAAATAGGCTCCAAATTTTGTCTGTATTGATCAATTTACATTAGTAAATTTAATTTCACACATTCATAAAATAGAAGTGCACTCTTGTATTTTAGCTGCATACAGTTGGTAAACGTTAAAGCTCTTTACAAAGCTTTCCAACCTTTGCACTTTAAGTGTAAAATTTACACTTTTTAACCTTTTTTTACAGCTAGAATGTACTTATTTTTTACTCTTAAAAGTTATAGAAAAAAAAAAGCTATTAAAATATTTTTCGGCAGAATCCTCGAATAAGCGAGGGTCCCCGATTTGGCGATTTTTTTGACGCACGCCAAGGAACGACGCGCGCCAACCGAGAAATCGGCAACCTCCGAATTCTACCCAATCAGAACACGAGCTTTTCGGCAGACGACTTATTACTTACACACATCGTCAAGCAAATTCTTTCACAAAGTACACCGTGAACGTAGCATTGATTTTATTTCGTTTTAAGAATATTTACAAAGTTTTAGTAAATTTTACCGCCACATTTTTCGATTTTTACATACTTTTACCAATATTTTCCTTCAGATATTTCAATTTTTACAAACTTTTACCGATATTTTCCTTCAGATATTTCAATTTTTATAAACTTTTATCGATTTTTTCGTTCCGATTTTTTCCATTTTTACAAATTTTTAGCTATTTTTCCTGCCGGATGTTTCCGTTTAAAAAACTATTTAGCTATTTTTCACTCCGTATTGTTTCATTTTTAGCAATTTTTCTATCCAAATTTTGAACTATTTATTCCTCCGGATATTTTTATTCTTACAAATTTTTTCCTCCGGATTTTTCCATAAAAAAAAGTTCTACCCTATTTTTTCCTCCGGATTTTTCAATTTTAACCTACTTTTTTCATTTGGATTTTTCGTTTTTACAAGTTTTTAGCTATTTTTCATATATTTTTCATTTTTACAAATTTTTAGCTATTTTTTCCTCTACATTTTTACAAATTTTAGCTACGTTTTTATTTTATTTCTTTTGTTTTCATTTTTATAAATATTTAGCTATGTTTTTACTTTTTTTTTTCATTTTTATAAATATTTAGCTATGTTTTTACTTTTTTTTTCATTTTTATAAATTTTTAGCTATGTTTTTCCTTTGTTTTTTTTGCATTTTTGAAATTTTTAGCTATTTTTTCCTCCGGATTTTTACGTTTTTAAAAATTTTTAGCTATTTTTTCCTCCGGATTTTTCCGTTTTTAAAAATTTTTAGCTACTTTTTCCTCTGGATTTTTCCGCTTTAAAAAATTTTTTAGCTACTTTTTCTACCGAATTTTTCAATTTTTAAAAATTTTTAGCTACTTTTTCCTCCGAATTTTTCAATTTAAACAATTTTTAGCTACTTTTTCCTCCGGATTTTTCAATTAAAAAAAAAAAATTAGCTACTTTTTCCTCCGGATTTTTCAATTAAAAAAAATTTTTAGCAATTTTTTCTCCAAATTTCTCAATTTTTTTAAAAAAAATATCTATTTTTTTCATTTGGATTTTTTATTTTTACAAATTTTTAGCTATTTTTTCTTCCGGATTTTACCATTTTTACAAATTTTTAGCCATTTTTTTCCTCCAGATTTTTCCATATTTTTAATTTTCTTTCTTTTGTATTTTTCATTTGTATAAATTTTTAACTATTCTTTCCTCATCATATTTCCATTTTTACAAATTGTTAGCTACTTTTCCTCCAGATTTTACAATTTTCACACATTTTTAGCTATTTTTGCCACCATATTTTCCCACATTTTTAGCTATTTTTGCCACCATATTTTCCGAATTTCCAATTTTTTTGCTATGTTTTCCTCCAATTTTTCCATTTTAAACTATTTTTTCCCCAGGATTTTTCCTTTTTTTTTAATGAATTTTTAACTATTTTTCCTCCAGATTTCTCCATTTAAAAAAATTTTTAGTTATCTATTCCCTCTAGCTTTTTCAATTTACAAATTTTTAGCTATTTTTTCCTCCGGATACTTCATTTTTACAAATTTTCGGCTATTTTTTTCCTCCGGATATTTCCATTTTTACATACTTTTATCAAATTTTTTCTATTTTTACATATTTATAGCTTTTTTCTTCCATCTGTATCCATTTTTACAAATTATCTTTTTTTTTCTATGAATTTTTTTGAAATATTTATCAAGTTTAATAATTTATTACCTTTAACAATTAAAAAATTTCTAGTAAAATAAGGCTTAAAATTGAAAATTGTCACAAAACGGAATAAAATCAACGTTTACTTCATGAAAGAAATTCTCATAAAAACTCTATAAATAGTCAATTCTCTGCATCACACCACACACGTTATAATTGAGGAAAATTTCGATATTCTTCATTTTTCTAATACATGCAAGACGCGGTTGACTATGCTTCGCGTACATTAACTGAAAAAAAACATCACTGGACGCATGAAACTCGCTGTACAGCATTCTCTAGAATGCACGAAATTCATTTAAGCCGAGGTCAGTAACTTGTGTATGTACGCTTCGCGTACATTAACCAAAAAAAACATCACTGAACGCATGAAACTCGCCGTACAGCAATCTCTAGAATGCACGAAATTCATTCAAGCCGCGGTCAGTAACTTGTGTATGTACGCTTCGCATACATTAACCGAAAAAAAACATCACTGGACGCATGAAACTCGCCGTACAGCAATCTGTAGAATGCACGAAATTCGTTCAAGCCACGGTCAGTAACTTGTGTATATACGCTTGGCATACATTAACCGAAAAAAAACATCACTGGACGCATGAAACTCACTGTACAGCATTCTCTAGAATGCACGAAATTCATTCAAGCCGCGGTCAGTAACTTGTGTATGTACGCTTGCCGTACATTAACCGAAAAAAAAAACATCACTGGACGCATGAAACTCGCTGTACAGCAATCTGTAGAATGCACGATATTCATTCCTGCCGCGGTCAGTAACTTGTGTATGTACGCTTCGCGTACATTAACTGAAAAAAAACCATCACTGGACGCATGAAACTCGCTGTACAGCAATCTGTAGAATGCACGAAATTCATTCAAGCCGCGGTCAGTAACTTGTATATGTACGTTTCGCGTACATTAACCGAAAAAAAACATCACTGGACGCATGAAACTCGCTGTACAGCAATCTGTAGAATGCACGAAATTCATTCCAGCCGCGGTCAGTAACTTGTGTATGTACGCTTCGCGTACATTAACCGAAATTTTTTTTTTTTCCCCAACAATCCATTGACTAATTTTAAGATTTTTTACCACGATTGGCTGATAAATTTGGCGATATCTTTTAAATGGCCAAAAAATCATTTTGTAAACTTTTTCATATTAAAATTTAGTTAAATTGTAATATTTTACCAAAACTGTATTCAAAAAGTTATCATAAAAAAATCTTCGTCTATTACATATTGCATAGGAATTGTTCATTTTTATTAAAATTATTTTATTCAAAATTGTTATTTTACAGTTTGTTAAAACAGTTTAGCAGAGTTTCATGAAATGTAAACATCTTGTACAATGGGTCCTTCAAATTACTCAAAATTTTGATACTTCAGCTCATGTGCTTAGAAAATGTTTGCTTTAAATGTTTTAATATTTGTTTCAAGAGTGATGATTCAGTTTTGTGATTATTGTGACACCTCTGGAAATATAGTGCATCTAATCTGGACTTACATTTAATAAAAATTAAATTAATTTAAATTTTTGAAATGTAAAATTTAATAGAAAAAGATTGAGTATTTTTTAAAGTTTTGCAGAAATGTGTCAAATAATTTTTGTTAACAGGGTTTTTGACTTTCATGAACTTTGACAATACTTAAGATTACACAGATTTATGCTAAATAATTTTTTTTAATTTATGCTATGTATGTAGAAGAGGAAGGGAGGTGGTGATAAAATTATTTAATCTTCTGACCTCTAAATTAAGGATTTTTTTTTAATATGTTGTCATATAAATTAATTTGGATTTTGATTATATGTAATGTATAATTTTTAACAAATTAAAAATAAAGCAGATTCTTTGGAGAAAGGGACCTTCTTTAATACTTTCTTTGACCCTTTTTTCTTAAGAAACTTTAAAAAATGATATTTAAATTCAAGGTATTTTTAAAACATTCTTATGTTTTGCCCAAAATATTTTGCAAATGTAAGATTCTGGAGAGGAGCTGAAGGTTCAAATCCATGTTTTTAAATTTTCCTTTAAATCAAATATCAAGTAATAAAAATGGTGATTTTTTTTTCATTGCTAACTAAGCGTAAAACTGACAGTGTGAAATATGTTCGAGCCTGGAAGCTTGGTTACGCTTAGTTAGCAATGTAAAAATTCACATGTTTGTTATTCAATAATTTCGAGTTAATTTCACTGCTGAAAATAAATTAAAATTACTCAAATATCAAGTTTTTAGAATAAAATAACTGTGGCAATATTTGTATTGGAGTAATTAGTGTTTCCCCTAGACGTTTTCGAGAGGGCGCAGCACCCTGCCCATTTTTTTATAGTTGTAAATGCGCCCTGCCCGTTTTTATATAGCTGGAAATGTGCCCTGATTATTGTGGATTCGCAAGAATTTGCTTTCGCGAATTTCACCAAAATTTAGCGGGAAAATATCACAAAAATCATCTATCGGTCATGAGACAATATCGCAAGATTCGTCTATTGGTCACAGTAAAATATCACAAAATTTGTCACTTGGTCGCAAGAAAAATTACAAAATTCAAAAATCTCAAAATTCGGCAGTTTGTTGTAGGAAAAAAATTGGGAAATTTGCTTATTTGTCGCAAAACCTCCCTCCCTGCACAATTCAGCAATTGGTAGCAGGAAAATATTCTGAAATTCATCAGTCAGCTGCGGGAAAAATCACGAAACTATTCAGTCAGTCATGGGAAAAAATAGCGAAATTCTTCCAAGATCGCATGAGAAAAATTGCTAAATTTGTCAATCGATTGCGGCTAAAAATAGAGAAATTTATATATCTGTCATGGGCAGGGCATTCGGGGCACGGGCCCAGGGTCCCCGATTTTCAGGAGTCCCCAAATGCTACTAAAAATTTTTGAATTATTGGCCAAAACAGTTTTAACTGTTAAAAAAACAAAATTAAAATGGAAAAATCTGTTTGTCAGAGATTGTCTATGATGTGTCAAAGCAGGGTTGGCAAGTTTCTTCCAAAGTGGAAAAAACCGGCCTGAAGAAATAGGTTTCTTCCAAGTGGAAAAAATGGAAGAAACTGTTTTTCTTTAAGAATTTACCATATAAGTTACAACTTTGTAAAATACAATAAAAATAAATGTATTTTCTAATAGATAACCTTACATCAATTTAATTAGACTTATAAAAATTTAATTATGTATGATAAATTGATAATTACACCAGTTTTTTAGCCAAGATCACACACCTGTCTAAAGCTTTCCAATCATTGTGTACCTGAATAAAATAAATGGGACTTTTCTAACACCATGCCAAAATGTATGCTAATGTGCTATTTATTTAAACCCTGAACGTGTAAATATTTTTATTGCAAACCGTGCCAAACATTGTGATTTGCTATTTATTGAACATGACACTTTTTAATTATTATTATTACTTAATTTACTCTGTAACCTCGCAAAACATCTTAATTTGCTATTTTTCAAATAGAATATATTTAATATTAAGTAGTAACTTATATTTATTGTTGACACTAATGTGGATTTTACCATTAGGCATTTACCAGATGATGAGGACGCTGCAATAAAATTGTTTCAGGACTTTGGATACAAAAAAAAAGTATGAACGTCTTCATTCAAAAAGTGAAATGCTTACTGCAATGCTAAGAGACATTTACAATGCTATGCCTGTAGTTTAAATTGAGTTAATTTTATTAATTTATCATATAATATTTATTTGTTCTTTTATTTTAAGTCTATATTCGTGTCGATTTAATAAAATAGTTCGTGAAAGTCTGTAATTTTCAAATGTTATATTTTTAAATGCTCAATTTTGTGCCAACATTTTTTTTTTTTTTTTCCAATTGAATCCTTTCACATGAATTTCATTTTGTGCCAATTATTGCACTTGGTGACGACAATGGTGTTGGTATAATGGAAATGTACCAAATAAATTTATCCAAAATACACAAAATCAATTAAAGGTAATTCAATTCAAAAGAGGCACATTTTTTTTAATATATATAATTTAAACTTCTGTAACCAGTAGTAAATAGTATGTGGATCATTTACCTATTGTAGAATGAAACTCTTTTAAATAAAAGACAGTGCTTTGAATTTATGCCCATTTTATTAAGGAAACTAATATACAGTAATTACTGTATTGAAGGATTTCATTAAAATCTCCATTTTCCTTACTACAGTGCAACATTGTATAACAAAACAGAAGTAATTTAGCTTTAAGATGCTGCAATCAATTTCTCAACTTAGAATGGATGAATGCAAAAGATGAAAAAAATTCTTATCCCTGTAGAGTTTATTTTCAGAACATTTATCTTTTAAATCAGCATGCTAGTATACATAATTACAAATTTGTTTGTTTTAAGTTTTGCACAATAGTTTTTAAAATATTGCATTTTTATATGATAAATAAGGAATTGGTAGGTTTTTTTTTTTTTTTACAGAAATTATATAAACAATAAAAAAATATCCCCTACCTCTAAAGTTGTAAAAAACATAACCTGTAAATACCTGCTGAACCTGAAGTTTGTTATTAAAAAATAACTTATTTTTCCATAAATAATATTTTTAATATTAATTAGTTTCCAATTTAAATTTCATATAATTAGGTTTTGAATTTAATTCTTTTATATAGTTAATATATTTTAATTTTGAGCATCTGTTTTGTTTTCTGTTGGTTTCTTCCAGTTTTTTCCATTTTTTCCAGTTTCTTCCGGAAGAAACCCAACCCTGTGTCAAAGTAACTTCATTTTTTCTTTATTGTCTTTTAACCCTTTGAGGCGTGGTGGGATATATTATATCCCACCTAATTTAAATTTTACTTTTTTAACTTTGACGGGGAAAAGTTGAAAAATTGCTTTTCCTTATTTTGAACTAAATTACGGTGAGAATTGAAATGCTATCGTTTTATGAGTGATAATATCAGATTTATAGCTTGGAGGTACACAATGTATTGTCCTACTTTACAAAGCCATTTTGAAGGAAATGTTATGTGAAAAAATAAGGTACACAATGTATTTTCCTACTTTACAAAGCCATTTTGAAGGAAATGTTATGTGAAAAAATAAAGTGAAGAAAATAAAGAACTGCTGGTTTCTAGCAATACAAATTCTAGAAACATTTACAAAGTGAGCAATTCGACTTTTATGAAATGAACAGAAAGAGCACCCATACATCATATGTAAAGAATATGAATTTATATATTTGAAGTTATTCAAAAGAATTTATAGAAAGCCTGTTTTTATTTTGTTTTAGTGATTAACACAGAGATAAAGTATTTAATATATACAGCCCCCCCCCCTCCCCCCCTGCTCTTAACACATAAAAATAGAAACAATATTATTGTTAACATGGTTGCAAAAAGAAATGAGAGAATATGATATAACATAAAATTGCCACCATGAAATGCAGTTTCGCACCTAGAGAAAAAAAAGGAATTAGGTGTCATTTGACAACGCTGCCCTTTCATGAGTTTTTGTTAAAAGCAAATATAGGTATACTGCAATAAAATAGTTTCATTTTGTACAAATAACTTGAACTACAAAGCTTTTTGTAAATAGTTTTTTTAAATTACAGTAGATTCCCGTTACAACGAATTCCATTTCAACGAAAAATCCCGTTACTACGAAATTTGACAAATCCCCTTTTCAAATTTCATTAACCCCAATGTATTAAGAATTCCGATTTAACGAAGTGCATTTTACTAGCAATTCCGTTACAACGAAAAATCATCGAGCTTTTTTTTCTTTTTTCTCAATTGCTTAACAGAAATGAAATATACTTCGAATAGCACGTCGAAGTTAAAAAATAACGTTGTTTTGGGGACAGGTGCTATTTCATATTTTTCTCTCCTTTGCTATTTTTTCGTTTGTTTACTTCTGTTTCCGAATTCCTTTTTTTTTCATTAGCCCATACGCTTCAAAATGATCACGTGACAAACAGCAGGTGCACTTCACTGTGAAAGAAGTGTTTGTGCTTGTTCTGGGATATCTTTGACGCCAATACCTGTTGCAGTGTGTTTCTTGCTTCGTTCATTGATAAAATATGGCTTGTGTGAAACGAAAACAATTTTCGTTGGAAGAAAAGAAAGCTATAATTTCTGAGATTGATAAAGGATTGCGGAAAGCTGATGTGGCCAAAAAATATGGAATAACACCATCGAGTTTATCGACATTTCTAAAAGATAAGGAAAATATTGACAGACAATTCCAAATTGCAAGCATTTGTTCCCATAGAAAACGAATGCGACAGTCCCAATTTCAAGATGTCGATAAAGCCGTGTTCAAGTGATTGTGCCGATGTTCGTTCATGCAATGTGATCCTCTGATAAGGCAAAAAGCTCAAGAGTTCGGAATAATGCTTGATATCGAAAATTTCCAAGTCAGTGTTGGATGGCCCAATCGCTTTCGTACTCACCATGGAATTGTAATAAAATCAATTTGAGGCGACGCAAGTGATGTACCTACAAAGGCTGTAAATGAATGGAGAGCTGGAAAAGCAACTGCCCTTATAAAGACATACAGCTCCGATGATATTTTTAATGCTGACGACGCTGGAATATTTTATCAACTTGAACCGAGAAAAACATTAACATTTAATGACGACAAATGCATTGGAGGGAAAACTTCAAAGAAACGAATTACAGCACTTTTTTTTGTAACAAATCTGGAACCGAGAACAGAAAAATATTAATTGTTGGTCACTCTGGCAAGCCCCGTTGCTTTAAGAACTGTCATTCGCCTTGTGATTATAAATTCAATAAGAAGGCATGTATGACACAAGATATCTTTAGTGATTGGCTAGTGCGATTTGACAGAGAAATGAAAGCTAAAAAACGGAAAATTCTTCTCCTGATTGATAACTGCATGCCTCATGATAATTCCTCCAAATTAGACTGCATCCAATTTGAGTACTTCCCGCCAAATTGCACTTCTATTCTTCAGCCTCTAGACGTCTAGACCATGGCATCATCCGTGCTGTAAAATCTCGCAACTGAGCTCTTTTGCTAAAAGAAATTCTTTGCGGCTTAGAGAATGGCAAAAGACCAAAAATAAATCTCAAAGAAGCTATTGAATTGATCTCTGGTTCGTGGCAAGAAATTAGCCAGAAAACAATTTCTAACTGTTGGAAACATGCCCGATTAACTGACACCGAAGAAAATTAATCAGAAGTTTTAGATTTGGATATGAGTTAAACACAGAGTTAAACTTCTGAGTTAAACACAATTTGGAAGGCTACCAGAAAATTAACATCAATCTCTGATCAGGTGGATTGGGAGGATTTCTTATCTGTGGATGACAATATTCAAACATGCTCTGAAGTGACTGATGAAAATATCATTTTAACCATTAAAACTACATTAGACCAACAAAATGACGAAAATAGTGATGACGATATTGGTGTCACCGACGATTCAAAAGTTACCTCTTCGGAAGCTTTCTCATGCTTGGAGAAAATACGTGCTTTTGTTTCTCATCAAAAGAATGTTCTAGAGGAGGTATTTTCTCACATTCATTCGTTGCACACGTTTTTGTTATAATAAACTAACACATTCCTTTGTACAAATTAAAATTACAGATTTTCTGCAATAATGTATTACTAAATAAAGGTTAGTCCGTAATTTTGTAATTTTAATATTGAATTTTAATTTACTAACTTTTTCTATGTTAATTTAACTAGTCTTCCATTAAAATCCTCTATAATGAAAGGTACATTTTCTTACATAATTACTTTCTAACATACATCTTACATAATTTATTTACGTGTACATGTAATTCATTAGATAAATAGGAGTAATTCCGTTACAACGAAAAAATCGTTACAACGAAATATTTTAGTGGTCCCGTGGCGTTCGTTGTAACGGAAATCTACTGTATAATTTCTGTTCCGATTATATTTATAAATGGCTAATTAATAAGTGGTGTTTTTAAAGTAAGGCATTTTAATTTTGTTTTGTAAAATTTATTTTTTGTTTTTCAGAAGAAGAATAAAAATCTGGAAAGAAAAAAGTTCTCTGTGAAGATGACTGTAGATTTTCAGCTCTTGTTTATAAACTTAAATTAAGAAACATCAGAAATTTAATTGTAACAGGATTAAATTTTCTTGTAAAATATTTCTGATAAATTTTGAGCATCTTGTAAATACATAAATAAATGTTTTTTGGTTGGTTTGTTTTACATTTGTTGTGAAAAATAAAATTTATATGAAAAAAAAAAAACATTCAGTTCTAGTGTTTTTAAATATATATATTTATTTATGCAAGTGATGTTGTTAAAAAAGATGTACTATATATTTTCCCCTTCTTTCTCATTCTGAGAACATTCCCCCTTCTTTTTACAGGTTAAGATATAATTGAATAAAAGTGTTTTATGTAGGCTATATTTTAAAAACTGATAAACTGTTTTTGTTGGTTGATTATAAATTAGCATTGCTTGGAGATCAGGTATTAAAAATAATTTGCTGTATAAAAACTTTTGAAAATTTTAATAAAAATTTCATCATAATCTCATTAGAAGTTGAGATTAAAATTTTAATGTACATAATATTGTATGAATCAGTTTGAAATTTTGTTAGTCAAAAAGTCACATACCTCCTGCTGGAAGGAAAAATATTTTAAAGATTTCTTTATTGGTAATATATTAAAAAAAAATATATATATATTCAGTACTCATTACTTGCTAATTTTTAAAAAGTAAAAACAATGATATATTATTATTTATGAGTAATGTTTAGTCCATTTAAAAAAAAAAAAAAAAAAAAAAGATTTAGTGTATGAATGGTGAACTTGCTGTGTTCTAGAAGATCAACTGCCACTACTATTTTGAAAAAATATTAAACTTATTTAATAAGAGAAATTTTAAGATTACATAAGAAGGAAAATAGTGACAATTGGCTTTCTGTCAATTAGTAATATTTTGTAAATATATATACATTGAAATTTTGTTCTATGATGTGTATAAAGGGGGGAAGAGTCCTTAACAGACTAAAACATTACTTTATAGGAATACTGCTACATTTTTCTGATATTATATGCCAAAGAGATGAAGATAGTGAAATGACATTTTTTGAACGGACCTAATTTACATATATATATAGTTACATCATTAAAAAAAATTCTTAAATTTCAATGATCAGTAATGTCAACATTTTACCAATTTTATAAAATAGAGTTTCTGCGTTTTTGTTTTATTTTCAAGCTGGATAATTGGAAGAAACATCCAGGTAAGAAATTGTATTATAAAAGCACCAGTGGACCCGTGCGAAGATTTCACACTGCAGTCTAATACTTTTTAGCAATATCTAATACTCTTTAGATGCAGGTTTAAACTTGTAAAGGAAAATTAAGGACTGAAACTATCTTCAAACAACATTAGTCGAGCCAGAATATCATCTTGTTTATTCCATCACAGTTACAGTAAAAACTGATCGAGCATAGCAAAGACAAAAAAATATATATATCTATAGTTAATTAACTGCTTTAGAGATGACATCATCTGTTTCGGAAAAAAACATGGGACAAAGAAAAATAAATTGAGCATTTCAATTTTGCTTTTTAGTCATAAATATAAAATAAACCCGTGCAGCAACTATGTCCCACTTTATCTTTTTTGTAGTATTTATTTTTTATAATCATTTTAAGCATTATATAATGTGGTATTTTATTTTTGTGGCTACACTAATTTGAGGAAAGCCTTTCATTTCTTTTATGAAGACAATGCAGATTTAATTTTTAATTTACAGCAATTTTTAATCAAAAAATATGTTTTATCGAGATGTGAGTGCACTATGTCAGAAGCTGGTTCAAAATCCTTTCTTATGGCATCTCGTTCATTGTTGTGCATTTCATATTTTCTGAGAAAAGGGGATGTTGATAACAGAAATAATATATACTAGTGGGCCTGTGTGAAGATTTCACACTGCAGCCTAATATTTTTTAGCAATATCTAATATTTTTTAGATGCATGTTTAAACTTCTAAAAAAAAATAAAGCCAGAATATAATCCAATTTATTCTTTCATACTTTACAGTAAAAACTGACTGAAAATATCAAGAGCTATATATATATATATAAATTGTATTTTAACTACATTAGAGAGTGACATAATGTTTTGAAAAAAAAAAAAAAATTGAGCGTTTGAATTTAAATTTTGCTTTTTTATCATAAATATAAAATAAACCCATGCAGCAACCATGTCCACTTTATCTTTATTGAACATTTTTTTTATAATCATTGTTGTGGAATTTAATTTTTGTGGCAACAGTAATTTGAGGAAAAACTTTCATTTCTGAAAACAATGCCTATTTAATTTATTACTTGCAATTTTAACCAAAATACATGTTTTAAAGAAATGTGAGTGTACTATGTCAGAAGTCGCTTGAAAATCCTTTCATATGGTATCTCATTTAACATTATACATTTTTTATTTGCTTCGAAAAAGGGATGTTGAATATAATCATTAGATAACAATTTTCAATGGAAATTCTGGCTGGACAATCCACCTGGTGAATTAGCTTGAAGAAACATAAATTGAAACTACTTAAAAATTTACTCCTTTGAATAGAATGTTTAAACCTATAATTTAATTAAAAATTGAAGAAAATTAGTTTTTTTTTCGTATTCTCACCATCATTGGTAATTTAACGCTCAATATATATTTTACACCTTGTGTTACACCTTATTTTACAACTTTTTTTTTATTAATTACAATTATGGCTTTTGCAACTTTTTCAGAATAACATTAAAAAATAAATCATAACCATATGGCCTTTTATTCCGATCTAATGACATGAGTGGATACGGCCAATTTTTGCCTCCATTGGGACACTTTTTTTAAAAAAAATTATTATTATTGCTTCCAGATTGAAAGTATTCTATACAAGATATGAAGCACTTTCGATTTTATTGTATTTTGACCTTTTTAATATGGGGTGCTTATAACACCATTGCAGTTTTTAACTGAAAAATATTATAATAAAGTGAAACATGTTTGCATAAAAGTCAGGTTGGTGTTATGAGCTCTTGTTAAGAAAAATATTCCAATAGATTATTATTTTTTTTTTTTTTCAAATTTTGAATAAAATATTTAGAGTTTTCAGACAAAAATTATGGACCAGTAAATTTAGATTCTAAAGTTTAAAATAACTTAAAAAAAGAAAAAAAATTGTCCCTGCCAAAGGAGTAAAAATGGAGATTTGCTCAACTTTACTTTTTTGAGGACCATAAAAAGTATAATTCTGGCCAGCTTCCATTCATGATATCTAATAGTGGCATGAATATGGCTAGCTTTGGGCTATCATTCATTAATGATGCCCATTGATGGCGACAAAGTGGCTAGCTTTCGGCATGCATTCATTAATGATTACCATTGATGGCAACAAAGTGGCTAGATTTCGGCTTGCATTCATTAATGATGGCAACGAAGTGGCTAGCTTTCGGCTTGCATACATTAATGATGCCCATTCATGGCAACAAAGTGGCTAGCTTTCGGCATGCATTCATTAATGATTACCATTGATGGCAACAAAGTGGCTAGCTTTCGGCTTGCATTCATTAATGATGGCAACGAAATGGCTAGCTTTCGGCTTGCATACATTAATGATGCCCATTCATGGCAACAAAGTGGCTAGCTTTCGGCATGCATTCATTAATGATTACCATTGATGGCAACAAAGTGGCTAGCTTTCGGCTTGCATTCATTAATGATGGCAACGAAGTGGCTAGCTTTCGGCTTGCATACATTAATGATGCCCATTCATGGCAACAAAGTGGCTAGCTTTCGGCATGCATTCATTAATGAATAGCATTGATGGTATGTGGATGGCTGGCTTAAGGCTAGTTTACATTTATGATGACCAATAAATTAACATTTATGGCCAGCTTTGGGGTAGCTTTTATTCTTAACAAACGCAGGTGGCATGGCTGTGGCGATCTTCTGGCTAGATTTTATTCACGATGATCGTTAATGGCCAAACTGTGGCTAGTTTTCATTAATAATTGCCACTTAAAGTATAACTGTGGCCAGTTTTAGGCTATCCGTCAATTATGATTAACCACTTGTGGCACAATTATGGGCATCTTAATGTAGTTATGGCCAATTCTGTTGCGGCCACATTGTGGCCGGCGTGACAGTTTTTTTAAGTTGCCGTTACGGCAAACGATTGCGGCCCCTCATCTACTAGTTTGGGCCAAGGCTAACGTAGCCATCAGTGGCCCGCAAGTTCTGTGTTAGTTGGGTGAGGTCCATTCGTATTAAAAGTAAATACGTATACTTGAAATATACGTACACTTAAATTATACGTTAAACCGGTATACGCTTATACGTATCCAGATACGTTTAAACGTATCGTTTTATGTATACGCATTTCAAATCGGCATATTATACGTATATACGTATTTCGGCTAAACGTATAACTGAAATACGTATCGCGTCGGGAGCACTAGTATAAACGTTTGGTCAATCTTTTTTTAATTATGTAGTTGACGCTTTAAAAGGTTGATGTCGCAAATTTTTATCTTTATACGCGTATATATTTTTATATACTGTTTGATAATATACTGTTTGATAAATAATCATGTAATGAATTCATATATCTGTTTACATACTTATACTTTGCGTACCTATCATTTTATGAAGAGTTAAACAGATATACAAAAATGCTGCTAAAGTTTTTTAAAGTGACTTGATATTACATTATGTTATTACTTATGGTCCATTCCATTCCTTGTTCATTTATTTTTTATTTGCTTAAGAAAAGAGCCAGTATTATCATCCACCTCCCCATTGCATTTATCAAATGATGGGTAATCGGTCGTTTCCTAAATCGTATGTCTCATCGTACTGTAACCTCATTTCTCTTCCTTCGAAAAATATTACCGAGATTCGAAAAAGAAATTTACTTCTTTCCGTTCTGGTTTTTGAAAAAAAAAAAAAAAATCGCTTCGTGACTATAATCTGACGCCATTTTGTCTTGCAGAATTCTGACAGGTTACCGATTTTAACATCTGAGACGGACTTAGATTTTGTACTAACGGTCGGTGAAATCATAATCTTCACCATTTATCTATGTGAGAATACAGTTTAGAGAGAATTTAATGAGAGTTATTATAACTTGGAAACGTTTTATCTTTCCATCTATTGTATATACTGAAATCAGATTTGAGTTCATTTCGTTTTCTTTGTATTAAAAAAGGGAATCAATTGCTATTCATATGCATTAAATGGAATTTCAGAGAAGCTGGTTAAAGCTTTTATCTTTTAACATATATCTGTAAGGATATATGGCCGGAAACTTAAACAAAGGTAGCTCTGATCGTATCAGAGATATGTTTCTCTTTGTGCATTATATATATTATCATATTAAATATTCAATCTAATGATCAGCGTGTTAATCTATATTAATAAAGAAATATGTTTGTCTGTGTGTTTCAGAGTGCGTCTGCTGGCGATGGCGAGGGAAATCTATCGCATGTAGTGGTCTCAAAATTTGAATACGGATAGATGAAGACAGGTCCGAAGACATTTGAAACTCAGATTTTTCATTTTTTGATAATAAGCCGAGATAGTATTTAAAAACCTCAATGAAAGAGCTTCAATTTTCGCCAGTTTGCCACCGTTAAGCTCACTTCCAGGCATGTCCGGAGAATCCATGGTTTATCAATTAGACGAAGGGAAAAAGGTTTCAATTTTTCTGCATTTTGAAACTGCCATCCCCGTTTCTCGGTTTAAAGTACCAATATATATGTTATATAAAAATTTATTTCCTTCGTATCCTTCCATTTTATTCACATTAATATTTTAAAATTAATCTAACTTCTGTCATAGTCAGTATTTCCTTAATTCTTAATAATATCTATTCCTATTTAAAGTCCTTTTAAAAGTAAATATCCGTATATTAATAATTATTTTATTCCAAATCTTAATCTAAAATTTAAGATCATTCGTAGCTTTTATCAGCTCCCCAATCTATAAAATTCTGAGACGCGTTCTCATTTCGAATGTTTTTTAAAAGCCATTTTCTTTTTATTATTATTGCTCTGATTTTTTCGCGCGCTTGGGATTTTAACTTCAAAATTTCTCCGCACCCAAGTACGGGATTCTTTACTGTTTTAGCCTCGCCCTCTAGCCTCATTCGCTGGGCTGGAGCTAGCTTCTCACTCATTGGGTTGTGCGCTCGTGACGTAATTTCTGTGTATCTCCGCGGAGAGAACAAAACTCGCCCGCATCGGTCGGATCACTAGATTTTTGACGTTTTCGGAAGCATAAACAAATATGTATCTGGTGTTTTTATGTCCGTAGAATATTCAACTGGCCCAGTAACATCTTAATTCAATGAAGTGAAGCAACGTTAGCCCGAGGGCTATAAGTTTTAGACCTTTGGGAATTGTTTCTGTGTTGTTCGTCTTCTAATAAAATTATTTGTCTGGAGATTGGCTGGATTTATTGGAAAACTTTGGTGGACTCATTTCATTGCCTTCTACTTCGCCATACTCGCTAATATCGACTGCAACTTGCTATATCGTAGAAGGACTGCCATCTTTTCATCGAATATTATTCATCGTAATATCTCAACCTTGTCAAAATGCTACATATATATATATATATATATCTATATCTGTATCTATATTTATATCTATATATCATTTATTCAGAGTACCTTCCCGGTTGTACCAGTATATTTTGTTTAAAAAATATTAATATTTACTCTTTAGAAGAAAATGATTTTATGAAGGTCGATTTCATAAAACTCTTCATCGAATGCTAACGACAGTGCTGAAAATTGTGCTGTCGATCGCTTGTGTGCATGTCCGGGGAATCCTGTCCACTTTCAACACTCAGAAATATTAATTCGCGTTTTAAAAGAGGGTGAGGAATAGAGCGGGGGGGGGGGATTTTTTATTTTCCCCATGTTAAATTTTATAATTTAATAACGCCACAGCTAATTGACCGATTTCGATGTATTTTAACCGATTTTCTTATTTTTAAATGAGGAAATAACAAGATAAGTTACATGAATAGCACTAACATTGGGCTCTGTTTTTTTTTTTTATAATTTATGTTTTCCTGGGGAACTTTTGGACAGAATTGAATATGTAATATATCTAAATGTCAAAAATTAAATCGGCTGTCACTATAATGGGGGGAGGGGGTTTAGATTGTTTGGAAAGATTTTCGTTTAAAATATAGAATCATAGAAATTCGAGGCTCGTTTAGATAAACAGACTGCATCGTGGGTAGAACCCACAGCACACTGCCGAATACACTTCCGAATGCAGGGTGGACATCCAACGGATATCCCGGGTGGGTCAGCTAGCTACAAACATAAAATGCTTAGAACGGTCCGGAGTGAAGAGTATACGTGTTTCAATACGCACAAAATTTCAGTGTTTCAGCAATTTACACGGTCTTTTCGTTAGAAACGGAAAAGCAAGGGCCAGTCGCATAAAGGTTTAATAGTGCCAGTGCAATATGGAAAAATATATCGCATTTTAAATAAAATGTATTTATTTACTTATTAGTGCGTGAATTCTGATGATAATACTGTATGATATATATGATATTATAACGTAATACGATATAATGTGTAAAATATATTAATGTGTGAACCATAATTAAAGTGCTAAATACTGATGAAATGGATGATAAGTTTTACACGCCTTTTATACAAAAAAAGTTAAATTCTTATAATCTCAAAGAAGAATTTAAAATAACTTCATATTACATTAAACTACTGCCTCCATTAAGATCCATTCACAGTTCAGTTAATTTGATATTTGCTTTAAAAAAAAAAGAATTATTGTCACCCGCCTCCATGTGTTATTCTTCAAACGATGCAGTAATCAATCGTCTTCTCAATCCCAAATCTCACCGTCCTGTAATTCCATTTCTCTTCCTTCGTAAAAGATTACAAAAAATTTTAAAGAGAAATTGACTTCTTTCCATTCTGGGTTTTGGAAAAAGAAATAAAAAAGAAAAAACTTTCTCCGTAGCAATAATCTGACGCCATTTTGTCTTGCAGAATTCTGACAGTTTACCGATTTCAACATTTGAGACCGATTTAAATTTTGTACTAATGGTTGGTGAAGGCATAAGCTTCACCATTTATCTCTGCTAGAATACTGTTTAGAGAGAATTTGCAGAGGGTTATTATAACAAACGTTTTGTCTGTCTACACTGTAAAAAATGACCAATGTTTCTTATTTTATGAAAATATGCTATAACCACGACCAAAAATATAATATAATCTTCTGAGTTATCCGAAATTTCAAATAGCATGTTACATTGTCTTTTGAATCCCCAGAAACGAATACATTTTTAAAATTTAAAGAATAATTTATAAAAACAAATTATTTTTAGCTGCCCGAATTTTTCAGAAACGTTTCCGAAGTGTTTTTATAGTGTATTAATTAGTGTCCTCAGGCTGAAATTCCTATTTTTCGAATGTTATCCATTCTCAAGTACACGTTTTCAGCCGCATAAGTTAATTTATACATGAAAGAGTAAAGAAATAATCTTAATTTTAATGTTATTGTTAACGCTGTTAATTTTGCATGATTGTCTGTTAAACATTTTTTTTAGCATGAAAATGTTTACTTCAGAATTGATAGCATCCAAAAAACAGGTATTCCAGGCTGAGGACACTAATTAATACACTATAAACCCCCTTCGGAAACGTTTCTGAAAAATTCGGGCAGCTAAAAATAATTTGTTTTTATAAATTATTCTTTAAATTTTGAAAATGTATTCGTTTCTGGGGATTCAAAAGACAATGTAACATGCTATTTGAAATTTCGGATAACTCAGAAGATTATATTGTATTTTCGTTCGGCGTTATAGCATATTTTCATAAAATAAGAAACATTGGACATTTTTTACAGTGTATCTATTGTATGCTGAAAATCGGTCTTACGTTTGAATTGTCAACGTTTGAATTGTCAACGTTTGAATTACAAAAATGTGAAATTTGGAAATGAAGATTACAGGTTCGAATCCGTGCAAAATTTCATCATCTAAATAATTTTAAAATTATTTAATATTACTAGAACAATATTGTCGGATGTATTTTATTTTAAATCTACTTTATTTTAAGCTCAGTATGCCTCCTAAACAAACATATAACTTTAAAATTCAATAATTTATTAATTATAACAAATATAAACATGAAAAATGTGACATGTTTATAATATAGCTGATAATGGATTGTGTATGAGGTAATTAGAAAATAATTCCGATTTTAGTCAATAGATGGTGCTAAGTTGTGTCAACCTTTAGGCGTGCTTTAACATAGGATCAAAATTAATTTGATCATAGATCAGTTTCAATCATGTGAGTACATTCCTCCAGTTTTAACACAACCAACCAAAATCTTCATTTTTGAGACAATATTTTTTTGCCTATTTTTGAGCCGAACCAATCAAAATCATCGAAAACCAGTGGGCAAACAAAATGCCCATCAAATTGTTAATTTGGTTGCTAAGCTGTGACGTCAATTGAAACTGATCTACACTTTAAACTTATAAGTTGTGCCAAGGCAGTGCCATCTATTGACGAAAGTGTGAACTAATTTTAAATAACTACATGCAAAATATATAATCTATCTTATGATCATATCACTTATTTCATCTGTTTATTTATTATAATTAATGAATTATTGAATTTTAAAGTAGGATGTATTTTTAGGACTGTTTATATTTAATACATTAGTATGTGAAATATAGTTGTAATATACAATATGATGTATTGGGAATTCAAGCGCTCGAATACGCCATCTGGTGGAGAAAAGATGCAACTTCTCGCTTCAGGAAAATCCCATGCAAACCCATTGCATTACATGCATCTTATAATTTGTTCATAATGATTATTTTTTTGCACAATTTAGATTTCATGTGATATTTGTGTTCTGTGTTTATATGACAAGGTAAAATCATCCAAATTGGAATATCTAACACTTTCAAACGCGTTTACAATAAATAAAGGTTTCAATGGCACTTTAGCATTAGTTAAAGGGACAATTTTCCTGTACCGACGGCTGCGATCAGCGCCTCTATAGGCCGTTTTAAGTCCCAATTGCGTAATGCGTAAAACATGACATAAAGTACCCACCAAAAAAATTCGAACGATGGTCATTACTCCAATTCAAAAAGATGCAAAGAAAAAAGAAAATAGCTACTCGATTGGAAATTATATCTACGTTAAACTTATGTTAAAAAACTAAACTTATGGGTCATCTTCATACTGAAATTGTACCCAATTTTAAAATTTTCAATACGGACACCAATTGTGACAGCAGCATCATATTTGTTCCTTTCGGTTAATTTTACCTTCGGATACAAAGCGGGGAATTATTTGCCAAACATCTTACGAATTATGAAGGTTTAAAGCTTGGGACGTCTAATGTTAACTTCATTTTTAATTGTTCAAAAACAGATTGCAATGTTGGTAGATTTTTAAGGATAACTGAAAAACTACTTAGTCGAATGATTTGTAATTTTGGATTCGCACATTTGAAGCTTCTAGAAATCGACTTCTGTTAAAAAACTCATAGCTTACAATTCTTATTCTTTTCTAAGATTAATTTCGAAGAAATACATATATATATAATTAATTTTCGAAAAAAAAATATGAATTGTAACTTATGAAATTTTTAATACAAATCAATATCTAGAATCTTCAAGCATGCGAATCAAAAATTGTAACTCAATCTGCCAAGTAGTTTTTGAGTTATGTAACTTAATCTACCCTCACTGCAATCGGTCTTCGCAACAAATAAAATTGAAATTAAAATCAGGAGTTCCAAGCTTTAAACTTTATTAATTCCTAATCTGTTTGGCCAAATGACTTCCTGTTTGGTATACAAAGGTAAAATTTCTGGAAACAACCAGATATACTGTAAAAATTGCGTGTTAGTATTGGAAATTTCAAAGTTTGGTACAATTTGTGTATGAAGACGGCCCCGTAAGCCTGTTTTTGTAAACATAAATTGAAAGAAAAAATAGTTTCCAATCGAATGACTATTTTCGTTTTCCTTGCTTAATATTACAAATGTATAATAACATTTTCCGCCTATTACAATCCAAAAATCTCATGTAATTTGAATATAACATTTCGGCTTGCCAAGCATTTAATATATATTAACAAGCTGGCATAGCAACCCGATGTATTGCATTTACATTGCATGAGATCTTTAGATTTTTAACGAGAAACAGAAATCTAATTTAATTCTATTCAGAAAAGCTTTAAATATATTAATTAATAATTAATTACGAAGGGAATTACGAAAATTACATTTTGAAAGTTACGTGATTTTGATGGAATTACATCAGAATGCTTTTATAACAAAATGGGGACATACAGGCAATAAAATTTCATAGCTAACTGCAACTGTTAACTGTTGTTCTTTATGACTCCTACTGTACACTTGAGTCCTGACCATTTGTTTTGGTCTACATTTAACAGGACTATGATATATTTGGCCAACATCTCTAGGATGGTTCCTGCAATGTTCGTACAATCAAAATGTAATGGTAGATTGGTTGACGGAAGTGTTTGATTGTAAACATGCCCATAACTTTACCCAAAAGCGTTCACAGCCGTTTTAACCCAACTTTACCCTGAGAAAATCAGATGATGTCATTCCCCAATTATACCAGTAACTCGCGTTTCGGTCTCTGAACGCGCTCAATGTAAATGGACTGGTAATTTCGAAAATTACACTTCGAAAATCACGTGATTTTGATGGAATTGCAGTAGAATGCCTTTATAAGAAAATAGTGACATTCAGGCAATAAAATTTCATTGGTCTAGAGGATTTTGGGTAAAAATTTGAAGATTCAATATGATGTGAAGTGAATAATTCAATAGGATATAATGTGAATTATTCAATACGATGTACTGTGAAAAATATATTAATATGTGAATAAAAATATTAAAACGCTAAATACTGATTGAAATTTATAACTTTTACTCGTCTTTTATGCAAGGAAAGTTAAATTCCTATAATCTTCAAGAAGAGTTCTAAAATAACTTTATATTACATTATGCTACTTTCTCCATTATGATCAATTCTCAATTCAGTTAATTTTATATTTGCTTAAAAAAAAGAATTATTGTCACCCTGTGGTTATTCTTCAAATGATGAGGTAATCAATCGTCTTCTCAATCCCAAATCTCACCGTCTTGTAATTCCATTTCTCTTCTTTTGTAAAAGATTACAGAGATTCGAAAGAAAAATTGACTTCTTTCCATTCTGGTTTTTAGAAAAAAATAAAAATCTCTCTCTGTAGCTATAATCTGATGCCATTTTGTCTTGCAGAATTCTGACAGGTTACCGATTTCAACATCTGAGAAGGATTTAAATTCTGTACTAATGGTCGGGGAAGGCATAATCTTCACCATTTATCTGTGCGAGAATATTGTTTAGAGAGAATTTGGTGAGGGTTATTATAACTTGGAAACGTTTTATCTGGCTATCTATTGTATGCTGAAAATCAGACTTAAGCTGATCTTTTATTTGTATTAAAAAAAAGAGAGAGAGAGAGATAATAAGCCGCTACTTTAATATTTGTTTGTGATTGAAAATTTTATTGAATCAGAGTTTGTTTATAAAAGTATGATATATGTTATCATATTAAATACTCAGCCCCATTGTCAACGTTTGAATTACAAAAATGTGCAATTTGGAAATAAGATTACAGAATCAAATCCATGCAAAATTTCACCATTACAATAGATTTAAGGATTACTTAATACTACTAAAACAATGTTGTTGGACGTATTTTATTTTAAATCAAATTTATTTTAAGCTCAGGATGCCTCCAAAAAGGACACCTAACTTTAAAATTCAATAATTCATTAATTATAACAAATATAAACATGAAAAATTTAACATGCTTATAATATAGCTGATAATGGATTGTGTATGAGGTAATTACAAAATAATTTCGATTTTAGTCAATAGATGGTGCTGAGTTGTGTCAACTTTTAGGCGTGCTCTAACTAACCGCGACTAAGACTCCTATTATAGGAGTTCGAACCGCGACCTAGTACGTTATACGTTATACACAGCCGTTGCATGAGGTTTAAAACGTTATGCACCGGCCGTGTATAACGTAGGTCGCGAACTAACACGGGATCAAAGTTAATTTCAGAAAAAATCTGTTTCAACCACTTTTACCCACTTTGCATCCAACCAGCCAAAATCATCCATTTGGGACAAAAACTTTTAATCTGAGCACATGTCCTGTACGTATGGTCAGAATGCTTGTTTAAAACTCCATGTTCAATCATTTCCCATTCATTTACATTTTAAACAAGTTCAGAAAATATTATTTCATACGGAACAGTAATATTAAAATCTTTTAGTTTTTTGATAATAAGTTTAGTAAATGTAAAGTCAAATATAAAAGCAAGTCATATGAATATTTTTAGCATTGCATTATTTTAAAGAGAACGTAAACTAAAATTCATTAAATCTATTTAACAAACTTAAAGATATATTACTTTTAAATGCTAAAGGTGTAAAATTAACAACTATAATATAAATTAAAATAACTTTTATTAGTTGTTTTACATGTTTCGACTCTTCTGAGTCATTTTCAAAAACAAAATGAGAATATTCTAAAGCTGCACGGGCTTTGAAGTTATTATTTACACGTACTTTAAAAAAAAAAAAAAAAAAAAAAAAAAAAAAAAAAAAAAAAAAAAAAAAAATTACGCACGTTATCTATTATTTTTTACTTGATTGTTTATTTTCATATCTTTGAGCATGGAGTAATTCTAGCCACAGTTTCGGTAAATTAAAAGATGCCGCATCGTTACATATTGTATTTTTGCGCTTGAGTATCTCTATGGTTTCTCTTATTATGGATGGATAGTGTAGACTGGAGGGAAATATTATTTTACTTTCATTGAAATTTATTTGGATGGTTTCTTCTTGATATAATCTTGCTAGTGCTGTAGTTTTTCTATTGTATTTAATATCAGCTATATGCTCTTTTTTTCTGCAATTAAATTTCCTGCTGGTCATGCCTATGTAGTAATTCTTGGATCCGTCTTCTTTAATAAAAGGTATTTCATATACTCCTGAATAATTCTCAAAATTAATTGGGTCAATTTTACTGCAAATGATATTCTTTAATTTCTTAGGTGGTTTGGCTATTAAGCAGATATTGAAACGTTTAAGGCTGTGTTTTAATTTTTCGAAAAAGCTTGGATAATATTGCAGAGTATAAAGTTTGTATTTTTGTGAATCAAATTTCTTTTCTGAATACTTATTATTGGTGATATCTATGATTAATTTATTAATATGGTGTACTGTAAAACCATTATTATAGGCAATTTTACGAATATTATCTAATTCATTATTCAATTTATTTTCAGTACATATTATAAAGGCTCGTTTTATGAGAAATCTGTAGGCTGAAATTTTGTATGTAAAGGGAGAACATGCGTTATTTGGTATGGTAGATTGGTTAGCCATGTTTTTCCGGAAAACAGTTCTGTCGATAGATTTATTTGTTCTTGTTAACATAACATCAAGGAATGGAAGACTTTTATTATGTTCAATTTCAATAGTGAATTTAATGTTATTGTCGATTGAGTTTAGTTGATTTATAAATATTTTAAGTTCATCAAGACTATGCTGCCAAATTATAAAAATATCATCAACATATCTGAGCCAAGTGTGAGATGTTAAGTGAAATGTGCCAAAAACTTTATTTTCCAATGGGCGAAGAGTATATTCAGCTAATAAGCCTGAAATAGGTGACCCCATTGGAGCTCCGTGATTCTGCTTATAATATTTACTATTGAATGTGAAATAGTTATTATGGATGATTAGATTAAGTCCTCTTTTTATTGTTATTTTCATATCATCACTAAATTCTTCTATCTGTTCAATATCATCACAAATCTTATTACATACTACATGTGTGTCAATTGATGGATACAATGATATAATATCAAGACTAGCCATTATATAATTATCTGGTAGCTGTATATGTTTCATTTTTTGAATGAAATCTTCCGTTGATTTAATAGTTAATGTAGAATCTGGTAAAATATCTCTTAAGAAGGGAACATAAGCTTTTTCTAAGAAGTAAGTCGGTCCTGAGCACTTTGAAACTATAGGACGTAATGGCATGTTGTTTTTATGATATTTTAGTCTTCCAATAATCCTAGGGATAACAGCTAATTTATGTACTTTTATTATTTTCTTCATAAATATGGGCCAAGTTCCATTTTTAATGATGTCATTGACCTTATAGTTGATTAAATTAGTTGGATCTTTTTTAACTTCTTCACAATTCATATCTTTAATGCATTTTTCCATTTTATTTATATAATCATCTCTATTAAGGATAGCTAATTTGTTGGATTTGTCAGTCTGTACTATAATTATACTGGGGTCTTGCTTTAAATTTTTTATAATTTTAAGTTCTTTATAAACAGGTTTGATAGGTTTGTTAAAAAGTTTTCTCACTTCATTAAACATTAAGTTCCTCATTTCTTCTCTATGCTCGTCTGCTGTCGTTTGAATTATACTTTCTATTTCTGGAATAACATTCTTTAAATCTGGTAAAACTGGAAACATATATTTAGGTCCTAGTTCTAAAACATCAGATTCTTCTTTGCTTAGCTCACGATTTGATAAATTCAGAAAATCTACGGGTTGGCAAATAGGTTTTAAACTTCTTTCTGGGTTGTTGTTTAATAGTTTATTTAGCTTGCGTTGTTGTACCATCTCTTTCTCGTTATTTTGAATGTCTCTGTAAAAATCTAATTTGTTTCGTAAATTATCATATATTAACGGTGGAATGGAGTAAACAACTTTCCAATGCAGATCTAAAGTCCTTTTTTCTAATACATTCACAAGTGCAAATTTCTTACGTATACATAAATTTAAAGATTTTTGTTCAAACTTACGATTAGTATAGGAAAAATTCTGTCGTACAAACTTGTTACGATTCTTTAGAAAGTTGGGAATAATATTCAATTTCTTGCATGATAATAGAAATTGCAAATTCAGCTGCTCCCGATCCAAACGAAGGCGTTCATATTTAAAACTTGAGAATATTCTCGGTTGTAACATTTTATCCAGCATCGATATTTATATAACAATATAATAAAATATAACACCTTGTAATAGTATATTACTTTTAAATGCTAAAGGTGTAAAATTAACAACTATAATATAAATTAAAATAACTTTTATTAGTTGTTTTACATGTTTCGACTCTTCTGAGTCATTTTCAAAAACAAAATGAGAATATTCTAAAGCTGCACGGGCTTTGAAGTTATTATTTACACGTACTTTAAAAAAAAAAAAAAAAAAAAAAAAAAAAAAAAAAAAAAAAAAAAAGTACGTGTAAATAATAACTTCAAAGCCCGTGCAGCTTTAGAATATTCTCATTTTGTTTTTGAAAATGACTCAGAAGAGTCGAAACATGTAAAACAACTAATAAAAGTTATTTTAATTTATATTATAGTTGTTAATTTTACACCTTTAGCATTTAAAAGTAATATACTATTACAAGGTGTTATATTTTATTATATTGTTAAACTTAAAGATATTTGTTCAACATTTCGAATAGCAGACGATATCCAATTATTTACATTCTTCTTTCTCTTTTTTCACGAAAATGGAGTAATTTAGTTGCGAGAGAAACTTCGTTAAAAATTAAAAAAACAAACAAAAAAAACAACAACTAATATTTCGGAAACGAATTGAAATTTTAATTTCAGAGAGTTTAATATATGACATCCTAGGATACATGCGGATTACTGGTGTTACTTTCATGCGGCTTCATTTCATATTCTTGGAGTAGTAGTTGTGAAATACAAATAGACAGATTTTAATATAATAGATAGAAGAGGATATAGTGTGTGAAATGTATTAAATTAATGTGTAAAGTATGATTTAAAAGTAACTAAAATATTAAAATACCTGAATACAGGCTATAATATTATACAATAAGATAAACGAAAAATCAAAACTGTAGCGAATTTCTTTATAGGTTTTAATTCAAAACTATTTCCATTGCAAAATTATTATTCCTGTCTTTTATGCATTTTGTAATTTCCCTGCCAAGATAATTTTGACAACCGTTTGTTGCTGTCAAAACAATGTGGTCGAGTATATATATATATATCTTACTTAAAATGCAAGGTGTTTATTTACTAAATATATTAGTTGTTCTCTCCTGGTGCAAACCACAGCATCGGAAAATTAAATTCTTGGCATCTAGAGAAATTAATTACACAGAAATTCAATTTAGGCCGATAACCATCGTTTACTTAATTTTTGAAGATATAAAACTGACTGTTTTAAAATTTTAACAGGATTTATTCATCTGAAAGGATAAAATGATAGTTGCATGTTAATATTCTTTAAATTTACAGTTTAAGATATTTTTAATAGCCATTTAAAAATCTTTAATATAGTTCTTTTATTAATATCACCATAAAATTATTTATTTCGTTTTTCCGTACGTATTTGTTTTTCGGTTTTGTATTAACTTTAAATGAAACTTTTGGGTTCGAGTTGCGTGTAGCCCTATTTGTACTTGACCCACACTCTAAAAAGAAAAATGTTTTTTATTCTACAAAAATATAATATAATCATAAACGAAAAAACACAATAAACTCTTAAGAGTTACCCACTGATTCCGAAAAAAGTTTTTTCTCATTAGAAACCTCATAAATTAATATATTTTCCATATTTAAAGAATCATTTATTAAAACATAGTTTCTTTAGCTGCTACTGAATTTTGGAAACGTTTCCGAGTAGTTTTTATAGTACAGCCGGAAATCGGAGCCTCAAGCCGGAATATCGGATTTTAGGATGCTAATAATTAATTTTCAATTAGACATTTGCAGTTGCGTAATAGAATTTATACATGCAAAAGTAACAAAATAATATTAATTTTAACGTTAATGTTAATGATGTTAATGTATCATGTTTGTCTGCAACTTGGAAATGTTTACTTGGGAATTGATAGTATCCGAAAAACATATTCCGGCTTGAGTAAACTGATTAATGCTCTATATAAAAACCAATCAGAAACATTTCAGAAAATTAGTGGCAGCAAAAGAAACTTTCTTTTTATAAATGTTTCTTTAAATCTCGAAAATACTATATTGGGTTCCGATGTTTCTAACGATAAAGAACACCTTTTGGACTCGTGGGTAGTTCGGAAGAGGTTATTGTGTATTTTTCTTCGGAATTATATTACATTTTCCTATATTAAGAAACCTTATTTTTTTGCAGTGCAATGTCCAGCGTTTTTTTTTTTTATGGGAGATATTTATTGTTACAAAATTTCACAATAAATCTAGAACTGTATTGGTAGAGATGTAAATTGAAATGGATTACATCTTCTTACTTTTTCTGTAACAAATTTCCAGTACAAGCACTAATTTATTTCACCAATCTATAAAAACAGTGCAAACTAATGATCGAAAATCTTGATCGCATTCTTTCAACCAAGAACTAATATAAACTTATCGAGAATCTCTGTACCTTTTCGATATTTTTTAAGTAATTTTTAAAAGTGTATGTTGCAGGAGACCCTATAAAAATAAATTGAAAAAGCAACATAAATTATAGTAAATTTAGCATTTTTTTTCTGTTTAACGTGTTAACATAGTTGAAAAGTGTTTATGAATTCAGTTTGTCCGTCTGTCTGTCGTCTGTCTCTCCGTGGTCTAACTCTCGTAAATATACCTATCGGATAGCCAACAAAATTTTTAAATGTTATTGAGTTTTACTATTAGACATAAGTATTACCATGTTAGATATTGAAAATGAAGTATGGTTGTAGTTCGTATAGTTATGGCACTTATAGTTTGTTTATAGGGACACTGAGAAGAATTTCGTTACATTACGGACGATGGGGAAAATATTTTCTAAATGCATTTTATTGATGTTAGGATATTTTAAACATAATGAGATTGATATGCATCACTCCCGTGGACTACAACATGTTTTCTAAGGCGTGTAGAATAAGTAGCATTTATAGTTCGTTTACAGGAACGCACAAAAGAATTCCATTACATTATGATCTATGGGAAAAATCGTTTGCAGTGCATTTTAATGATGTTATGATACTTAGAGCATAATGGATCCCTGAAGTGTACTACAGCATGTATTTTTATGGATTATGGAGTGAATAGCATTTATCGTTCATTTACAGAGACACACAAATAATTCAGTTGCAGTGATGATAACTGAAAATTGATAATTGTTGGTGGTGCATTTTCCGCTGTGGTATGAATTTTTAAACATCTAGTTTTGAGTGTATTTAGAGGTCTGTATAAATTCTATAGATCGCATACAGGCCTACGCGAAATAATTTTCACACATTAGCAGATATGGGCAGCAATTGCTGAAAATGGATTTTTACTGAGTTACGTGCTTTTTTAAGTTACTTATTTAGATATCTCAGTTCATTCCATCAAAAAAAATGAAATTTCTTAATAATATTCTGGTAACGTTGGAAAGTGCTTCATAATATAAGCCTGATGCATGATTTTTGAATCTTGTTTATTTTTGAGGATACCCTATCTAAAAGAATTTTGCAGGAGACCTAGATAAAAAAGAAAACCTTTAATACCGCTTGAAATAATAATAGTAATAATAACTTTTCACTGCATCTCTTAATTTTATACAATATTTGAAAAAAAAAAAAACCCTTAAAGTTTCATTTTAAATCTGAACATAATAAAAAATATAATTGTATGTTTTCTGCTTTCATGCTCTGAAAGTATTTTCTTATTAATTATTTACTTTGGGGCAGTTGAAGAAGCTGTTCCTCAAAATCAATTGACAGTAAAAAGCTTCTTAAATGAATTTAGCATCCCAAAAATGATACATCAATGCATTTTTTACCTTTTTATTTTTTTCTTTCCCGTATTTTCTACGCAATGATTCATTTCCATTCTTATTTTCGAAGATTATAAGGCTTTGTGAATGATGGATTGAGCGCTACCTCAAACATGCCTGTCTAAAGAAAACTTATTGATCATAGTTCTTACTTTTTACCCGAACACCAAGTTGCTGTTATTGTTTGAATTTTTCTTTCTTTCAAAAAATATTGTCAGTGAAAAAATAAATAAAAAACAAGACTACCTTTTCTAGACTTTTTTCTGAATGTGAAATATAATACGGTAAACGATCGTTGTCAATTTAATATGCTGATGTTTAAGATAAATTTTTTATATAAAGTATCCAAAATAATCTTTTCATCGATCTTTAAGAGAGTGCATTTGTTAGAAAGTATAACTCTTTTATTTTGATATTATGAGTTTTAAATAACTAGGGTATCCAACCCGGGCGTCCCGGACTATAAAATGTAGGTGTGAACCATTTAAAAAAAAAATTAAAAACACATTATATATTATATATAGCATTTATAGATTTTTACTTACCCATCATACGTAGTATAGGGTAAGTCTTGTAATCGTTTTGAAAATCGAAAAATTATTTTTGACGGATTTACACGTTTCAGACACTGGAGATTCCGAAAAACATATTTTTAGAAAAAAAAATTTGCCGTCCGTCTGTGTGTCTGTGTGTGTGTGTGTGTGTGTGTCTGTGTTTCTGTAAACGCTCTATCTCCCGAAAAAAATGAGATAGAGACTTGCAATTTGGTATGTACTTAGTATGTAATAATGGGAAGAAGCCTATTTCATTTCAATAACCTCGATTAACCGGAACAATTTTTTTCGGACTCTCGAAATATTATTTTAAGAAATGAATATAAAAGACAATAAAAAAGCATAAATTTTGAATAAAGCATGAAGTCGATCGGATAATTAGTTGCCGAGATATTTGGAATCCTATTTTCCACACTCTTCGATTTTTCATGACCATGTATTTCATCTAAATTTCACTTCAAAGATATATTTTAATTGGAAATTTGACGCTTAATCAGATGCAATAAACCGCTAGTTTACATTTAATATATATTTTTAGATTGCCAAAAATAATTTTTATATAGAAAACTATCAATTATGTATTCAAATAAAGTTTTTAAATTTAATAAAAGCAATACTGACGTATCAACCACATGCCAGGAGTTAAGAACCGAAGAAATCATAAACGATTTGGCTACTTATAGCAGCCTTTTTAATTTTAATATTTCTGTGTTTCAGCACGCAGTTCGACATATCTGTTAAATTTATGTTTTATTTATATTATTTTATTATTTATTAATGAAGTTGTAATTTTGTTATGGAATATTAGGTGACTATAAATGCTGAACTATTTATATTGTTTTAAGTGAAAACGGGTTAATCTGGGGTTAGTCGGGCTGCATAAAAATAGATTATAAAAATCATGTTTGAAAATTATTTTAAAAACGATAAAAAGAAAAATCTGTCAATTGGAATAAGTTTTCAAGCAAATTGCATTTGGAAGAACAATTTTTTTCGGTGTAAAAATTGAAATTGCGCGATGTTTAGAAGTTAAGAAAATTACAGTAAAAGTGAAATTTATGGCTTAGGTTTTGCCACTGTCGCGTCGATATGACACCAGCGTTACTTTTGATCATGTTTTTGCTTTATAATATAGATATGTAAAAAAAATGTACATTTCTTTTATTAATGTTCCTTCTGTAGTAAGCAGTAAAACTTGAACACACAATCATACATTATCTTAGAAAGATTATTATCAAAATTAACAAAATAGCTTATTTTCAAATTTATTAATTATTCCCAGATTTTATATGCATAATTTGGATTATTCTTATGTGTTCATAATTATGTAAATATTATGATAACACAGGGTGATGGCCACAGTTAAATAAATTAGAGAATCGTTATTTCTGATTGCTAATCGTCACCTTATTACCGAAATTTTGGAATTAAATAAGGTAAATATTACTATTAATAAAAGTGGTTCCAAATTTTCCAAGTGTTGTGACTCTCCTGTAATCAGTACTGGTTACAATGCAATTAAAAAAATGCAAAAACAAACATTTTGAGTTAATTTGTTTTTCAATGTTGTCTAAATTGAATCTTTTTAAAGCGAATATAGAATGCTGAAACGTTGAACGATTACAAGTTTTCTTTTAGATCAGGATTATAAAAAAACATTTTGGGGGCACACGTATTGTAAGTCGTCAGTTTCCATCCAAACACCGCAATGAAGCAACATGGAAAGTTGTATGTACTTGGGAGGGTCATCTCCTGGTAACACTGTGCTACTTTTGGTTCCGTATGGATGCCACATACTTGTATGTATAGTATAGAGAGTTCTCTCTCGCTAGAAAATTGGTAGATGGGAGAGAAATATCGAACAAGGAGATTCTTTTTTTAACGATTAGGATGAACATATGTGGCATACGAGCTCATGGTTAACCCTGGCTAGCTCAGTGGAAAAACAAAAAATAAGATAAAACAAATGTCTATTTAAAACTTTGAGGTCAAGGACGATGGTACAAGTCTTACCTCAGAATTCAGTCTATACTGCAGAATACTTTCCAAAATAAGCTCACTGAAGAAAATGTAACTCACTATACACTAGTGAAGCGCTTGCATAAAATAAATGATTATTCACTTACGGAAGGACGAACATTGTCACACTTCAAACATAAAATGAACACTGCATAAAATGAACAAAACATAAAGTGAACACTGCATAAAATGAATGATTATTCACTTACGGAAGGACGAACAATGTCACACTTCAAACATCATTTTAATCCACGAGAAATTCTTAGCTGTGAAGCGGAGACACTAGTAAAACTTCCTTACGGCTGAAATATTATCTGTATATTAATGGTAGCCCGTGTCCACCGAACACCTTTATTTGCAACAACAAAATAAACTTAACTCTTACCACTGGCTTCTAATCAGATCAAAATTTACCTTCAGGAACACCAAACTATCGACGCTGGCAGGTATTGGTTTCTCAAAGCCCACGAGAGGAGGGAGAGATCCTGAGCTTAAATACCATTGCTAATTGACCAGGAACGCCAAAATTTGCATAAAACCGCAACAAAGCACCAAAAACTCACAAATTCCGAAAGACACATACATCCGTCGAAAGTTAAAGTAAAATAGTCTACAGATGTCGCTGAACGCACACAAATGTTATTTTCACAATACGATCGCAATCAAAAACAAACGTCTGCCTTTATGAGGAGTCGCTAGTCCACTACCCATTGTGTGGGAAAATGTTGAGGACTTGCCAATCTTTCGCCCCTGTAATGCTGTTAATTTTATGTTTCACCCTCATTTGTCGAGTCCTATCTCGGCAAGATCGGTAGATGGGAGAGAGGTATCGAGCACGGAGATTTTCCGTTTATCGATTATAATGAGCATTGTGTGGGAAAACGTTGAAGTCTTGCCAATCTTCCGCCCCTGTGACGCTGTTAATTTAAGGTTTCACTCTCACTTGTCGTGTCCTCTCTCGCTGGAAGATTGGTAGATAGGTGAGCGGTACCGAGCAAGGAGATTCTTCCTTTCCGATTAGGATGAGCATAGTGTGGGAAAATGTTGAGGTCTTGTCAATCTTCTGCCCCTGTCATGCCTGTAAAATTTAAGTTTCGTCCTCGCTTGTCCAGTAACTCCGGAACCTGGTCTGCCATGCCGTCATATCACACATGATGTCATAAAGCATCAAAATACACAGCGGAATTTCCATTTCCGTTCATTAATCCGCCCCATTTCTCTTTGTGTGGCATTTAAAAAGAAATTGTGATTGAATTGCTGGTTTTCTGTTAAATTTGACTACAAAGTATTCCATTGTTGTTTATTTTATGATATGAATGTATTTGCGCTTTTTCATATATCGAAAACAAAAAGGTTTTATAAAAATGTAGCTATCATAACATGTTTTTTTTTTTAATAATTATTCCATTTAAGGGGGGATTCTGGGTTAACGACCGTTAAACTCAGATAACTTTTTGTAGATTTTTGAAAATAAAATGATAATTTCTTTTCCAATTAAATTTGATTAGACAAACTTTAAACAACAGATTCCAAAAAATTTGATCATAAGGAAATCAGAACAAGAAAATTATTCGTGTAGCCTCCACCAAACGACCCTTCTGACTGGTGGGCTTTGTTGCTTAGTAACGATGGTTCCAAAAGAAACAGAAAGGTTTTATAGTGCAAAAAGCCTTAAAAGGTCATATAATGCATATCTAATGTACACTATATAGCCAAAAATCACCTGGCACTTCCGACTTTACACTTTTTATCAAATATGTAGAGAAATACTCGACGAATTCTTCTGTAACTTTGGGAATATGAAGAAAATGTTTGACTTCAATAAAGGTTTGACCACGAGGGCAATTAGGGGATCAACAACAAATTGAAGAAAAACATAATATTTGAGATCACCCTGTAAAATAAAATAATCGAAATGATCTGTAGCTGCAGTACATGACTATGTAGATATTGTACAGAATTTGTGTTCATTTGTATATGAATAGCACGTATATTTATGGAAATATAACGATCTCATTAAAAAATTCAAGAAATTTTCGCATGTTTTTTGTTTATAGCATATAGGGTTTTCAACCAAATTTAACGTCACTTTTAGAAAACTGGACAAAGACAATAGAACCAACATAGTAAAATTAGAAAATAAATATATTAAATATTTGATGAAATATGAACAGTTGTATGAAATAATTTTTAATTGCGCATGCGAGAACGATAACAACTTTTTTTCATGATTTGGTAGTCAATTCTATAGAACAACTAACTCATATAAAAAGGCCAGTGAAATAGCATGAAAATTCAGAAATGAAAACTCGGCGGTAAAGTGAGCTAAATTTCAGTTGCTTTCCAAAAGTAGATGGGTGTTAAGCGAATTTCGACGGATTGCGATTTTTAATTGTTATTTTTTTCAATTTTTATTTTTTATTGAAGTTTCCGTTCTTCTTGGATGAATCATCAGAACTAGACCAACACTCACACACACAAAAAATCAAAATAAAAGCTACTCGTTGACATTCATTAAATACCAACTCCTTTGTTGGAAGTCATTTAATAAAAAATGACAATTTGTGGAAAATCCCTCAGCTTCCGGCTACTTTTCGAAGGTAACCGAAAAGCAGCTCATTATATCGCCGATATCTTTATGAGTTTTCAAGATATTTGACTAGTCTTTTTATATTATAGTTGCTTTATAGAGTTGATTTCCAAAATAGGAAAAAAAATCTTTGGTATAGTTTGCACATGCGCAGCTAAAAAAAGTTCATACAACTACTCATATTTCATTAAATATTTAATATATTTATGTTCTAATTGTACTCTCTTGTTTCTATTTAAAAAAATCTTGAAATTTTTTATAGAAATCGTTATACCTCCATGAATATACGTACTATTCTTACACAAATAAACACAAGTGTTGTACAATATCCACACCGCGACAGATCATTCCGTGCATTTTATTTTTTAGGACGATGCCAAATATTAATTTTTTCTTTAATTTGTTGTTGGTCCCCTAATTTCTCTTAATTGAAAATTATGAGGTCTGACATGTTCTTTATATCCCTAAAGTGCTAAAAGAATTCTTTAACTATTTATCCAAATATTCGATAAAAAGCCCAAAATCGAAAGTGTCTGGTGATATTTAACCATATAGTGTATTTTGAAATAATTGTGAATTCGGTATCGGTATTTTTGTGTTGACTGGAACACAAAAACACTTATGGATTATTATAATGTCAATTGTTGAATCTGCTTGTCGTCACTCAATTATTTTCTGATGTAAATTCGGAGTGTAAGAAATCAGATGTAGTAGTTATTATATAATTTATTAATATTTTGTGCCTATATATGTATATATATATATATATATATAATAGTTATAATATCAGATACTAATTAGTGTTTATTTTTCTTTTCAGGTATGTATGTGTTCCTAATTCCTAAATCGAATGTTGTAAAATTGAAACAGAAGTAAATCAGTAAGTGAATAATGTAATTCATTTTTATGATTATTCTTTATTTATAAATAAGCACACCGGACAAAAAAGTAAGTCATCCCTTGTAGATATCTCCTTAAAATACCGTAACACCCCTTCCATGGTTGATAATCACCTATATTCGGCAAGGACTGGAGTCTACAAGATTCTTCAGGTATAACACATATAGTTGTCGCCAATCGCACATGAGTATATCATGTAAGGCCATCAAATTGCGGGTATGCTGATGTGTGTGTTTTAGTCACTATTCCAAATAGTCCGTTAGCTGTTCTATGGGGTTAAGATCAGGTGATTCTATGTACCAATCTAGGTACTATATTGGTCTTTGAGTGTTCATCAAACCAGTTACGTATGTATGCAGCCCTGTGATCAAGTCTGGTGTCATCTTAGAAAATGGGAAATGTCCATAGCATATTCACGAAGAAGATAGATTTTTAATGAAAAGTAACATCTGATCCTCGAAAATGCCTTTATAAACAACATCCTGGTCTATGTCAAATGTTTGTGTTCAAATACATTACGCCTCATTGCTCGACTCTGGTCACTTCCATCCTGTTCACCTTATGTTTTAGTTGTCAGTTACATACACACAACTTCATTCCAAACGACGCAACTTTGTCTAGTGCGCCACTAACCCTGCTCAATAAATGGCTCAATAAATGGCATGCCCGATAGTACTATAGACACCCCAAAAGCGTCAGAAATCATTTCTCTGGTCTAACTACAGCATCTACACACTGCCGCTTGAATACCTCACCGTTGGTGGAATTGAAACGCCGCAAAATCAGGCAAATTTGTGATTCGTCGGACTACACTGTGCACCTCCTTTCAGTTACTGTCCACGCTTGGTGTTTATTGGCCCATTATAGATGTGCAACTTTATGTGTTGCTGTAAACAATTGCTTATTGCGAGGTACTCTTCTCCAAATGTCCCCTCCAAAAAAAAAAAAAACCCTCCGTAATGTTCGCTCGGAATCAGGTTAAGGTGGATCTTCATTCATTGACTGTGGCAATTCCTTTCAGGTTTGTAACCGATTGTTATCAACAATGCGTGACATTTGTTTCTGGTTCCTCTGTGTTAGGATATTTTTTCAACCACAGTTTTGATGTCGTGCTTCATGGCCATCAGAATTACACCATTCCTTCCTGACACGTTAGAAAGTCTGATTCGATACATATCGGGCAACATATTCGGTACATATCGAGCAACTTCGCTCACTGTGTTGTCGTTGGCATGCCCAAACACGATAGGACATTTTTACCCGCCTGACATACTCCTGTATTTACTCTTCTTGACGTACTATTCCCCTACTTTATAATGAGTGCCTAAATGAAAAGTGGATACAGAGTATAGAAGCAAGTATTTTATTACAACTTGAAAAATAATCACCGTGTTTGTTGAAGCATTTGTCCCATCGTGTCACCAGTAGTCAATACCCCTGGTGTAGAACTCTTGGGCCTGATCTCGGAAGAATGTTTGTATCCCATCCTTCACTTCGTCGTCCGTACTGTCCCTTTACTCAACCTCGTTTGTTCCGAAATTTCACAGTTCGTCACTAATATCATTTTTAACCATCTCTCATCGGCGACTGATACATCGGTGACGGCAGCGTGGACCTGGCCTGATCTCGGTGCATCCTTGACTGTCTGTCTGCCTTGTCTGAAATTCTTGCACCACAGCAGTACAGCCTAAACAGTGTTCACTATAAACATGCTTCATTCGGCGAAAAATGTCTGCATTCAAGCACACTACGCCTCGTTACTCGACTCTGGTCGCTTCTATACTGTTCACCTTATGTTTTAGTCGTCTGTTACATACATACAACTTCATTCCAAACGACGCAACTTTGTTCAGTGTGCCACTAACCCTGCGCGAAGCCAAAATGAAATGAAAAACAACTTTGATAACGTCCCTATGTTAGCTGTCCACTTTTCAACTGGCACCACTTATAGGAAGACTTACTCACTCCTTGTTAGTGCTATGATCACAGAACACAGGCTCGGTTTACCCCCTGACACTTTTGAAACATCACTTGTATAAGTGTAATGAAAGCATTGTGCTTTTCGTGTGGATGACTAACATTTTGACCGGTGTGCTTTTACATTTTGTTTTAATAAATTTTACATTAATCTATATTATATTGATCAAATGGAACTGCTACTATTCATGCATTTATAGATATAATCTATCCAATTACAGCACTTGTTACGACAAGACATTTCAGTTAATATATAGGGTGAAAATAACTCACTTAAAAAAAATCATCCATGGTTCCTCCAAGTATATCATAAATAATACGAAAATGTTGAAATTATAAAACTTTAAGTAATTATGAAATTAATTATATCGTCTGTTATTATGCTATGATCAATTTCTATAATAAAATAAGTATATTTTAAGTTGGCAACATTTTATCTTTTGTTGACATTTACTGAAAATTCTAATGGGAAACTTAAGCCTAGCTTTGAAAATTTCAGAACTTGAAATCCATATTTAGCTGTGACTAAGATTTTAATACTTCAAATAAAAATTCAGTAGGCAGGGTGTCCCAAAAACATTGACTTCATTGAGACACAGACCATTGAAACATTGAGACATACATTATTAATTACAAAGTTACGTAAAAAAGGTACAGAATTTTGTGAAATCGATTAAAAGTTTCAGGGGATTAAATTTGAAGAAATACAAAACTAAAATTTTTATACTGCCTCCGTACAAAAAATTTCCTCAATGAGTAAAATTTGCCTCATACACTAATAAGTACATGTACAAAATCTCAGAATTTTATCATAAAAAGACGCAGAGATGTGTTTAAACAAAGTTGATGAGGAGTTGATCATAAATTAAAATGTAAATGTTTACCCAACAAGAACTTGATCGAGTGCACAAAAGTGTTATCAGAAGAATGCAGCTTTGTATTGGCATGGATGAAAAACATTTTGAACAAGCTTTGTGAACTTTGCTTAAAGTTATTATTTCTACACAGTTTAGATACTTTTGTACCAATAAATAGCACAAATATTATTTATTTATGCAATCATTGTTTTCTTTCGTAATTTGTGTACGACCCCTGAAACGCCCCCTTCGCGAACTCTGATCCAGGCATCAAAAAGTGGTTTAAGTCAGCATTTATGTATTTTCATATATCTTCGACTTTTATGATAAAATGCTGAAATTTTGTACAGGACCTTATTAGTGTAAGGGGAACATTTTATTCATTGGGGGAAACTTTTTGTACGGGGGCAGTATAAAAATTTAAATTTTGTATTTCTTCAAATTTAATCCCCTGGAAATTTTAATCGATTTCATAAAATTCTTTACTTTTTTTACGCAACTTTGTAGTTTATTATCTAGGATCAATATTTGAGGAATAAAGGCAGAGGTACATTTTTTTGAGACACCGTGTATACATACATATACATACATATATATCTTTATTGTATTTTAAATTCAAAGGTATTATATAAATATAATTAGAATTTTACTCTCAGGTCTTATGAAACGTCTTTTAGAAATGAAAATTATTGCATCATTATCTCACACACATTGTTTATGGGCATAATAAAAGTAAAGAAAAAATAATATAAAAAATAAAAATAAAATTTCACCATCTCTTGGTTTGAGTATAAAATACTTGATAGAAGCACTTTAATATGCTTTTTTCACATAAAAGTATTTTTTCCATCTATAATTACGCATCTAATTACCATCTTTATCAACTAAAAATGGTTGTATAGTATACAATAATGGCTTCCTTGATCGATTTTTGATTTTAATCATCTGATAGAATTAAATAATGGAACTAATTACCAGAGTATAATGCTTGATATGCATTACGTATGAAAAAGGTAATAAAAATGAAAGGAGTTAATTAACTGGAAAATGTCGAATGCTTTCGAAATTTCCATTTATATAAACGTGAAGATAACGCAATTAAATGGGAAATTTTATGAATGAAAATGATTTCGCTGATTATTATAATACGAATAGATAGAATTCTGAATTTTTCAAAACGTGATTCTAATGGTTTCACCAATTACAGAAGGTAAATAATAATTTCATAATTTCAAATAGTTAACGATATGAATTATAAATAAAATTTTCAAATTAAAAAATAAAACTGTTATTGGCAGATTTTATTGATGCGTCATAGCAAGCTAAAATTAATGTAAATGCATTTCAATTTTTGTTTTAAAAGATATATTTTTTCCCCTTACTTCCACTGATAGAGGAACTTCGGGTATTATGGAACAGTTGGGTAATATGGAATACCAAGTTTTATGTTTGGTAAAGTGCTACCACCAAGCGGTAATATCACAAACTGCTTAAGAACGCTTCCAGAATGGCCCCCCAGAACACGCAGTTCGTCCAGGCCCGATTAACCTCTGAATCTAGGGGAAACACGGTATTATTTTGGGGCCCCCTTTTACATGGCAAAAGCTTTATTCCATTCATGAAAACTGACCAGTGATACTATTATTGCTGAAGATTATTCCCGGGAATAGCTCAGCCGGGGTCACATTATATTTCATTAAACAGCTTTTTTATGTTCTCTGTATATACTTCAGATATTTTCAGTACATATAGCTGTATGCTCAATTTTCCGGATGGTTTCTGACAAGCACAACAGGATGCTATATGATTAATTAATATCATATTAATGATATTTATATTTCCCTGTTAAATAAAAATACAATGTAAAAAAAAAATGCAAATAGGAATTAGAGAACTCTCTTCACAGTCATTTTGGGGCCCCTTTTAAATTTTAGAAGGGAAGCATGTACTTTACGTGCCTTTTAGATAATCAGGCCCTGAGTTCGTCTGTCGGCGTCAGGGCGCGTTGCGTGAATAAATATTTGTTTTTCGTCTTTGGAAAGTTTCAGGCGATAATTTTTCAGTGGTTTTTATTAATTATTAGAAGTAATATTTTTACATTGAAATTAAGCATTATGTGAACCGAAACACTACAGTTTATTAAGTAATACTCGTTTTTTAGCTCGTGATTAGCACCAACCAATAAATATAGAGTAATTTTTTTACCAAACCGGAGTTGTCGGGTTATATGGAATAACCAATATCTCATAATACTTCATGATTAGGGTGGCGCAAAAACAGATCCTTATATTTGTGATTTGTGAAAATCTGAAGCATGAACTTTGTTATATTGGCTGACTACCTAGACATTACATTTTGATCATGTTCTCTTGTTACTATTACATCTGTTTTTTACAAAATTCTGTTCGTTCTTTTTTTCATTTTCAAAACCCTAATCCATATTTCCCGACTATCTCATCACACCCTCCAAATTGGTTTTTTTTTTGCCGAAACGTCAGTGAAGGCTAATTGTGGAGACGCGAAAAGTTTTTGGTTTCCGTCTGTTTATTTGTTTGTTTGTTTGTTTGTTTGTCTGTTTGTCTGTCTGTTCCGCGATAACTGCCGTAAAAAACGTCCGATTAGGTTGATTTTTGGTAGGTATGTTGGCGAGATACCCGGAATTATCTGTATAGTTTTTGGTTAAATTTGGTTCATTCGTTCAAAAAATATAGAACATTTCTTTTTAGGTCATAATGCTTTCCTATGGGAATACAGACGATTTTCAGATTTCATTTTTAACTGAAATGAAAACCGCATATTTGAATAATGGATTTCAACGTAAAATTACGCATACTAAATTTTCGATAAGGAAGTCTTAAATATATGCAATAGCTTTGAAAATTTGTCGATACATCTATTAGAATTTAGAAATTAATTGTTTAAGTTATTGGGAAATGTTATGCAACTGTTAGGGAAATATAAAACATTTTATTTTCCTATTTTTTACAAATTTTAAAATGCATTCCTTTTTCTTTCCTCTTTATTTTATTAGTTGCTTAGCAACCCTATTTCAAAGAATATCAAAATAAGAAATGCATGTTTTAATCTAAAAAATTACAAGAATAAGAATTTCATAAGAATTTCAAAACATTGCATAAATCGTGTTTAATTTAACGCTTCTAATTTCTGAATCCTCCGAAGTATTTTATATGCCTATAAATATGTATGTAATATAAAAAAATAAATAAATTGCGGATTGTAAGATGCTAAATAATATGAAAAGTGAGATTAAAGAACAATGACTTTCAGAGCTGACGGTGAGGCTCCCGATCTGCAGATTTACTTGTTATTATTTGTTTGCATGTGATAAAATTTTGTAAAATGATTTTTGTCTACAAAAAACTAATCACAGATAGTTTGAGTTTGTGATTGTATTCGGTTTTTGGGTTTTAAACAATATCGAGCTGTGATATTGCCTCAAACGTAAATGGTATTCCACAATACCTGAAGCACAGCGCCTAGAATACATAGTGTGGAAATCTGCTACAAAATAGTACTAAAAAATTGAATCTAATAAATGTACAACGTTGGTGAAAAGATAACGATGGGATCACAGCGCCATTTGCTAGCACTTCTCAACGTAAACATTGTATGTGAACGGAAACATTGTGACTGTTTCGGTTGGAATGATTGCCTTATTATCGTAGGAGCACCGTTGCACATTTATAGGCTACAACGTTTTAGCACTTTTTAAAGCATTACAAGGATAGCCGGTTTCCACACTACGTATTCTAGGCGCTGTACACTGCAAAAAATATGCGCGGTAGCGTATTACGGCTTGAGCGGCAGCGTATTACTGCTTATTTTACTGTTTAATACTGTTAATTTTACGGTATAATACTGGCAGCTGGGGTGCCAGTTTTATACTGTAAAATCCACAATTATTTTTTGCAGTGTACCTGAAGTTCCCCTTCATTAATAAAACTAGTAGTCCCAACTCGGAACATACTGCTCGGTTTTATAAAACTCTTAGGTTTTATACAACGTTCTTTTAGAAATAAAAAATATTGTATAATTTCCTTACACACATTTTTTATGAGCATAATAAAAGTAAAGAGAAAATAATGTTTAAAAATAAAAATAAAATTTTACCATCTCTTGGTTTGAATATAAAATAAAGGAAGTTCGGGTATTATGGAATACCATTTACATTTTGATTTTAGTCGACATAAAACATTTGAGATACATTAAAAGTTACAGAAAAAATTTCCCCGACCTAAGTCAAATTTAATCTTATAATATTTCATTTAAACAGATGTCAAATAATAATAATATATTTAATATGAATGTAAGATAATACATTTACATACTATATTGAATAAAATATGTTTTAAGAGTTTTATCTAGAGTTAAGCGTTTATCTAGAGTTATCTAGAGTTTTAAGCGTTTTATCTGAAGAGTAACAAATGGGCTGATAAGTTCCCGGTCTAATAAAGAAAACATAACTATTTAACAAAGCTTTATAACTTTATAACTTTAATAAATAACATAACTTTAATAATAAATAATAATAATTTAATAATAATAATAATAATTTTATAATAATAATTTTATAATAATAATTTTATAATATTAATTTAATAATAATATTTTAATAATATTAATTTAGTAAATGAATAATAATAATAATTTAATAATAAATAACGTAATTTTATAACGAAAAAGCTCCGAACAGTGCTCAGAACTCGTTGTTGTTTTTGGTCAAAAGTCAACACGCGCGGCAGCCACTTTGACAACAGCTTTTTCATAGCCAAATGTTTATTCAAAATAAAACCTACACGTTCCTTGGATATCTTCAGAGTCTGAGCTATCTCCTGCAACTTCACTTTACAGTTCCCCAAAACGATTTTGTGGACTTTTTTTTATGTTTTCCGGAGTAACCACCTCCTTTGCGTGGTGCATCACTGGTGTCCGTATGACTACGTTTAAATTCAGCAAACCAGTCAATAATGGTTGATTTACCTCGTGCTGTGTCCGGATAACGCTTATCAAGCCAAGCTTTTGTTTGAACGATGTTTTTCCCCATCAAATAACAAATCTTGAAATTCTTGTTTATCCATTTTTTTTTGTTTATCAACAAAGTCGTTCAACTGAAACCACTGTAACGTTTTATCCACATTGCGAATCGTCATGCCATTTTTTCTGCTACCTTTTAAAGGTTAGTATTTACTAAAAAAACATCGGTTAGGCGATTGCAACGCCATCTGTGTGCCAGACCGGGAACTTATCAGCCCATGTGTTACGTAGTAATAAAATAAAATAAATAGAATCTTATTCTTTTAATTTTTATTTCATATAAATCTATTGTACGTTAAATATATATATATATATATATATATATATATATACCATCTGATTTTCACCAATCACATCAAATTCTGCAAGCTTAAATTTTTTTATTTTCCTAAAATAAGATATTTTTTATATATTTATGTAAACGTTTTTGTGATAAGTTTTAATGTTCTAGATATCGAGACTATTAACAATTTCTTCCATAACTAAAAAAAAAAAAAAAAAAAAAAAAAATCTCAACCTTCCCCTCTTTTTCTTATCATCAAATATATCTTTCCTATATTAGTTTATTCGCCGATAGACTGGATTCTCAATTAAAAGCTTTGATTAAAAAAAAAAAAAAAATCACCTGAACATTATTAGCAGCATACCAGCATGGGCGTACCTGTAATATCGTAAATTCAGATGATCGATCACTCCATAGCACTAAAAGGCGTCTGGCAAACTCACGTGTGAATTAAACAGGTGATCTGTCAATCGAGATTTCAAAGATAAATTAAAAGTATTCCTTTATTAAATATTGCATTGACTTATTGCTTAATTCATGAGAAATTCTGAAAATAATAAAAGATTCTGACTCTTATCTTTCTTTAACATAAGGCCGCATTTTTGCATGCGGATAATACAGGGTGTCCCAAAAAAGTTAAAACGTGCTTTTATTTTTAATCTGTTGGAGATAAGTAGGCAATATAAAATGCAAAAATGTTAAAAAAAAAAAAAGTCAAGAAATACTATCATACTAGTGAAATATAATCCTCCCATTAATCTTCAAACAGTTACACGTTTTAAAATTTTATACGATAAAATTGATTTATTAGCAAGATTTTCCCTTTTCTTTCAACAATATAATTACAAAAAATGTATATTTGTATCTTTAATTTGAAATAAATTATAAAAACGAAAAAAAAAAAAGTGAAATTTTGCTACTTTTTTGAACTTATTAAAAGACTACTTCATCAGCGAGAACTAATTCATTAAAATAATATAATTTTCTACCTTATTTTGAACACTTTTGCAATTTGCATTGCCTACTGTGATTAAGCTCAAGTAAATCACGAATAAAACAATAAACAAGCGTTCTAAAAAATACCGAATAATTCAGAATGTCTGTGTGTCTGTCCATTGTGTTCTGAAAAGACCGCTGCAGGCAGAGCTGCAAAATTTGGTAACATTTTCCCTTTTTCAATTTGTGAATAAATAAATCTTTCACTTTGAGCTTGAGCCCGCCCGGGGCTCGAGCGTCGAGTTCAGCCCACCTGAGTAGAAAAAGTGCACATGGAAAAATATTTTGTTACATTTAATACCTAAAAAAATTAACTAACTAAAAGGTACCTTTATGTATGTAGTTTTGCACCTCGAAGCCCGATTTTGGATTTTTTGATTAGGTTGTTTTTATTGAACACTTTTGTAATTTGCATTGCCTACTGTGATTAAATCTAAAGTAAATCATGAATAAAACACTAAACAAGTATTGTAAAAAATTACCAATAATTCAGAATATTATCTATAATAATAAAGAAAAAGTTTGTCTGTGTGTGTCTGCCGACTGTGTTCGGAAGAGACTGCTGCACGCAGAGCTACAAAATTTGGTAGGAAGGTACCTCTATGTATGCAGTTTTGCACCTCGAAGCCCGATTTTGGATTTCTTGATTAGGTTGTTTTTATTGAACACTTTTGTAATTTGCATTGCCTACTGTGATTAAATCTAAAGTAAATCATGAATAAAACACTAAACAAGTATTGTAAAAATTTACCAATAATTCAGAATATTATCTATAATAATAAAGAAAAAGTTTGTCTGTGTGTGTCTGCCGACCTGTGTTCGGAAGAGACTGCTGCACGCAGAGCTACAAAATTTGGTAGGAAGGTACCTCTATGTATGCAGTTTTGCATCTCAAAGCCCGATTTTGGATTTCTTGATTATATTTTCTATTTAATATTTTATGTGATTTTTAGTGTTTTTTAATGTTTTGAGAAAATGTTTCTACATTAAGAACAATAATCCAGTTTCAAACTGATTTTTGATTTCTTATCCGAGAATTTATTATGCAATTTTAGAGTTTTTTTCACATTCCGCAGAGATTTTTTGACATACGTATGAGAAATCCTGTTTTAATCTTTTAGCCTAATAAAATAAATTTTGTCCTGCGTGAGATTTCCGACATTTTAGCGTACTTTGGCAATTTGCTGAGATTTTTCCACATTGGTTAAGAGTAATCTGGTGTCTACCTTCTAGCCCAATGTAGAAAATTTTGTTCTCTTTTCAATAAAGTTTATTCAGAATTTGTGAGGCGAATTTTTATAGTTATTTTCAGAGTTTTTTTTTCGCATTTTGTTCTATTTTGTTTTATGGGACCGGGCAACGTCGGGCGGATCAGCTTGTTTCAAAATAAATGAAAAATATATTTATGAAAAATTGAAAACAAAAATGGACTTTATGTATTGAAAAGCTGGTGCTGACTTATGGGATCGCTGTGGGTTTAAAGCGTTTTAAAGCTCAATCTTCACTCCCAGCATACATAAAGACGAACAAAAGCCAGGAAGGGAATTTAAGAAGTGAATTATGAAATAGGAGGAAATAATAATAATAATACTAACAATAACAATAATTATAAATACAGTGATAGGCAGAACAAATCAAAGAAAATCAAAGAGTATGACCATAAAAACCAGACAATTTGTAATTGAAATGCTGAAGAATTAGAGATGAGTTCGGGCTCTTTTTCTGGAGCTTGAACTTGACAATTTGAAATCGGGGCACGAAAAATATGTGTCCTTAGAGCTCAAGTCCGATACTGAAATTACCAAGTCAAAAATTGTAAATAACATTTTACAATGGTTTCAAGATTGATTTTCTTATTAAAAAATATCTTCTTACATAGAAATATGTATTAATCATAAATACTCCCTCAAAACAACATTTCTTGATTTTCATGTTCCTTAAAATCAGTTTAAAATAGCAAATTTCCTTATTTATACTAAACTACTGACAGAAATCTGCAAAAGTCCCAATACTTGTTATTTTAATGTATTATTGTTCAACTAGGTATAAAAACACTAGTTCTGTTTTCTCGTTATTATGGTAAAGTTAAAACAGAAAGTATAAGAATAGACAAGGAATATCCCACGCACGGACGGTTTCTTGATGTTACTAACCTTGCAAGGGCTTCAGAATCAGATAGACAATTTCGCCTTATATCCAGTCAATAACAATTCAATTACCTTTCAAACTGATTTTTAAAGGATTATAAAACATTTTAAGAAACTTAAACTACATTCTTTTTCTTCAAATAGCATTTTTTTTCCTTTTTTCAATTTGTGAATAAATAAATCTTTCACTTTGAGCTTGCGCCCGCCCGAACCAGAAGACTGGTATAACAAATGAGCCTAAGCTCTAGTTTAAGGGCTCGATCGTCGAGCTGAGCTTATTTATATAGAATAAATGCCCATGGAAAAATATTTTGTTACATTTAATATCTAAAAAAATTAACTAAAAAAACAATAAAATAAACAACTTACAATAAAAGCATCAACCAACTGTACGAGGTCACATATTGATGTAACCCATTTTTTCTTCATAACTTTCCTTCCTCTTCTTTGATTATAGTAAGATATGTGATTTCATAAAAAAATATATATTTTATGTATTGCATTATAATACTTTTATTAATTCAACAAAGTAAAGTAAAAATTTGATTTTAATAACCCAGCCATCGCAAATATATACAGCTACCTTGTTTGGAAGCTAATGAGTATAGCTTTTATTTTTGGCACATTAAAGTTGCTTCAGAAAGATTAAATAGTTGTTATTAATAAAAATTATTAAAATGTATACATTTTAATACCGTGCAATTGAAAACAACAACAACAACAAAAAGTCTTTATATTTACACGATCTTGGAAACTCATTACTCTAATTTTTTTTTGGGGGGGGGGAGTACATTAGTTTCTTATCTAAGTTAATCTTTAATAATTACCTCTATTGCAAAGGAAAGAAGATTATAATTTGATGTTTTTTTGAACAAAATAATGGTTGAAAATTACTTTTGATTTTTATGTCTTAAATTTAACGTATTTGTTTGATTTTTGGAATCACCTAATTTATGTAACTTTCTAATACTTTTTAATCTCCGGGAAAACACGAAAGATTAAAATAACGTATTAACTTAAAAAATAATTACAAACTAGATCGATACATTATGAAAAATGATTAATTCGTGAGTTTTAAAAGATTAATTTACACCTTAGCAGGCAAAAATATTTCATATTTCAAACTTTTTCCACAATATTTTGTTATTTATTGATAGAAATTTTATTCTTGTCATTCGAGATTAATATAGGTATAGTTAGTGCTGTAAATTAATTACCGCACTGATCAAAACATTCATTGAATGCGAAAAGCTGCAACATACTCACAGCCAATTTTCTAGAAACACAATATACATAAATAGACAATATATTGTATTACGGTATTATTTTTGATGTGTTAATGCTAGAAAATATATATTACAGCTTGATTTAAAACTCTAAGAAAAGTTTATCTAATTTTCGTGAACTTTCATTAACATAAATATGTGAGATAATTTAATAAGTAACAACCGAGAAATCTCGGAAAGTCAATTTTAATTTTAATTCTGCATTACTTAAAATTCTTTAGGTTATTTATGTTATCTACTTTACCATTTGGTTATTTTTCTAAAATTTACATGATTTGATTTAAAATTTATTGTAATACACATTTGATTACTTCAGACTTACATGCATGTTAATTTATTTTAGGAAAAAGTTACCAATTGTCGATTGCACAGTGTTTTCTTCTTTTTGGAATTTATTTTGAGGTAACTTGGATGCACTTGCATACTTATACTGATGTCTGGGTGTATATCTATCAAATGCTGTCTGAGGAATTCCAGTTTTTAAAAAGCTTCTTAGAATTCTTTTAATAATATTTTTTTTCGCCATTTTCTGCAAATATAATTTTCAAAAATTCGAGGCTATTTTGCTGGAAAAAAAAAGGATCAACCATTTCGTGCTTTGCGCACTAATCGAAATTTTGCCCGTACTATTCGAGGGAACATCTAAAAGCATCGTGACACAAAACAGCTCTTACTATTCACATTGCCACAACGTGAAGTATGAAATCGGTTGTATCCACGTCACTGTGAAGTCGGTAAGTCCTATTTTGTGACGAGGTGCAATTGACTAAAAATCTGTCATAATGACTTCACAGTGGAGTCATAAAGTGACGGTCACTTGAGAGTCATAATGTAACTGAATTAAGATGCCATCTTTCGGTCACCATTGCGACTCTAACCATTTGTGATAATTGTGACGTCACACCGACTGGTTGTGTTTTTAAGAGTATGCAGTTATCTTGTTTAGAATTTACATATTTAGATTTTATGCTTGATTCATTAGAAAATGTTTCAGAAAGCTTAAGTCATTTTATTAATTCCAGTTTATTACATGCATAAGATATGAAAAAAATTCTCTTAATATGTATTTCTTCTTGAAACTCATTATCTTACACAGGCAATCCAACCCGGGTATGCCCGGATTAAAAGATACCTGAGACACTGGTCAGAATACAGAAACATTGTGGAATCAAAATCAAGTGGAAATTAATTGAATTCCCATAGGGGAAATTAATTGAAAATTCTAATAGATTTTTTACATTTTGTATATTTTCTTAGATTCCTCCCCTCATCCATACCAAAAAGTATTTTTAGTACTTTCGTATTAGAGGCATACCAGAAGTCGATAATGAAGCATTTTACTATTTTCAGCCGCCATTGTGATTCTCGTTATTTCAGTGTTTAATCGCATAGTTCGATCACATATCTGTTACATTCGTTTTTATTTAATTATTTGGGAAGTTTTAATTCCGTTTGGCAAGTTAGTTACGGAATATTATATAAAAGCAAATAAATTCTGAATTATTTGAAATTTTTTAAATTGCAAACGGGTTAATCTTTCGTAATTGGGTTGCACGCAGATTTAATAATATTCATGCGTAAAAATTATTATAAAAACCACCCAAGATAAATAAATTGCACTTGAAAGTACACTTTATTTATATTTGACGGTTCAAAAATTGAATTGTGCGATGTTCAGAAGTTAAAACAAACTGCAATAAACAAATTGCAATAAAAACAAAATTTGTTGGTCAGTTCGTTGCTACCACCAGTAACACGTCAACCCCTCACGGATATGTTTTTACTTTATAATATAGAAGATTTAGAGGAAAAAATATTAATCAGATTTTGACACTAACCATTAATAATTATTTCTATAACAAGCGCAAGAGGATTATAATTGACATTGTTTTGAAACAAAATAACGATTTCAACTAACAAAGTGATTTCAATTTAATGTTTTTTATTTTGTTTTAAAATCAGTCATCTTATTTAATAATCTCATATTCTTTAATCTCCAAAAAAAACTTCAAAGATTAAAGTTACACATTAAACATTCTTTTAAAAAAGCAGTTTCAGATAATGAGAGATCGATCGATATATCTTGGAAAATGATTAATTTATGCTTTCTAAAGGATTAATTCATGCTATGACATATTTTAAAACTTAAAGAAATTTTATTTGTTATAAAGGTATAGAAAACTTCTTTCAATTTATTTAGTGAGAAAAATATTTATAAAATGAATTTACTTTATGACTTGAGATGATCATTTTAATGATACAAAAAATCGGTCAAGTCCGAGTATAACTCGCGCTCAGAGGGTTCCATACATTAAATTAATTAATTAATAAACTCCTTAAATTTTTCATAATTTTAGTTTCAATAGATTCGGAAATAGGAGGGGTGGGGGGGGGCATATTTTTCCAGTATACTTTCGACGATATCTCTGAAAATATAATACCTAAAATTAAAACAAATATATTTTGAGTTTGATGTTACGAGATCTTTCGAAAGATACCGTATACGATATAATATATATATATATATATATATATATATATATATATATTTGCAAGTAACTTAATTAATATCTCGGCTAATTACTGACATTTTTTTTCTCCAAAATCATTATCAAATATCCTTGGACGATTCTCTGTTGATACATATCTTGAACGCCCGTCAACACCCTCGCTGACAGTACGAAAAGTAAAGTTTGTGCATAACGAAAACATATGTTTTATTCAAACTATGTTACCTAGAAAAATCGCTATAATTTTTCTGCAAGGTTTAAATAAACTCCTACTACACCTATTTTTTTCATAATTTTAGTTTCAGTAGATTCGGGAATAAAGGGGTGGGGACACTGCATATTTTTGCAATGCATTTTCGACGATATCTCTGAAAATATAGTACCTAAAATTAAAACATACATATTTTTGAGTTCGGTATTATGAGATCTTTCACACGATACCCCATACGATATACAAAAAGAAAACTTTTTTTCCCTCAAACTTAATTAGCATCCTAATTTCTTCTTAAACATATTTGTGAATGTCTAATAATCCGAAAATATGTGGGTAAAAAGGCTTTATAACTTTCCCAAGTTTGAACTTTTTAAGTCGCATAGTTTACGAGAAAAAGCGCTGTGACAGACGGACGGACAGATACAGGAGTGATCTTATAATGGTTCCGTTTTCCCTTTTTAAGTACGAAACCCTAAAAATATAGTTAACTATTACTTACCCATCATACGTAGTATAGGGTAAGTCTTGTAATCGTTTTGAAAATCGAAAAAAAAATTTTGACGGATTTACACTTTTCAGACACTGGAGATTCCGAAAAACATATTTTTGGAAAAAAAAATTTGCCGTCCGTCGGTGTGTCTGTGTGTGTGTGTGTCTGTAAACGCTCTATCTCCCGAAAAAATTGAGATAGAGACTTGCAATTTGGTATGTACTTAGTATGTAATAATGGGAAGAAGCCTATTTCATTTCAATATCCTCGATTAACCGGAACTATTTTTTTCGGACTCTCGAAATATTCGTTCTGATAAAAGGTATATAAAAATTTTCGAAATTGGTTATTTTAAGAAATGAATATAAAAGACAATAAAAAAATATAAATTTTGCATAAAGCATGAAGTCGATCGGATAATGAGTTGCCGAGATATTTGGAATCCTATTTTCCACACTCTTCGATTTTTCATGACCCTGTATTTCATCCAAATTTCACTTCAAAGATATATTTCAATTGGAAATTTGACGCTTAATCAGATGCAATAAACCGCTAGTTAATAGGTATATTATTTTTGGAGTTATAAGGATGTTTCTTTCAAGCAATTCAGTAATCGAGCCTTTAAAGTTTGTGACGTCATCAAGCCTCGATTTTATTTGAATTGCAATGCATTTTATACGTAGTTTACACATTTTTATTTTAATATTTTACATTATGCATATCCATGATGGGTAAGTATTACGGTGGCCCCCAACGACTAGTTTTTATATGTGCCAGATTTTGAAAATGAGGCAAATCTGTTTTATGCTACTGCTAGATATTGAATGGTTTTCATTGGAATGGGTTTAAAAATATTCGTAAGCAGTAATAGACTTATTTTATGTTTTTTGTGGTCTTATTTTATTTAAATTTAATATGCAATAATGGTTATCTGTGTTAGCTGAAAAAGTCACGGTTTTGGTAAGCGGCAATGGACTTACTTGCCTCACTTACTTTCAAAATCAATGATTTGTTGAAAACAATCATTTTCTTTGAATGGAATATGATTATAATAACGAAACATTGAATATTTTATTTTATTTACTTATTTATTTTATTTCAATCTTCTTTAGAAAAGTTACAATAAAATGAAACATAAATTTATATAATTTTATCGGAAAAATTGGAAAAAGTAAGAAAGAATATTCCGTAATAATTTGTATGCATATAATTATAAATTATGATAAAACAATGTTTTACCGATGTTGCCAAACTACCACAGTTGTAGTAGAACTGTTAAATTCTGATTGTGCTTGTTAATATTATGCAACATAAAAAATAACTCTACTCAAAGTGAACTTGAATCACTTTCAAAATTAAATTTGAAATATCGTTGATCCAATAAATAACAAATTAATACTGATATTAAAAGATATTTATTGTGAATTGATTTTATGTTAATTTGTAACATATAAGATTTAGCTTCAACTAACTTTTCTTCACAAAATGGACTTATCCCACTTTCAAAATCAACGGCTCATATGTATGTTATGGTAAATTGCGATTGCATTTAGATGTTATTTGTTTTTAAAGATGTTGACATCAATCCAGATTAATGAATTCCGATCCTCTGTTCAGGTTTCCTTACTAACTATTTCTCAATTTCAGATTTTAAGACCAATTAAGGCCTTTGTATAAGCATAGGCTTATTAATCTTTTACCTGGAAGAGAATTTAGCTATTTCGTAAGTTTTGCAATGCTTTGTTGTGGTACTAAGACTGATTTCGTCTAAAGTTATGCAAGGAAATGATCTCGTAACATTTCATTCTAAAATTCCCTTTGGATCTGGAGCTGATATTATCTTCGATGTCTTAAGAATTGCTTAACTGAAATTCATTGGCTTGTATTTCCATAGAGTTTTGCAGTTTCTCTAGTTAATAAATATTGTTCTGTTACGTAAAATTGGTGTTCTTACGCGATTACGAAATTGAAAAGTCTATCTATAATCTTTCCGAGATGAAATAGTGACAAGAAAGAAAAATCATGCGCCAAGCATAGATTATGCAACACTTTCCAACACAATCGGAATACTGTAAGAAAACTTTACCGTTTAATGAGGTTAAAAATGATATTTAAATAAACAATTTGAAAGACGCACAACACAATTGAAAACCCAATTTCAGCAATTACCATCTATAATCGGAAAAGTACTGAAATTATTGTGTGCAGTCCTGTATATGAGCTAAAGATTTGTATATGCTAAAATTTAGTTCAATTAAGAAACGTATAACACAGATGAAAACTCCCTGTAATCAATTCCCGTCAGTAATCAAAAATGTACTCGAATTTTTTTGTGCATCTCTGTATATGAGCTATAGAATTTATACACACGAAGTAATAAATAAAAAAATTAGTTAAATTTAAAAACGCATAACATAACTCAAAATGCGCTTCAAGCAATTATTGTTCATAGACAGTATTGAAACTAAGTTATTTTGTGTGTCCCTGTGAGTGAATGATAAATACTATGTGCTCGTTTCTAAAGTAAGCATTTTGTAGTGCACCTCAGTGATATATATCAATTACATTATGTTTGAAATATTCTAATATTATTAAAATACATCGCGAACGATTCCTCCCCCCCCCCCATAGACCATAATATAACGAAATTCTTTTTAGTGCATCTCTAAACGAACTATAAATGCTACACACTTCATTTTCAATACCAAACATGTCATGGTAAACTGCAATAACATCATATATATAAATTACATGGCAATACGAGTATATTTACGCGAGTTAGACTGCGGACAGATGGACAGACAAATCGATTTCATCAACACATTTCGACTAATGTTGGGAAGTGTTAAAAAGGAATTCACGCGTTTAAATGGTGGTTAATACGCAAACACACATATAGGCTTCACATTTCATTTTTAATACCGCACATGCCACAGTATAAACCTCAATAATAGACTTACACTGCAAAAAATAATTGTTGATTTTACAGTATAAAACTGGCACCCAGCTGCCAGTATTATACCGTAAAATTAACAGTATTAAACAGTAAAATAAGCAGTAATACGCTGCCGTGCAAGCAGTAATACGCTACCGCGCATTTTACTGTTTAATACTGTTAATTTTACGGTATAATACTGGCAGCTGGGGTGCCAGTTTTATACTGTAAAATCAACAATTATTTTTTGCAGTGTAGCAAGCCTGGTATTCCAGGTGGGGACATGTAAAAATGAACTTTCAAATAAACAAGAAGGCATTTAAAAAGAAAGTGTAAGCTTACAGCTGCTTTCATAATCTATTAAAAATACTGTGTAGAACAAGAAGGAAGGGATTCTGTTTAGCATCGGATAGTCTAGGCTAAGACTCCTATTATAGAAGCTCTAGTCTAGGCCATGTTACTATAGGAGTAAGGCGTTCAAAGAGGACTTTTGAAGGGAAAGTGACACGAATTATCGTTCTCGTACAAGGAAAACCACCCCCGTTTAGACCGCATTGTATCGTTATGTGGGGAAATTTTGGTATAACTTAAGGGGTATTCGTATATAACAAATAAATATGTGTTTATTAGTGTAATTTTATCCCTCTATAGGTAAATTTTGGTGTGTTAAATTATAAAGAAAACATTTTAGAGGTTTATTAATGAAAATTTATTAGGCCTAAATCTAAGATAAACACAAAATAAAAAATATAATAAGCGAACCTATCTACTCAAGATTTAACAAATTTTGAAAATTTAAAATACCTCCCGATAAAGTTGGGGACAGAGATTTGTCCTTCATCCGTCCATTTAATATCATCAACAGCAGGAAAAATGTAACATTTTCCTTTTTATAATTTCTAGAACTGGCCTGTAGAAATACTAAATGAATTTATAATTGCTGAATTTGCTATATAAGGCGTGAAACCAACAGAGTGAGGAGTGCCAGGCTAGATATCGTCCGGGCAGCTCAGTGATAGTGCATTGGCGCACAATGCCAACGATCCTTGTTCGAATCCAGTCTTCGACACTTTTTCACTCTGTTGGTTTCAAGTCGGATATAGCAAATTCAGCAATTATAAATTCATTTAGTATTATTACAGGTGTATGCCAGTTCTACAAATTATATATATTCACCGATGCTGGGATAAAATGGAAATAAGCGTCTTATGCTTGCCACGGTAGTTGTGGTTCATAAAATCATTCCATGTTGTGCTGCGGTGAAGCCTTACTAACTTATAAGAGAGAGGCGTGCCCGACTAGATATCGTCCGTGTAGCTCAGAGGTAGATCATTGGCGCGCAATGACAATAACCCTGGTTCGAATCCAGGACTGGACATTTTTTCACTCTGTGGTTTCACCCCTGATATAGTCAATTCAGCAATTATAAATTCATTTTCCTTTCTCCTTACCCTTTTTTTAACGTCACTAAATAACGGCTGTTACTGTGCAAATCTTCAGCTGTTACCTGTCCTCTGTACTCCTTCACTGTTTTTCCATACTTACTCTCATAAACCAGTGCAATATATGACCCTATGCTAATCTTCAGATGTTAGTAAACAAAGGTAAATGAGATCTCGAGTCTTCAAGACGCTTTTACCACTGTAGAAAATAATTTGCTTACATGCTTTTGATGAAAACATAGCCTCAAATTGTTTTTCAAGTTTGTTAAGATTTTTTCTTGGTCTTTTGTCTTTTGTGTTGTTTCTTATTTCTATCCTAATCTTCTTCTTTTTTTCAATCTACTACTTCTTCAGTCGCATGTTCCTCTCTTACACTATTTTGCACTCTACGTCTCTTTATTCCTAGAATTTTTTAAGGCTGAGTCAACTTCCAGACACTGTTCAGAAGCCAAAGTCTCTAAATTGGCATGCATTAGTTTCTTGATCTGTGATGGGTTATATGTTAAAGGGACTAGAACAGCGAAGGTACTGATATAAGTGATGAAGGTTCTGATACGAGCGATGAGAAGGTCCTGGTATGGATGATGAAAGTCCCGGTACAAGGGATGAAGGGCCTTGTACAACTTGAGTGCTGGTAGATGGACCTAAATTCCATCTTCATTTGCCATTTCGTGGACTACCAGGATGTCTTTATATGACATAGTAGCATCAAAACTCTACTATTACTTAAAAACGATATCGAAGCTGACATTCGATGAATACACCAACTCACAGCATACAGACGTATCACATTATTCTAGAATTTGACCGTATATCTCAATAAACCCACATTTTAAAAATTACAATTATATAGTAAACACTGGCATTTGAGGTTAAACTTTTAAGTCAAATTATTGAAAACAAATAGAATGCAAACATACTTGAATTAGAAAGCTGTAAATCAGATGGCTTTGTTACAATGTGCTTTTGAAGTTGATTCTTCTGCTCTCAGACTTGTAAAGAAATTCCAGTTAAACATTTTTACAGAGTTTTTTACATTTTAGTAATCTTAGTTATCTAAAATCTTTTCACATTGAAACAATGAGGAGATGGTATAAACATATGGTATAAATTATACAATTATAAAAAAACAATGTTAGGTTTTACAAATATATATATACTCAAACTACCCCTGTCTACATTATCCCGACAGAGGGATATACGTTTTGAAAAGTATAATATTTTACCTATGCAGTTAAAATTCTTTATTTTCTTTAGTTATACATTGTTTTATAATAAAAACATGAACAATCCAATAGTTCATCTTAGTTAAATGAGGCGTTTTAATATGCAGAGTGGCGTAAATAAAATTTTCTTAACCCTCCGTCAGACGCATTTCTGGACTCCCGGTTTCGGGCCCAGTGAGCATGTTTTAAAATCGTCATTAGCACCCAATGAAATCCATTCTAACGCTCGTAAAGTTATTAGTGAACTTCAATAGGAATTCATTATCTTCATTATCTTCAAAGAGAGAATATGCGAAATCTGATTAAAAAAACTACAATTATTAACCTCAAAACAAGTACGCAATTTCCGAGTCAGCCTTCACTAAGCCTTGGCAGGGGGCCTGTCAGGCACGCTGCGCCAGACCAAGGGTTAAGCATTTAAAAACAAGGATTGTCTGTACGGTCTACATTGCTTTCCTATTGGGTAAAATATCTTCGGGTTCTATTTACAGGTAGTTTCGTGGAACCATCACTTATACCAATATTTCTATACATAGATTAATACGTCAAGATATTCTCCATGCATTAAGTTCAATTTTACAAAATTGGTAACTTATACCCTCCTTTTCCCCTTCTGCGTTTAAATGTCTCAAATATCTCACCCAATAATCTTTCAATATTTGAATAAGTCAGCATACACCTGGTCTGACACGCGAAACACAATTGAAAGTCAGATGTGCACTGAGTGATTTAAAACACTCGATAAATCACAAAGTTTACTTTGAACATCTAGCCATTGCAAAGTACCTAATCTTTACCACATTTAATTTTAATTCGTTAAAAGATGTTTCATATTAAAATATTTTATTAATCAAAATTAATCATATGCACACTCCGTAAAAGCTACATGATTATAAAAACTCCTCTATTAATATTCACTTGATCTTGAAACTCATTATTTTAATTTTGGCTAGTCTGATTTTGACACTAATCTTTAATAATTACCTCTGTTACAAGAACAAGCGGATTATAATTTATGTTTTTTGAACGAAATAATGTCTGGAAATCAGCTGCACTTTTGCTTGTTAAAAATTTTATTTGGTTTTGAAATCGCTCAATCTGTTTAATATGTTTTTTAATCTCCGGAAAAAAAAAGTCGGAGCTTAAACTTATGCATTAAATATTCTTTTTCGAAAGGAATTTCGGATAATGGTAATTAGATCGCTATTTTTTTGGAAAAATGATTAATTTATGGCTTTTAAGCGATTAATTTATGTTGCGTTAAACACAAAAACTGTTTGCTTCATCTCGAAAGTACTTGAATATTGTTTAATTATATTTTGATAAAAGTTTAATGTCAAGATAAAGAATTTTCAAGATGTAAAATAACACTGTTTACATATATTTTCATTTTTTATACCTCAAGCTATATTGAGATTTGTTGATTATTTGTTTTTAAAAACTGCTGGCATGAATCCAAAATTCGTATGTTGTTGCCATCACAGCACTTTCTTCTATATAAAGCCAATCGTCTGCAACCAAAATTAAAGGATAATCTATTCTTTCTTGAGATCAAGGAAATCGTGAAAAATAGAGCATAACGTGAAACTTGTAGGGTGGTATATACCCAAACCTAATAAGGATATATTTGTGACAAGTTTTAACAGAAACTGAAGTTTGATGAAACTTTGTGCATTAATTCTTGAGCTATTACTATCGCAGAAATCATGAAAAATGAAGTATATAGCAGTGCCACTTGTTGGGCAATTAAAGCTGTTATCACACGGGCTACCATACGATATGAAGTATATACTATTGCCTCTCGCTTGCTTGGAGCTACACTTTCACGCTGCAACTAGGGTTATTTTCCATACTGAAAGTTATCTGCTAATGTAAGGAGAGGGCGTAACTTTTGGCGATTAATTGCAGCAGGTGTTTTAATATTTAGTGTAGAGCTCGATTGATAAACAGGAAGCATTATTGCGTACTAACATTTTATATATTGCAGCTTCTTTTCGTGTCTGTTCTATATATATAATATTGTGATCATTTTACTTAAAATTCCAAGATTATAAAAACAATACTCTCGCTAATATAACATTAAAATTCTAAATTATAGAGTCCATATCTTCACGTTACGTCTTTCATTACCTGTAAATATTAAGAATTCTCAACAATTAGTATTAAGTGATTTAGAAAAAAATAGTTAACATTAAAACTAGTTTTTTGTCACGTGTATTGGAACCGCACTTTATCGCTAAGCCGAAATCTGTAACGCAAAGAAAGATTTTAAATTAAGTTTTAGTTCTTTTGCCAAAATCACTATTATGACATTTTTAGTTAATATATTTTACATATTTTAAATGTAATTCATGTTACATATTGAATGTAATGTAAAATTGAAATACGTAATAAAATTTAGATATAGTTCCCACTCTTTTGCAGTGTTTTTTTCCTTGGTTTTGATGATTTTAATATTTTTTCGAAAGTTTAAATGAGTTTATGATATTTTTCGTTTCAAAAACACAATCCTTATTTTTATACATATTGTGTGCAGTCCTGGAGGGGGGGGGAGGGGTAGGGGAGAGGGAGGGAAGTTATACCCTCTACTAACTCTGCCGTAAATCACTGTATAAAAATGTCACAAGTAACAATAGATTAGTAATAACATCTAATAATAATGCTGTACATAAAGTTTGCTGAGGGTAAGGAGGAAGTTACGTATAGCAATTGTAACATATTCTAAAACTTTTAGTACTAAACCCTATTTTCGACATCATATTTTTCGGTAAATTTTACCTTCGTGTATCAAACCGAAAGTCACTCGTTAAAGTAGTTTAGAAATTACGCAGGTCTTATGTTTGCACCTTCTAATGTTAAATAAAAGTTTGATTAAATTCCGTGCATTAGAATTTAGAGCGGCCACAAAATTTGTGTCATATACAGACAGATAGACTCACAGACACACATTTTCTAAAAACAGTCTAATTGTGTTCAATACCTTCTAAAACGTATATAAATCCTTCGAAATTCGGAAGTCGAAATTTTTCAAGTATCTAATACTTTCTTCTTGTACAGATAGAATAAAGTAATAATGAATTTTATGTCATGTTAGGAAACTAAAGACTTTAATGCTTGATAGGTCTTTATGTAAAATTGTCTTTAGCCATCTTAAGCTTGGAGAAGACTTTTTAAAATATGTTTTACATATAAGATGTTGTGAAATCTATTGTTCAAGTACATGACCGTTTATAAATGATATTTTTGAGATATTCAAAACGAGATATAGATTTGAGACTTTTCTGATTCTCAAAATCTCTCTTTATATGGATTTAGTTGAAATTAGTTGATATTCTACGTCACGGGAAATACGAGGGCTGTTCAATAAAGAAAGATCATAATTCTTTTATTTGGATAATTTATTGTACGTAAATTTAATTTCCTGCTGTATTGTCCGATTAGTATGTGATGAATATGTGGGAATTGAAGCATTTTAATGGCTTTGGCTGACGATTTCTTCAAGCGGAAAAGATGGCTCAACGCGTGTTGCCTTCATCGTTCCCGTAGGCGATTCTGAATGTGTCTGAATTTGCACGGTTGCCACTGCCGTACTATTCAAATTACATTAATGAAACAATTTACAAATATTCGTTACAGAGTAATCTGACAATACAACAGGAAATTAATTTTGTGTACAATAAATTATTCGAATAAAAAAAGTATGATCATTCTTCATTGAACATCCCTTGTACTTTACGGAAGCTCTACGGCGAAAATACGACAGAATTTAGCAATTTTGTCGTTTGATGTCGTGTTATTTTCCGAAGAATAATTATTCTTTTTGTTATTGGAAACAGCGAAATTGTAAAATCTATCCGCATGTGGGCAAAACAAAATGAATAAATAAATAAATAAATAAAACTTGACAAGCTTATTGATTTCTGAATCTTGTTCACAATGTTATTAAATCACACGAAGTACTTGGATACTGACCGAATGTGTTGCGATATTAAAATAGGCTGATGGATAATTATTTACTGTATCAATATTTTAAACAAAAAATTTAAGTATTGAAATTTAATACGTATAATTATCGGAATAGATACTCAACGACAAATGCAAGGCTGGATTCTAGATTAATTAAAAACTATTTTAAAGAAATATATACACGGAGGTTTGATGTATACAAGAAAGTTAAAAGCTTCAGCATTACATAAATAAATTCTGTGTTAGCATATTATCTGGACCTCTTGGCCATACGTCTTAAAGTTGTTGGTCAGTCAGATCTCAAATTCTCCTCGCTAATGTTAAACCTATGATCATTTAATGCATTCATATTTTTAAATATCTGATCAGGAAAGTAATATTTTTAACTTACTTTTTTCTGTGTAGTCTTCTTAAAGGATGTCTCTTCTTTTTTTAGTTGACAAAATATTTCTTAAATACACGCTTAATTTATAATTTTATGTGTTAAAACCTTATCATCATGTAGTGCAGCTAAGTGATGTATACGAATTTAAATTTGTTTGAAGTAATGTAACATCATTAAAAGACACTGCAAACGATCGATCCTCCATAGATCTTAAAGTAACGGGATTCTTTTGAGTGCGCCTGCAAACGAACTATAAATGCCACACAGTTCATTTACAATATTGAACATGTGATAGTAAATTCCAATAACATATATAAATTACGTATATTTTTACATGAGTTAGAGCGCAGACGGACAGACAAATCGAATTCGTAAACACTTTCCCAACTATGTTGAGTGGTAATAACTCGGTCAAGCTCAAAGGGTCCCGCACATTGAATTTATTAATTACTATTTATTAATTAATAATCTCCTACTACTACTATTTTTTCCCCAATTTAGCTTCAGTAGATTCGGAAATAGGAGGAGGGGCACATTTTTTTCAGTATTTTCGACGATATCTCAGAAAATATAATACCTAAAATTAAAACAAATATATTTTTGTGTTCGATGCTACGAGATCTTTCAAACGATACCCTACACGACATATAAAAAGAAAAACTATTTTTCAAGTAACTTAATTAATATCTCGGCTAATAACCATCAATTATTTTCGAAAATCATTATAAAATGTTCTTTTATGATTCTGTGTTAATAAATACCGAGCGCCCGTCAACTCCCCTGCTGCCGCTCGAAAAGTAAAGTTTGTGTGTAACGGAAAAATGCGTTTTTCTCAAAAACTATTATACCTAGGAAAATATAAATAGTTTTTCTGCAAGGTTTAAATAAACTTATACTACCCCTATTTTTTTCATATTTTTCGTTTCAGTAGATTCGGAAATAGACGGAAGGCGGACTTTTTTTTGCAGTGCATTTTCGACGGTACCTCTGAAAATATAATACCTAAAATTAAAACAAATATATTTTAGAGTTCGGTATTACGCGATCTTTCACACGATATACAAAAAGAAAACTTTTTTTTCAAGTAACTTAATTAGCCCCTTAAATTATTCATGTTTGTGAATGTCTGATAATCCGAAAATATGTGGGTAAAAAGGCTTTATAACTTTCCCAAGTTTGAACTTTCCACGTCTCATAGTTTTCGAGAGAAAGGGCTGTAACAGACAGACGGACAGACACAGGAGTGATCTTATAATGGTTCCGTTTTTACTTTTTAAGTACGGAATCCTAAAAATGGTGTAAAATGGGATAAACAAATCACATATTTATAATACCACAATTGTTCAAGAATATATACAGATATTTTATGTAAAGTTCCATTAAATTCTGAAGTCCGGAAGCAACATGATGATAAGGTGTCCGATTTCATCCTGCATTTCCCTAATTCATCATCAGGGTGATACAAGTTTGAGATAAAATAACAAAACTTAATATATGGCGATTGTTTTTTCTATAACTTCTTCTTCATACAGCCATTTAGACATGAATTCAATATCTCTACAACTCCAAATTCTAAAATGGTGGAAAAAAATATTGTTCAGCATACAAATGTATTTAGGGGAATTCAATAATTTGTAAGAGAATTCCCATCCACTTAAGTAAATAAAATCCGCTTGCGCAAATTGTATGTAGGAAATGAAGCTGGCATCGGAGCCAAGTAATTTGTTATGCAAAGTCCTTGGCTGCAACATGCTGGTAGGTCGAGTGTTTAATCACGCAAACAATCGACCAGTGGAGTAGACGAATGGGAATGCCCGATGACGGCAATTAACTGCCTCCATCTGTCCTGAAGTAGTTCGTCCCTGGTACGTAACGAGAAACTATTGTGAATATCGAGGACATTTTGATGAAGCAGGTTGTACGAAGTATGCAATAACAATGCTTTAAAAAGTAGTATAGTTGAGAGCTTCACTATTATCGAAATGTTAATAAATAATCAATTCATTCTTTTTATTAAAACTTCCCAACATAGTTGAAAAGTGTTTATGAATTCAGTTTGTTTGGCCTTCTGTCTGTCCGTGTTCTAATTCGTGTAAAAATTAATGTACAGGGCTACGCAAAGAACTAAATATATTACCGTTTGTGGATGGTTATTTTTTAAAGTACGTTTTCAAGTTGTCTTTTTTTTTTAAATTGCTTGCTTATGATAACTTCTTTCACTTTATTAAAGGTTGAAGTTCAATAAGTGTTGGAAAGTGTTTCATAATCTATTCTTGACGCACGATTTTTAATTCTGGTTTTAAATGTTCTTTTCTTTTTTAAACTCTTTCCAACATAGTTGAAAAGTGTTTATGACTTCGACTTGTCGGTCTGCCGCTTGCCGTCTGTCCGCACTCTAACTCTCGTAAATATACTAGGATTGATATATGTTGTTGAGGTTTACTATGGCATGTTTGGTATTGAAAATGATGTGCGTAACATTTATACTTCGTTTACAGGGACACTGAAAAGAATTCCAATACATTATGATCTACAAGGAATCGATTGCAATGTATTTTATCGATCCGAGATACTTTCAAACATATTAAAATTGATATATATCACTCAGGTGCGCTGGAAGATGCTTACTGTAGAATATGGTGTGTATAGCATTTATCATTCATTTACAGGGACACACAAAAGAGCTCGGTTGTAGTATTGTCTATGAGCGATAATTTCTAGAAGTGCGTTTTCAGTTGTGGTGTACGTTCTTAAATTTAACTATTTTTCTTTTTCTGCATATTACTCAATACGTATAAAGTCTACAGATCACATACAGGGCTGCGCAAAAGAATTCGAGTACGATTCTGTTTATTGGCGGAAATTGTGGAAGGGGGATTTTCAACAAGTTATGCGTTTCCTAACTGAACTAAATTTTTGCATACTATGTAGTATGTATGCAAATCTATAGATCATATATAGGCCTGCACAACAGAATTTGGATATCTTTTCGACTATAGATGATAATTGCTGAAATTTGGTTTTCAAATGTGTTATGCGTTTTCCGGGATCATCTTTCACAATATTAAACGGTGAAGTTTTGTTATAGCAGTCTGAATGTGTTGGAAAGAGTTTCATAATCTGTGTTTGACTGATGTTTTTCTGTCTTTCTTTCTTGTTTGAATTTACAGCTAACTTTGTACAATGTTCTGAGGAATCTAAATTTCGGTCATAATTGTTTTTAGAATTTATTATCAATTATTTTTTCAAATTATTTAAACACGTCAAATGATTTTATCCTTAAAATGATTTCTGATACGTTGAACTACGCATCTGAGTTTTTTACAAATTGGTTCATTAGAAGGTAACCCCTGAAAATGTTGATTTTAGAAAATAAGGCAAGAAAACATAAATGAAAACAATTACATAAGGCGGGGTCCTAGAAATTTCAGAAAATTTACCAGTATTTACTTATAAAAAAACCCGCTTTATGTAATCGTTCGATTATATAAGGAGAGTTTTTCTGTAGAAAAATACTGGTACCTCCACGGAAAATTCCAGGACACCGTACGAACCCTGTTACATGTCATACCTGTATGTTTACGAAATGCGTGGCTTGTCGTTCCATCTTGTTGGTAATAAACGAGTAGCGTTGGCAGCCCGCTACTTTAAAAATAAATTAGATTGCATCATTGCCACCTCTTTTTTTTAAATAGTAATATTCGACTTATTTAATGACATTAAATAAGACGAAAACAAGGCAGATTATATAATTTCAAAAAAGTGATGTCAATCAAAAAATCTGAATTAATAAAAAGTAGTGAACTTCATTATGACCTAACTGATTCACCCGATTTGAAACTACACTTAACTATTTCCTGTGGGTCATCTAAAAGGACGTGTCTACTAGAGATGAGTTCGGACTTTTTCTTCAGATCCCGAATGCGCCCGAGCAACTCCAAAAGAAGGAACGCTGCACCGTATTAAAACATGGGATATAAAGCAGAATAAGTAAACAAGTGTTTACAGCAAGAACATTATTATTTTTTTAATTTGGATTTTGGCACTTGGATTTACCAGGAAGTAATAATAGAAAAATCCATGCCATTACACGATGCAATGCTAAATGCTCCAGCTGATTTGCTCGAAATGTTGCGTAGAACATATTTTGCACAAAATATTCAAATTACGATCACGTGACTAGTAGAATGTCACATTTCTTCCCTCCTGAAGTAGAGTTACAAGTGGCGTCATGGTTCGCTACTAACTACTGCAGGTTTGTATCACGCTACTTGCTATATTACAAACTACAGAAAAAGTAGCGACTAATGTTAGTTTCGATACTTGTAGAGAGCTACTTCCGATCACTGCACTGTAGACAAAAAATAACAATATTTCGGAAACTCCTGTGACTAAAAAATTGTCTTTATTTGAATAGGGTGGGTTTACGCCCCCAGAGTCTCCCTTTCTGACACCACCCACCCTCACCCCATTCCTGCCTGTATTTTGATAAACTATGCTGATATCAGTTTCAACACCCTTTCTTAGGTTGAGAAAATTCTCCAAAATGATTAAAAAACTTTAGCAATATTTTATTCTGCCTTTATATCAAAAATATTTGGGCGACACATTTTCATCCCATAAAAAACATCTTTATTTCATTTCCACCAATAGTAGGTATTTTATGGTAGAGTGTTCGCCGTGACATAAGATAGCGTGCAGACGGAGGTAAAATTCAGGAAAAAAAAATAGTGCCGTCATATATTTTTTTCTCTATTAGAAATTTATTTTCGTCTTTGGATTGATCCAGGCAAAACGCAATTTAAAAAATATATTATAGATTTGTTTGTAAGATGATCGTAAGTTCAAAGAGAAATGGTTGCTATTAAATATTTAAAAAACTCTTCAGAATGTAAAGAAATGCATGCAAATAAAATTGAATGTTTACTTATTTTCTCTGCAAATCGTATTTTATGTTGTATTTTCAATCTAACCACTTGAGTGATATTATGAATTTAAGGATTCGTAGATGTTTTTACAAGTAGACAATTTATTTACATAAATATTTTACAAATTTACAATATTTTTTTAAACGCATCACGTTGTTTCTTAGTTCGTTCGAGAAATGAATAAGCTAGAATGAATAAGCGAGAAATGTATAACCTATAATAAATTTTAGTTAACGATTCTAAAGAAAATAGGTAAACAGTTATTTATGTGCAAATCAAAATATTTACAAATCACATATGTACAGGGTATTTTATGAAAGACGCTCTAACAATATTTAATTACATAAGATACCCTGTACATATGTGATTTGTAAATATTTTGATTTGCACATAAATAACTGTTATATATTAACTATAAAGATTAAATAAGTGGTATGTTTATGAGGTAGAACACGAATTTTGTATACGGTAATTTAAAAAATAGTTGCAATTTTCATCAATAGATGACGCTACACTGCCTCAAACTAACACGCAAAACTACATCAAACGATCTCCCAGTTTTAAATTTTAATCTCTTTATTCTTTGGACTCTAATTTTTTATTCTATTACTTTTTATTTTATTTCTATGCTATTGAAACATGAAATTTTTTTTCGTTTTTTGAAAATTTGAAGATAATTTGAGCATTTTTACTCTTTGAGACACCACAGTGCCATCTATCGATGAAAATTTGATCTGTTTAGTTATAAAGTCCTATTTCTTCAGTTGGGGATTTTTTTTCTGTTTGTCGTTGTCAGAAATGTGTAGTCCACTTTTGGTTGGTTATCAAAACCCGGAAATGTTCGGTTCCGTTCTACACATACATCACGACCAGTATAGTTAATCTCAAGGATTTATATATATGGTTCGTCGTCAATAATTGAAAAAGTGAATGTGATAACCATTAAAACTTTTGAAAAATACTATTGTGTCAAATCTCACTTGTTTAAATGTGCTATTTGTCTATGGACCTATTACGAACGATTACCCAAAAGATGTCGCACATTCGAAATCTGTCAACCGAAAAGTCAGATTTTTATTTTATGTTGAACATAAAATATCATTTTGAATTGGTTAAAAGATACATATTACATATTACATATTGGTTAAAAGATACATATTACACTGATAGGCAAAAAATAAACATTTTACCTCCAAGCGAAACAAATATGTGAACTAGATCAATCTGACATTCCTAAATCTAAATATAGCATCCACATTTTCCCAACGCGTACCATTTTTCCGAGATATGGTTTCTAATAATAACAAGTAATGAAGGACTGTTATATTAATTTGCAATGACAGATAAAACTGAAAACATAAAATAGATAACAAATCAACAAAATATAACATGAAAATATATTTTGTGGATATTTGGCTCGCGCATTGTTCTTTCAGATAAAAATAAAATAATTTTTCTATTGTTTTTGTACAATTATTATTATTGTTTGTTTCTTCTCTGAAAGATCGTACCTTCGAAATATGTTTTGCGATCTAGTAACATAATGTATTTTCAATTAAGTTGAATATTTGTAGTTTTTTTAGTTGTACAGGCTTGGGGGATCATTGTCGGAGTAAACACTTCAAAAAATGTCCATCAATAGAATTGGTAGTAGCGCCCGACTAGACCTTGATTATTCTTTTTAAACAAAACTTAGAAGTTATTGATTCAATCTAAGCTTCTGGATAACATAAAGAAAATGAGTTACATTCATAATAAAACATACATTAGGTTCGTTGTCATTTCATCGAGGGATTAAGGAAAGTTCTGGTCTTGGATAAGTGTCTTAGTCCCAGCTTTAACAGCTGTCAGGAAACGTTTAAAGAGAAGCTGCGTTCCTTTCTATGGCTCATAGAATAGTTTATGTAAAAAGTTTTCACTAGTGGGCAGGACAGTCTTTGACCCTTCTGGATCCTTCACTGGATTTTGACTAAATTTGCATAGGCATGTTGCGTTATACTTGTTATCACTTCACTTTCAAAAGCAGCACTTATTGCAAGCCGCTGGACTTCTTACGAATTTTGCACTTGGCGTACCCACAGGATTCCATCACAACTAAAAAACAAGAACGAAAAATCATGCGTCAAGCATAGATTATGAAACACCTTCCAACACAGCCAGAAAACTGTAAGGAAACTTCACCGTTAAATAAGGTGAAAGAAGATATGTAAGTAAACAGTTTAGAAAACATGTTTGAAGCAGTGTAATTTTATTAAAATACACCGCAAACGATTTTACCCCATAGATCCTAATGTAACGTCAATTCTTTGAGTGTCCCTGTAAATGTACGATGAATGTTATGCGCACCATATTCTATTTTAAGCATCTTGTAGTGTATACCACAGATGCATATTACTTTCAATGTGTTTGAGATAGTGTAACATCATTAAAATACGCCGCAAACGACATTTCTTCATAGATCGTAATGTAACGGAATTCTTTTGAGTGTCCCTGTAAATGTACGATGAATGCTATGCACACCATATTCTATTCTAAACATCTTGTAGTGTGCACCACAGATACATATCACTTTCAATGTGTTTGAGATAGTGTAACATCATTAAAATACTCCGCAAACGATGTTTCTTCATAGGCCGTAATCTAACGGAATTATTTTGAGCGTCCCTGTAAATGAACTATATATGCTACATACTGCAGTTTCAATACCGAATAAGCCATAGTAAATATCAATATCATATATCAATTGCATGACAATCCGAGTAATATTTATGTGAATTACAACACGGACAGACGACAGACATACGGCAGACAGACTAACCAAATTCATAAACACTTTTCAACTATGTTGGAAACTGTTAAAAACAATGACTCCCTCGTTTTCGCTTTAAAACAGATAATCAAGATTCTCTTGAACTAATATAACACGAACGGCCAGATGGGAATTACGCTTTGCCTCGCGATTACTTCAAGATAAATTCTAGTGTAAGGAGTCAATTCATTCTTATAAATTCTATAGTTTAAGGACGCATTTCACTCTTATAAATTCTCCAAATTCATTCATCTGTTTTCCCATTTGAAAATTGATTGCGAAATATTTTCCAGCTTTGACAAGTTTCATTATTTAGTTTTAAGAGCCATTCGAGCAGATTTCTGATTCCCCGAAAGGAATTGAAATTTGAATTAAAACTCGCTGCTGTCTGAAAGCCATGATCCACAAACAGACGGAGGAGGAACGCATTTAAATTAATGCATGGAGGGTCAAAGTCATTTTCTCTCGAAGCCAAAATTAAATGAGTTGAGATTTAATGGTCTTCGTTGGAAAATAGTTCCGTGATGGCAAGCAACAAGTCATGGCAGCTGTGAACTTAACATTCTTTCTGAGATCGAAACTTGTATCAGATCAAATGTTAAAAGTTCTGTCATTATAAGAATCTTGTACACGAATTATCTAACATTTATCAAAGTATCAATTTACTAATGAGTGTATTGAAAAATATTTTTACCTTCTTTCACATATGTTAACGAGGAGTTTTACCAGTCAGAGTTGTTTATTGTTTTCAATCGTCTGAAAAACGTCGTGTCATTTACAATAAAAACACTCTGAAAATGGAAAGAAACCACGGTTGTAGTGATTGTTGTATTGTGATCAGAATATATTTATTATTCATTTCTGGATACTTTTCTGTTATTGGGGCTTTGGCGTTTTTTTTAAGCTTGGCGCGGTTTGGGCTTCAGAAAGTGCGATTTATTACCAAATGATATGAACAGCTATGAAAACAAACCTGTTGAGCGTTTATGCTTGTTTGTATATGTATTGTATATATAAGCATTTTATTTATATAAATATTATTATTGTTTTTTATGCACAATTTACTTCTATTTGTATATAAAAACAGATAAATGGTTTCTGTATATTAAATAACTTGTAGCTATAAATATTGAAAAAATTGCTCTTGTTTTTATGAAAAAGTGAATAGGTTGACAGAAAGTATGCATAAAAAAGTTCTCTCGCCAAGGCCCTTTATTCTATCTTGCCAAAACCCCTATAACAAAAAAGTAGCCATTTCGGTATGCTGTTCACCCGAAATAAAAACTATACGCAAAAAACAACTACACTGGCCTCCAAAAGTTAAGGTACAACATGTTTTTCGAAGCTCACCAGACAAAAAATGGCAGTCAGTTTATATGAATGATAATAATAAGCTTTAAAAAAACTTATGCAAAAATTACAGCTACCACTTTTATTTTATAGAAAAGAATAGGTATTTGTGAATGAGAGAAAAATATGCAATTACGAAGTTTTCGTAATTTCGCGTGTAAGTTTTGTTGTATTCGAACTATTGTTGTCAGTTTTGTTCACAACAGTCAGTAGAGTCTAGAAATGTCTAGAAGAAGTCGTTTGCCCGATTCGTTTAGGTGGCGGGCGGTAGGATGGATGGAAATGGGGTTGTCACAGGCCGATACTGCTAGACGGCTCAATGTGTCTCGCAGTGTAGTCCAACGACACTGGGATCAGTATGAATCCGAAGATTCTGTGTCCAGAAGACATGTTCCAGGCCTCCCACGTGTTACAACACCAGCAGAAGACCGGTTTCTAGCTCTTTCGGCCCGAAGGAGAAGACACACTACTGTGTCGCAACTCATTGCAGACCACTTTGCAGCATCATGGAGAAGAATCTCCGTTACTACGGTGAGAAGACGTTTTCACAATGCAGGTCTCTATGCAAGGCGACCAGTTGTGCGTGTGTCCCTCAACAGAGGACAGGGAAGGAGAATGCCCGCTTATGTTGGGCAAGAGAACATGTTTCCTGGACCAGACAACAGTGGGTTTCTGTACTCTTCACAGACGAGTCCAGATTCACACTGGAGAGCGATTCAGGACGTCTTCTGATCTGGAGAGAACAATGCACTCGATACCATCAATCAAACACTGTCGAAACACACAGGTTAGTGATGGGCATAACGATTATTTTGATTATTCGAATGAATCATTCGGGCATGTGCAGAAGCATATGTGTCAAACTTCAATTTTATTTTTAATTTCTGGTAGTAATTAAATAAAAAAAAATTTGAAGTTTGACAGATATGCTTCTGTGCATGCCCGAATGATTCATTCGAATAATCAAAATAATCGTTATGCCCATCACTAACACAGGTACAGAAACGGTGGAATCATGGTTTGGGCAGGGATCTCACTCGGAGACCACACTGACCTATGCATGTGTTCCATGGAGAAACTGTGACTGGTGCGAGATATCGGGATGAGATCCTTGATTCATATGTGCGCCCATATGCCGGTGCTATTGGCAATAGTTTCATTCTAATGGATGATAATGTGAGACCACACCGAGCTGTGATTGTTGAGGATTATCTTGAGGATCACGGTTTGGAGAGAATGGAATGACCAGCTCACTCTCCAGACTTGAATCCGATAGAACATCTTTGGGACTATCTTGGAAGACAGGTTGCGGCTTCAAGTCCTCCTCCAAGGTCATTAAATGAGCTGGAACAAGGCTTACTCCAAGTCTGGTCAGCGTTACCTATTTCGGTGTCCGACAATTTAATTGAGAGAATGGAAAGTCGATGCCACCAATGCATTCAAGTCCGGGGTGGACATATTTCGTATTAGAACCAGTTTTTTAATGTTTCTGTCACATTTTACTGCATAATACTGTGATGTACTGATTTCTCCAAGAATGGAATTTTCCACCATGAGTGCTTTTTAGTTGTAATTTCATTTATACGTTTAACTTAAGTAAATTTCTATGTCGCATTTAATAAATAACAGTTTAGCGCACATTTCCTCCAAATTTGTTGTTTCTATATTCATTCATTTGCAAATTAGACGCAAAAAAACCGGTTGTACCTTAACTTTTGGAGGCCAGTGTACATAAACTAACTTTTGTTCTTGTTGAATCATGAAATTTCAGTTGAATCATGATTATCGCACTATTAGTCATTATTACATTCACTTTTAGAAAAATACGTTGTTATATCTTTTATACGTATTGAGTATGCAAGTACGTATGCATGTAGTAAAATGTATCTAAATACATACAAGTAAATAAGACGTATGTATGTCATTTTGTATGCAAGGAAAGAATATGTACAAGCATGCAGATAAAATTCAAAGCATGGTCTATTCAGCATGAAGATAATTTTAAATGTTAAAACATATTTACTAGAATTCTAATCAAGCCGAACTACCGGAAGTGTGTTGTAAAAACGCCAAAAAAATAGAAAAAAAAATGAAAGACACTTTTAGTAAACACAATTAAAAGTTTTACACGTCGTGTCGTATAGGCTGTTGTTTTGCTTTCAAAGAAATAATAAGGCATTAAATACAGATTTCGCCTCTTTGCAACAGCTTTCTATCGTTTTCATTATATAACAACTAAAAGTTATTGAAAATGTCAATAATCAAGATGTATACTATAAAGTATTGTAACGACTTGCCTAGCAGTTTCAATTTTGAATTCTGTGTCCTGCTATCCATATTAATACCAAACTTGAAAAACTTCAATCCCATCACCTAATTTTGACAGCATGTTTGGATTTTTCGGTACATTTTACCTTCGGATATCAAAAATGAAGTCATTTGCTTGAATAGCTTAGGAATTATAAAGATTTAAAGTTTGAACACGTGATATTAAATTTATTTTTAATTGTTTCAAAACAGATTGCACAATGTGGGCATATTTAAAAGCATAATTCAAAAACTACTTCTCAGAATAAGCTGCAATTTTTTATTCGCATAGTTAGCTTCTAGAAATCTATACCTGTCAACAAATTTATAGGTTATAAATGTAATTTTTTCTGATATTAAAAATATACATATTTTAAAAGTTATTTTCGCAAAAAAAGAAAGAAAGAAAGAATTGTAACCTATGAATTTTTTAACGGGAATAGATTTCTACAAGCTTCAAATATGTGAATCCAAAATTTCAGCTTCATACGAGAAGTAGTTTTTCAGAAGTAAAGTTTAAAAACTACCTGCATTATAATTTGTTTTGCAACGATAAAAATGAAATTTAACATTACCTGTTCCAATTTGTAAACCTTCATAATTCTTAAACTATTTGGCTGAATAATTTCCTTTAGAGAAGGTAAAATGTACTGAGCTTATTATTTTTATAACATAAATTGAAAGAATACGTAATTTCTAAGAAAATAGCTATTTTCGTTTTCTCAACGACAGTTTAACAATTAAATTTTATTGGGTGTATTTCTTTTATATTGACTGTACAGTACATAAAAAAGTGAATGATAGCTATAATTTTAGTTGAGAATCAGCGTGAACCAGCCTCGCCAGAAGTGATTACGAGAAAAATGCTTTCTAAAATTGTAAAAAAAAAATGTCTTAGGGCAGTTTTGAAAATGGTTTATTAAATTTCTTTAAAGTTCAGGAAGAGACAGATTTTTAAAATAGAAATCTTAAACCAAGCCACTTGATTAACTCTTGCACTGTCAACTTGATATCGAAGTTACGTTGGATCATCTGTTAAACTGGCTCTATCATTTGATTGTTTCAAAATTAATAAAATTCATTATACAGCAAATAGATAGCATAACATACAATGGTTTGACACTTCAAACTCAATTTTCACAAAAATGTGGGATACTCACTCTGGTTCTCAACGCCCCAGTTCTACCTAAGGCAAAAAAAAAAAAAAAAAATAAAAATAAAAGTACCGTTTTAATTCTCATAAAATCCTTTATAATTATACGGGGTTTATTTCTCATAAGGTGTCACATGTTGAAATTGAATCTAATTTTTAAAAGTCAAACAGCAATACCATAATTTTACTGTATAAGGAGCGTTCAAATGAAAAAGAGACTTTTGCTGTAGCACCATTATTTCCAATCGCAGTGAGTTAATGTGTCTTCCGATAGAAGACGTGGCATTTTCCCCAGTTGCGTATCTGTAGTGAACTGCTTTGCCCCAGTTTATTCATTCTTGAAAAGTTGTTTCGTGCGATCGGATGAATGATGGATTCCTCCAGATTAACGAAAGATGTGTTGTTCAATTTCTTTGTGCAGAAGGTGAGCATGCACTAAATGGATGGTGTTACTGCAGAATAATGCTAGGCCACATGTGGTCATTAAGAATCTCGACCTGCTAGTAAAATTTCGTAGGGATACTTGAAACATTATCCATACAGCCCCGATATCTCTTCATGCGACTCCCATGTTTTCTGCCCCTTAAAAAGTCGCTGAAATGTTAACGGTTCAGTTGTGACAAAGAAGTGCAAGACATTGGGGAAAACTGGATCCATCAGCAACCCTGGAGTTTCTATACTGAAGTCATTCACTCTTTTCCTACGCGCTGCGATCAGTGCATCAATGTCAGTGGCAATTATATTTAGTTGGAATTTTACTCATGAACTGTAATTATAATAGTCTGTAATTAAAGTATTCTGAAATTAAATATGCTTTAAATATAACCGTAGTTTCCTTTTCATTTGAACGACCTTATACATTCAAGATTCCCATGCCAACAAATTGTCTAAATAAAAAATGGCATCAATTTTGAATGATAAGTTAATGAAATATAAAATATTGAAAAATGAATTAATAAATGTTAAAGATAAACGTCCGTTGTTTAGGCCTAACTCGGACAATAAGTTATGCATTTAATTATTTTTATAAGTTACTTTGTAAAAGTCCAAACCTAATGCGCTTGCATATTACGTATAAAAGTGTTTTTGTTATTAATAATAATGCGATTATTAAAAATTCATAAATAGAAACACATATTTTTTCACCATCACCATTAGAATCATACGGTCCAAAATGTTATTAATGTAACAAATTGATGATATTTATTAAAGTGATATTGATAAGCGAAAAATTTACGGACTTTGTGATGTGTACTGCACTTTGTGAAGTACTCTGCCACTTGGTGGAATATACTGAAAAAAAAAATTGTGAAGAAACGGAAAATGTACTGGCAGCAAAGTTGCCCCTATTCTCCCTTTTTTTCACAAAAGTTCCCGTTTTGAAGGTGGAAATTTCCTGCTATTCAAGACGAAAAATTTCTGTTTTCAGAAATAAATGTAAGCAATAGCGCAATATTTAAAAAAAAAGAAATCTAAATAATAATTATATATACTGATGTATATTTACACGGAACAGGTATTTGTATTGCATATTATCACACACGGTTTTTTATCACCTTGCCTTCCTCCGTATTCGACCTTCCCTACACTCCAACCATGCTTATAAGCAAAAACTTCAATTGAGGAAATTTAACTGGGATTTTTCCATTTTCTATCAACTGAAAAGTAACATTTCAGTTTGTCTCTCCTGGAAGGAATATTTCCACTTTTAATTATCGTAACCTTCCGTTTTTAATTATAAAAAGGAATTTTTTCCGTTTATTCCGGAAAAAAATTACGATTTCCATTCAAAATAGAAAGTTTTCGTTAAAAAATAGAAATTTTAAATAAAATTACTTCTATGTATAATACTGATTTTTTTATTTATTTTATTTTTTTTTTAGTGTATGTAGCTAGAGGATTTATCAGTCAGTTTGAAGTGGATAAATAAATGATAATACTAGCTTTATAATAAACAGTTTGATAATAAATAGCTTTATAGTATAATAAATAGTTTGATAATAAATAGCTTTATAGTATAATAAATAGTCTGATAATAAACAGCTTTATAGCATAATACATAGTTTGATAATAAATAGTATTATAGTATAATAAATAGTTAGATAAAAAACTCATCTGAGCGAGGAGAAGACATAGAAGAGAAAATCTAAACTACAGACAGGAATACTATCCGTTTCTAAAATCATTTTAACTTCCTTGTATAACTCAGTAATAATAACATATTCTATTATTGGGTAATTACTGTAAAGTTTACCAATTGAAGTTTCCACTAAAAATCACTTTGCAAGTTCCATTGAGCCTTCCTTTATGATATAACTTCAACTTCCGTCGATTGTACTACATATACTTTCCTAGTAAGCCAACTACTCTAAAATTTTGCAAAAATTATCATCTATAAGCCTTTTTTGACGATTTTTATTAATCAGAAGTTGAATAAATACATATCAAAATTCAATCTTAGAAAAAAAATCGAAAAAAAAAAAAAAAAATACACATTCACGCAGATTTAACAGCTTGAGAGCATTCTCTATTACAGCATATAATTTTTTTTTATTGCATTTGAACCATGTTTATTTTGAATCCGATTCTTAAATGCGCCGCACGAAGCTACAGATATTTTTTCTCCCACTGTAAAAAAAGTAATGTAACTACAAGCGAAGATATACAATAACTACTTCCGTGTTACTCACGATTCGGAAAAGCATGTTTTTTTTTTATCTTTAGAAACCACAGAAACTAATATATTTTCGAGATTTATAAAAGTATTTATAATAACAAAGTTTCTTTTGCTGCCACTGATTTTCGAAAACGTTTTCGAGTAGTTTTTATAGTGTATTAATCAGTTTTCTCAACCTGATATGTAGGTTTTCCAGATGATATAAATTGTCAAATAAACATTTTCATTGTGAAGACACAAAATGTTTTACAGGCAAACATGATAAATTACCAGTATTATAACATTAACATTAAAATCAATATTGCTTGTTTCTCTTGCAAATATGAATTGAGTTACGCAGCTGAAAGCTTTTAATTGCGAATGGATTACATCATGAAAACCGATATTCAAGTTTGAGACAACTGATTAACCCCTTAATTCTCGCTCCTGTCAATATCACGGGCTGAGGTGTCGTTCGTTATTTCTCGTGCCCGTCATATTTCAGGGCTCAAGATTTAACTGCTGGAAAAAACTTCTGATACCAGAAAAAATTAACCCCTTAATTTTCGCGCCCTTGATTTACACGGGCAGTGTAGACTACTTTATTTAATTGAAATTGTTTGACTCCCACAAGTTTTTTTTTAAAATAGTGTAATTGGCTTTATTTTCGCATTATTTTATCTGCCGTAAACTACGGTGAATATTTCTACATCAAAAAAGGGGTGGGAATCAAATATTCTGAATTATAAAAAAAAGTAGCCTATACTTATCGGGGGGGGGGGGGGGCGCTTAAGATGTTAAGACACAGAATTTTCGCATGATGGCTTTTCTACAAATGTGAATTTGTTCTATAAAATATTGTTTTTTTTGTTTTGCCTTAAAAAAAACTAATTGCATATTTTATTTAGAAACCTTATAATTATTCAATTTCTGTAATAAAAAACATAGGTACTTTTTTGATAGTTTTTTCAAATATTAAGCGATCCTAAAGAGGTTAATACACTATAAAAACTACTCGAAAACGTTTCCAGAAATCAGTGGCAGCAGAAGAAACTTTGATTTTAGAAGTGCTTTTTGAAATCCCGAAAATATATTAGTTACTGACAAGGGAACCACTTTTGGTCTCTTGTTCGCACCTAAGCATTGTTACCTGGCATTGAGAGCTGGTGCATTTTAAAGCCTTATATTACAAAGTTTGAGAATCAATAAAATTTTTCTGTTAAAATCGTATTTTTTATTTTTTATTTTACAGCAGCATACCTTTCTGAAAATGCAATTTCCGAGACCACTTATCGGACTATTAACGCAGAAGTTTTTTTTAAAGCAGTTAAAAATACAAATTAGTCAATAATAAGTATTGAAAAAAGTTTAAAAATTCCTTCAAGAACCTACGAATTTGATTTTGAAAAATTAGAACATTATATTTACATTTTTGGCGTCTCCTCCCCTACGCCCCCGTAGAATTTTCAGGCAACCCTAGCCGAATGTCATAGCAGCTAGTCGTGTGTGAGCACGAGCAGTGGTTTGGACTTCACAAGAAATTGTAATGTCCAACCTTAAAATTTGTAGCGCCATATTTGGCGGTTTAACCCACTTTTGGCGTGAAATTAACATTTAAAAATTTAATAATAAAAAATTAAAAGTATTAAAATATATATAAAATATGATTTTAACAGAGAAATTTTATCTGTTCTCTAACTTTTATGTATAGGGCTACAAAATGCACCAGGTCTTGATGCTAGGTGCGAGCTGTTTTAAAAGTGGTTCCCTTGTGAGGTTTCTAAAGATAAAGAAACCTTTTCGCAATCGTGGGTAACTCCGAAGTGGTTATTGTATATTTTCGTACATGGTTATACGAGGGTCGATCCAGAAATAAGGTTGTCAAAGAGCTCCAGCCGCACGGGAAGGTGCGAGTCGAAATACGGCAACAGCGCTGTGCGCGGCTGTTCCCGCATTCGTGATTCCCCCGGCCGCGCTTCGCTGCGCCACTCATTCTTGGCTCAGCAGCCGTCCGAGATGAAGGTTCCAATTGTTCATCCCGCCAAGTGCGAGATTCGTGCCGTAATTCGCTTTTTGCACGCCAAACTTAGTCGAACTATCCAGAACCGCCGGCGATGACGACTGACAGCCGGTGTAACGCTGCTTCACGACAACGCCCGTCCTCAAGTCTCTCGTCAAACCTAGGAACTTTTGACACAATTTGGATGGACTGTCATGCTCCATCCACCTTACAGTCCGGACCTCGCACCTAGTGATTATCACTTGTTCCCCAAGTTAAAGGAACACTTGGGTGGCCAACGCTTCCGGAGCGACGATGATGTCAAAGAAGATGTGAAACGCTTCCTCAACGGGTTGGCGCCGGAGTTCTACGACATTAGGATACAGAAATTGGAGCACCGTCTACAAAAATGCGTAGAAAAAGATGGCGATTATGTAGAGAAATAGAGCAAACTTTCTTCTTTCCAACGATGTAAATTTCTATGAGAATAAACAATGTTGTAAATTTGTAAATTTGATGGGAACCTTATTTCTGGATCGACCCTCGTAGTATATTTTCGTACATTAGGAAATATTTACTTTATTTTACAGTATAGTATTTGCTACGTTACGTTTAAAAATCTTTGTAGAATAACCTTTATTTTACCTGAAACAATTTAAAGATTTAAAGATGTTATTTATTAGCTTTTAAAAATATTTAACACTTCACAAGTTTTTACCGTTTCCAACAGTAGTTGTTTTCACGTTTATAAATACAAGATGCTTATTATTAATATGCAGCTTTAACATCTCTCGCTGCGGTCTTAATTAAATGGCTGCAAATTTAACTTTTAATTTAGGAACTATATCCCTTTAAAGCAACTAATTTGTTTTCGAAAAATACCCCTGAACATGTATGATAAAGTTTTAAAATGGTACATGAATTTCTTTCATATTTTAAAGCTGGTAATTCCTTTGGTGTTTATAAGCAACGAATCTTGGAAAATTCTTGCTGAAACTATGGTAACGCAAACTTTTAAATTATTTCAAAACTTATAAGTAAAACAAAACACAAATGCGGTGTAATAAATATGTTCCTAAATTAGCTTAATAAGTTCACTGAGATATCTTAGCATTTAATTTACTTGCAAATATATTTGTTGTGTTGTAAAAATAACTGTCTTTCTTAAAAGTATTTTGGTAAAACTATGTGCAGTTTGATAAACTTTTAATTTGTGGAAAATGTTTTGAATGAATTAGTTTAACACTTTGAGTACTTAAGTGTAAGTTGTTTTCTGTCTGCAGGTCATAGTAAATATTTAACTACATAAAGCGAAGAAAATGAAAGCTACATCTATACTAATATTATAAAGAAGTGACGTTTGTGTGTTTGTTTGTTGGGGGTAATCTGAGGAACTATCGGGGTGATTTAAAAATTAATGGTGGCAAAATGCTGGTGACAATCTCTGCTTCAGCATAGATTATATTTTATGTCGGTACAACCACCACCAAGGGGGTTCAGGAGTAAAATAAAGGTCTAAAATTGCGATTTCTCTGAAATTGTTGAGATTAGAAATTTGAAATTTGGCATGGTGGCTACTTCTAAGATGTAAATAGCCACTAGGAACGGTTTAAAAAAATAAGTTAGAATTTTAAAAGGGTGAAATGAGCGAAAAACGTTTTAAAAATGGTTTAAATTGCTGATAGGGTTAGAAACTTGAAATTTGTTCGAAAATCAGTGGTAGCGAAAGAAACTTGGTTTTTATAAATGCTTTTTTTAAATCTCGAAAATATAGTAGTTTCTCTGGTTTCAAAAGATAAAAAACTATTTTAGAAAACATGAGTAATGCGGAGGAGGCTATTATCTAATTTTGTTTATGATTAGATTATTTTCCGAGAACCATTTGTCTTTTTTACAGTGTTTAGTGTACAGAAAAAATTTCATGATACAGCACATTTTAAAAATTTATACACTGTTTTCACCTTAACACCCTATTCAAATTTAGAGATAATATCTTCCATAACAAAATATTGATCTTCCCCTAACACATTGTAACATTTTATATTTATCATCAATTAAACAGTCAACATATATTTTAAACTATTATGCTAGACAAAATTAATTTAATTAAAATGTACCGATATTTAGTCTGTCTTTATTTTAAAAAAAAATACTCATATTTTACTAAATTATTATTTTCAAGAGGACCCAGATATACAATATAAATATGGAAATTCGGCCGAATGTTTAATATCTCTTTGCAGATGGTCGACGAAATTAAACAGTCCACTCTTTAAATTCGTCGACTGTTCGACGAAACTGCATAGAGAGTTCCATTCTTTCGCTCATGCATTATGGTAATTAAATTGATTAGAGTGCCACGGTTAGGAGAATGACTTTAATTGAGACGTAAAGGAGGCATTATTTTGCCAATCTGAACGAGTTTGGATCAATAGAGTAACGGGGTTTGTATTCCAATGAACACTTCACAAAACAGATATTTTACCGTGACAGCTTTATTTAAATGGAAAATGCTTATAGGTGGAGATACTTATTAACGAAGTAGTTTTAAATGGATGAACACTTAAAAGGTTATTTTAAAATTAAAGTATAATTACTGCTTAAAGTGATAAAAACATAACACAAAAGGTATAAAAATACCTTTTAATACATATATAGATGACATATGTTTCATGCGCTGAAACGGCAGATCAAAATCTTCTTCAGATCAAAATCATAAATAAAATTTTGAAAATGATAAACATAAATCACGAGATCACGTGTCCAATGTAAGCAGGTGCTTAAATTGGTCAAACCGGAAAACGTGAAAATTATTATTATTATTATTATTGCTTTTTTAATTTGTAAAACATCGCGTGCCAAATTTTAAGTAATTCGAAAGAAGCTGATTCGTTGCATATGTTATCTTTTCGCAAATATATTTCTATTGATTCACGGACAATGGATGGGAAATAAACTTTCGATGGAAAAATTATTTTACCATTCTTGAAATCAATCTGTAAAGACACTATTCTATGTAGTTATTTTTAGTTATTGATTATATTTAGAAATTTACTATTTCCTTTTTACGACATGAGCGAGAGTATTTAATACAGATTATACTAAAAATGGATGTAGTAGATGGATACATACTTATAATTTCTCTTTAAATTTTAAATTTCTTACCGATATATAAATTTTTTGTGCAATTTTAATGACATTTCTGTAATGGTAGAAACGAACTTACTCCATTTGTGTGAAAAAAGAAAATAAAGGAAATAATGAGATGTCGTCTGGTATCGGAACTGGAAATTTAATGACTTTAAATTCTCTTTAAAAAATGCAATCTAAAGAACATGCATGTGACTTATTTCCACATTTAATATATTTCTAAAAAAATCTGAAAGATTTCAATTTTATTAATCCCTATTAAACACCCTTTTTGGAATATTTTTAAAATGTAGATGAATGGATTCTAATAGAACATAGAGTTTTGAGCATGGAATCTCAACAGACACACAAGGCGTATTCTCATATTGAATATTTTGTCTATGCTATAGCAACTAGCAAGCAACCTACACACTACAGAACTCAGCGATACGCCGTAGACAAATTAGCTTCGAGCAAATTAGAGAAGTAAAAAACTTTAGCTTGGCGATAAAGGCAAGTTGGCGAAGTTTTTTGTCCCAAATCCTCTTGACGAATTAAATTTATTCGCCCGTACGTCATCATTCTCTTATAAAGGCATTCTACTATAACTGCATCAAAATAACGTAATTTGTAAAATGTAATTTTCGTAATTTTCAGTAAATTTACATTGCAGACATGATTTTTTTTTTTTTTTGTGCTTCTTATAAGAAGTTTACTAAAATTAATGCTATAAATAGTTTTTAAATGTAGAATAATTTTTTTTCCCCAGAACCAACGATCTGATACAATACAAATGCAACAGACCGGGTTTCTACATGAGCTAGTATTAATTAAAATAATATGCCCTCTCTCTCCCTGTATACATATGTGTGCCTGTACATTAACCACCATTTAAAAGAGCTGCTTTTTTGCAATAGCGTTTGATTCGATAAACCCTCTGATTCAATTAGACGTTTTTGATATAAAAAAAAAGTCTTACGTATAATTGTTGAAATTTTAACTTGAAATACCTTTTTTTAACTGAGATGTCACGTTTGAGATGTTTTAACAAAGCTCTTAAAGCTAGAGTAACATTAATGATAGTTAGAAAATGCCAAAAATTATATTTTTCCAGACATTTATTCATCTTAACAAGGTGTCAGTGATTTTAATCAGCTTTTTATTTTATTTTTATTTTATTTTTTTTTTCAATTCTTAATTAAAATCATATAACTTCTTAATTTTAGAAATGATGCGAAAAAGTATTAATTGAACATAATTTGTATTGCTTCAAAGAAAATGTTGCTGATTTCGTAATTTAAAGAAGCATTAAAAATGTTTATATAATTATTTAAGCTATTAAAAAATCAAATTATTAATAAATTATTATTTCTTTAAGTTATAACTGAATGTCAATGCCCCTGATTGATCATATTGCTGATATTTAATATTTTTAACAATTAAGCTGAACAGCATGTATAACAGTTCGTTAGGATTGTTATTCGTCCGGTAGCTCAGTTTTTTAGATTTTACTTTATCACACTTCAGGTCTAAGGTTCGCCTACGGGTTTGGGCAAGGTTCCCTGAATCTTTTACCTTTCGGTCCGCTTCCTGAACTTCTAATATTTAGTTCCCAAGCACTAAATACTGAGAGTTCCGCACTAGACTGACCTACGGCCGACTACAGTATCAGCCGAGAAATCTCTTGTTTGTCTCTCTCGCCTTAGGACGGAGTTCCTCACATCAGATCACGTGATATCAGACAGACCCAATTGACTGCATTTGTTTGTTTCCCCCTCTGTAGGCTGGTTTTCTCGTACGATTAGGTCGGCCAGAAATCACGTCATCTGACGTCCCGAACTCCGTGTAAGCAACCGCCTTAACAGAAAAGACCTTCCTGGACCGGTACTGAAGTAGGCCGTAGGTGACCCACTTGGCCAGGACATATTCTCCTCAGGATCCATGGTCAATAAAGTAGAGTTGAGAGTTGGATATTCTTTCCCAACCTTAGTAAAATGCGGAGTTGGACACCGCAGGCCATGATCCTTTGTGTATGAAATGAGCAGAGGAGTTATAGTTTTTTAGTATGATTATTTACATTTTGTGCGTGTATGAAAGGATTTAACAAATTTTGTTATAATTACTTTTGTTTGATATAAACATAAATGTATGTTTAATTGCATTGATGTCATTGAAATGATTTTACAAGTTATTAGTGCATAAAAAAGACACCATGATATTGTTTGATTTATTATTTATGCTACTAAGTAATGAAATTGAATATTTGTAATCATTTTTGTTATTATTTCTCTAATTACTAATTATAATTATATTAATTAAATGGTAAAAAATATATTATTCACCTTAATATTATCTAATTAGAGGTTAATCACTTTATAAACTTATTATTCCACGTAACCGTTCAATACTTGAAAGAATGAAAAACATCATAAAAATCCCCTTAAAAATCGAATTCTAATACAAAGAAATATTTATTAAAAAAAATATTGATATTTTTTTATTAGTAAAAGGTAAATGAGGCTCTATTTTTTTAATTAAAAAAAAATTATGATATTTTTACATCTTGATTCTGATTAAAAGAAGAATTTTTCATTTTAAGATTTTATTGAAAAGAGAAAAATATATATATATATACTTGCCGTTGTCAAAACTTTTTTTAAAACCTTTTCTTTCATATCACGTATAAAAAAATACAGTTGCTATTTTTAAAATTCTGGACAAGATTTAATTTCCTAAATGGCAATGTTTTTTCCCTCCAAGCAGAACAACTTAGACGGATCAGCTGTTGAAAATCTATGATTTTTACTTGAGTTTGTTTATAAAGCTGTTACTGAGAGTTTAATCTCAAGAATTCTTCTTTCCAAAGCAAAAGAGATTAAATCAGACTTGTACTTGTGGATGTTTCTTCCTTAGGATTTTATCGAAATTCTTTCAACAAAGTAGAAAGACTATGTCAAAAAGCTTTTGTGTGTTTTTAAACAACTTTAAAAATCGTAGATTTTATAATTGATATTGTTTAATGTGTTTTTATATATGGAACTATTAAGATTATGATACATTTTTGTTGTTATTGTTTGTTTGTTTTGATAGATTAGAGGTCTATACAGACCAAAAATTTCAGGTCTGGTCTTATTTTGTTTCGCGTTTTATGTCCCGGCCTGTAAAAAATCAACGAAATAAGGCTTGATCCGGTCTGTCCAAACTAACTTTCTACAAAAATGGTTATAATTATTAACCATCATTCCCGTGCAATTAAAATTTTTTTAGCAGGATATTGTGCATATATTTATGCAAAATTTTTAAAGTATAGCATTTTTCAGATTATATGTCTGCAAGTCATGGGATGCGAAATAAAAAAATAATGATTACTTAGACAATTAAATTGAAATTGTTATACAGGGTGATTATAAAAAAACTATCCCGATATATGAGCCCCTAACTGTCATAGCGTTTACAGAAACTGAATGAAATTCTGACCTAAAGTATTTTGAGGTATGCGCTCAAGAATCATGTGAAAAACAACAGTTAAAGTCTAACAGTTACGGTTACAGTGACAAAATTTCGAAAATTTCAAATGGCAACACCTACTTTTTTTTATTGGAATGTGATCTTCATAGTGAAAAACCATAAAAAGCGTTGGAACGGTACCTGTAGCACAAAAATCGCCGGCGCTAGGCAGACTAAGAAGAAAAGTGAAAACAACCAATAAAGGACAGAGAAGCAACAGAAAGTAAAACATTTTATTGTTCAGTGCTATCCACCATCTGCCGCATGTAAAGTGTCGTTGTGTGTGAAATGGAAATGGTTGTTTTCACTATTCTTCTTAGTCTGTCTAGCGCCGGCGATTTTCGTGCTACAGGTACCGTTCCAACGCTTTTTATGGTTTCTCACTGTGAAGATCACATACCAATAAAAAAAAGCAGGTGTTGCCATTTGAAATTTTGAAATTTTGTCACTGTAACCGTAACTGTTTGAATTTAACTGTTGTTTTTCACATGATTCTTGAGCGCATGCCTCAAAATACTTTAGGCCAGAATTTCATTCAGTTTCTGTGAACGGTATGACAGTTAGGGGCTCATATATCGGGATAGTTTTTTTATAATCAACCTGTACATTAAATAAATTCTAGTAGTTTAGAATAAAAGGAAAATATGGTTAAAAAAATCATAATTTTGGAGCTCCATGAAAAAAAAAAAGTAAATTTTTAAAAATATTTCGGTGTTATTTTTAGTGTTATATGGAGATTACATTAGTTAATGAATGTTTTTTTTTTTTTTTTTTTTTGCTTACTATAGGCGATATAGGGAATAAAAAGAAGCTTACTATTTCTTGTAAAATATTGATCATTACCTAACATTCTGCGACATTTTACATATCTCATCATTTAACAATCAAAATATTTCAAAATACAGCTCACGAAATAATATTATAACCCGTTCCAAATACACTGATCTTAATATCACTTTTGTAAAAGGCTGTGATACATGGCTGGCCAGATGAACATGCGACGTAAAAGACGAAGATTCGTCACTGTCCAATATTACGTGCCAAATAATTGGCGAAATCAAACAGTTCCCCTATTTAAATGCTCTGACAGTCGAAGAGTAGGCATTGTGAGTCGCATTCATTGGTTCATACATATGGTAATTAAATTGATTAGAATGACACAGATAGATGGAGGACTTTAATTAAGACATGTAGGATACACTCAACTGATTTTGCCAGCTTAAACGTGTTCGCATCGATTAGTTTTGTAGCTTTTGAAGACTAAACAAATCAGGTCTTTTGCCGTGACAGACGTATTTAAATGGAAGATATTTGTTTTACTATGGAATTGATTATTGATTAAATATTTTGTTAACTATAATCATTCAATAAATTATTTTTAGTTAAGTGAAAGGTCCGTAATTAACGTTACACTATTCGTAAATACTTTATTTTTTTTTCAAGAAATTTGAAAATAAGTGCGAATTATGAAATTTGTTTAAACTTTAAAAATGTGAATTGCACAATCAGTGTGACTATTTTACTAAGTCATTTTAAAGTCAAATAAGGTATCTGCAGATAACATGGCCACCCTAAAGTTAGACATTTTTAAACCGTAGTAATAACTGATTTAAAATAATAATAATAATTGACTAAGAAAGTGGGCCCTTTTTAGTACTTGAAAAATATTTTAAAATTTAAGTTAGTCAAAACTTACACCTCTTGCAGTTTGTTAAAAAAAAAATGCTAGTTGATGAAGGTAATATGGTTATATGCAGGTAATATGCCCATAGGTGAGCAGTTCCATGTGTGACGGAATGACATTTTGAGTTATAGAATTAAGTTAAAGCAATTATCTTGAATAAATTTTCAAATGAAAATTGACTTTTTAGTTTGCACATGACTGTTATTGATTAAAATATTTAAAAAATATATGAAACAATTTTTTTAGCTATTTTATTCTTTCATTTTTTAGCAATTTCTAATTGTGTGACGGAATGACATTTTTGCTACCATGACTCTAATCTGGTAGTTAAAACTATAAACTTTTGTGAATTAAGAAGCCATTCAGTTTTTAAACTAATACACATCTTAAATATGACGTATAAGCAATATAAAATTATAATTTCGAGCAACCTACCTGTCCTAGGATTATAGTTATTAACTATAATTTGACGTGACGGAATGACGGAAAGTTTCTTAAACATTTATTAAAAGAAAATCGACTAAACTAATAAATTTTATATATTTTTTACTATCCAGAATGATCATAAGAAGTTACATTATATAACTATTCACATGTGACAGCTTTTTCAAAAGCATATCGAGCACGATTATGTAGTTTATTTTGCATGCATTATTATAAAGTATATGGCTTTAAGACTATTGTAAACCATTAAATATTTTACTACATGCATTTATTTATTAAGCAAATGCAAAATAAACAACAATTACATTCTTTTTCACAGTTTTTTTTTTCAAAGTTACTATTTGTACAAAACTGCAAATATTTTATTTTTCAGCTATAACCTAAACATTTTGAATTTAAAACATTAATTTGAAAACTTGGAATATATTTAAATATATTTTTTAACTTAATTTATAAAAATTATTAATTTTTTTTTTTTTTTTTGCATAAAAGTTGACACTTTCATGGAATCGCCCAGGTGTAATAAAATGGAAAGGACTATATTTAACGCATAAGAAACACCAATTAGTCAAAAAAAATATATTGTTTGAAAAATTATAAAAATAATAGAAAGTAAATTTAGACAAAAATTTAAATAAATTAAAATAAATTTGCGGAAAAAAGTATTTTTAATTTGTTTTTTAACGCATAGAGCATATGAAAACTTTTGTATCTTAACTGGTAAGGCCGACACATTTATCATGCACTTAATTACGACAAACAACACATAATCTCATATCTATAGCTTTTTTATATATTTGGCCAACAAAATCCAATTTTATAAAAGTGTTCGTAATTCTGTCTGTGCACTGAGATATAGGAATTCGTTTATACAGTTAAAAAGTGCATTAAACCAGCTAAAATATTGTGTATAACAGTAAATACAAATAGGTTGTTTAAATAAGAAAAGTAACAAACTTACCAGAGACAAATTTATAATATGCCAACGCAACTAACAGGGAACCAACAATGACTTCCCTCCCCTGCGCATGATCAAGGATTGCATGCAACCCGGTACTAAACTATGTTCCTCTGACTTCCAGCGACTAGATTAAAGCGCTAACTTTTGTATTCTACTGAAATTAATAACATGATTGAGGGTCGGCGATATTACCAGCATTGGTCATATTATCATCAGATACCTTATAACTATAAAACAAGCTACAGCTTCAGATACCTTACAGGGTGCTTCGCTACCACGTGTAAAAACTTTGAGGAGTCGTATAGTTCACTAAAACAAACAAGCAAAAAATTGTGTAGGAAAGTTGCGTTGCAATATACTTATTCAATCATAAATACAGGTTGTCTCACTGCAAGTTGAACCCTAGTTTCTTTCACAATTTTAACGGTAATGAAGGCATTTTACGGATAGATTCAACAGTTTTACTTTATTTTGTGTAAAATATGATAGATATCACGGGAAGTCCACTGTGATTAGGTCAGTTATCCATATGTACTACATTCCAAATTACGTTGTGTCGTGGTCAGGTTTGGATGCAGATCGTTTCCAGCAATTGTTGGGACGTTACCACATTTCATAGAAAGCAATGTATATATGTTCACTATATTGGTAAAATGTTTTCATTATTGTTAAAGCTTATGAACGAAAACTCGGATTCGACACCAGTAAGTGTTATTTTGAAACAGATCGTAAACATTTCCAGAAATTTTTGGTACGTTATCACAGTTCATAGAAAGCAATGTATATATGTTCAAGATATTGGTAAAATGTTTTCATTATTGGTAAAGCTATGAACGAAAACTCGGATTCGACTTGCAATAAGTGGTGATTTGACACAGATCGTAAACATTTCCAGAATTTTTTGGCACGTTATCACAGTTCATAGAAAGTAAAGTATGTCTGTTGAAGATATCGGTAAAATATTTTCATTATTGTTAAAGCTATGAACGAAAACTCGGATTCGACTTGCAGTAAGTGTTCTTGCGACACAGATCATAGACATTTCCCGAAATTTTTGGGACGTTATCACATTTCATAGAAAGCAAAGTATGTCTGTTGAAAATATCGGTAAAATAGTTTCATTATAGTTAAAGCTATGAACGAAAGCGCGAATTCGACTTGCAGTAAGTGTTCTTTCGACACAGATTATAGACATTTCCGGAAATTTTTGGGACGTTATCACATTCCATAGAAAGCAAAGTATGTCTGTTGAAAATATCGGTAAAATAGTTTCATTATAGTTAAAGCTATGAACGGAAACTCGTTTTTGACTTGGAGTGAGACACCCTGTATTTATGATTGAATAAGCGGACTGCGACCCAGATTTCCTATAAAAAAATGTTTGTTTTAATGAACTGTAACACCCCTAAATGTTTGTACACGCGGTAATGAATCAGCCTGTACATAGGTGAAAACTTGAATCCCTTATAAAATTTCCATAAACAAAATTTATCAGCTACGTTGTCACTAACATGTCACGTACTTCAACCTCATATTTATTATAGTTAATGAATAATTAAATTTTGAAGTTGGGGAACTCTTTATGAAATGCGCTATACTGTATTTCATACCATGGGATTCATCAAATTACACAAACAGCTGTCCACTTCTATATTCTTTTCTCCATGATTAAAGTGTCCCGTTTAGGAAGTGTATTTTAATTAAGATTTAAAAGAAGCCTCATTTTCCCAGTCTGAACGTGTTTGGATCAATAGAGTAACGAATTTTGTATACCATGAACACTTGATGTATCAGACACTGCATCGTGGCTGGTTCATTTAATTAGAAAACACTTATGAATAGAGGTATTTATTAAGCATGTAGTTTTAAAGTGATAAACATTTAACAGGTTACTTTTAGTTATTGATTATACGATGACATATACATATTTTTTAATCTAATTTGAAAATTCTCAATTCGAGTGTGAAATCTCCAACATATAGCTAGTACTCAATAAGTGTATGAAAAGTCCAATTTTTTTTATATTTATGGACATTTTTCACTCAGTTGGAATTCATAATTACTTTCATAAGATTTTTTTATAATGAATTTATGATTGAGATTTAAAAAATCACATATTGGGTTGTTTACAAATTATTACATATAAAATATTTTATTTTTTAAACAAATTATACGACTATAAACCATGTCAAATCAACGAATGAAATAATATATTTTTTTTTCCTGACATCTCAGATTTTGGGTTTATAGTTTATACTCATAAAATTATAAAAAATGCATTTTTATTTTTTTTATTTTTTTTTTTTACAGAATTTTAAAAATGGTAAAAACTGCTAAATTTTGTAGTACTGCAATGCACAAATTTGTTAATATTTCTTTAACCAGTGATGTGTTAGAAAGATGTTTTATATTCAATTTTAGCTCTTTTTATAGACTTTAATATAATATGTAACACAAGATTCTTCGAGTTTATAAATTTTGATAGGTTTTCAAAATTTTTGAGATAAAAATTTTCAGAAACATGCCTTTCGATATATATATATATATATATATTTAAAGAACATATTGGACTTTTATTCACTGTCTACAGATGTTAAAAGTTTCAAGATGGAGAAATTAAAATTTATTAAAATTTTTTGAAGGAAAAGAGGAGTGAATTTAAGAAAATAGACAAAGAAGAAATAGATGCTCAATTTTCCCTTTGTATTTTCAGTGCCTCATATATGCCATTCATATTCAAAAATTAATTTCACAGAACTCCATTCTTTTTTCCTCTCTTGAAATTGTGCATATATAGAAACAATAAGTGAAGGATTAACATAAAAAAAAAAGAAGGCGAAGGTGTGTTTTTGAAATATTTAAATTCAAACACTTTGAAAATATATCAAAATTTACATATAACCCAACTTAGCTTATGTGACATATCATATTAAAACCCATCAAGGGAGCTTTAAAATGAGACATAAAAGATCTTTCTGGTATCATTGGTTACAAATAAATATATTAACAGGTTTATGACAGTAGCGAGAAATTAGTCAGTTTTTGACATATTTAAAAATCTGTAAAATCAATAAAAATAAATAAATAAATAAATTCGTGCCCCCTCCCATACTTTACAAACTATAGACCCAAAATTATGGAAATATGAGATGTGAGGGTCCAAAAATATTATTTCATACGTTGATTTGATATGGAATAATCCTACAACTTGTTTGCAAGAAAAAAAATAATAATAATATGTAACAAATTGTAAACAGTCCAATATTGTGATTTTTAACGCTTTCTATAACACAGTTGAAAAGTGTTTCGGTTTGTCTGTCTGTCCGCGCTCATAACTCGGGTAAATACAGTCAGATTGCCATGTAATTGATATATGTTATTGAGGCTGACCATAGCATGTCCGGAATTGAAAATGAAGTGTATAGCATTTATAGTTAGATTTAGGGGCAATCAAAAGTAATCCGATACATTACGGTCAATGGGATAAAATCGTTTTCAGTGCATTTTAATAATGTTGCACTATTTCAATCACAATAAAATTGATATGCCTCACTGAGGTAGACAACATGTTTTCTATCGAGTATAGAATAAGTAGCAATCATAATTCGTTTACAGGGACAATCAAAACAATTTGTTACATTACGGTCAATGGGGAATATCATTTTCAGTTCATTAATTGTTTACAGAGACACTCAAAAGATTTCGGTTACAGAAATGACTATGAGCCCTAACTGTTGGATTTAAGTTTTAAGCTGTGATATGCACTTAAAATGTCTATTTCTAGTGTATCACGAAGTGTGTATTTAATATACAGGGTTCCACGGTATAGAATTCATTACCGGCTATAGACAGCGATTCCTAAAGATGAATTTGTACTGCAATGCGGTTATTTTGTAATATTTATTTAGCTATCTCATTTTATTGTCTGAACAAAAATGACATTACTTACATTATTCCAATAGTGTTGGAAAGTGTTTCATAATCTATGACGTGGTGCAGCATTCATGGTTAGCATCTCAATTATATTATTAAAAAAGTTTTATGAGAGGAATTATTAATTCCAAAAGAGTGAAAAATGTCCAAGTAAGGAGTCGAACAAGGACTTACGCGGTCAACGCCGCTCAATATTCATTTTCTCACCTAACTACCAGAATGAGGGTTTTTATGCTTTAGGGAAAGAATACCAGAAGTTTCATGAAGTAATATTTGCCTTATTAATTTTTTTTTTAAATATTGTTTAGATACGGATTAGACATTATTTCACGAAAATTTTGGTATTAAAACCTCTTAAATCACCAGAATCCCTTAAATCCCAATATTATATATTTATTTTCATATTTACTAAAACAAATGCAAACATTAGCAACACATGACTTTTTAAGTGAAATCTACGCCATAAATAGTGTGAATTCAGCAGAAATGTTCAATATCAAATGGAAGATCATTGGCGAAATTAAATAGCTCACTCTTGAAATTGGTTGTTGATCGGCTACTGTACATAGAGAGTTCCATTCTCTCGTTTATGCATTATGATAATTAAATTGATTAGAGTGTCACGAGTAGGAGAATGACTGTAATTAAAACTTAAAGGAGGCCTCATTTTGCCAGTTTGAACGTGTTCGGATCAATAGAGTACCGGGTTCTGTATCCCGTGAACACTTGGCAAAACTGGTATTTTGTCCTTTGTAGGTGCAAGTACTTAAATCAAGTAGTTTTGGAACGGTGATAAACATTTAAAAGGTTATTTTTAGTTGTTTATTTAGATACTATTTATATACTTAGATAATTAGATACATTAGATATTTAAATACTTAGTGTTTTCTACTTACTACATAAATTTAGTAAGCATTTCATACAAGCTATAGTAAAAGTGAATATAGATGAAATACATTTTAGATATATTAAAATACATTTTCGTTATTATTTTAACCCCTTCGCGACGAGCGTCTTTTACAGAATTTTTAATCTTTTACCACCGGTTTTTCAAAACAGAAATTTTCACCTAATTGAATCGCAGAAATGCTACAATTAAATAATGCAAAGCTTACAATAAAAAATAACTGGTGGGAATAATCGAGGATTCTGAGCATCGTATATGTCACGTATACGTGTCGTTCGTCCCCAAGGGGTTAAAAATGCAACATACTATAGCATGGTTTGTATTCAGGAAATCACAATGTTATGTAACGTATTTTTGTTCTACAGGTTTATAAGCATTATGATATAGTTTTGTGTATCTTAATAAGTTTATTTGTTCAATATTACAGATTTTGGTAATAAGAAATTCTGTTAGTTTTAGATGTATGTGGCTGTTGTCCACTTTTCCTACAATATGATACCTTTAAATATATAAGTAAAGCGATTGTCGTGTTTTGGGTGACTATTTATTTTGATACTTTACCATGTATTTGTGAGAGTTATGCATGATCTATTTATTATACAAGAGTATACCCTCATAATTTATTTGGGCTTTTTTTCATAGAAGTTTAAACAATTTTAATTTGGTAAACAAAGCTACTATGTAAGAATTATGCATGATATATTTATTATACAATTCTATACCCCCCCCCCAAAAAAAAAAAAAAATATATATATATATATATATATATATATGTATAGGGTCTTTTTTCATAGAAGTTTAGACAGTTTAAATTTGATAAAAAATGCTATTATGTAAAGGGATCCAACAATATGCCTGGCCGCAAATAAAGTTATTCACATTTAAAGCTGTTCTCAAATATAAAGAAGCTTCTTTTTGACAAATTTCTGAATTCATTTTTGTTCGAAAACGCATGAAATTGGCAGATGTTCTTATTCAGAAACTATGTAATCGAATGTTGTTTTCCATTTTTTTGGTAAAAACAGAATATATTTCATTAATACTGTCAAAGTTAGCATTTTAAACCGAATTCCCGAATGCGAGAGCGCGAGATAGGAGAAACACCTATCTTCACGTGACATCAATCGCTCATATCTCGGTACGTAATTCATTTATCAAAAAATGGAAAACACTATTCGATTCCAAATCGCTTCAATAGTTAGGCCTGCAAGTACCATGTATTGAGTTTAGAAATAAGTCCGTAAATGTGTCAGAAATTTCGCGTTTTTGAGCAAGGGAAATTATTATTATTTTTTTTTTTTTGAGAACCGCCTTAAGGTAACAATGTAAAAGAACGAAAAGCAAAAAGAGAACTCTCCTATTCTTTTGCAAACTTTTGTGTATTTTGTTTTTCTCAACAATCAACTATTAAAATATATTCTTCAAAACTGTATGGGATAAAAATTATTCCGATTACAGTATATTGACTTCAATATTTTTTTATTAAAACAACAGCTATTTCACTTTCCAAATAAAATCTACGCAATAAAAATAAGGTAAGTTTAGCAGAATGCTCAATATTACGCCCCAGATGGTCGACGAAATTACATAATTTACAGTTTCAATTCGAAGATGATCGACGAGTATATGCATACAGAGATCCATTGCAGCGTTTATATATATGGTAATTAAATTAATTAGAGTGTCACGGCTAGGAGGATGGGATGACCTTAATTAAGTCGTAAAATATACATTATTTTATCAATTTGAATGTTTTTGAATCAATAGAATGACGGGCTTTGTATCCCGTGAACATTTGGTAAAACTGGTATTTCGCTGTGACAGACTCACTTAGATAGGAAGTGGTTTGCTGACAGAAGTACTTAAATCAAGTAATTTTAAAACGGTGACAAACGCTTAATATGTTTACTTTTCGCTGCCGATTATATCAAGATACTCAGTATTTTCTTCTGGCTACATAAATGTAGTAAGCATTTTATACAAATTATATTAAAAGCGAACATAGATGGAACTTTTCACAGACATAAAATTGATATTTTAAAAATGCAGTGTAGAATAGGATGGTTTGTATGACGGAAATCACCATTCAAATGTTATTATATTTCAAATAAAGTGGAGAGTCAAAATACGTCCATTCGAATTAACTTTTAAATATACACTAAAAACACTTTTTATTTTGTTTAAAAGACATCAACATAAACCTTAAAGATGTTAAAATTTAAAATTTACATGTTTCGATTTGTTCATCAAATCGTCATCAGAATATACACAAACCAGAAATGCAATGTACATAAAAAACGAGAGATTAAATTAATTAAAAACCAGAGAGGCGTTGTACCTTCTTTCACATAGTGACTGTTCAGACTCTCTGGTTTTTAATTAATTTAATCTCTTGTTTTTTATATACATTGTATTTGTGGTTTGTGTATATTCTGATGACGATTTGATGAACAAATCGAAACATGTAAATTTTAAATTTTAACATCTTTAATGTTTATGTTGACGTCTTTTAAGCAAAATAAAAAGTGTTTTTAGTGTATATTTAAAAGGAAATCACAATGTTATATAATGTATTTATATTCTGCAGGTTCATAAATATTATGATGCACTTTTGTGTTTACTTGTAAGTCTATTTTGTTTAATTGTTGTTGTTAATTAATTTTTATTTAATTTATTATATAGATATTAGATGAAAATGAAATGAAAGTCCTGTTAGTATTTTATGTAAATTGGCGATTGTACAGTACCCCTTCCACCTCAAAAATAAGTAAAAATAAATAAATAATCAATTACGGCTATAATTCGAGTACTAATTAGTGAAAAAGTAAACAAAAAGGGCCGTTTTAATCCGTATGAAGTTCTTTATAATCGTATTTTGTTTACTTTATTATGAGCGGTGGTCTACATGAGAAGTCAACGCGCCAACTTTGATTTTTCAAACAGTAACATCCATTTTTGACATCATATTTTAGTTTTTTCTGATCAAGAAAGTCCGGAAAAGGTATTGAATGCCACTTCACAAATCCCCGAAAATAATAAATCACTTCGAGAGTTACAAAACTTTACGATGGGAGAGCGATTAGAATAAAATAAATGATCAGGAGCCAAATAAATTTCTAGATACAAGTGAAGATTAAAATAGTTTATTGAAAAGTAATAGAAAATAACAGTTCGTGTATACCCTTGATATTGTCCATCATGGTTTAAATACTAATACAGCTTAAAAAATCCCTGACGGCTCGGCCTACAGGCACAGGTAGATTTCGAAGACGCAGACCGTGGGGCGCCTGTTTGTCGGGAATTGCGGAAGAAATGACCTTTTTACGATGATGCGGCAGTTGGAACCGCCTACTTCGAAACCTAACTTGTTTGCAAGCGGAATCGGCAGGGATTTTTTTGTGTTTAGTTTTTTTTTTTTTTGCTATAACGGTTGGTCCTATAAAAAACTTGTAAATATAAAAGTTTTAAATAATATTAAGAGGATTAATAATAAATTTAAGCGGATTTGAAATCTTGAGAATTGGCGAAGTTATGAATTTTTTTCTTTTAAACCCCCCTCCCCCCCCCCTTAAGGCAATTTTTAATTATATCAAAAATCTGTCATACATAAATTTTCGGCCCTTCTCCTAGAAGTAATAATAACTTCAAACGGATTCGATACGTATCATAAGTAAGAAATTATGGGTTTTTTTCTGTTTTCACAAAAAGCCCCCCCATCCCCCCCCCCCCTTGGTTCGATTTTGTCCATTAACGAACTTGACCGAGATTTTATGCCCCTTGATTTTATGTATCAGTTTCGAAAAGATGTGGGAGTTGGAACCGCCTACTTCGAAAAATAACTTGTTTGCAGGCGGAGCCGGCAGGGATTTTTTTTGTTTTTAATTTTTTTTTGCTATAACGGTTGGTCCTATAAAAAACTTGTCAATATAAAAGTTTTAGATAATATTAAGAGGATTAATAATAAATTTACGCAAATTTGATATCTTGTGAACTGACGAAGCTATGATTTTTTTTCTCTTAAAACCCCCCTTTTTTCCCCCCCTTGGGACCATTTTTAATTATATCAAAAATCTGTCATACATACATTTTCGACCCTTCTCCTAGAAGTAATAATAACTTTAAACGGATTCGATACGTATCATAATTAAGAAATTATGGGGGTTTTCTGTTTTCACAAAAAGCCCCCCCACCCTCCCCCCCTTGGTTCGATTTTGCCCATTAACGAACTTGACCGAGATTTTATGCCCCTTGATTTTATGTATCAGTTTGTAAAAGATTAATGCAGAATTTTTCCAGTTATCGTGGTCAGAAAAAAGTGACATAGATAGATAGATAGATAGATATATAAAGTTTTGAACTGGGGGTGGTTTTGGGTTCTGGGAGTCATGATCGGCGTAGATCTGCAAAAATTTTTCAAAATTTCCAACTTAGGTGAGAATGTAATAGGTAGTATTTCTTACGAAATCTACCTAAAAAGCAAGTAATTTTGATCCACTATTTTTTTCTTTTTCGATTTTTCGCAAATGATATTTTAAAAAAGATTTACACGCAGATGTTTGCCTTGCCGACCCATGATAAGTGCTAAAGAACTTCATTCAACTGTGCCGCCGATGCCTGTAAATGTTGTTTTACATTTTGTTCAGTATATATGCCGTCAAATGTGCCGATGCCTGTAAATGTTGTTTTACATTTTGTTCAGTATATATGCCGTCAAATGTGCCGATGCCTGTAAATGTTGTTTTACATTTTGTTCAGTATATATGCCGTCAAATGTGCCGATGCCTGTAAATGTTGTTTTACATTTTGTTCAGTATATATGCCGTCAAATGTGCCGATGCCTGTAAATGTTGTTTTACCTTTCGTTCAGTATGTTTGCCGTCAAATGTGCTGACACGTAGTAGCTCATCGTAGGTTTTTGAAATTTTTAATTCCTAATAATTTATCTGTATATACAAGATCGCTCCTGCGACTATTATTTAAAATCTTTTCACTACTGAGTAGTTGATTTTTAAAGTGGGGTAGGTCCATTTTGCAGGAAAAAAATTAATTAAAGCAAAATCTTATTACAAATTAACATAAAATTTATATTTTACACAAATTCATAATACATATCTTTTAATATCAGTATACATTTGTTACTAGTAATTAATTTTTAATTTTTATTTTTTTTTTTAAAAATTCAAAAAAATGCATAAAAAATTATAAATTGAAAAAGTTGTTTCCGTTAAGTGTTAGATTGTGACACAAGGATTCCGGAACATTTTTTGTTTTGGCTTTATCTTACAAAATGGCAGAGATATGGCAGTGGTTCTAGGGTGGCTGACATTTTGAAACAATCTGATTTTTGTTATGCTGTAATTCTCATGCTGAAATTCGCATTCAAATTCACTATTAACCCTTTCGCGACGAGCGTCCTTTACAGAATTTTTAATCTTTTACCACTGGTTTTTCAAAGCAGAAATTTTCGCCTAATTGAATCGCAGAAATGCTAGGATTAAATAAGACAAAGCTTACAATAAAAATTAACTGGTGGGAATAATGAAGGATTCTGAGCATCTTATGCGTCATGTATACGTGTCGCTCGTCCCCACAAGGGGTTAATGAAAACGGGGATTGAATTTTTTATAATAGAGTTCTAAGCAATTTGGCTTCGGGTGTTTCAGTAAAATGAATTGGATTTTTAAAAACATGGACTATGAAAGCTACCTTTTTCTCCCGGTACAGGCCGGAAGGGCTTTTTTTTTTTTTTTTTTTCTGTGTAGGACATACTTTGTTGAAATCCATCCCCAACTTTATCCAGGATATCCACTGAATTCATTATTTATTAAATTGGTTTTAAATGGGTACTATTTAGAAGCATTCAACACAAAAATAATATTTATATGAGTTTCGCTTTTAATTTTTTAGGATTTCATACTTAAAAAGTAAAAACGGAACCATTATAAGTTCACTCGTATGTGTCTGTCTCTTCGTCTGTCACAGAAGTTTTCTTTGAAAATCATGGAGCGTGGAAAGTTCAAACTTGTCAACGTTATAAAGGCTATCGACCCACATATTTACAGATTATTAGCCATTCACAAATATGTCTATGAAAAATTTAGGGGGCTAACGATGTTACTTAAATGTTTGTATATTGTGTGGGCATATCGTTCGAAAGATCTCGTAACACCGAATTATAAAATATATTTGTTTTAATTAGATATTATATTTTCAGAGATATCGTCGAAAATACATTGTAAAAATATCTCCCCCCCCCCCACTATTTTCGAATCTCCTGAAACTAAAGTTATGAAAAAATTAGGGGTACTAGGAGTTTATTTAAACCTTACAGGAAAACTAAACTATAGCGATTATCCTAGGTCACATAATTTTTGAGAAAATCACATTTTTCCATTACATACAAACTTTACTGTGCGGGCGCTCAGCAGGGGAGTTAAGGGGAGCTCGAGGTATACATCGACGTGCGTGCGCGGTAGCATATTATTACTGCTTATTTTACTGTTTATTATTCATATTTTACGGTATACTACTGGGAGCTGGGGTGTCAGTATTATACCGTAAAATCAACAGGTTTTTTTTTGCAGTGTAGTTGTTATTTCTATTTAAAATTTAACTCAGCAGATGAGCAAATGTTGCTTACTGCTTAAAAATAGTGTGAATATATTTACATACCACATTGCATAAATGGAATATAAAATACAGATTGTCCATACATTATTGTTGGCCTTTTCTTACCTCACAATTTTCGAATTAAAAACATAATGAGAAATATTACATATTCGTAAAGTACAACTATTTTTTTTTTTAATAACACAAACAAAATTGCATATACGTGAAGTTGCAATTCAAAAACGTTATTGATGAAATAACGATTAGAATCAAATAATAATTAATATTAAAATTTTTATCAATTTTATTAAAAGGTTATTAATGAATTATGACACAAAGTTAGTTTGTTTTGAAGATCCACAAAACACACTTTACTTTCTTTTGTGCACGGGCCATTTTGAAATCTCACGAAGCCTTCCACAATGCAATGAAACTAGAGGTGCCGCATAAATTGGCTGAGGATACTTTACTTTGTTTGCGTTATAAAAAGAAAATATTTACAGTTGTATTTTACGAATATTTAATAATATTTTTCGTCATGTTCTCAAATCAAAAGTTATGAGGTAAGGAAATCCCAACAATAATTTATGGACACCTTGTATTATGACTGATTATGCGTAAACTTTAATACTTTATTTTAAGAACTCTGCTGCAATTTACAATATCATATTAGAGATTCTAATACAGAATTTATTTATGATGGAATTACATACAGGGGATTTCACACTGAATCCCATTCATACGAGTAATACCTTATAGAACGTAGAATTTTCAGATAACTACAGCATATTTTACTATTGATAACAACAAGTGACCAACAATTGCAAAGAATGAAAGAAAAACAGATTTAAACTTGGGAATAATCGTTTTTATTTTATTTTTAATTTAAAGTTTCCAAAACAGGGAACTTAAAAAAATAGATTCATCACTTGGAAATATTCAATGGTTTTTAATTTAATTAAAAAATATATTTGTTTCATTACATCGCATCCTTACTTTAACTTATAATACGAAAAATTACATTTATTTACTCACGATAGTGGATGGGGAATGAAATCTTGATGGATAAATTATTTTACTATTTTTAAAATATTTTCTCAAAAGGTTCTATATTATGTAGTTTGGCTAAAGCTGTAGTTTTCCAATTCGGCAAATTTATTTCTTATCTTCAAAAATGATGAAACTACAGAACAAAGAGAGCATATGCAATGAATTAGCGATTCTTTGATTAATCTAGAATTTGACGCGATATGCTTTATAAATTAAAAATAAGATAAAATAAATCACGTTTATAAATGTTCCTTTTTATAAAAACACCTGCTTTCATAATGAATGATATCTTGTGATGTTTGTTTACCAAATACATATTTCAATTATTTTTGCAAAAATAGTTTATTTATCATTACAGATCTTGAGAATGTCACCGTTATGCGCGTATGGAACTAGTCAGTTTGTTTATTAAAAGGTTTTTAAGCCTTTGCCTTTACGGTAATCACTTTTGGCGAATGTATTTTATTTTAAAAATTTGTAGTTATTTGGGAACACAGAAGAAAGAAATGGAACACATCACTTACCCCAAAACTAAATTAGTGACTCGTGAACACAAGACATATGGAATTATAGTAACAATTGATTATTTTTCTTTTACAAATTTAATATGTGCAAAAATCAATTTCAAAATAGGAACATCATTTTCTTGCAATACTACTTTCAAACTACATAAAAATGATAAACGGTTTTGTAAAAATGTATTGACTTTATTTTAAAGTCTGCAAAAATAGCTAAGAAAGAACTAAATTCATTAACATTAAGCAATTGTTTTACAAAATATTTAATTTCTCACCAGTTGTGTGCTTAATCGTATTACTCCTTTTATTGAATGACTTTGTATTTACGTGTAATCGTTATTAAGTGTTTGGCACGCTTTCAAACGATAAATATTTCTGACTGAAAATTATTGGAATAATCGGAAAAATAATTATCAAACAGTTTGTGTAGAGAAATTTTTGTAAATATACAGAATACATATCGTTTAAAATATAAAAGCTGTGATTTAAAGGATTTTTTTAATATAAATTAACAACAAACTTACGTTCTTTTCTAAGATTGTTGCAATTTACTTAAAATAATCAACAATTTTATATATTGTATTTTCGAAATACAATTTATTATGAAATATATTATCTGTATTTGCTTCTACTATAATTTATACTGAATACTCATTCTTACTATATTTATGTAGAAAGCAAAATTACTTTCTAAGAAGTTTTTAAACATGAATAACTAATAATACCTATATATATATTTCTCTTACGTGGCGCGGAAATAAGGCTGAATTTCTAGTTTATCGTTTGGCAACAACCGTAGTTTCCAGAGCTCAGCTTCTACCTCCAATGTCGCGGCCATTGTGAGAACAGTGAAACTTAAACTAGCAATTATTAAAAATAAAATAACATGTACGTAATCCAAAGTGTTTGAGGTGATTCCTCATTTTAATTATGAGTAATATCGTTAATTCCATATGAATTCTCAACTCTTATTTAGACTCTATTTACGAATTTCACTCACACGAAAATCGCAGATAATAAAAATATCAACTGTCTAGATTGCACCTGCTGCTATCTGTCGCTGTCTTGATGAAGTAAAAAATAATTTATTTTGCAAAAATCTGTAATCAATTAGAATAGTAAAATGTCGAACGAAATTTAAACAATGATTGATGATATATATAAACTATCTTTCTATCACGTAGTGTTTTTTTAAATGAATTTAAGTCGTGCTGTACAATATTATAGGTGCAATGAGTTTTAAACTAATTGTGTTTCCAAGATCATTTTTCAATAGTATTTAAATGATTTATGCCCATTGGTAGCACCAATATAAATGCCTTTTTAATTGTGTTTTCATCTATGTTTTCAATGACTTTTTCTACATTAAAAAAATTGTCAATTTCATATGTTAAAATGATTTATGGTAGTACTCATTCCGGCTAGAATTGCTTGGGACCGCGTAGCGGTCCTAATGTGAATTGCTTCGCAGTTCACAGGGGTTGGCGAGCGTTAGTGAGTAGGGGGCTGAGCCCCCTGGTATTAACATAAACAACTAAAAATATACTCTTAAGTGCTTATCGTTTTAAAACTACTTGATTAAAGAGTGTTTTCACACATAAAGTATTTTCCATTTAAATGAACCTATCACGGCAAAGTATTTGATTTGTCTAGTGTTCAAATATACCACAGGATACAAAACCCGTTACTCTATTGATTCAAACACGTTTCGAATTGTCAACATAGTGCATCCTTTACGTCTTAAATGAAGTTGTCCGCCCATTTGTGACACACTAATCAATTTAATTACCATATGTAATAAACGATTGAACGGGAATTTAATGAATGAACTATTTAATTACGTCAGCCTTCTATTCACTGTAGAAAAACACAAATGTTTCTTTATTTACGAAAAAGTATATAATCACGTATGAAGATATACAATAACCTCTTCCGAGTTACCCACGACTCCGAAATGCGTTCTTTATCTTTAGAAACTTCAGAAACTAGTATATTTTTGAAAATTTTCTCTTTGTTCTTTTCCGCCACTTTTTTTTAGTCGTGGCACTTGCGGAATTTTTCTCAACTTGCCAGTAAAAAAACTCGAAATTAAACTTTTAAAAAACAAGAATGAATAATTATGCGTCAAGCATAGATTATGAAACACTTTCCGACCCATCCAGAATACTTTAACAAAATTTTACCGATTAATAATGTGAAAGTTGATGTCTAAATAAACAATTTAAAAAAAAACGCACAACAAATTTGAAAACCCAATTTCAGTAATTATCATCAATAGTCTGAAAAATAACCGAATTATTTTATGCAGCTCTGTATAGGATGTATAGATATGTATATATATATACTACATAGTATGCTAAAATTTAGTTCAGTTAGGAAATGCATAGCACAGTTAAAAATTCTCCTTCTGCAATTTAAGTCAATAAACCTAAATGTATTCGATATATTTTGTGCTGTCCTGTATATGATATATAGCATGTGTATATAATACACACCAAGTAATATGTAAAAAAAATAGTTAAATTTAAAAATGCGTACCACAACTCAAAACGCTCTTCCATCAATTATTGTTCACAGACAGTACTTTAACCGAATTCTTTTGTGTGTCCCTGTAAATGAACGATGAATGCTATACCCACCATATTCTTATAGTAGGCCTCATGTAGCGCTTCTCAGTAGTGATACATAACAATTTCAATATGTTTGAAATGGTGTAACATCATTAAAATGCACCACAAATGATTTTTCCCCATAGACCGTAATGTAACGGAATTCTTTTGAGTGTCCCTGTAACTGAACTATAAACGCTACACACTTCATTTTCAATATTGAACAAGCCTTAGTAAACAACAATATCATATATCAATTGCATGACAATCCGAATATATTTACGTGAGCTATAGCACGGATAGATGACAGACAGACAGACAAACATACCGAATTCATAAACACTTTTCAACTTTGTTGGGAAGTGTTAAAAGTTAAAAGATTTACATATAAGATAGGAATCAAATATACGAAATGCACTATCACATACCTGCATTGCTGTTGTGTAACCACATAAAAACGATAAATGATTTCATAAAGATTTATCGTTTTTATTTTAAAGTCGGCAAAAGTAAATAAGAAAGAACTGAATTAATTAACATTAATTAAGCAAGTGTTTTACAAAAGATTTAATTACCCACCAGTTATGCTTAATCTGATTACTCCTTTTCTTGAAATATACTTTGTATTTACTAATAATTGTTAGTATTTGGCACGCTTTCAAAAAAGATAAATATTTCATAACTGAAAATTATTGGAATAATGGGGAAAATAATTATAAACCAGTTTCTGTAGAGGAATTTAGGTAAATATACAGAATGCGTATTATTTAACAAATAAAAGCTATGATTTCAGAGATATTATTATTATTTTTTGTTTGCATGAATCAACAACAAACGGATTTTTATTCTAAGACTGATGCAGATTAATGTAATTTACTTAAAACAATCCCCACTTTTCTACATCGTCTTTTCGAAATATAAATTTATTACTATAATATATTAAATGCTCTCTCTTACTATACTTATGTAGTAAGAAGAAAAAAACTTTTAAACGTTGAAATATAACTAATAATACATAACATAAATAACTAAAAATATATTCTTAAGTGTTTATTGTTTTAAAACTACTTGATTAATAATTACTTACACTCATAAAGTATTTTCCATTTAGATGGACCTATCGCGGCGAAGTATTTGATTTGTCAAGTGTTCATAGGATACAAAACCCGTTACTCTATTGATCCAAACACATTCGAACTGTCAACATAATGCATCCTTTACGTCTTAACTAAAGTCAGCTGCCTATTTGTGACACACTAATCAATTTAATTACCATATGTAATGAACGATTAAATTGAACTCTATGTGCGCTCCTGTCTACTGTCAGTGACTTTAAAGAATAAACTATTTAATTTCGTAAACCCTCATGTAGTGTTATTGAACATTTAGTCGATTTTCCGTTTGTTTATATTGTATATTTCATCTTGCAAATTATATTTTATATAAATACCGTTTAAAAAAATAAAGAAATACTAAAAAAAAGCATACTTTAAATGAATTAAGCTTATCTATAGCATAACATTTGTGAAATGTTAAATAACAAAAAAAATTAAAGGGCGATCACTAATTTGCTAGTTAATTCGAAAATTTTCTACTTGTTCTTTTCCACTGTCTTTTAGGTAGATTTCGTAAGAAATACTACCTATTACACTCTCCCCTAAGTTGGAATTTTTGAAAAATTTTTGCAGATCTACGCCGATTATGACTCACAGAACCCAAAACCACCCCCCAGTTCAAAACTTTATCTATCTATCTATCTATGTCACTTTTTTATGGACACGATAACTGCAATAATTCTGCACAAATCTCTTCCAAACTGATACATAAAATCTCGGTCAAGTTCGTTAATGAGCAAAATCAAACCAAAGGGGGAGGGGGGGGGAAATGGGGGCTTTTCGCGAAAACAGAAAACCCCCATAATTTCTTAATTATGATACGTATCGAATCCGTTTAAAGTTATTATTACTTCTAGGAAAAGGGCCGAAAATTTATGTATGACAGATTTTTGATAACATTAAAAATCGCTCCAAGGGGAGAGGGGAAGGGAGGGGGGGTTTTAGAAAAAAAATTCATAACTTCGTCCATTCACAAGATATCAAATCCGCTTAAATTTATTATAAATCCTCGTAATATTATCTAAAACTTTTATATTGACAAGTTTTTTATAGGACCAACCCTTATAGCAAAAAAAAAAAAAAAAAAAAAAAAAAAAGACACGTTAGGTTTCGAAGTGGGTGGTTCCAACTACCGCATCATGGCAAAAAGGTCATTTCTTCCACAATTCCCAACAAACAGGCACCCTACGGTCTGCGTCTTCGAAATCTACCTGTTCCATGTAGACCGAGCCGTCAGGGATTTTTTTTTAGTTGTGGCGCTTGCGGATTTTCTCACAACTTTCCAGTACGAAAACTCCAAAGGAAAATATTAGAAATGTAGTTTGTTGTAGCCTTCACAAAACATTCTTCTATATAAATCAAATAATTTAAATAGTACAAGAAATCATATCGATTCAGCAAATAGGTTTTTTGCCACAATGTCCCATATTCAGGATTCAAAGCGTGAAGTTTCGTTGAATTCCATACATTTGAACTGCTGAAATAAGTATTGCAAATTTCGAACAAAAAAATCGAATTTAGAAACTCTCTATTAGATCAGCGCTTCCCAATCTTTTTTCTCTTACGTACCCCTTGCTCAGATTTCTCATTTATTCGTACCCCACATAAACCCGCTCCAAATATTTTTGTTTTCGTTCATTTGTAATGTTCTTAAGCTAGTTTACAATGTTAGATGCAATTCTCTTCACATTTGCAATTTTGAACCACTTATCCATTTTGAACTACAATATCAACATAAAGTCACTCAAAACACTAAATATTATCTAGAAATTTCAAATTAAGCTCGCATAAAGAAGGGATGGAGCTACATCCATTAATTAATCCGCATTAATGAGCTTATGCTAATGCTGACTAGTTGAACACTAAAATGATGACCTGCTTTCAAAATGGGTTTAAATGAAATCGTCGATACCAGAAGCCCCGATAAATTTCATGTTTATTATAAATATTTCTGGAATTACTAGAAATAAAAGAACAACAAAATAAAAGGAGGCACACATGTGGAATCGAAAGATGTTAATTAGGAGTGGGCGGAGATAATGGCAACAAATAATTAACCAATTACTAATTTTAGGCATTTTCCATCATTTTATGCATATAGCATTTAATTTTACACAAGTCTTTCTTTGTAAACGAAAAGTTTAGAGTTTTGTTTTTCAGTTTTTATTTTCATTTTCATTGTTTTCGTTATCCGCCATTACCAATGTTATTTCCACGTACCCCCAGGGGTCGCTGTCTTAGATAACTGCAACCAAAATTGCATGACAATCTATTCCTATCATGAGGATTCTAAATCTGATGTTTTGTTGAATTCGGCGCACATAAACTGGAGATATAAGCATAACATAAATCGAACAAATCATCTATTTGCGTACCCCCCTCTTGGGGGATTTTGCTCAAAACGTTGCAGCAAAAAGTAGTTCACATAAGGATAGAACACAATAAAAAATTTCATGCTATTCTTTGCAGTAGTTCGTGAGCTAAAGCGTCCAATGACTTTGTGCCAATCAGGTGGTTAATAATAGTTCAATTATCCACTCCACATTGTCCTGTTACCGCGGTTTCCCTGCATTATAAACCATTTATGCGCCATTTTTCTGGAAACGTACAAAACGATGTTACTGTGTTACTTTAACAAAATCATTTTGATTGGTAAAGATATCATACAAGTTGAAAATTTTCCAACTGATTGAAAAAGTGTGGTCTACCGGTCGGGACATTTTTTTTCACACAATTGAAAAAAATTTCAACTTGTATCGTGTCACAAAATATTTATTAAAATGGTATTTGCAATTAAACCTCGTATGTTATAGGCATCACAAAACTTTCTTCTACATAGATCAAGTTAATTAAATGATTTAAATGTCCCCCTCTTAGATATGCAACCAAAATTGCATGACAAGCTACTCTTATCATGAGGATTCTAAATTTGATGTTTTGTTGAATTCTGCGCACATAAACTGGAGATATAAGCATCACATAAATCGAGCAAATCATCGATTTGCGGCAACTCCCTCTCTGGAGATTTTGCCCCAAAAAGCAGTCAGCACCAGTTCACTTTAAGGATAGAGCTTCGCATGAAATTTCATCCTATTCTACGCAGTAGTTCGTAAGTTAAAGCGCCCAATGAATTTGTGCCAATTATGTGGCTAATAAAAGTTGAATTAACCAATCGACATTGGCCAGCAGGTCCCAGTTGAATTTGGGTTTATTCCGCCGGAAGGATCCTTTATGATAGTGGTTTTTGTGCCATTTTCCTTATTGTATCATCAGAAAGTGTACGAATTTGCGCAAAGAATTGAACCAAACTTCATATGGACGTCAAGTCACAGTTAAAAATGGAAATATTCCTCTAGAAAGGGACGATTTGATTGCGATTTTTGCTACTTTTGGCAGTATTAGTGTACAAGTTATGAATATTTTTCAGCGAAATTTTATATTTAGATGTAATATCATAGGCCAAGGTTTGGATAAAATTTTGGAGAAATTAGGCCTGAAAGTGGCGTTGTGATAACGAATTTTGAAGTATTAACATGTATGAAATAGAAGAAAGTTTTGAGATTGGCATATACGTTTGGTTTTTTCGGACAAATCAGTGGCGAAACGTATTAGTTATAAGATTAATGGAGACACTTAAAACCATCCGTAATATTCTATTTTAGTGTTTAAAAAAAAAAAATTGTAACGTTATATTTTAGAAATAGATTCTTAATGGGGAATTTATTATTCTATATTCGCCTTTACTATAATCTATACTAAATGCTCTAAGTATCTAAATGCTAAGTATCTAAATCAACAACTAAAAATAACCTTTTAAGTGTTTATCACCGTCTCAAAACTACTTGATTTAAGTACTTCCACCAACAAAACACTTCCTATATAAATGAACCTGTCACAGCAAAATATCAGTTTTGCCAAATGTTCACGGGATACAAAACCGGGTACTCTATTGAACCGAATACGTTCAGATTGGCAAACTAAGGCATCTTTTAAGTTTTAATTAAAGTCATTCTCCTACTCGTGACACCCTAATTAATTTAATTTATATATGCATGAATGAGTGAATGGGACAACCAATTTAAAGTGTGAACTATTTAATTTCGTCAACTATCTTTCACGTGATATTGAACATTCTGTCGAATTTATGTAACTTATATTGTATTATTCCATAACGTAAATCATACTATCATAAGTATTTTTTTTTAAATAAAGAAATAAATTACCAAAAGTTAATATACTTTAAATCTAAAATCTGTAACTTATTTTTTTTAACAAACCGGCGAGAAAACGTGTTAGTTATAAGATTGATGCAGACACTAAAAACAATAATATTATATTTTTAGCATTTTTTAATGCTATAATGTTATATTTTAGAAATTAAAACTTAATGTTAAATATATTGTTCTATATTCACTTTTCTATAATCTATACTAAATACATTAAGTATCTAAATACAAAGCATCTAAATCAACAACTAAAAATAACCAATAAAAGAATACCATTATTGACGGTCAGGCATATTTTTTTATCCTCTTACGTAATAGCGTTTTTTACCAAATTTAAATCGTGTAAACTTCTATGAAAAAAAGCCCAAATAAATTTTCTCTGTATAGGGAGACTTGGGAGACTTGATCCCTTTTTCAGTTTTTAATTTTTATTTTAGAAAAAACAAAAATTTTTAAAAATGTTTCCAGTTATTATTAAAGGTTTGTGTGTCTTTAATGTTGCAGTAACTTTTTTTTTTTTGAAAAACCATTTTAAAATAAATATAAATTATTTTCCAAAAAAAGAAGAAAAGGATCAAGTCTCCCCAATTACAGGGAGACTTGATCCCTTTCCAAGGGAGACTTGATAATTGAAACAGATGCATTGAAATAATTCAAATTAAGTTGTAGAAATCAAATTTATTGTTGACTAACATGTAAAAAAGGGAGAAAAACACACAAAAAATTCTACATTTGGTAAAAATCACTTTTTTATATGAATGATTATTATTGCTAAAATTAATGATCAAAAAACATTTTCAAAGCTTTAAAAGTCAAACGTAAATGTTAAAATTGTTGCAGTTTGAAGAGTTCCACCAAGCATGACTGGCTTAGGTACTTTTTTGACAATGTTCGTCATTGCCCACAACACTAATGTCAACATTTTCTGGATAAATAAGTTGGTCGGAATTAAGTCCTCTTTTTCTTAGAAAATTGATTTTATATTCAGATGATGAAATCTTCTTTACAATTTTTCGAAATGCCTAATTTTCTTCTTTCCCAGAAATCGCACAATGACAAAGACACTTTCATCAATTGACAAATTTTGTGGATCTTCGATAATTTCACCAGAATGCTCATCAAGTGTATCGGGCTCGGTTGAATCATAAACGCTACAACTGCTCTCACTTTCTGCAAAATTCGGGGCTTTCATTTTTAGTGATTTTACTTTTCTTTCTTAAGATGTGTCTTGATTTATGTGTCTTATTCAGTCGGCGATCTTGTATTTCTTCTTCACTCTGTCTTTTAGTTGGCGTGTTTGTTAAAATTTTTGAAGATCCTTTATTTTCCCGTTATGGGTAATTAAACTTTAGGGAAGGCTTGTATGTCGTCTGGAGTCACTATGTTTCGTTAAACTGTAATTGTATTACTGCTTGTTGGGGTTAAGGGTTGATCTGCGACGAAAGATGATAACAAATCATCGTTTGAAAAAATATTCCTGTTTAAGGGATATATGCCAGTGATTTTAAATCCATTTATTATGTTAGATGGCATCATGGCTTTAGGATAGGCAATTCAGCAATTCGATAAATTGTTATTATTTGAGCAGGATGATTAGTGTGTATAGGAGTAAGTGCATGATCTAATTTACTTGATGTTTTTAAATATACACACAAAAGATCATCATTAACTGAAAATATTTGGTAGTGCTTATAATTTGATTCATAAGAAATGTCACTTTCTTGAGATTTTTGTATTCTCACATAACGTTTTACAGTCATCACATTTATATGAATGTATTTTGCTGCACTTTTAAAACTGGATCCATCTATTACAACCTTCACTGTTGCCTGCAAGTCTGCAACATTGATGCTTTTTCTGAGTTGAACACGTCTTTAGGTTTATAAATACGTGGCATGACTGTAAAAATTAAAGATAAATAAAGAGTTAATCACTGCAATAAAATGAACCCCTATTGCTCAAATTAAACTTTTAGCTCAATATATATATATGGACATGGGGTGTTTAAGACTTAGTTACATAACTTATATTAAATGGAATTATACCTTTCTAATTTATAAATAGGTTTCTGACTTAAAAATAATCCAAAAGTAACAACAAAACAAACCTTGCACAGTCACCATGTGCTTAATAACCATCATGTGCAGCCATATGGTAACTTTCTATCTTTGTCAACCATCCAGAATCAAGATAACTATAGTGTAACTAATATTGATATTGTCTAAATGTGACTTGAAAGTCACACTTAGCAGTAGGAATTAATAAAATTTAACTTTAATTTAGCTTAACTTTGGGGACACTTGATCCCCAGGATCAAGTCTCCCTATTATGGGGATCATGTGTCCCTAATGTGCATGTGTTGGAAAAATAATTGTTAAATCAAAAGTAAAGAAACTGTATTGGAATTAAATAATGACATTTAAGCAGTAATGAATGTTAGTAAATTATATCAATCAACTTAAGTAATTAAGTTATATTTAGCAAAAAATAAGAAACATAAACTACCTACTGAAAAAGAAGTTTGATAGTAAGAAATCAGATATTCCTTTCTTACAACAAAAATAAAAATGGGTGAATGAAATTCTGCTATCAGATCTGTTGATAAGGAAGCATTTTAGCAGTGTTCCCGGTTTCAGAGACTTCATTGTATTTTTTTCCTGGTTTTAGACCTAGGGATCAAGTCTCCCTAGAGATCAACTCTTCGAAGTCCCCCCTCTCTCTACGAAGTTACTCTTCTATAATAGATTTTAAACTGTTCCATGCATAATTTATATTCTCACAAATACATAATAAAATATTTAAATAAATAGACCCCCAAATCAGCTTCACTTACATATTTAAACATATCATATTGTAGGGAAATTGTACAATGACACTTACATAAAAAAGGGACTTTCTTATTAACCAATATCTGTAATATTGAACAAAATAGCTTTATTAAGGTACTCAAAAGTCATCATGATTTTTATAAAACGGTAGAATATAAATACAATATCGAACATTGTGATTTCCTTAATAAAAAACATGCTATTCTACATTACATTTTTAAAATACAAATGTATAATAATATACCTGAAATGTATACCATTATTCAGCTTTACTATATGTAATTTGTATGAAATGCTTACTATAGAGTTATGTAGTAAGCACAAGCAGAAAATACTAAGTATCTAAATATCTAATGTATCTAGATATCTAAGTATATAAACATAATCTAAAAATAATCTTTTAAGTTTTTATCACTGTTTCAAAACTACTTGATTAAAGTACTTTTCAAAGCACTTCCTATTTAAACGGAACTATCGCAACTAAATAGCAGTTTTGCCAAGTGTTCACGGGATACAAAACTCGGTACTCTATTGATCCGAACACGTTCAAACAGGCAAAATAACACCATCCTTTTCCGTCTAAATTAAAGTTATCCTCCTCCTTATGGCACTCTAATCAATTTAATTTATATATGCATGAACGAGCGAATGAAACAACCAATTTAAAGACTGAACTATTTAATTTCGTCAACTATCGTTCACGTGATATTGAATATTCAGTCGAATTTCTGTACCTGATTATATTGTTATTATCCCATAACGTAAACCATATTATAATAAAATACTTTTCTTCTTTATAAATAAATAAATTATCAAAAGTTAATATATTTTAAATCTAAAATCTGTGATTTAAAGATATTTTAACCATTTAGAAAATGGTTGTTGTTTTCGGTCGAGAATGGACCTCTTGATGCTTGCAATTTATTATTTTAACCGTTTTTAAAGAAATTCTGTAACTTTAGAAGAATTTTTTAAGCGTTTTTAACGAAATTCTGTAATTTTAGAAGAATGTTCCTTTGAACAGGCAATAGAAATGCATAAAATCGTTACAAAAATGTTAAAGTTACAAAAAGGATAAATGCAAACTATCAGATATGAAAAAAGCCGAATTCAAAAATTGACGTCGGATGAGAAATCGTCTTATAAAGCAAAAAACGTGATCTTGAACTTTAATTTCCTCAAAATACCTTTAGCTCAGACATCAATCTAAACAAGAGTTAAAGTTATTGTAGGAAGTACCCGATAAAATATTTTTGTGTCTGTTTTCATTAATATATTGTAAATTTGGTACTTTCGTGTTGTAGCAGCCCCCAAGAATAAATCGCCAAGCGTCCAAGATTTATCACCAAATTATAAAGCATGTATGGCATTATAATAATATATGATATATATATATATATATATATATAACATTTCTTGACATATGTGGCCAAGTTATAGTCATATATGATGCATATATGATGTATATATATGACATGTGTATATTATGTATATACGACATATGAGACGTAAATAATATGTGTATAATGACGTATATGGTACATGTAGAAGTGTTTGGAATGTATATATATGCGTATAGGATGCATATATAAGCTTTGCGATTATCTTGGCGAAATCATAACTGCAACCTTGACATAATCATAATTTTGGGGGCCGCTATAACTCGAAAGTACGATAATTTTTTTTTTTTTTTAAAGCTTTCGGAACATTTTCCCAATGGTTATTGTAATTTGTTAAATTATAATTTATTATTATTATTATTATTAATACAAACCGGCGACAAAACGTGTTAATTATACGATAATACAGATTCTTAAAACAATCGTAGTGTTATATTTTATCATTATATAAAAAATATTAAGTTGCATGAAGTTTTAGCGTATTTTAGAAATAAAAACATAATGTGAAGAGTGTTATTCTATATTCGCTTTTACATCCAATACACCAAAGCTATTATACCTATACTAAATACTCTAAGTACCTAACTACTATTTAAATCAACAACTTTTAAGTGTTTATCACAGTTTCAAAAATACTTGATTTAAGTACTTCCATCCACAAAGCACATCCTATTTAAATGAACCTGTTACAGCAAAATACCAGTTTTGTCAAATGTTCACGGGATGCAAAAGTCTGTACTCTATTGATCTGTACAGTTTAAACTGGCAAAATAATGCACCCTTTACATCTTAATTAAAGTCATCCTCCTACTCGTGACACACTAATTAACTTAATTACCATATGTATGAACGAAAGAATGGAACTCTCTATGCTTAGTCGTCGACTGACAACCTATTTAAATAGTGGACTATTCAATTTAGTCAACTATCTTTACATGTGATATTGAATATTCAGCAGAATTTCTGCAAATTATTTTGAATTATTCCATTACGTAAAACATATTTCAATAAAAAGCTTTTTTTAAATAAATAAATAAATACTAGAAGTCAATATATTTTAACTGAATTTACTGAACTGCATAGTATTTTCTAAAATTTAAAATAATCAAAAAATAATTCAAAATTTTTAAAAAACTTAGACGATGATCATTATTTTTTTCAGATATTTACATTATGTTTTTTGTTCTTTTTAACACTTTCCAACCTAGTTGAAAAGTGTTTATGACTTCGGTTTGTCTGGCCGTATGACCGTTTGCCGTCTGGCCGTCCGGCCGTTTGTCCGTGCTCTAACTCCCGTAAATATACTCGGATTGCTCTGCAGTTTTTATATGTTATTGTCACTATCTATAGCATGTTCCCTATTTCAACGGAAGTGCGTAGCACTTATAGTTTTTTTATAGAGACACTCAAAAGAATTCTGTTACATTGCGGTCTATGGGGAAAAATCATTTGCGGTTTATTTAAATAATGTTTCACTATTTTAAACGCATTGAAATTTATATATATCACTAAGGTGCATTACAAGAAGCTTAATATGGAATAGGGTGTGTATAGCACTTATAGTTACTTTACAGGGACAGTCAAAAGAATTCCGTTACATTACGTCTGTGGAGAAAAATCGTCTGCGGTTTATTTAAATAATGTTTCACTATTTTAAACACATTGAAATTTATATATATCACTAAGGTGCATTACAAGAGGCTTACTACAGAATATTGTGTGTATAGCAGTCATCGTTCATTTACAGGGACACACGAAATAATTCTCTACTGTCTGTTAACAATAATTCCTGGAAGTTACTGAACGCGATTTTAAATTTAACTCACTTTTTGTCTATTACGTGGTGTGTATAAATTCTGTAAATCCTATACAGGGAAGCACAAAAGTTTGCGAACACATTTCCGTTTATTGACCGAAACTCCAGAAGGAGAATTTTGAACTGTGCTACGCGTTTACTAACTGAATTAAAATTTAGCATCCTATGTAGTATATATACAAATCTATAGATCCTATACAGGGCTGAATAAAAGTATTCGGATATTTTTCCGAATATTGTATATGTTGGAAATTCCTGAAATTATGTTTTTAAATATCTTATGCGTTTTCCAAATTGTACATTCTTAGATGTTATTAGTATTCTTTAGTATTCTTAGATGTTATCTTTCAGCTTATTAAACGGTATGATTTGTAAAATTATTTTGGAAGCGTTGGAAAGTGCTTCATAATCTATGCTTGACGCATGATTTTTCGTTCTTGTTTACTCTTTTAATTTTGGAACCAACAATATCTATGTCATTTCGCTACACTGTTAAAAAATTTGCATCAAACTGTCCAGTGATTCGACCGTTTTTATAGAAAACGGTTACATAACCGTAATTTAACTTTATTGTGTCCATAATATGGTCCGATACACTTAATAATATGTTCAAGTAACCGTTATATTTAAAAATGTGGAATGGTTGGACAGTTTGTTTCAGATTTTCAACAGTGTACTGTAAGAATTCAAAGTCAAAATTTTCAAAAAACACCGATTTACTAATAAAATGTGAATCACGCACGGTCCGCGGTATACCACATTCTTGCACTGCTGTTTCAAACAACATAAAGGTGATAATGATTCTTTAATGATTCAATTGCCTTTATTTTGGGGATGGTGAAAATAGCTAAGAAATAACTGAATTAATTACCATTAAACCTTTTTTTAAAAAACAATATAAACATATATACATTACTCAAAATTATGTTTAATCTTATTACCCCCTTTCTTGAATCGCTTTCTGTTTATTCGTAATCGTTATTAAGTGTTTGGCACGCTTTCAAAAGATAAATACTCCGTGACTAAAATTATTGGGATAATCGGAAAAATAATTATTAAACAGTTTATAGAATATACATTTAGTAAAAAATATGGATTTTTTATAAAAGCTGCGGTTTCAGAAATATTTTTTTTATACAAATTAGCGACAAAGTGATGTTAGTTCTAAGATTGATGAAGACTGACACGATTTACTCAAAATAATCCGTAAGATTCTACAATATATTTTTTATATACAAATTTAATATTAAATGCATTAATATGTGTGCTCTTTTACTATATTCTATACTAAGAACTCTTTCTTACTAGCTTCATGTGGAAATTAGAAAAAAACTAAGTTTTAAAATATTGTCAATAAATGATATTAACCTGTTAAGAGTTTATCATTTTAAAACTATTTTATTAATAAGTAGGGGAAGGTGGCCTAAAATGATACCCTTAAGGAAAAAAACTTGTGTAAAAAACTTGTGTAAAATAACGTAACTCTTTAAATAAAACTTTGGCCCTTTGCTAGTATGTTATACACTATATTTTGCATTATAAACATATTTTAATAATATTTTAAACCCAAATTGAGTAATGAAAAATATAGATTTTTTTTTAAAGTGTCCAAAGGATCATTTTACCCACACAAAACGGCAAAATGATCCTTCATTTAAAAACAAGTAATATAGAAAAAATTTAAGTCAATTCCTACTTTTTAATCATAAATACATAAAATAAACCCGTACAGCATTCATGTCCCACGTTATCTTTATTGAACATTATTTTATAATCATCGTTGCGGTATTTTATTTTTTGTTGGCATCACTCATTTGAGATAAATCTTTCATTTCATTTATGAAAACAATGGGAGAAATTTTAATCTCCCATATAAAAATTAAAATTAATTAATTAAATTTAATGAATGAATTAATATTTTAAAAAACTGTATTAACATCAATTGCCATCCAGTACAAGTTTTAAAAAAATGCATTTGAACTTGAATGGATGAATAGAAAATATTTTATTAACGATTGAAAATTCCAACAAGATATATATAGAGAGAGTGTGAGATAATAGTAGGAATTTAATAATTGTAAATTGTATTTTATCAGCAAAATAAAGGATATAAAAGTCATTATGACAGTACATAAATGTAATTCACATCTAAAAACATACTCCATTAAGTAAACCAAGTCATATTTCTGTACATGAAAGACTGTATATCTAAATAAATATGAAAGTTAGTGCCTACCTTATGGAAGATGTTATAAAAACCAATTTTTGAAAGAATTCTATTCAGACGCGTAATACTGCACTGCAAAAAATAATTGTTGATTTTACAGTATAAAACAGCGTACAGTATAAAACAACGTAGCATCTGTATACTGTAAAATACTGGCAGCGTATTACTGCTTGCACGGCAGCGTATTACTGCTTGCACGGCAGCGTATTACTGCTTATTTTACTGTTTAATACTGTTAATTTTACGGTATAATACTGGCAGCTGGGGTGCCAGTTTTATACTGTAAAATCAACAATTATTTTTTGCAGTGTGCGATCGCTTGAATGGCGCCATTGCTTCTCCTTTACTTATCACAACTAGTTTATGTGTTACCCTGTAGATAGCACGACCTGTCTGGAAGAAAACATACGTGGATCGTTTTGCCCGTTAGGAGCATTTTAGGCCACCTTCCCCTACTTCTCTCCATAAAGTATTTTCCATTTAAATGAATGAACCTATCACGGCAAAATATCTGATTTGTTAAGTGTTCACGGGATGAAAACCCGTTACTTTATTGATCCAAACACGTTCAAAATAGAAACATGAAGCATCCTTTACGTCTTATTTCAAGTCACCCACGTAGGCGTGACGCTCTAATCAATTTAATTATCAAAAGTATGAATGAGTGGATGTAACTCCTCTATGCAACTCGTCGATCGTCAATACATTTAGGGAGTAATCTATTTAATTTCGTCAATCATCTACGAACATTTCGTCGAATTTCTTTTGTTTTTAGCTCACAGGCTATCAAAGCCTGAGAGCTAATGTGCCCGCCGGTTCTGTATGTACGTATGTATGTATGTATGTACGTACGTAACGCGATAACTCTTGACAGAAATAACTGTTTTACTTCAAATTTTGTTTATAGGTTCATTGTGATAAGGCGCTTCCCTGATTAGTTTTGGGGGTTCATTGGTATAGTATAAAGGGGGGGGCGGAGGGCTAACCCCCCTTAATTTAGATAAATGGCTTTTTCATGCAGAATTGTCCGATTTTCTTCAAATTTTGTAAATAGGTTCATTGTGATAAGGCGCTTCTCTGATTAGCTATGGGAGTTCATTGGTTAATTATAAGGGGTTGAACGGGGGGATGAGCCCCCCCCCTATATATATTGTCGATTTGTTTATTTTACGAGGGGATTATTTCAAATTATTTGAAATAAGAGTATAATATACATTATATAGAGTATAATATAACATTATAATATATATATTAGTGTGAGCCTGTGAGCTCAATGCCCTCAGTTTAACTGGGCAATAAATATTAACTCGGGGGAAGTTTAACTGGGCAATTTTCTTTTTATTATTCGATATTTCATGTTATAACTCATCTGATATTTAAGATACTTTTCTTAAAATAAAGAAACACTAAAAATTACTGCATTTTAACTGAATTATGTTTATTTAGCATAGTGTTTTCTGAAACATAAATTAACACAACACAAAATCTTAGGTAACTATTAACATTTTCCCAAATGATTCCAGAATTTTCTTCTTCAATTTTGGCTCTTTTCCACTGTTTGCTTTTGGTCAATGAGATCTTAACTTCCCCTCGCCAATGTTAAACCCATGGGCGAGAAATACATTCTTATTTTTAAAATATCTCATCAGGAAATTAATTTTTTTAAGTTTCTTAAAGAAGTTTTCTTTTTTAGTTGTCAAAATATTTCTAAAATATACGCCTAATTTAATATTTTACGTGTTAAAATATTAGAGAAGTTGACGAGCTGTGAATAAGATTTTAATACTTCGAATAAAATTAAGTATATATTTTAGAAATAATTTTTCAACTGAAAAAGAAAGAGACATCCTTTAAGAGTGCTTAGAAAAAAATAAGTTAAAAATATTAATTTCCTTATGAGATATTTTTAATAATAAGAAGGAATTCGACGTCCATAGGTTTAACATTAGTGAGGAAAATTTGAGATGTGACTGATCAATATTCTTAACTGTGGCACCTGCAGAATTTCTGTAAACTTACCCGCTTACGAAAACTCTTATTACAATCACACTACGTTTGAATAGTCATATTTCGGGTAAATATCACAATTTTGCTTATTTTATTCGAAAGAATAAACAATTAACTATCCAAAACAGTTTTTATTTTCTTCTTACGATCTTTTTTCTTAAATTGGAAATGTAGGTATGGCTGTTCTTGTTTCAGCTTTCAAACAGGAAGTGCGCATCTAAGTAACTGGATGTTGCTATTTAAGGGCCTCAAGATAGAAAAAAGCTTATAATATTAATATTAAGCAAAGTAGAATGTAAAAATATGGAGAATTTAAAAATATTAAAGTAAATATTTGTAATAGATTTCTAGATATAAAAACTTCAAATGAGAATCTTCAAAAACATTATTTTCACGAACAATCAGTTTAAAAAAAAGTTTTATCTTAAAAAATTATGGTTACATTTTTATAAAACCAATTCCCTACAATTCATATGAATGAAATGAACTATCCGTTTAAATATCTGAGCATTTCTTGAAATTTTACAGCTTTTCTTATAAATTAACATGCAGAAAAAATATATGTAAAATCACCAAAGTGAAAATTTGAATGTGTATCACTAGAGAAGTTTTTATTTTATGGCTTAGGTTGTAATTCATTACATTCCTGTTGTCTCAAATAATATATTTTCTGGAAAAAAAACTTTCGTTATTTTTATCGTGAGGGCATTTACAGTAAGTTATAAATACTGCGTTTTTCTTTTTTTTTTCATTAAAATTTCAGAAATTAAAAATAAATTGTATTAGAACAGTTTATTTAACAAATGAATTTTTTTTTTATGTTCTAATTTATTTGAAACAACCAATATTATACTCATTTTTGCTTCATTTAAAAAATGGATGTCAAACGTAGTGAGATACTTACGTAAACGTAGTGGGATAGTCAGTCTTTAAAAAATTGATTTATGCATACGATGCGATTCAAACACGAAACTTGCATTATAACAGAATTAGAACCGCCACTGTCAAACCATATAAATCGATAAAAGATTTTATAGTGATTAATCACCTTTATTTTAAAGTTGATAAAAATCGCTAATAAATAACATAATTCTTTATCATTAGGCAATTATTTTACAAAAGATTTAGTTACTGACAATTATGTTCAATCGAATGTTTCCCTTTCTTAAATTACTTTGTGTTTACTCATAATCGTTATTAAATGTTTGGCACGCTTTCAAAAGATAAATATTTCGTGACTGAAAATTTTTGTGATAATCGGAAGAATAATTATTAGGTTGTTCGTTTGGAAAAATTCGGGTAAAAATAAAGAACGTGGATTCTTTTACAGATAAAAAAGGGTGATTTGACAAATTCTTTTTAATAAACAAACCAACGACAAACTGATGTTACTTCGAAGACTTTATAACTTACGACATATTTGCTTATCTGTTAAGTTATTGCTTGAGTCTGGAAAAATAATCACACGCATTTTCTGCACGCATTTTCTATAGTAAATTATTATTATTATTATTATTATTATTTACAAAACTAATGGATTACTTTTAATTGAAATATTTTATCTTTACTAACAATCTAATTAAAATTTCTTTAAAAATATGCAATTTTTTGTGTATGCTAAAGCAATGTGAATCAAAATATAAAAAATTGAAACTTTTGGTAACACCCAGATGAATAGATAAAAAAATATATATAAGTTCCAAATTCGTCAAGAAAGCAATTTATTAGTAACTAGCTGACCTGCCCAGCGTTACCCTGGCTCGGTCCTGACCTTTAATATACTAAAATCAGTGTTGGATTCAGACATTTTTCTCTGGGAGAGATTTAGTTTTGGGGATCCCACTGCCTTCGATAGCGTACACCCTCGAATTTGTATTATTTTATATTTTTAAACGAAAATCTACCCAAACGAACCTAAAGATTGAGACCACATACTGCCTTCGCAACATTCACCGGCAGCATATATATACAGTAATACCTCGGTTTTGGTTGTCTTCGGTTATCTTCTGTTTCTATTTCTGTCGATTTTTTCCGCGAAAAATTTGTCTCGGATTTCTTCGGTTGCCTCTGATTTCGTCTTCCCACGTGACGCCTCTGCATCTCCTGTACACAAAGCGGACGACCCACGCGTTCTCCTGCTTAGTATGGCGTTCTGTGAGCAGTCATGTGAGTAGACGCCCGCGCGTCTAGCCGAACAATGTCGTTTTCTTCCCGTCTATTTTTGTGCTTTTTTATAATTGATTGCGAGTGCTCCATCGTGGGACCAAAGAAAGTTTCCAGAGCCAGCAGCGCTTCTAAGAAGAAGGCTAGGAACACGATCGAGTTGAAGAAGGAAATTATTGAAAAATACGAGAGCGGCATTAAGATTGCTGAAATCGGCCGCATGTATGGTAAATCGCCAACCACGGTAAGTTCCATTGTGGCAAAAAGGGAAGCAATATCGGAGACTAATGTAGCAAAAGGCGTCTATATGGTAACGAAACAGAGATCGCAAACAATTGAAGATGTCGAACAATTATTATTAATTTTGGTGAATCGAAAACAGTTAGATGGAGATTCTGTTTCGGAGACTATCATACGTGAAAAGGCCAAATTATTGGATTCCGATCTCATTCAGAAAATGCCTGGAACAAGTGCTAGTCTTAGTGATTTTAAAGCCAGCAGAGGATGGCTCGAAAAATTCAAAAGGCGCGCTGGAGAACACAGTGTTATTAGGCACAGCGAAGGTACGAGTTCGTACAAGGCTGGGACCGAGAAATTTGAGTCTGAATTCAAAGATTACGTAGAGGCTGAAGTATTCATACCCCATCAAGTCTTCAACTGCGATGAAACTGGCCTCTTTTGGAAGAAAATGTCAAAGAGGACGTTCATTACACAGGAGGAAAAGGGACTGCCAGGACATAAGCCAAAGAAAGATAGGCTAACTCTTTTGTTGTGTGGTAATGCTAGTGGTGATTGTAAAGTGAAGCCCTTACTGGTGTACCATTCAGAAACTCCTACAGTTTTCAGCAGAAACAATGTGATTAAAGGTAAATTGTGTGTGATGTGGAGGGCAAACAAAAAAGCAAGAGTAACGAGGCTAATTTTTAATGAGTGGATGAATGAAGTGTTTGGCCCGAGTGTGAAAAAATACCTCCAGAATAATCAATTGTCTTTCAAGTGCCTCCTGGTAATGGACAATGCTTCCGCACATGCCCCAAATGTGGAAGACACATTGTTGGAAGAGTTCAATTTTATCACATTGAAGTTCTTGCCCCCTAATACCACACCATTCATCCAGCCCATGGACCAGAATGTCATTTTAAATTTCATGAAACTGCACGCAAAAGAAATGTTTCAAAGGTACTTTGAGGTGCCATCAGATATAGAATTGTCTTTAAGAGAGTTCTGGTAAAAACATTTCAACATTATCAGCTGCACTAGCTTCATAGATAAGGTTTGGCAGAGAGTGACATCCAGGACAATGAACTTTTTTTATTTTTTGAACAAATGTACTTTTTATTACTTCATTGCGTGAAACATTACTTAACGTTTTGAAAGCATTTAAGTTTTTCAGTTCTTGTTTATTAATGAGATTTCTCTTCAGAACAAAATAGCTTCTTTTAAATGCTAAAAGATGTAAATTAACAACATAATATACAGTAAAATAACCTTTATTAGGTAATTGACATGTTTCGGCTCGTTCTGAGCCATTTTCAAAAACAAATGAGAATATTCTATAATTGCACGGTCTTTGAAATTATTATTTGAATTGCTATCATTTAATTTTCATGTACTTTTTAAAAATTACGCACGTTATCTTTTGTTTTTACTTGGTTGTTTATATTCATATTTGCAACCATGGAGTAACTCGAGCCACAATCTGGGTAAGTTAAAAGATGCTGCATCGTTACATAGTGGCTGTGGTTACTCCATGGTTACAAATATGAAAATAAACAACCGAGTAAAAATAAAAGATAACGTGCGTAGTTTTCAAAAATTACATGAAAATTAAATGAAAGCGTTTCAAATAATAACTTCAAAGACCGTGCAATTATATGGAATATTCTCATTTGTTTTTGATAATGACTCGGAGTGAGCCGAAGCATGTCAACAATCGAATAAAAGTTATTTTACTGTATATTATGTTGTTAATTTACACGTTTTAGCATCTAAAAAATATATATTACAAGGTGTTATAATTTATTATATTGTCAAAATAGCTTCTTTCAGATGATTGAATAATAATAATAATAATAATAATAATAATAATAATAATAATAATGATAATAATAATAAATATTTGCCTTTGTATGCTCATAATGATATAGCTAAAACTGAAATTGTACTTTCGTGTACGCTTGAGTTATTGCTCACTTAGTTCGCTTATTCTAAAAGAAATGGAAATAAAAATAAATTTTTGTATATACTCTAAAAACAGTTGCTCCTTTAAGAAAAAGAAATCATTTAATACTCTCCAAAAAACGTACAATCACCATAATTCTTTAAAAATAAACAGATAAAACAGACACACTCTTTCTTAGTTTTTTACTTTTTTTACAGTATTTACAGAAAGAGCTTTTCATCTAGCACATTCAAAGTTTAATCTAACCGTTTCTGCCGACATGAAATAAAGTAATCTTGAAAGAAGTTTTAGGGCATTTCTTCTTAATATACCCGATTCTGAATTTTATCCGAAATCCCAGATGAATACGGGAATAGAAGAGTTGAGAAGTTCTCTTGCTGAATTATGATTTTTATCTCGAGAAATAGCTATAAAACCAGATAACAGAGATCCGAACCGCGCAAACTTTGGGCTGGATGCCAGATTTTTCCCAAAAGGATTTATTGCCAGATAATTCGTAAGAATGGCTGGAGGAGGGTATATATTTATCTATTTTTTAAAACATATGAAAAAAAAATGATAAAAAAATGTTAACCATGTTTAACAATTCACTATAAATGGACAAATTGTTGAATAACTAAAATGAATCTCAAAATGTTGCATAAAGAGTCCATGTTGAGATATTTTTAGTCGCTTATTCTTTTTAGAATGGCATAGGTCTTTGAATATGAACAAAATCGAATGAAATGACTTTATAAAATTGCTTTCCAAAATTAGTGCCTTCTTTTCTGTTTTGGACTCAGGGGAGGGTAGACTCCATACTTCTTTGGCCTAAAATTTACGGGATTTTTATAATTTTTTTTTCGGTTACAAATAAAAGATATATCACCTTCGGACTTTTGTGCATTATATTTATTGACATTTCATTTATATATTTAACTTTTTGTGCGTAAATAATAATGAATAATACGCAGCAGGAAGTAAATCTGAATTATCTGAGTGTTATCTGAAGTAAATTTTGAATGTAAGAAATTAATGCACTAGTTATATAACTATTTGTGCATGTATAATAGTTAGAAAATCAGATATTAATTGACATTATTTTTTTCTTTTCAGGTATGCACCTGTCTATAATTCCTAAATTGTGTGTTGTAAAATTGAAACAGAAGTAAATCAGTAAGTGGATATTAATAGTTAGAGTAATGTTATTTTTGTTCATTATTGTAATTATTACTCTTTTACAAATACCTGTTATTATGACAAAATAATCTTACGCTATGTTATTTTAACTCATTCAGATTGATTGGCAAAGAAATCATACGAATTGAAATTTCTCCAATTGAGCGAAAAAAGTCTAATCTCGGATTCAAACCCAGAATCTCTGGCTTAAATTGCCAATTCCCGACCTATTGAGCTTTCTGGATGATACCCGGCCGTTCGTCGGAAGTAGCGCCCTACAAAGTAGCGAAACTACAGTAGTCGCAACTTTTCCCGGTAGTTTGTAGTGTAGCCGCTACATTTTGGAAAAATGTCATGTAGAAATTACGCGATACAAAAAATAAAGTAGTTTTTACTGAATATTGACGCTACTTTTAATGCTACTTCAGATTTTTTTAAAAGTGCCATTCGTCTAGTCCCGTGATATTAAATTGATTCTTTTGTGAAAAGTGTGCTCTGAGCAACAATTTGTTAATGTCAGCTACTCGACTGCAGCGTTTAGCAACGCTTCGTCGGAAGGAATTGATGTTGTTGGAATGTCGATTAGCTTCTTCTTCTTCTTTTTTTTTTTTTTTTTGCGTAAATGATTTTATTGGCGTTGGATAATTAGCCGACTCGCAGGAGTACATTGTAATAAAGTTATTCCCACAATACCCAGCAGACATCCGCCATTTAGAAGAGAACTGATCATGAAGTTGTGCACAAAATAATCCAGGCAGTAGGAGTTCCTGCACATAGTTTATTTTATTTGAATGAGTGGAACATGTATATATGGGTTAATACAACAGTAAAAGTAAGGGATGGCCTCGCGGTTCTTTTTGAGTAACATGTTATCTCACAGAACAAAGGAGCGGAAGTGATACAAAAATCATGATTACATTTTACTGCCAAAATTAGAATATCGGGCCATGACGAGATGCGGAAAGGCGCCAATTGAACGAAGGGAAACATTTTATACATGTTAATCTAATGAGAACGATTTAAATTATTCGGCAGAAAGTAGCGTTGTCATAACTATACCTTACTCTCTGAATTTTTAGCTTTGACTCTTATGGGAATGACAGGAAAACATATGCAGCGTATGCATGGTATTTTTATATCCAAAGAGATATCTGGAATTTTAATATTTAGCATTAAAACATAACTAAACATACAGCTATTTCTCCTTTTTTTTAAAATTATTTCTGTCTGACCGAGCAGATGAGGCGGACTTCTTTTGAGGCGGCAAAGATAAAATAATTTTTATATCTATTACCCTTTCTTTCTCTCTTTCTCACTTTTTTTTTTTTTTTTTTTTTTTTTTTTTTTTGTCAGATAAAATGCGTCTAATCTATTGAATACAGAAAAATGAACATAATTTAAAATGGTCTTTACTTTTATAGGAATGGGATTTTAAATTTTGAAAATATGGGATGAAAATATATAAAAATAAATATAATATAAACTTAATTTAAAATATATATGATGCGCCATCATACATCGTATGACGTCATGATATTTTCCACTGACACTTCTAGATAATGCACCATCATACATCGTATGACGTCATGTTATTTTCCACTGACACTTCTAGGTAAATCCAAATGCCAAAGAAAGTAAATTTGTTGGCGGGAAACTCTTGTCTACTTACTCATTATTAGATCTTCACGATTTAATGCCACGTTCTTCTTTTGAAGTTGCTTTATTTAAATATGTATTTATTATTTTTTTATATTACAACAGAGAAAATTAATATTGAACTGCAACAGTTGGTATATTAAGGGTGATATGTGACTAATATTTTAGAGAATGTAACGAAACAGTTTCTTGCATATTATCTTTGAAATTTTTTTAAATAATTCGGTTTTATCGCATTTATTTAATTGTATCCCGGCAAACGTTAATATAACGAGGGGCCCTAATATTCCTAATCCATGTCCTCAATTTCCAAGTGTAGATTGAATCTTTTGACAAAATCTGAAAGAAGCGAAGTAGCGACTACTTTTGTAAAGTAGTTTTTAGTCTCTACTTTTTTAAAACAAGTATTTGGAGTTGTTATTAACTACATTTTCGATAACTTTGTTGTACTTGTAGTTCGCTACAAAAATAAAGTAGTTTTTCCGACTGTTACAAATTCACTCAGACAACTTTTTTGGCAACAACATACAGTCTGTCACGTACAGCTGAACAGAATAAACCGCATGTAAAGGAACTCTAATAAACGATAGATATGTAATGATACTTTATTATTTTAACTCAGTCATACTGCTTGGTAAAGCAATCATACAAGTTAAAATCTTTCCAACTGACAAAAAAGAAAAAAAAAAATCTATAAATTATGATAACTTATTAATTGCATTGCGTGTAATTTTGTTCTGATTATTCTGGTCTATTTATTGTTTGTTTTGACTACTTAGGGCACAGAATGCAAAATAACAACTTTTCAAAGGAGATGAGTAGATAAGGCTGAATTTTTAACCGCTCCCCTCTTTTCAATAGGTCAATTTTTTCGTTTTTCCAAGTTATATTGACTTTTTTTAATAAAATTTATTATATTTATTTAATACTATAATTTTTTTCATCGATATGAAAATCTCATAACACCAAAGTAGTTTTTATATATAATTTACTTTTTGATACGCATATTAACACACCTGATTCATAAATTTTGTCTTTTGCTGTATATTTTTGTCATTTCCAAATATCGTACAATTTAAATTTTTACAACATCCAATATGAAAAAAAAAAATGTACTTTCAAATACAATTTGTTTGAAAACTGTATCTCAATTTACAGATGTTTTCTGTTTTTTAAAATAATTTTCGAACAATTTTTTTTTAAATCTAGCTTTATCACTTGCAGCCCAATTACAAAAGATTAACCCGTTTGCACTTAAACAATACAAATAGTTCAGCATTTGTTTCCGGTTAATATTCCATAACGAAATTAAAACTTCATCAATGATAAAATAATTTAAATAAAACACAAATTTAACAAACATGTAATCGCGCTTACACCCCTGAAATTATCATAGTCAAAAAGCCTGCCGTAATTAGCGAAAGCTTTGGCGATTTCTTTAGCTATTAACTCCTGGCATGTGGCTAATACGAAAGTATCGCTTTTAAAGAAATTCAAAACTTTATTTGAATACATAATTGACATTTTTCATGTATAAATGTGTTTTGGTGTTGTTAGTCAGCAACCTAAAATATCAGGTTGAGTAAAAAGTTTTCCGCCAAAAAATGTTTTATTGTAAAATGATAAATACATACGAAATCATCAAAGCTAATGAGGATAGTAATCTCCGTTTAAATCTACAATCGTTTACCGACATTTTGGCAACATTTCAATCCCTTCTACGAAAAATTGTGGCGTGCGCGAGTCCAGAAAGAGATCGATCTCATTTGAATGGAAGATTGTGCCATCAAGATGCAGCTGCAGATGTGAAAAGAGATAGAACTCTGAAGGGGCCATGTCGAGGCTGTATAGTGGTTGTTGCATCAAATCCCACTCCAGCTTGTAGAGCGTCCAGCCGGTTATCGTACTAACGTGTGGCCGGGCGTTATCTTAATGAAAGAGAACCACCTTCCCTCTAAACTCGTTTCTCCGTTTTTAGCGAATGGTATCACAAACTTTGAATAGCATGTTGCGGTATATTGCACTGTTGATAGTCTGTCCGCTTTTCAGGTACTCTTTGTACAGAATTCCACGACAATCCCACTAGATGCAGAGGAGTACCTTCTTATTAGATAAGGCACGTCTTGCAACCGCGCCAGCTGATTCCCCAGGTTCTAACCACCTTCCTTTATGGCTTGTATTGTTGTAGTACACCCATTTTTCATCACAGGTCACAATTCTCTGTCCAGAATGTTCTCTTTCCTTTGATGTCTGAGCAGAGCCAACGAACAGTTTTTTCTCCTGCGCTTGGTCTTCAGCAGTCAATTCGTGAGGCACCCAGCGGTTGAACTTAAACGTTAGGTTTATACGTTTTAGAGCGTGAACTATTGTTTTTTGGCAAATGTTAAGCTCTAACGCAATAGTTTGTGTTGAAACATTTCTGTCTTGATTAGTGATTTGCTTTAACTGCTTACAATCAACTTCAATAGGGCGGTCGGAACTTGGTTAATCTTCACTGCCGAAATTTCCAGCTTTAAACTACCGAAACCAAACTTTGACTGTATCATAAGAAACAGTATCGATTCCTAAACTTTCACACATCTTTCTGTGGCATTCAGTCGCAGAGAGTTTTTTACGGAACTCATATTAAATAATCGTTCTGATCTGCTGACTTGATAGCTCCATTTTAAACACTTTTTTGAAGCACAAGATAATAAATTTTTAACAAACAAATTACACAGTCATATAGGCCCTGTGCTCTGCTTTCGAATGCAAAAATAGGTTGGCTTAAAAGTTAACAACCGCACGAATGGCAGCTGTTTGCGCGAAGGTATCTCCCCTTGGCGGAAAACTTTTTACTCAACGTAATATATATATATATATATATATATATATATATTACATGTAAAAAGTCTATTAGAGTTTTAAAAAATATATATATTTACCTATAATGTAACCTGGAAAGCCCAATTTGGATTCCATAGTTTGTATCATTGATATACATTAAAACTTGTGAACTTATTTTCCTGATCTTGCATAAGACATTCAAACAATCTTTAAACAGAAATAGCATTAAAAAAAGGAAAACAAGTTGGAAATTGTACGTCAAATGTGACAAATGAGGTGCGTTCGTACTATAACTTGTTTTACGAATATTCATATCTTTGTGGACTAGCTGTTACACGTTTATGCGGAAATGCATGACTGCAAATTTTATTTTATGTGCAGATTTTCATATTATAGAAATTAATTTTATTTTATGACATTAAGTTTCATTCCACTTTGACAAACAATTAAATATCAACCTGTTACATTAAAATTATACTATGCGCAAATATTCGACGCAGGAAAATGAGAACAAATCATCGTTATTATTTCAGTGAAATGAATTACATCGTTTGTTATTATGATATGATTCATTTCCGTAATAAAATAAGCACATTTTAAGTTCGCAACATTTTCTCTTTTGTTGACATTTACTGAAAATTCCATTGGGAAACTTCAGTCTAGCTTTGAAAATTTCAGAACTTGAAATCCATATTTAGACTCGTTTTCCATTTGGTATCTATTTTTCTGGAAACATCTATCCGGAAAACTATCGGTAGATTATAGGATTGCCATAACTAAACAGTTTTAGTATACAAATTCGCTTTTTAAATTCAGTAATACTGAAATAAACCCCATCTTAAATAGGACGTAATCACCATCGCAACATAGAATAATTACCTATCATGTGATATCATTGACTTAATTACGTATGATAGTATTTAATAGAATGAAGAAAACTTTTATTAATATCTTTTTAAGTTTTGATTCGATTTTCCTAAAACTTGAAATGACTTCACAAAATTCTGCAACGATTATATATATTAAATTTCAAACCATTCGGTTGAGTAGTTTTCCGCTGTTACATGCGGACATATGGACAAACGGGCAGTCCAGACGACGCGACGACTGTATGTGCTACGTATTTATGCAATTACGAACGCACCTAAAAATTATATGTATTCGATGGTTTGATAAATTAAATTTATATTTTATAATCGCAATGAAATTAGTATCGGTGAGTAACACATACGAAATATTTTGAAGAATCTACTGAAGAAAAACAAATATTTTGATATTTTAATATTATGTTACGCAGTGCTGTTTTGCCGTAGACGCCTTGAAAAGCTTTTAGTTGATCACTTTTACACAAGAGAAACAAATTTTAGAAAAAACTTTATTCAAGAAACCCAAAAGTTAAAATTAACGGTGTATTGCATATGTATATGTTTTTAAACAAAGTGATGTTCTAGGAAATAGGATTTGAAACATTGTGAAATTTAAATCCTTCTGCAGAAGGATTTAAATTTCACAATGTTTTTGTACAAAGTGATTTATAATTGCAATGAAATTAATATCAGTACACTGTAAAAAATTTTGGTCAAAAATTACGGTAGATATACTGGCAACTTTGTGACCAGTATATATACCGTAATTTAACTGGACGGTATATGTATCGTAAAATATTTAAAGTATATGCATTCCCCTCTCTCCTCCGGCCTGCACACATTACGTATATCAAGAGCAAGAGCATCATTTCAGGGGTTGCCGTACACCGAGACGGGGCTAACAGCTTTTTCCTTGCTAAAAATAATTATTTTATGGTATAAATAGCGATTTTTTTACTGAAAAACAACCATTTTACGGTGTAAATATCGTTTATAATCGAAATGGTACATATACGGTTTTTTAACGCTTAATGCACCTTAGAAGTACAGTACTCATACCGTAAAGAGTGAAAACGGTATAAATACCATTAATTTACGGTACAACTACTGAAATTTTATGAAAATTTTTTGCAGTGCAGGTGAGTAACACATACGAAATATTTTGAAGAATCTAATGAAGAAAAACAAATATTTTGATATTTTAATATTATGTTATGCCGTAGATGCCTTGAAAAGCTTTTAGTTGATCACATTTACACAACAGAAACAAATTTTAGAGAAACTTTATTCAAGAAACCCAAAAGTTAGAATTAACGCTGTATTTCATATGTATATGTTTTTAAACAAAGTGATATTCTAGGAAATAGGATTTGAAACATTATGAAATTTTAATCCCTCTGCAGAAGGATTTAAATTTCACAATGTTTTTATCCACATGTGGATAAATTACGAAGACTTTCAGACTTAAATGAAAATTTAAACTTCCTAATCTTAAAGAAAAAAAATGTTAATGCTATAAGGAAAAAAATGGTAAAAAGATAACAGGTGAAAATAAAATTGGACTTTTACGCAACTATTCGTTATGAAAAATTTATCTTCCTGGAAGTAACTGCACTATAATTTCCTTCAAAAATGTAACTTAAATTACTACCGCGTTTTTGAATTTTCTAAAACTGGTAAATGCACTGCATTCAGATACCAGTTTTCTCTTGTGAAACAATTCCTAAAAAAATTCATTCTCTAGAATACGATGGGGAATAAAACATTTTTAAATAATAGCTTTCTTGTTTTTACTAGCTTTTTTTGTTTTAAACTGTTGCCTTGGTGACCAGTTTGTTAAGGCTTATATCTGGAGGAAAAAATAATGATTAATGATTAACTGGAGTGTGAAATTGATTATTATTTTTTTTTTTTTTTGATTTAGAAGACAATAATTGCAGAAATATTTTATAAAATATTTTTAATGCAATTTTTCAAAGATTTAGTCGATAATAAGACATAATTTGCTTTAGATATGTTACAAGGAAGAAAAAAGCTATTACGAGATTTTTCGTATAAAAATACAGTGTAAATATTAATTCATAAAATATATTGATGAGACTTTTAAATCTTTAATGACTTGCGGAACGCAACAGTTATAATGTTTTATATTTTCGGGAAAATAATTTTTTTAGTTACATGTTGTTTTTATTGGTCTATTTTCCTTATAAACTCAGCCGCTTTTTTAGTAATAAATAATAAGATTGAATCTAAACATAATTAAGTAAGCAGTCAATTCAAAAATATAATATATTTTGTGCCAATTATAGCAGAAAACTTTCAATGGTTGTTTGTTCTTTTTCAAAGACTGTATACCTAAGCAATGTTATTGAGGTTAAAAAAAAATTTTGACAGCTTTTTAAGAAAAAACTGAAAATAAGTGCTTTATTGGAATATTATTAACCATTAACCATTTCACACGGTTTTACATTTCTTACTTTTATTTTTTTTTAAATAAGATCGAAAAAATAGATTAAATTTCTAAATTCAAAATTACGGTTACTACTAGTATGCTGTACGCAAGACATAATATAAGTTCAAATTTTATACCAAATTATCTTTCAAAACGACATTATAAATTGAAATCAGAAAAGAATGATGGTTTCAGGGTTATTTTTTGTATTAATGATGCTAAGAAGTACATTAAAACACTACATAGATTTTTTAATTTATAATTTTAACTAATTGCAATAATCATTATTTGTGTTGTTAAACATTGAACCATACACATCATGACATTCACTGTTTCCAGCTGAATGATGAAGAAAAAGACTAAAACAGGAAGTAAAAGAGCTAAAAAGAAATATCGCCTAACGTGCTAAAATAAATTAAACAAGTTGGAAATTGTACGTCAAACGTGACAAATGAGGTGCGTTCGTACTATAGCTAGTTCTATAAATATTTAGATATTGATGATTTTTAATTCTGTGAAATGAATTATATCGTCTGCAGATTGATTTCTGTCATAAAATAAGTATCTCGGTCGCTTGACGATTAAACCTCGGAAGCTCCTATAACAAGAAAGCACCGATTTTTAAAAAAAAATCTAATTTCTTAATAAATGTTTTTATTAATATCTTCTAAAGTTTTGATTCGATTTTCATAAAATTTGAAAAGTCTCGCCAAAATTCTGCAAAGATAATATATCTTAAATTTCAAACCATTCGGGTGAGTAGTTTTTGCTTTGTTGTATGCGGATGGACGGACAGACAGACGGACGGACGGACAGACAGACAGACAGACGGACAGACCAGATGACGACAATAGGTGCTACGTATTTATACAATTACGAACGCACCTAAAAAGGAGGCTTATAACCAAGGCTTCACAAATTTGATAACATCTGGTAGCCAGCAAAAAATTCTAGCCGCCAGTGAAAGTTGCCTTTTGCCTTTCCCACCGTCACTGATTTTCAAAATTACAAAAGTTTTTTTTTTATGAATTAATTGAGATAAATATAATAACAAGCATAGTTTAGAATTATTAGTTGCATAGTTTAGAATATTACACAGTTTTAAAACACAGTATAAACTAAGTTTCGTAATGAAAATTATCAAAATTACATATCACTAGAAAAGAAAAGAAATATAGCAAAGGCTGAATTAACCGGCATGTTCGGAAAATACTTATTGCCGAATGCTTCAAATGTCCGGGTAGTTGAGGACTACAAAAAATCTGTATCTGATGATCTGCATTTTTTCGTATTGTATCCAATTTTAGGTGCCACAAAGGTTTGTTTAACAGTATTTCTTACTGTTTTATTGAAACCTGCTCCCCCCCCCCTCCCCAACTACATTCTAATTACATATATCTACCTAAAAGGGTTTCAAAATGCTCATGCAGTAAGTTCAAAAATTAAAATAGATCCGTATTTTATCTTATTTTCTTCACAAATATGTATTTAATAATAATAATAAAAAAAATTAGGTTTTGTAGTAAACGAAATAAAAATATTACTTCTGGTAATGTATATTCATTTATTGAAGTTTTCTGGCTGGGATAACAAATTAAACGGAAGATAGACAAATATCTATTTCTAGCAACCATAAAAACTTTCTCATGCAAAGATTTCTGAATGTTTTCCCTACAAAGTATGATTTTAAATTACTTATCTGTTTGAATTTTCAAAAAAATCTAATAATTCAACGTTCCATTTTCTTTTCATAAATAATTCCTAAAACACTCCATTCATTAGACATGTGAAATAAAGTGCTTTCAAAAAAACATCTTTCTTGATTTTAGAGCGTTTTAGTTTTAAACTGTTGCCTTGGGAACCAATTTGTTAAATCTTAAATCTAAAAAAAGAAAAGAAAAACAAATAAAAATGATTAACGATAATCAGTGTGCTAAATTTTGGCCCCTTTTTGTCAAAACTCCAAAGACTCTAACTGCAGAAATATTTTAAAAGGATTGCTTCCATTATGTGGTTTTGAAGGCTTACTTTCTGGGGAAATTGTTTTAAAATATATCGCAAAAATTATTTAAAAATATATCACAAAATAAAATTATTATTTTCCTCTTTGAGATGTTTTGGCTAAAAATACGTTGAATAGTCTAGATAAGAAGTATTAAAAACATTTTGAAAAAGCCATTTTTATATATGTAAATCAAAATAAGAATTTTTTTTTAAATTCCCAGAATGTTTGATAATGGGACCAATGAAGCGTAAAACTATCTGATAATCCAGAAATATTTGTGAAAAGTTACAATATAAATGCATTCGGGAATAGCCGAAACAGACTTGAATTCATATTAAATGGTCTACAAGCAGACGGTTTTCCTTTAACTGCAAAAATGCTGTAGAAAGTTCGTACGGAATATTTTATATAGTAAACATTCTTTTCCGAATCTTAGGTAACTTTATTCTTGCTTTTTCATATAGCTGATTTCTTTGTCTATGTTTCTTCAGTAATATTTTAAAGCATTTTTACTTTGGTACATATTCTTTTCCTATTATTTATAACCCCGAGTTTTTTCTTATCTTTATGACCTTTATAACTACGTATCTTTTGTCCTATTAGTTTTAAATAAAATGATTTTTATATATAAAATCTAGTTATGACTGCTCTTCAAACTGACGGCCTTGTCTGGTACGTCACAAAAGAACGAGAACAAAACGTTCAACTTCCTTCTGCATACAAGATTAATTTTAACCCAATTATTCAAATTGGTAAAGAAATCATATGAGTTGTAATTTTCCGACTGGACGAAAAATGTCCGGGACAGGATTCGAAGCTGGGATATCTTGGCTGAAGCTGCCATGCTCTACCAACTGAGCCATCCCGGTCGAATCTGGAGGACCTAATTGAGGATTTATTCTGTTGAGCTGATTCAGATATCAGAGCAGATGTTATGACCAATAAGGTTAACTGGATGAATTAGGTCCCCCAGATTCGACCGGGATGGCTCAGTTGGTACAGCATGGCAGCTTCAGTCAAGATAACCTAGGTTCGAATCCTGGCCCGGACATTTTTCGTCCAGTTGGAAAATTACAACTCATATTCCTTCTGTATGTTCGAAATGTGTTTTCCTATCGTTGTTTACAAAGGAGTTATTATCATTTGTAATCAGGTCAATCATTTTGTGTAACCGTGTATTTACTTACCTATTGATATGGAAAATAGGATTGTCTCAATAAAGCTTTTCAGTCAATGATTTTGTCAATGATAGCCTCTTGTAAATAAGTACACTAACTACCTCCTTAATGAATGCTGCCTCGAACAGAACGTCATGTATAATTGATACTCGGCGTTAAGTCTTTTTAAATCACATTAATTTAGTGAACGAATATTTTAACGTAAATAGAGCATGAATAGATTTTACTATTCAATCTCAAAAACATCGATTGGGATAGCCAATTACAAACCGTTCAGCTAATTCCAAAACCTTCTGCAAGAGGCGTTAATGGAAGTTGGAAAATAAAAAAAAAACATCCATTTAAATGACGAATGCTTTAATTATATTAATTCTTTCCCCTGAAGTACAAATGGCAAAATCATGTGAATCGAAGCGAATAAGATGGTTCTAATTTCCGTTCGTTCTATGTCGCGAAATAAATTTTTCGTAAAATTTGGTATGCGAGAATGTCAGATTTAACTGTTATTAAATTTTCGTTAGTTCTGAAAAATTCAAAAACTTGCTTTGCATGAGTAATCAAACAATTATTTATATTCTGGCAGTTTTTATATTCGAATTATAATTGATTAATTCAGCATGATTGTTAAACTCGACATTTAAAGTGACAAATGAATACATGTTTTAATGGTATATCTGGTTAAATTTATAAAATTCAACTGTGACGATCGAAATTTAGCAAACAAAATGTGACATCAAAATGGATTGGGATAAAAACAATCGTAATGCGCCTAGTTTCGAATAATTAAGTTATATTTCTGTTCATTATTAAAAAAATTAGTCTCATTAGAAAATTAGCTTCGCTTCTACTCTTTTGGTAGTTGCATGGACATTAGATTGAAGAAGAAGAATCCATTATTTCAAAGCACATTGCTTATTCTTACAGTTTTTTTAATTATATTATTCCGAAATTAATTATTATTAATTATTAGTTATTCCGTATTTCGAATTACAAAATTGTATAATGGGCCATAAAAAATGAATAACCTGCTTTCCACTATTATTATAATTGTCCTTTCACAAAGCGCAGGCACCTTCGTCGGCCTCGTCTTCACTGAAACAGTTGGCTGGAAAATGTTTTTTTTTTGTATTTTTTTTTTCGTCAAGCCCTACGTACAAAATTAAAATCAATCTTTAACTTTTTAATAGACCTTAATAGATCCTACTACAGGCTTAAAGTATTTTTCTTTAACTTCTTAATAGTCCAATATAGAAACAATTAAATCTAAAAAATATTTTATTTTCTCCCTCTAAGTCAATGGATTCATAAACCTCAGTACATCCGCCCCTTGTCGCGCTTTGGCGGATCTTACACTCATAATTGATATTCATCTTACATTTCTTATCAGCTTCTCATTACCGCGTTTTTAGCAGCCTGGCCATTTATCTTCTATTGTTTTCTTATGTATTATACTTTTATCTGCCGCCCTTTGTCTCTGCTGTGCAGATATATTTCATTTTACTAGACAGATATTCAATTTTCATTTATAGAACAAATAGGATAAGGTAAGTAAGTTTTTCACTCACCCTTTGTTCGTTATCCATTTCTGCTAGTCGTCTAATAGCATTGCCTCTAATCACTGAAAATCTTTACTTCGAAGTTCGAAGTATCCTTTGTACTGAATATCATTTTGTATCCATTTGAGTCGTTTAGTAGCTGAAATCAGTTTGGTTTTGGTTTTGTGTTATTATTTATATTAAATTAAGACTTACTCCCTTTGTACTTTAAAGAATATATATATTAACATTAAGCTTATATTTAAGTTACAAAAACATTATTATTGAAACACATTTATTGGAGCATTAACACATAGCTCCTCTTAGCATGAGTTACATTTTTATTCTAAATAATATGTTTAAAGTTCGTAATAAAAAAGTAAGTCATTAGTCGAAAAAAAAAACAGTGATGTCAAAAGCTATGATGTGATTATTGCACTGAACGAGGCAAGTTGAATTTTTCCAGTGGAAGAGCGTAATTACTGTCGATTGCCGCTCATAACACTCTCCTAACACTGTTGATTGATGTCATAAGTTCTTTCATAATATTTTTATTAGGATAGATAATATTATGAATTGATTCCCGCTTAATGGAGATTACTTGATGATGTTTATTTACAATAGTCTCATTATCGGCTCGAGTCTACGGACTCGAGTCCGTAGCCTCTTTTTTTAGACCTTAATAAAGGTGACCGAGAAGGACATCCATGCTCTACAGACGTTGTTTCCTCGTCTGAGTAATCTCCCTCTCAGCTAGTCAAATATTCTTATGACACTAAACTCTCTATCGTATAAAGCACAAACGTGTTCTTTCTGTCAGTAATGTTGCCGTCATGTTGTAACATCATTACATACGATGACATTATAATGTTAAAACAGAAAAAAAAAACTTTGCTTGCAATCTATGTATACTTTCTTACAGTAATATTTGTTTGCATACAGACATACGCGAGCGCTCGCTCACACACACACTTATATAAACATATCCCAAATTGTCTCAAACAGAATGTCACCTAATTTAGTGCCAAAATTTAAAGCCAACTTTGCGCTAACTTGTCAATTTGGCGAATCCCCACTGTAAACTATATAAAGTAACACTTGTGCGATTTACCACCATAGCAAAACTTGCGAGGATATCGTTTTTAAAGTATTGTTATGAAAACTATTTCACGAAATACTACTCTGAAGAAGCATATGGTTACTTCAAAAGTCATATGATTCATTCCTTCGAGATAGCATAAAGCTAAAGCTAAAGATACAGGGAAACGAAATACCATTGATAATCTTAATTTTAAAGTATTTCTTATCCTTACTATGTTTTTGTATTTTGATTATGTTGTTCTATTCCTTAAAATCTTAAATTATGGAAATTAGACATTTCCGATGATAACTAAAGGAAATCGTTTAATGACACTGTTTCACAAAGTTCAATATCAACATATTGTAAATTAAACTAAAGAGCGTTTACAATTATATTATCTAATAAGTTTATTGTAAATGCATTTAACATTCATTACTATTTTAAAATTTTATTGCATGTTTTAATTATTTGTTTATTGTTTTCAACTACAGAAATACAGAACGCAGAAATATTATTATCATATATATATATGTGTATATATATATTTATTTTTTTGCAGTCATGTTCCAAAGTTTGATATATCAAACTATTAAAAAAACCTTGTCGTCTAGTATTTTTTTCTTCAAACGTGTTTGAAAAGAACATTCACTCTCAAATCGTCAAAATATTTGAAAAGAAAATACCGAAAAGTGTTATGTGGTTTCTAGTATAGCTATTTTTCTTTTAAATTCTCTGGTGGCGAAAGAAAAATCAAGTCTGTTTTGGAAAGTTGACAAGCGAGATTATGATGACTTTAGCAATTTTTTACCTGATTTATCAGAAAATTGTTTCCTGTGAAAAGAAGTGACAATAGCACTCGTAAGATTTTTCTTTAAAAGCTCTTGATATATAAAAGTGACATTTGTATTATTAAGTGTTTGGAAACTTTTTTTTTCTCGTTTTTCTTATAATCAACTTTGAAAGAAATCATGACAAATCGAATATTGATGTTAAATGTTTACATTTTTACGTTCAGAATGATATCGGTGTCAAAAAAGCGCTAATATTATATAACAAAATATATATTTGATAAATAAATATTTGATTTTCTAGAAATCGTTGAACAAAGTTATTTTTTAAATAACTAAATGCAAAAGTTTTAAATGAATACGACAGTTTAGACAAACATTATATAATTATTTCAAATATATAAACACATTATGTCTGAATAAGGGTTTTAAAATTAAAAAGATATTTAAAATCAGACATTTAATAAAACTAAACAACACATTAATACTACATAATAAAATCAATTACACTAGACGTTTTAAGCTCTACACAAGCTGCTCAACAAATGTCAATCTAAAACCAAAGCTATTCACATTCGTCGCTACCATGTCAAACTATCGAATATGAAAAAAAAAAGACTTTTTCATTACTTTTAAAAATGGGTGAGCGTAACCACTAAATTTTATTTGGATTCTTCGCCTAGTAATAATGCTATTAAAATTTCTGTGAAGAACAGGGTTGTCAGTTTGGCCTTCTTTTTATTCAGAGATGCCGAATTCATACCGGAAATTTTGATGAAATATTTTTACTTTAAGTAGTCACGAAATGTCTGTCATTAAATAAAGCAAATATTTCTAGTTGAAATTTCTGGTATGAATTCGAAATTTCTGAATAGATAACGAGGCCAAACTGGCAACCCTGGTGAAGAATACTATTAAAATTTAGTGGTGACAATCGGCCCATATTTAAAAGTAATGAAAAATGTATTTTTTCACATTCGATAGTTTGACATGGTAACGACGATATGTTCACGTTCAAAATTATGCATTTAAAATATTAAACCATCAGGGAGTATATGTCACAGTAGGACTGCATATTCTGGTGGAATTGTACATGTTTCGTTTAAGAAGAAATTTCCGCAATCTTTCAAACTAACCTTCTAGAAAAACAATATATTATATAAATATCTTTGTAATGCATGAATTTCGACGGTAACTTCACATTACATTTATTTTGGACAACACCGCACAATACACAAACAAAGTTACATGTAGACATTTCACACCAAAAATTCACAGAGTCTATAGTTTAAAAATATCTAAGACAGGTGGATTACATTTTTTACTGGTCATCGGATGCGACATTCTTTCTCAGAAACTAAGTATATATATATATATTTAGACCGCTGACCAGGCCCCTACCTGCCAGGCTTTTGCCCAGCTTAACGGGTTGATGCCTGGCAACAGAGTGGGGATTCGCCAGCTCTCCACTTGGCGAAGACGTGTTTGATAAATCTATAGACTAATGTGGCTTCAGTGGGTCTTGTTGCCTTAATTGCTTTTTCTTAGTTGGTCGATTGCTAATTGGTTTTGAATGAGACGGTTCAGCACTGCGCAGTGTAGCGATGTCATGCCGGTCGGATGTGAGATTGCCAGGATATTTACTAATTCCACGTCATTTAACTCATACGTCATGCTATCGCTACGCGAGTTGGTCTCGTAATTTAGAACCTTGATCTGGTGACGAAACCTTCACCACTGACTAGGCACCCCCAGAGGAGTAATTCACAGGGAATTTGGAGGACTTTACACCCACGACGGATTTTACATGCACTGAGCGCCATTAGCGTACATTAAGACTCCTATAATAGGAGCTGACTCATATCCATTTTGTTTCGGATTATTGGTGCTCAGTTCACCATCAATCTACCACAGCCGGAGTTGGGGTTGCCTAAGACTCGGTTCTGATTGGCTGAACCGGTTCTGATTAGCTTGGTTTTTCGATTGAACTTCAATTTGAGCACCAAATCTGCGAGGATGCGTCAGCCTCTATTATAGGAGAAGTAGCGTACATGATAACTAAAAGATTATCTGCAGGAGAAACCAACGTACATAGCGCCCTCTGGCAAGCCGCAGAAAACGGCAAAATAAATTGAGAATTACATCTTTTAATTTTTTTTTCTTTTTCATAATCTATTTTAAATATTCATAAAATTGGATTCTTGCATCACATGTCTGAAATCCTTAATAGGATAGTTATGGCTAGCAACAAACTCTTAAATGGTAATTTAAAATATAAAAAATAAAATATATATGCATAATATATATTAAAATATTTAAAATATATAAGAAATATCGAATAAAACTATTCATTTAATTGGGATCTATCTTTTATAGTTGACCTACATTAATTTATTTCTAAAGTCTAAAGTAGTTTGTCATTGGTGATTAGATTGAGGATGAAGCAATGCATAAACGTGAAGTGGTTTTTAATCTGTATAAATGAACGAATTGGTCACATAATTTAAACATACATTTTCTTTAATTACGGAAGATTTCCTGAATAACAGTTCTAATCGAGTGTGTCTAAAGTAGATCTTTTAAAATAAAGAAAATATTCTGGCAAAATGGCATTTTAAAATTAAAAAACATTCTGGTAAACTACATCTTAAATTAAAAAATTAAGTTGTGCATTTAATTTTTCTAAAGTTTTACACTAGTCCTGAATGCCATTTTTAAAACCGTTTCAACAACGCTAAAGAAAACAAATCCTTTAATCATTTATCTGCGAAGTCGGATAAAGTAAAATTAATAAATGTAACGCATTCTTTATATTAAAATTACAATAAATGAATGTCATATATTAATTCCAGAATTCATAAATACATTTTTGTTTGATTAGCATAAAACTTTCCGAGCCAATTTCTTTAATTAAAAAATTCAAAGGACAAAAGTTTTAATGCATTCTGCTTTCAAACATGAAACTTGTCACTTTAATTAAATAAATTTTAAGAATTCTTTTAACTAATTATGATGATTATATTATTTTTTACTAAAACTTTTATATCAGTTTAATCTGTTAATTTACATATTTAATGCCGCTCCAGAAAACAAATGATTTATTAGAGAATATGCGTATAATAAAATGTATTTTTTTTTAAAATTTACAAATGTAAATCCATCAACTACATAATTCATACATAAATTTTCTTTAAATAAGGAAATACTTGCTTTGTTCATTATTGAATTTTCTGTTGTAAGGCATTTTTCGTAAAGTAACTTACACCCTTTATATCGCAAAGCTGTCCATAATTTACTTAAACAGGATACACGTCATTTTCCTCATAAAGATAAACAAGAAAGAAAAATCATGCGTCAAACATAGATTATGAAATACTTTTCAACACATTCGTATTATTATAATATTAATGCTAAATATGGTTTTAAATGCTAAAAGGTGTAAATTAACAACATAATAAATACGTAGTAAAATAACTTTTATTAGGTTGTTTGACAAGTTTCGGCTCACTCCGAGCCATTTTCAAAAACAAATGAGAATATTCCATAATTGCACAGTCTTTATACTATCATTTAATTTTCATGTACTGTTTTAAAAATTACGGACGTAATCTTTTATTTTTACTTGGTTGTTTATTTTCACATCAATAATCATGGAGTAACTCGAGCCACAATTTCGGTAAGTTAAAAGATGCCGCATCGTTACATATGTAACGATGCGGCATATGTTATATACATTGAAAATGGGTCGGAGTGAGCCGAAACTTGTCAAACAACCTTAAAAGTTATTTTACTATGGTATATTTATTATGTTGTTAATTTACACCTTTTAGAATTTAAAAGAAATATATTATTACAAGGTGTTACAATTTATTACATTCCTATATTGTAACAAAACTTCACAATTTAATATGTTTAAAGATAATGTTTAAGTAAACAATTTGGAAAACGCATTAACGCATTTGAAAACCCAATGTCGGGAATTACTATCTATAGTGCGAGAAGTATTCGAATTCTTTTGTGTAGCCGTGCATATTATCTATAGATTTTTATATTAGATAATATGTTTAAATTTAGCTCGGTTAGGAAACGCATAACACAGTTGTAAATCAGCAATTTCTGTTAATAAGCTATATAGCACTCCTTCTGTATCCACCTATAGAATTGTATATATACTACATAATACGCAAAAATTTAGTTCAATTAGGAAACGCATAACACAATTAAAAACCCCGTTTCAGCAATTTCCGCCAATAAGCGGAAAGATACTCGAACGCTTTAGTGCAACCCTGCATATAATCTACAGATTTTATACACGCTAAGTAATATCAAAAAATTAATTAAATTTAAAAACGTATACCACGATTGAAAATGCACACTTCAACTGAAAACGCACTTCCAGCAATTATCGCACATAAATTGTACTGTATCCGATATATTTTGTGTATTCCTGTAAATGAATGATAAATGCTATGCATACCATATTCTATACTAAACATCTTGTAGTGCATCTCAGTGGTGTATATTAATTTTAATATGTTTGAAATAGTTCAACATCATTAAAATACATTGCAAACGGTTTTTTCCCATGTACCATAATGTAACGGAATTATTTTGATTGCCACTGTAATAAAACTATAAATGTTGAATAATTCATTTTCAATACTGGATATGTCATGATAAACCTAAATAACATGCATATCAATTTCGTGGCAATCTGAGTATATTTATGCGAGTTAGAACACGGACACACAGACGGCTAGACAAACAGATTTCATAAACACGTTTCCACTATGTTGGAAAATGAAAGATACATTTTCCAAGATTAAATATTTTTAATGATTTTATTATTATTATTATTATTATTGGCACAGCAATGGCTATAAAGACACTGGTTAATTGATCAGTTGCGGGTATTAACGACTTCTAGATGTCTTGTACTTTGCACTGCCCATAAAACAAGTAATATAAAAACTTTTTTTTAAAGTCAATTCCTACTTAGGTCAAATAGAAATTTTTTTCCAGCGATCTACACGCTTCGCCACTGACGGTATTTATTCCTAAATTTATATCCTGCTAAATATCTTACATCAGAGAAATTTTTGAAATGTATTAAAAATTAAATGAAAAATAAATAGCTAAAATACCAAAAATTAATAGCTCGAAAAGTATTTCTCACAAAATTGTTAGACAAACTGCGTTAGAAAGTTAAAAAAAATTGCATTTTTCTTGATATAAATTTAAAATCTAATGATTATGCCGTTTTTCAAATACTGAATTTCTTAAATTACCAAACTTTACAATAAAGTGCCATAGCGATGTTACAGTTAACGATAATACAGTTTTTTTTCAAGTATTAATTAATTAATTAAATTTTATTATTTAATTTTAGTTTTATACTTCATTTCTGTTCAAAAGTATAGACTCACTCCACATTTATAGTCTCCTTCGCCCTCGAGCCGCCTGATCTACGTCCGTGAACAGCCACATTATCCGTGTATTATTTTTACGTGTGAAGGTGAGACTATAAATATGGAGTGAATCTATACTTTTGAACAGAAAGGAAATATAAAATTAAAATTAATTAATTAAATTTAATTAATGAATAAATATTTGAAAAAAACCATATTAACATCAATTGTCATCCAGTACAAGTTTAAAAAAATGTATTTGAACTCGACAGGATGAATAGAAAATATTTTATTAACGAATGAAATTTTGAACAAGATAAATATATAGAGAGACAAGATAAATATATAAATATATAGAGAGTGTGAGCTAATAGTAGGAATTGAAAAATTATTTTCAATCAATAATTTTATAATTATTAATGAATTATTAATTGCGAACCTTTAATCTATAGATTTCACATGGGAATGCAACGTGATAATAACGAACGGGAATTTTCATTTATAAACAGGAGTTTTTAAATTAGGCGCATGTCTACTTGTAAGTACGCTATTAAAAGCATATTCTTTAAAAAACCTTTCTTACTTTAAAACCATTATTAAAATTTAACATCATAAACGTATACTTTTGTATAACACTTTATAATTGTGGATTTATTGTTTTCCTAAAAAAAAATATATATATATATATATTAATACAACATACTATTTATTTTGCGACTTAACAGCACACAAAAAACCCCAATCTATTTATTTGCAAAATTACATTTATTCCTTTATTTATCGTTCCTCACTTTTAGCTTTAATTTGCCAATTATTTGCTTCACTATGTTGTTGTTTGTGAGAGATGCAAATTTAATTATAACTCATTCTCTATCATGCAGATGTGCACGAACTGATGTCTTTTGTGAAACAATTGTATTGATTAACAAATGAAGGAAGGTTTGTGCTAAAGAAAACCGTTGAATAAAGAAGTTAAAGCAAACAACAGAGAAGAGGAAGTTAATAAAGTAGACCTGTGTTGCCGAGAAGTTATCCTGTTTTCTTTATCTCCTTCAGTTGTGCAACGTTTTGTTATTGTTGTAGTTTTCCGAAAGAAGTCGCAGACTTCGGCAGTTATTCTTTTGCAGAATATCTAGCTTAGTTTATCTGAAGTTGAATCAGAATATATAACGTATTTAATAGTTAAGTGGAAATAAAATAGCTCAATAAGTGGTTTTAAATTTGATAACTCACAATTATAAAGCAAAAAAATTAATATATATATAGAAATAGAAAGAGATTGAGGATGTAGGATATATATAGAATCCAGAGTTCATATAAAAATTAAAATTTTGCAACTTGAAAATTTTTTTGGGGGGGTAAATAACTTTTATTGTGAGGAAAAACAACAACTGAAACAATCTTGCAATCGGAACTACCTCTAAAACAAGTGGTATGTATATATATATATATGTATGGTACTACAAGTCATAGTTAAAGAAAACTATTTCCATGTTCTAACAAGTAAAACAATAAAAGTTCCATTTCTGTAAGACCAAAACTTACCATGTTATGATACGTTGAATTTTATGACGATTTTTCAGCATTTTTTGTCACTAAAAAAGTATAAAATAAAATGTCATAGGTTGATTACTGCCAGACAGGTGGCATTGTTGATAAACAAGTTTGAAGTGCATCGAGAAATATAGAATGTAATATGCACTTTATGGAAAACATTTTCACAGTTGATTTCTATGCATAAATTCTGTATTTCTTGCGACAAATTGACTCTTTTGGATAGCCTTGAATCTTGGCTGTAGCTCTTCTCAAAATTTCCGTGACAGTAGAATTGTTATTACTACAGTCATATCAATTTTCTCGCACACTTATTGGGCGACTTTCGGAAGTCTTTTCAATGTTCGTGAGTGGCGTCTCCCCAACGCTCGCGTTGTCAAATACACTGTAAAAAAGGCAAATGTGTCTTAATCTATGAAAATATAATATAACCACTAACGAAAATATACAATAGCTTCTTCCGAGTTTTCTATGATTCCGAAAAGCTTTCTTTATCTTTTAAAACGTCAGAAACCAATATGTTTACGATATTTAAAGAAACATTTATAAAACAAAGTTTCTTTTGCTGCCATCGATTTTCGTAAACGTTTCCAGGAAGTTCATATTAATGATTTTTCACAAACCTGAATATCAGATTTTAGGATGCTATTAATTCTCAGTTAAACATTTTCATTTGTGTAATTGAATTTCCACATTCAAAAGTAACAAAATAATATTAATTTTAATGCAATGTTAATGCTGTTAATTTATCACGTGTGTCTTTAAAACATGTTTGTTGAACATTTAACTATTTACCTGTGTAATAAACTAAATAACCGTGAATGGATAGCATTCAAAAAACCTATATTTCGAGTTTAAAAAAAAAAAAAAAAACCAGATTAATGCACTATAAAAACTACTCAGAAACGTTTCCAAAAATCGGTCGCAGCAAAAGAAACTTTGTTTTTATAACTGCTTCTTTAAATTTCCAAAAGATATCGGTTTCTGAGGTTTCTAACGATAAAGAGCGTTTTTCAGAATCATGGTTAACTCGGAAGAGGTTCTTGTATACCTTCGTTCGTGGTTATATTATATTTTCTCAGATTAAGAAACATCTGTATTTTTTTACACGGTACCTAGCTGATGCTAAATGGAGGTATGTGGTATCACTGGATGAACACTTTGACGAGGAAGGTGGCTAATTCAAAATATATTTATCGTGATTCCTAATAACTGAAAAGTTTTTTTAGTGTCCCTTTAATACATTATAACTTTTAGGTACCTTTCATTACAAAACGTGAAAAGAAGGAAAAGCCATTCCGGAAAATTTCATCGATCATAACCCCCAGACCCCAAAACCATACTCCGTTCAAATGTTGATTTATATATATATATATATAATTATGTATTAGGCTCACCAATATCTCGATCGAGTTCGTTGGTCAGCTTGGTCCGCCATCTTGTTTCAAAATGTTTCTTGTTTCAACACGGCGGCCACTCAATATATAAAACTAAAATATATATACAAAAAAAATTAGAAATTCAAATATATTTTTTGCTTAAGTTTTAGGACTTGATACAAGGATTCCGGAGCATTTTTTGTTTTGTCACTCTCTTAAAAATGGCTGAGATATAGCAGTTTGAAATTCTAGTGTGATTGATATTTTGAAAGCAGATTAAAACAAATCTAGGATTAATTTATGAGTTTCAGTGAACGAAATTTCTCGCAAATTATTAGCTTTCATTGTTGTAATCATTTTTACAATCATACGCAAAATGCGTCGAATTCTCGCCAAGCTTCGCGATTTTTGGCGAAATATTGCGACAATTTGGCGACCAAAAATGTCTCCATAAATGAAACCAACTTGGCTATAGCTGACTAATTTGGCGAATTTCTTATTCAAATTCGCTATTAACAAATCTTCTGTAATCGGGTTCTTTGCATATTAGCTTGCTGCTTTCGAGTAACATTAGCTAAAATTTTAAAACGAAGATATAGGAAAGCTACCTGTTCCGCCCGGTACAGGCCGGAAGGACCTTCTTTTGGAAATCAAGTGTAATTTTTAAAAATAAAACTTCTCCTTTGTTACTTTTTAAAAACTAAATAGAAACTTGGATGTTTATATATATATATATGTTAGGTTTTAGCTGTATGAATTAAAAATTCACGAAAAACTGGCAGCTTGTTAAAGATGGTGAATAATTGCAGTCGATATATCGATAATCATGGGGAGAAGTGTAGGCAATGAATGTACCCATTGGGTAATTTGTCCATAGAGACTAAGCCAGTTATCCAAATAAAGCGTTTATTCAGGCACAGGAGACATGCAGAAACAATTCCCATAGGACGCAGATGTTTTCTAAGGCCCTCGGGCTTGACTCTAGATCATTACATCATTGAGTTGATCTTAAATAGCTGGTTTAGAAATTTCGAATCATAAAAACTCCAGATAACCGTTTGATTAGCACTTGAAAACAAGACAAAATTATGAGCTCCGTAATCTTGCAATTGCTTCTTGTTAGAGGCACGGATAATTACACAATCGACATAATACGCACACGAACCAATCAGTGTGTGGCGAAATTTAAGAATTGAGCGACTAAGCGAATGGCGCGAGATGGAGAGGTTTTAATAAGAAAGAATCTCAGATCTAGTGGCGCATTATTTCTTAAGTAAAAAAATTCAGTGCGCGAAGCCAGCCCATGGAATACAAATAGCAAAATGGCTTTTAAAACATTCGAAATGAAAAACTAGCGTCTCTCAGAATATTATAGATTGGACAGTTGATAAAAGTTACGAATTGATTTAAAGTTTTAGATTAAGATTTTGAATAAGATAATTATTAATATACGCGTTTTGAATTTTAAAAGGAAGTTAAATAGGAATAAATATTATTAAGAAATAGGGAAATAATCAATATACCAGAATTTAGAATAATTTAAAGGAATATGCTAAGTAAAAATTTTTATATAACATATATATAATTTTATCTTTTACAATTCATGATAATTTAATCAGAAATAAGTATGTGTGTTTATAAATATAATAATAAAATGCGCAGTAGTTTCGAAATTTCATGAAATTTTGATGATGTTGTTAAAATATATTCGTGAAATACTAAACAGTTATCCTTTCGATAAATCATTTTTTATTTTTTTATTATAAATTACATTTACTTTGATTTAAATTACATAAAGCATAAATCCTACTAATTTTCTCTTTTAAATTCTCATAAATTATGTATTCTGTCTGATATTAGAATATTAAATCTAGAGAATAAAGTTAAATTTTTTGCTAAATTTACTTTTAAAATAAATATTGTAATACATATTTTAACGCATATATTATTAATGTTATATCATTCCTAAAAACCATTAATTTATTCATTAAAATTTTCATTATTAAATAAACATACAGTAATGAAAATACAGTATTTGTAATTCTTATTTATGTTAAAATCGAACGTATTTAATGAAAAGTAGTTTGTAAATATTTAATAAAAGCTGTAGCTCGTATATATATTTATAAAATAAATAAATAAACGTGGGAGATATTTTAATCAAAAGAGATCATGGTATAAAACATTTCATGCGATTCTTGATAACATCATTTGCACTTATCCATTATTTTTAATTAAGTACAAACATAAGTTAAGCCATATTTACTTTTCTTTCATATTTTGTTTCAATGAGGATTTATTTAATTTTTCTGTTATTGAAATTAATTTATTGAAATGTATTGTATCGCATGACCAGAAATTAATTACATAGCAGGTGCAAACAAACAAAATCGGTTTATTTTGATAGAAATATTGTATTTTAGATGGGAATGATCCAGTTTAATACATCTATGAGATTATTGTATATCTAAATGATTACAAATATGTTTTTACGTATGGATGGAATGTATTTGTTTTGATTAAATTAAGTAATGCCTATTGAATTGGAATCAGTGAATGCTGTATGATTATTTTGCCCCTGTCTCAGTATTAAATAGTATTTAGATATTATCGGATTAATTCCTTTTTGTCTATGAAGCAAACACCGAGTAGGGAAAGCTTCAAACCATTTAAAATGGCAATCAATAGACTTAATAATGTTGGAAATTGTAATCTCCTTCTACTCTTATATATAAATATATATATATATATATATATCTCCTTCTATCTATCTATCTATGAGATGTTTGTAGGTGGTATGAGAAATTTGAGACCATATCCGATGAATTGCGCTTTCCAATTCCTTAAGATTTGATGGTACTTGATTCAGTTGCCTGATGCCCCGTTCGATCCCATCCCACAGATTCTCAATTGGATAGAGATCTGGTGATTGTACAGGCCCACTAAGCAAGGTAAAGTCTCTGAAGTGGTCTACGGATCATGTGCGGACAATGCCAGCTTTATAAATGGGAGCATTGTCCTGCTGGAAGTATCCATCCCCGGCAGGGTACACCATTAACATAACAGGATATACTCGATCTGCGATAACACTTAAATACCCTTGGGCATTCAGACGTTGTTCCACAGGAATCAAAGGATCCATAAAAGGCCAAAAAAACATCCCCCAAACCATAATATTGCCCCCACCAGCTTCAAAAGTTGTTGCAATGCAGTTGCAACCTCAATGCAATTTGAGGTGTTGCAATGCAGTTGGGGTCAATGCTTTCGTGCTATTTTCTCCATATTCGCAACTTGCCATCTCCATGGTGTAACTGAAAACGCGATTAATCGGACCACATGATCCTTTTCCAGTCATCTACTGTCCAGTTCATGTGCTCCTGTGTGAACTGGAAACGTCTGCTCTTGTTCAAAGCAGACAATAGAGCCTTTCGAACAGGTCGTCGGCTTCCATAGTCTATACGGTGTAATGTGCGGCGAACAGTTCGTTCAGATACCATCGCAGTTGCTTTTTGATTAAGATTTCCTGCAATTTGACAAAATCTATTGCTCTTCTGTTGGACAGGACAAGTCTGGCAAGTCTCCTTTCAGATCGAGCATTCAGTAGCCTGTGACGACCACAATCCTGACGTTGAGGCCGGGTTTTCTGCTTGGTAATCCACTCTCTGTAAACATTAATAACTGCTGCACTCGAACACTTCGCAAGTGCAGCCGTTTTGCTGATACTGGCGATGATCACGTTTTTTTTGTCCATTTCTTCTCAAACAACACTGTTCAATTGATGCTTCAATTGTCCTACATTCGCTTTTTATAGCTATCTCGACCTCTAGCGGCAACAACGTTGAGTGAGTTATGACCGATCTGCGTATAAATGTCAAGTGATCATAATAATTTGGCCACTCAGTGTATATATATATATATATATATATATATATATATACATATATGTGTGTGTGTGTTTGTGTGTGTAACATATCCTTTGGCACTAATTACATGTTGCGATGGATTTAGCCAGTTCACGTCATCACTTCTTATAAAAGAAAGAATTCCGCACCTCATTTAAACTGAAAAATGTAGCCATCCCTCCTCTATAATATCTACTAACTCCCACAACCCACAAAAAATGATAGTAGCTTGGTTGTGAGTCAGTTGAGATAAACTTAGTGTCCCCAAGGAATATTTTATTTTAAATGATCCGTGTAAGCTCGCAGTGTTACAGTCATCAAGCCAAGAAAAAGTAGATTCTACGTCCAGTGAATTTTTCCCACACACACAGATGATTAGTCATAAGTAGACGAAAGCTCTTCATTTCAATCTTGACATCGTTACGCAGGACTCTCTTCTAAAAACATATATGTTTTTAGAAGATAATACATCATGAATTTCTTCAAATAAAAAGTATATCTTACGTAAATAATTAAATTAAGAGTAATATAATTAAACGTAAATAATTACGTACATATATAATTAAATCCAAATCAGCGTTTAGAAACTCTTCCTGACGCTACGAAGGATATTAGAACAGACGACGATAACACAAAAAAAATCTCAACTCAGAGATCGTGTAAGAGCATTTAAAACCAGCGCACAGAGTTACATAATCCCATGAAGTATGCTGTGTGCAAACGGGTTAGACCAATGAAAAACGGAAAACAGCGTAATCCGAAAGAGCTTCAATTAATAACTTCTTAACCCATTAAAGTCTATCGGTACCATATGGTACCGGGATAGCTGCCCTCCATTTTGTTGTTTGTATACCAGTATATTTTAAGAGAAATATTATTTTTATCTGATAACAAAAACTCCGCAATAAAAGGAGACTAAAGTTGCTACTTTGAAAAATTGGCATGAAATGCAAATTTTGAATTTTAAAGAGAAAAATAATTCCGGTTTTAATGGGTTAATATTATATTTATAACTTCTTTGGCAAGTCTTCAGACGAAATAAAACTGCATAATTTAGTTCCCAAAAAGCGCGGGAAGGAAGTTCTAGAAGTCTCCTGAAATATCTCTGGGCCGAAAAACAGAACGTCCAAATCGAATGTAATGAAATAATAAAAAATTACAGGCGTCGGATCAAAATTTTTGCAAAGGCAAAAGAAAGACGGTAAAAAAATATGACGTGTTGAAATAATTAGTATTTGAAAAGGGGGAACGGCTTTATACCGACTTCTTAAAAGACCGATACCATACTAAATTTCAAGTTTGTAATCCTAACAATTCCAACTAAATTCGAATTTAAAAAAAAGCTGTTCGGTACGAACATTTACGTCTTTAATGTAATAGCTATGCCAAATTTCTAGCGCTAACAATTAAAAATAAATCGCAATATAGAACATTTATAGAAGGATTTGTACTCATGTTATCCTTTTAACTTCCGTTTTTTTAGAAACCGTTTTTAGCAAGCATCCCTATCTTAAAAGTAACTTCCATACAAAATTTCCAGTTTGTAGCCCCAGCTCTGTCCCAAAAAGAACCATTTTAGAAAGTATTTTGCTTCAGCACCCCTATCGGGATAGTGGTACAGACATAAAATAAATATAACCTATGTTGGAGCAGAGATAGTCACCATCTATATATATATATATATATATATATATATATATATATATATATATATATATATATATATATAAATGACGCTGGGGTACGTGGCGGCGAGAAAGCGGTTATTTCTCTTTTGTCGATGGCAACGAGTGGTTTGTTTAGAAGATCAAACCTGCTAAACCTAACTTTAGCCGGCTTCGTTATTCATTGTGGTATTTCTCGTAAAAATGAGTTACTTACGATTTTACTATTTTGATACGATGATTTTTTGATGATGTTACAATGATTTTGTTGATGTAACGGCCTGCGTGTCGTGATGCGACATTTCATTCATTGATCGGAGGAGAGAACACGTTGAGGTGTAAAAATTGCTAACTTTTCGATAGTCTTTTGTAATTTTTTTTTCAAAAATAAGTTTACAGCGTGAAGTTTACAATTTACGCAAAAGACAACGGCGTGCCGCTGAAATTGCGGGCGAAATGATTCAAAGAAAACCCATTCAAAATGAGACTGATAGGCTTAGGCGAGCCACAGAATGTTCAAATCAACGTCAAAATAGACTTGTCCAGCGAAGTAGAAACTGTCTGAATTCACAATTTGAAATGAACATCCCAGAGCATAGCTGTGGAAATATGATTGAGGTGTGCGATTTTTGCCCTGCATTTTACTGGGAAAGTAAACGTAATACTAATAAAAAATACTAGAGCGCAGATGCTGAGCGCGGGATCAGCTAGTTATTATTTTTAATCGGTTAGGTAATTCCAGAGATTACCTCTACAAACAAATATACAAACACACAAACGTTTCTTCTTTATAATATTAGTATAAATTGAACAATCTGGAGTGAAGATTGTAAATTTTGGAAAGTTTGGTGTGTTTGCAAAAGTTTTATTTTAAAAATATAATTTTTAAATTTTTTTTCTTTTTTATATGTAGGCTATTAATGTGTAAAATCACAGTTTCAAGTTTGTTGTTGCGGTGGTTTTCTTACTTTAATTATTTAAAGAAGAACTTTTAAAGTATTGTAACAATTATTACAATTGCTGTAACTATGTAAAGAGATATTCAATAATAATAATAAATAAATAAATACAAATAAAAATAAAAAAACAAAAAATAAAATAAAATAAAGGGCAAAATATAGAGTAGAGTTTTAATGTTTAACATAAAAAATTTAACTTATTTAACATAATTTAAAAAAATGTACTTATTTCATTATATGAAATTATTTCACTTGGGGTAAACAGAAGGTAACGCTTGTTTTTTGTTAGAAAGTAAAGTAATAAAAGAAATAGGAATATTGTTTACATGACAAATTTTAGTACAAAAACTTGGTGTATACTCAAATTCTGTAATTTTTAATAAATAAGCCTGTTATATAAAAATTTTAAAAACATACTTCCTCATTGTCCCATTTTAATCTATTGTAAATTGTACTCCTATTATTAAACCACTTTAATTCGAGTAAATTTTGTAACTTCTTGTGAATTCATAGGGTCATAAAGGTTATGCGCCATTTAATAGCTAATTATGCTAGAAATATTCTTCTTGAGTGCAAATTGTGCATATTTTTACCAACATTTAATGTTATTCTCGGATTTATTTCAGTATTTATATTTCAGAGGAATGGTACATAATATGTATATAAAATGAGCATAAAAGTAAAAATAGTTAAGCAAAATCCTCTTTTATAAGCATTCAATGTTTATCTTGAAAATCACACCTAATTTCTTGATGGCAATTTATGATTTTTTTTTTCAAAAACTTCCGTGGGCGCTGGTTTATGAAAAATTCACTTCTTTCTTTTATGCTTAGTAGAAAGCGCAAGCTCGTAAATATATTTAAAAAAATATTATATAATTCTTGTTCGTCTTCTTTTTTGAGATATGGCAAGAGGAAAAAAAAAACATTATTTAAACATTATTTAAAAATGAAAAATTATTTTTTTAATGATTTCTAAATTGATTTCTTAACGTAGAATCATAATTTAATTAATGTGAAAGTATTAATTAATTAAGGCGTACTTTTAAATATACATATATATTACACTCTTTATTTTTTTTATTTATATTTTCTACTTTTTTAGCGTTTAAAATGTTTCGTTGATGGAGTTTTACAGCCAGTTGGTATATTTTGGCGAGCGTACACTGTTAAAAATTTGCAGCAAACTGTCCAGTCATTTGACCGTTTTTTTGAGAAAACGGTTACATAACCGTAATTTAACTCTATTTTGACCATATTATTGCCCATATTATGGTCAGAATAGAATTAAATTATGGTTATATAAACATTTTCTATAAAAACGGTCAAATGACTGGACAGTTTGTTGCAAATTTTTAACAGTGTAGTGTGGCGCATCATTAAATGCATTCTTGTTGTAACTCGTATAAAATTGTAACCATAAAGAATATGTGGCGATTTATCACCTGCGGTCAGTGAGTTTTCATTGCAAGATTCAGATTTTTATTTTATTTTAAGGGGTGCTACGTGCTTGTAAAAAAAAAAAAAAAAAAAAAAAAAAAAAAAAGTGTTTTTGTGTAATTTTTTTTTTAGGAAAATGAAACAATATATTTGAAAATCTCTTTTTGTATTTTGTTTATTATACTTTAAACAAAGGAAATTGAATTTTGTATAATGACGAAATAAAGTTGGGTGTCCCAGCAGACCCGCTCCCCGGAGATGGTGTCGTTCTGATCGCCGTCCACGGTGATCACCGTAATTCTGTCAAACGTTACCTGAAATTGAAGAAAGCATAATGGCTTTACTCCGAACACTTAAAACTAGAGACAGTAATCGTTTGGGTTTTGTAGAGTATAATGTATTTTGAACAAAATGGAGGCTGTTCAAAGTTGATAAAAAAATTTGAACTTTAGTTGTTTATAAAAAATAGTAAAAATCATCAGATCACCAAAAGAAACGATTAATCTCTAGATAACTTTGTTAAAACTTGATCAAAATTTGAACAAGATTGGTTGACATAGGTTCGACTTATCGTGATCACCTACTTTAAAAACATATTTTGAGATAATCACGTTTAAAGACTCAAGTTATGATTTATGTATCATATAACAAAGTAAATTGATTAGAATAACTTACTTAATTTTTATCAGATCGAATAGAAAATGTAACTGAATATCCTTTACTAATTGTACTTTCAGAAAATGCAATAAAAAAAATGCATTTTTTGAAAGTTTGCAGGTAGGTTTAATTCCTGTAGCGACTTTACTGATATTGACTTTGACTGCAATACAAACTCTGATGCTGAAGAAATCCCGTATGTACCAAATGAGGGAGCTCAAACTGGACGTTTACATCATATTGTTGCACATTGTTGTTACACATTACACATTGTTGAACTTATCTTCAATGAAAACAGTAAAAAAGTAAAATCTAAACTTATCTAAGGTATTGTTACTGAAATGATAAGAAATCAAGGAAGTGCCAGTAAAATGTTTTTTGTAAAAGCTCAAAATCATCACAAAATGATTATGTTTCCCGTTGTAGATGATGTGATGGAAGTTGGATATTAAAACAAAAAATTACTTTTGCACAACCTGTTAAAGTTTTTATGTTACGTTATGCGTTTTATTTTAAACATCAGAATTAATATTTCAGTGTGATTGTAGATGAGTGCATGCACTCCGTTGATATTTGTAAACTTAGTGTTATGATTTAAGAAACTTTGTGCAAATGATGATTTCCCATTTTTTAGCATTGTAATAACAAATGTTGTGTTTCTTGTACTTCTTTGTATTTTTATTCTAACCTGTTTATGACTTCTGTCACCCCACAACATTCTACTTTGAGCCAAATATTGATTTTATACATGTAGTCCAGTCCCAAGTAATCCCAATCAATGGAGTAACTTGAGCCATCCAGTTTTGCTTATAATATCATTGTACACTGAAAAAATTGACATTTTCAAATCTGAGTAAATTGCTGTTTTCATTTTGTTATGAAACTTTTTGTTTCAAGTATGATGACCCAATGCTTTCAATTCTGAAATACCAAAAATACTCAGAATATTGAAACATGGACATACTCAAAACTGAGCACATAGAGGCCAGTTCATACTCATTTTTGAAACATGGACATACTCAAATAAGAGCACATGATGTTTTATTCTTGAGTGTGTGCATGTTTTCAGAAATTGTATATATATGTTTCAAACTTGAGTAATTTTGATTCGGAGCCATTTTTACTATGCGACATACTCAGATTTGAGTATTTTTTGCTCAGTTTTGAAATTGTCGCTTTTAGAGTGCATATACAATTCTTTTGGAAAAATTCTTGTATGTGCATATAAAGTAGAATTATGAACTCAAATTTTAGAACGCTCAATTAAACTTTTGCTTTAATGGTTTTCAAGGGATAGATGCTTGAATTTTGAAAGGGGCTCAAATAACATCTGTATACCAGGACATGAAAAAAAACCTTTCAATCCAACTGCTGTATGCAAGAAGGGTTATGCGTATATCAGCTTATGTATGTGTGTATTTAAGTAAATGAGTACAATAATACGAAAATAAATAAAATAAACAATATAAACAGAAAATCGTCAAATTTTCGTCTAATTCATGAGCAAGAATATATGAACCCTTAAAAATTAAAAACGGCTTGATATAAGAAACTAAAACCACATTTTCAAATTTCCGTATCAGAATAAACAATCTATCTTTCATTTGTTTTTAATATATATTTTTCGAAAGTATAAATATCTTGAAATAAAATAAGCCTTCTTAAAATTGCAAACTCATTGTTTATTATAATTGTAATTTTAATTAATTTTTTTAAACACTAAAAAAAAAAAAAAACATTTTTGTTAATAAGCGAGTATTTGTTGCAGAAATACGTATGTTAAGTAAATGAAATGTTATTGCATAGCATTATTATTATATATTTATATTTTCTAGTAAAATTTACTATGAAAATATTCAGGAAGTGTAATTTTATCGTTACCGGTTATAATTTGCTCAGCCATAAATCTAAGTTTCTTTTGATTTATTTAAATGTCATATCACTAGAAATGTAAATGTTATATAGAATACATACCTAAAATACTTCTTCAAATGTCAAGAAGGCGTTTTTTATTATACGTATGAAAAGTACATTTTGAAATTATTTTTTTGCAGTTATATTCGAAACGCAATTTTAAGTCTGAATAACAGAAAAAATTACAAATCAAATGAATGTTGAAAGGAAATAAATAAAAATTTTCTTGCACGTTTTTTAAATGTTAATGTCGCCGTTATATAACACACCGCTGTAACTTTTTTTTTTTTTTTCAGTTTAAAGGGCATTTAAGAAGGTGAAAAATATTTTCAGTTCTGCAACAAGAACGAAAAATCATGCATAAAGCATACACTGTAAAAAATTTTGGTCAACAATTACGGTACATATACGGGCAACTTTGTGACCAGTATATATACCGTAATTTAACTGGACGGTATATGTACCGAAAAATATTTAAAGTATATGTACCGGCTGCATTCCCCCTTCTCCTCAGGCCTGCACGCATTATGTAACAAGAGCAAGAGCATCACTTCAGAGGTTGCCGTACACCGAGGTGGGGCTACCAGTTTTTTCCTTACTGAAAAATAATTATTTTACGGTTTAATAGTGATTTTTTATTGAAAAACAATCATTTTACGGTATAAATACCATTTATAATAGAAATGACACATATGCGGTTTTTTTAGGCTTAATATACCTTAGAAGCACGGTACTCATACCGTAAAGAGTGAAAACGGTACAAGTACCGTTAATTTACGGTACATCTACTGAAATTTTACGAACATTTTTTACAGTGTAGATTATGAAACACTTTCCGACCCATTCAGAATACTGTAACAAAATTTCACCGTTTAATAAGTTGAAATATAATGTCTAAGTAAACCAGGGATGACAAGGGATGACCGCCCTGGGAACCCAGCTTTAGCTTTAGAGTTTAAGTGCAATCCCGGGACACAAACCCACTGTTTACTTTAACATACATACAATGTGTTAAAGGTTAGACAGTTTTTATAATGTTTAAAGTGCACAATTATTTAACTAGACGTGTCTAACCAAGTGTAGCTTCTTTACGTAATTCACTGTATTTCTTTTAAATGCTAAAAGGTGTAAATTAACAACATAATACAAATTAAAATAACTTTTATTAGGTTGTTTTACATGTATCGACTCACTCGATTTCATTTTGAAAAAACAAATGAGAATATTTCATAATTGCACGGGCTTGAAGTTATTTAAAATGCTATCATTTAATTTTCATGCTAGATGATAGAATTTTAAATAACTTCAAAGACCGTGCAATTATCGAGTTACTCCATGGTTACAGATATGAAAATAAACAACCAAGTAAAAATAAAAGATAACGTGCGTAATTTTTAAAAAATTACATGAAAATTAAATGATAGCATTTTAAATAAGTTCAAAGCCCGTGCAATGATGGAATATCCTCTTTTGTTTTTTAAAATGAGTCGGAGTGAGTCGAAACATGTCAAACAACCTAATAAAAGTTATTTTAATTTGTAGTATGTTGTTAATTTACACCTTTTAGCATTTAAAAGAAATATATTATTACAAGGTGCTATAATTTATTATATTGTTAATTAACTGTATATTAAGGATGCGCATTAGTTTAACTTAACAAATTTGGTAAAGGTAACAGATGTTTGAGAAAGAATACACGATGTTTTTGAAGAAGTATAGTGGTATAGTAATACTAAACAAGTTGACAATTATTACTTTACAGAGATTAATGATAATAAAACAAACTAATAATATGAACTGATAAATATGTGCAAAGTTTACAATGGGAAAACACCGGAATTTACTACCTCTTATAAAACAATACAAATGGAAACAGTTAAAGAGTTCCTGTTCGAGTGAGTGAGAAGAGGAGTGCTGGCCGGAAGATAAAAAGGCAGAGGATTTGAGAAAAGGAAGGAGAGACTGGTTTCTATAAATTTCATACAATATATTATTTTATTCAAAAGAACCGGCCGGTCGAGCAGGTTAGATCAGCCAATCACGTAAATTCATATATATATATATTTTAATGTGGTAATGTTAAGTTAGTGTACAAATCAGAATGTAGCGTAAAGATGTAGATTGTGATCCACAGATACAAAGTGGTGAGTCACGTTTATTGATTGTACATAAGTGTTGTCTAAATAAACAAGGTCAAGATCAAACCGGGTGGTAAGGACTACCTTTCGACTTAAGCTCAACTAGCCACACCCAAGTCTAAATAAACAAAATCAAAATCAAACCAGGTGGGGAGGCCTACCTTTCGGCTTAAGCTCAACTATCTCCGCCCAGCAGGTTTGTTTACTAAGCGGCAAAGCCTTACAAGATAATTATTAAAGTTGAGAGAAGACAATAAATACAGAACAATACAAATAGCTCACTTATTGAACGTAAACAATTAATAAATACGATAAAGACAAATAAACAATCATAGAATAAACACAAATCAAATAACCACCGTGAGATTAGAAAAGTAGTACTGAAACACAAATTCCAAAAATTCAAATTTTGATGATATAATAACTGAGATTTTTTTGGAAAACGCGTAACACACATTTAAAAACTAATTTCAGCAATCACTATTTATAGTTAGAAAAATATCCGAATTATTTTGTGCAGCCCTGTATATGATCTATATACATTTCTTTATAAATATACTACAAAGTACGCAACAACAACAAAAAAAAAACGCATAGCACAGTTATAAACATCCCTTCAGCAACCACCACAATGAACGAAATGCACTCGAGATTCTTTTGTGCAGCCCTGTATACCAAGTAATGTGCAAAATATTAGTTAAATTTAAAAACTCGTACCACAACGGAAAACGCTCTTCCAGTTTTTATTATTCATAGACAGTACCGTAAACGAATCCTGTTGCGTGTCCCTGTAAATGAACGACGAATGCTATGTACACCCTATTCTATAGTAAGCATTTTGTAGTGCCCCTCAGTGATATATATCCATTTCAATATGTTTGAAATAGTGTCACATCATTAGAATACACTGCGAACGGTTTTCCCCATAAACCGTAATATAACGGAATTCTTTTGAATGCCGTGTAAACGAACTATAAATGTTACACGCTTCTTTCACAACCAAACATTCCATAGTAAACTTCAATAACATATATCGGTTGCATGGCGATCCAAGTATATTTGCACGATTTAGAGCACGGACAGACGACAAACAGACAGACAAACCGAATATATAAATACTTTTCAACTATGTTAGAAAGTTTTACAAAATAGTGTTATAACGTTATATATGGTAAAACTGTTTTGTTTGCAGTTACATCATGTATTTTGATATGCAATGTAAACCGCTTTAACAAAGTTGTATGGATCGTAAAAACTATTCGCAATACGTGGACTACGTTATAAGCGATTTTCTAAAAAATTCATAATTTTATTAAATTAAAAATAATTAAAATTAAAAATAGTTTTTTTTCTTTTAAACACTCCTATGTAAGTATTCAATGTTTATCTTAAAAATAACGCCTAACTTCATGATTGAATTCATGTAGTTCCAAAAAAAAATTCCTTTACAATACGTTAATTTGGCGTGGGCCCCGATTAGTGAAATTGCACCGTTTTGATTTACGCTTGATAGAAAGCGCGAACTATTGAATTTATTAAAAAATATATCATTTTTACAATATTTCTATTTTAAAATATAGCATCAAGAAAGAAAAAAGCCTAATTTAAACTATCTATTCAATATTTCTAAATTGTTTTCTCAACGTATAATCGTAATTTAATCAATATCAAACTATTAAATGATAAAAGAGTATTTTTAAAAAATGAATCACACTCTTTATTTCTATTTCTAACATTTTAGTGTTTAAAAAATTTTGTTGTTGCAGTTTCACAGGTAGTTGGCATATTTTGGCGAGCGTAATTTGGCGCACAATTAACTCCATTGTTTTTCTAACTCATAATCATTTGTAATCACAAAGAATACTTGGCTATTTATCACCTGCGACCGATTAATGGAAAAATGCCTTAAAATTAATTTATTAATTTATAATTAAGTTGTAAAAATATAGATGTTTTACTATCGGAAACACACCGGTTTATATATGATTATTATAATGCTAGCATATCAAAATGTGAGTGAAAAATTGATTATGAAATTCCATTTTTATGTACAAAAACTAAATTGAGTTAAATAAAAAAGTATAAAAATAGATTACGTCTTAGTTAATGGGGTACCAGTCGTATGTACAATGTTTATAATAATGTATAACAAAAGTCTGTATGGATGGATTTTGGTCGAATCCTAACTCTTTTGACGAAGGATTGAAATAGCGAGTTCATCAAGTGTTTTATAGAAAGTTAATCTAGCCGAGTGCATCGTACCTGTAGGGTAAGATTGCCTTTAGTTTATAGTTGGAATAAAGCTTATCGGCAACCATGGCTTGCCAACGTTAGTAAAATATAGACTGTATTGAAAGCTTGCAGCCAAAGCCTTACGTGATCTAGGACTTTTATAGTGATTTGATGTAAGTGAATTTTTGACATTTAGTAATCTTCTGTTTACTTTAAGTGAATATTAAGTTAAATCTCTGGTAATTGCCGCATCTCGTAGACTAAATTTGCAAAGAGACTTCACCCCGTCCCTTGCCCGATTAGTTTCAATAAAGTGGTTTGAACTGTAAAATCTAGTCATGAATAATCTTCAAAGTGACGTCTTCGCCGCGTACGTCACAAGCCATAGGACAGTTTCAACGAATCTTTCAAAATCCGTTATAGCTGTTGTTGAAGATTTGACGGTGTTTGATACAATTTAAGTTTGTTCTGACTTTAAATCGTGATAGTATTCGAAATTTATTTCTCTGCAAAACATTCTTCACCGTTACTTGGTTCAATTGCATTTTAATTTTTTACTCAATCGAATTTTCTGCCGTATATGAATTACTCTTGAATTAAAAGTGATTTATCAATTGGTAAATACATTTTCAAGGAGAGTTCTTTATGTGGTGTATGTTTCGTACAAAAACTTCATCATACACGATATTAAGAATTTTCAGTATTCTGTAAAGGAGGTATTCTTTATAGAAAAGTATTCTTTATAAAAGAAATATTGCAAAAAATTCCAAAATGTTCGATTTATCAGATACTTCGATTTATACGGACTTGTATTATCTGGATTGTCCCTTATATCAAAAATATTTAATCGATAGTTTAAAAAATGAAGCAAGCTCGTAAGTTAAGTATCACTTTCTTCTTATTTGCGAAGTCTAACTCTATTTATAAGTTAGCAGAGCAAACAAAGACAGTTTTATATGATATTTCAGGCTTCTTATTGATTTTTTTTCGCTACTTGATAGTGGAGTCATGGAAAGCAGAGTAAATTCTTACCTTATTTTTACCCCTCAATTTTTTTTTTTAAACAACTTCAACGTCTAAGTCAACATCTAAGTCAATAACAATACTAGACAAAATATTTCTTCATATCTCTGTCTAGCAAACGTTAATAAAAGCTAGTGATTTCATTTTAGTCGCTAAATCTCATTTTGAAATTCATGAAAGATAAATTCTGTCTCTGTTTTCTTCTACAAATTTTTGAGGAAAATAGACTTTTAGAAAGTAGACTTTTAACAGATAACAACAACTGATAAAGTACGAGAAACATTGATCTCATAGACAGTGATGTCATATTTAGAAGATTAGTTTTTATGTTTTATATTTTTCTTTGAATATTTTTCTTGAAATTGAAATGTAAATATTGGAGTAGACGTTTTAACTCCGGATACATTTAAATGAGGGTACTACGTCATTTTAACACACTTATACTCAATTTTTATTAACACTTTCCAACATAGTTGAAAAGTGTTTATGAATTCGGTTTGTCTATCTGTCTGTCCGTGCTCTAACTCGCTTAAATGTAGCCGGATAGTCATGCAGTTGATACATGTTATTGAGGTTTACTATAGCATGTTCAGTATTGAAAATGAAGTGTGCAGCACTTACACTTTTTTTACAGGGGCACAAAAAAAAAAAACGTTACATTATGGTCTACGGGGAAATTATCGAACATGGTACGTCTAGCACTTATAATTAGTTTACAGAGAAACTGAAAAGAATTTTATTACATTATGGTTTAATGTAGAAAATCGTTTGCGGCGCATTCTAATCATGTTACACTGTTACAAACATAATGAAATCGATATCAATTTCTGAGATGCACTAAGACATGCTTTCTTTAGAATATAGAGTGTAAAGATTTTTTCTTTCATTTACTGTGTCACACAAAAGTATTCTTTTACATAATGGACTACGGGGGAATAACTGTTTGCAGCGTATTTTAATTATGCTACCCCATATCAAATAGAATGAAATTGATATACATTATTGAGTTTTACTACAAGATACTTGTTATGTGCATAGCATTTATCGTTCATGTACAGGGACACACAAAATATTTCTGGTACTGTGTCCGAAGTATTGTTTATAAGCCATAATTGGAAGTTGGATTTTAATAAGCATGCGTTTAACTAAATTTTTAAATGCTATGAGGTATGTAAAAATGCTACAGATCATTTACAGGGCTACGCAAAAAAATTCGTAAGCATTACGGTGCAAATGTTATTATATTTCAAATAAAGTGGAGAGTCAAAATACGTCCATTAGAATTAACTTTTAAATATACACTAAAACACTTTTTATTATGCTTAAAAGACGTCAACATAAAGCTTAATGATTTTAAAATTTACATGTTTCGATTTGTTCATCAAATCGTCATCAGAATATATACAAACCACAAATACAATGTACATAAAAAACGAGAGATTAAATTAATTAAAAACCAGAGAGTTTGAACAGTCACTGTGTGAAAGAAGGTACAACGCCCTCTATACTTTTAATTTTAACACCGCTCTTAGATTTATCTACAGACCGCATCCCACTATTATTCAACCACTCAACCCAAATCTTCGGAATATTAAATGACAACGTATCATTACATGCTTTTGAGCTTCTTAAATAAATTTCAATAGATTCCCTCACAAAAAGTTGAAAAAAAAAAAAACTGGAACAATAAATCAATTTAGCTTCATTAAATAGGATGTTGATGCTCTCTCTATTCTTTAACCTTTAATGATGACCTTTAATGAAGGTTGGCGGAAATTCGAGAAGGGAAATTAAAAACTGTTCTATTCGTTTCTTAATTGAACAGAATTTAGCATTCTATTTAGTATATATATAATAAATATATAGATAATACATAGGGCTGCACTAAATATTTTGCATATGTTTTCTTATATTGTTGGTAATTCTTGAAATTGTGTTTTAAAGGTGTTAAGTTTTTTTCCAAATTATTTAACTAGACATCATTTTTCACCATATTAAACAGTAACGATTTGTAAAAGTATTTTGGAAGTGTTCAAAAGTGTTACATAATCTATGCTTGATGTATGATTTTTCGTTCGTATTTATTTTCCGTCACGAAAACGCTAAAACATTTTTATCTATTTTTATAGTATTTAACCTCAATTCCTTTATCAATACTACAAAAGAACATTATTATTTTTTTTATTCACTATAAATGATTCCATAGACTTGAACCCTTTAATGTAATATAATTTAACGAAATTACGCCAATATATTAAATAATTTTGTTTTACAAAGATATGTGTCCTGTTGTGATTGTAGAGGTTTTTAAGCTGCAGTTACTCTGGGTCTTATTTTAAACGTCTCTGAAATGGGGATAAGTTGTTTTGTTCAAGAATTTCTTCCAATAGTTAGTTTTAACAATTGAATCCATTTGGACACTACACTGTTAACTAGTATTTTAAAAACACAAATTGCACAAATTGTGCTTATTAGTTGCTAAAATCAGTGTAAAAATTGTTTTAAACTCATAAAAGAGCTAAAATCCTACATGTTTCGGCTTTAAACTTAAAGCCATCATCGGGGAAGAGGAACAACACAAACGACTACTGATCTTTTAATTTTCGACACGAGAAAATTGAAATCAACAGTATGGAAAAATTTAAATAAAATAAGCGGGCGCTCTCTGTTGCCAAAGAGCGAAAAACAAAACAATGAATTAACAAGGGGTTAAAAATGTATCCCATAGACTAGGTATGTTGAAAGAAAAGTTATCATTACAAATACAATCTTTTCTAATTTTGATTTCCAATGATTCCCTAATGGCGGCTTTAAATGGGTTATTGAACCTATGGATAATTCTTGCTTTATCGAAATTAATTACAGTATCATTATTTTTAGCGTAAAACCGGGAGAGTGCAGTGGATAACTTTCCAAATTTTATGTCGTTTTTATGCTCTTTTAACCTTTCCAAAAACTTTCTTTTAGTCATACCAATGTAAAAAATTATACTATTATTATTTAAGCTAATGGGGATTTCATAAACACCTGCGAATTGATCAGGGGGGATAGGATCTAATTTACATGAAACTAAGTCAACCAATTTTCTGGGAGGAACAGCAATAAGATGGATATTGTATTTACGGAGGGCCCTTTTAATCCTTTCAAATATAATAGGTATATATTGGAATTTACGATAGTTTGGTTTATTATTGCTAGGGACAGGATGCTGAATTAAATGGCCATTGAATTTTTCTATAATTTTCTGTACGTGATGAGCGGGGAAACCATGGTCAATGGCGATATCTCTGATAAAATTAAGTTCATCTTGGATGAATTCACTTGAACAAACCAGAAAAGCACGCTTGATGAATGAATTGAAGGCAGCAATCTTATAAGTGAAAGTTGTAGAGGCATTAAATGGGATTATTGTGTTACTTCTCATCGGTTTACGATAGACTTTACGTTTTAGGTTGTTGTCATCTTTAATTAATTGAATATCCAGGAACGGTAGTGATGAATTTTCTTCTATTTCCAACGTAAACTTAATATTTTCATCTATTTCGTTTATTTTTGAGAGGAAAGATAGGAGTTCTTGCTTTCCATGATTCCATGTGATAAAGATATCATCCACGTATCTTAGCCAAACTTCTGGTGTCAAATTCAAACTTTTAAAAATAAATTCCTCCATCGGTCTAAGTTTAAATTCAGCCAACAGACCGGAAATAGGAGATCCCATAGGTGCTCCATTATTTTGTCTGTAAAATTTCTTATTAAACATGAAAACGTTGTTATTAATGATAAGGTTAAGTCCTGACTTTAGAGATGTTTTTACGCTATCACTTAAATTATTTTGTTTATCAATTTCCAAATTAATATTTTGTACAACTTCATTTGTATTAATAGATGGGTAAAGAGACACAATATCTAAACTAGCTAGAATAGTTCCTTTAGAAATCTGAATATTTTCTATTTTATGGATAAAATCTTCTGTTGACTGTACAGTTTTGCTTGAACTTGGTACAGTCAACAGAAGATTTTATCCATAAAATAGAAAATATTCAGATTTCTAAAGGAACTATTCTAGCTAGTTTAGATATTGTGTCTCTTTACCCATCTATTAATACAAATGAAGTTGTACAAAATATTAATTTGGAAATTGATAAACAAAATAATTTAAGTGATAGCGTAAAAACATCTCTAAAGTCAGGACTTAACCTTATCATTAATAACAACGTTTTCATGTTTAATAAGAAATTTTACAGACAAAATAATGGAGCACCTATGGGATCTCCTATTTCCGGTCTGTTGGCTGAATTTAAACTTAGACCGATGGAGGAATTTATTTTTAAAAGTTTGAATTTGACACCAGAAGTTTGGCTAAGATACGTGGATGATATCTTTATCACATGGAATCATGGAAAGCAAGAACTCCTATCTTTCCTCTCAAAAATAAACGAAATAGATGAAAATATTAAGTTTACGTTGGAAATAGAAGAAAATTCATCACTACCGTTCCTGGATATTCAATTAATTAAAGATGACAACAACCTAAAACGTAAAGTCTATCGTAAACCGATGAGAAGTAACACAATAATCCCATTTAATGCCTCTACAACTTTCACTTATAAGATTGCTGCCTTCAATTCATTCATCAAGCGTGCTTTTCTGGTTTGTTCAAGTGAATTCATCCAAGATGAACTTAATTTTATCAGAGATATCGCCATTGACCATGGTTTCCCCGCTCATCACGTACAGAAAATTATAGAAAAATTCAATGGCCATTTAATTCAGCATCCTGTCCCTAGCAATAATAAACCAAACTATCGTAAATTCCAATATATACCTATTATATTTGAAAGGATTAAAAGGGCCCTCCGTAAATACAATATCCATCTTATTGCTGTTCCTCCCAGAAAATTGGTTGACTTAGTTTCATGTAAATTAGATCCTATCCCCCCTGATCAATTCGCAGGTGTTTATGAAATCCCCATTAGCTTAAATAATAATAGTATAATTTTTTACATTGGTATGACTAAAAGAAAGTTTTTGGAAAGGTTAAAAGAGCATAAAAACGACATAAAATTTGGAAAGTTATCCACTGCACTCTCCCGGTTTTACGCTAAAAATAATGATACTGTAATTAATTTCGATAAAGCAAGAATTATCCATAGGTTCAATAACCCATTTAAAGCCGCCATTAGGGAATCATTGGAAATCAAAATTAGAAAAGATTGTATTTGTAATGATAACTTTTCTTTCAACATACCTAGTCTATGGGATACATTTTTAACCCCTGGTTAATTCATTGTTTTGTTTTTCGCTCTTTGGCAACAGAGAGCGCCCGCTTATTTTATTTAAATTTTTCCATACTGTTGATTTCAATTTTCTCGTGTCGAAAATTAAAAGATCAGTAGTCGTTTGTGTTGTTCCTCTTCCCCGATGATGGCTTTAAGTTTAAAGCCGAAACATGTAGGATTTTAGCTCTTTTATGAGTTTAAAACAATTTTTACACTGATTTTAGCAACTAATAAGCACAATTTGTGCAATTTGTGTTTTTAAAAGTTAGTTTTAAGTTCTTTATTGCATCATTAACTTTGTTTCATGGAAGTTAAGCTATCTTTACTTAAGATAAAGGTACAGGTTTTCTTTCTTTTTTTTTTTTACTATTCCTTACATTACGAAAAGTATTGTTTTCTGATGCGAAAGCCTTAAATGATTAAAAATATATAAAAAGCTTATTAACGAATTTTTACATACACTTTACGGTAAAAAAAATATCCTAACACCAATAATATTTTGCCAAAATTAGTTTACACAAGCGCCAGTATGACAGGGTAAAAAATGTGTTGAAATTTTATTTAAACAAGATACAATAATGTTTCTTAATCTTCGAAAATATTATATAAATGATTAAAAATATATAAAAAGCTTATTAACGAATTTTTACATACACTTTATGGTAAAAAAAATATCCTAACACCAATAATATTTTGCCAAAATTAGTTTACACAAGCGCCAGTATGACAGGGTAAAAAATGTGTTGAGATTTTATTTAAACAAGATACAATAATGTTTCTTAATCTTCGAAAATATTATATAACCACGTACAAAAATATACAGTCACCTCTTCCGAGTTTCCCACGATTCCGAAAAGCGTTCTTTACCTTTAGAAACCTCTGAAACCAATATATTTTAGAGATTTAAAGAAACATGTATGAAAACAAATTTCTTGTGCTGCCACTGATTTTCGAAAACGTTTACGAGTAGTTTTTACAGTGAATTAATCAGTTTTCTCAACCCAGCGTATAAGTTTTTCAGATGCTATCAGTTCTCAAGTAAATATTTTCATGTTCTACATACAGGTTTTTCAGACAAACATGATAAATTAACAGTATTAACATTAAAAATAATTTTTTTTATTATCTTGCATGAATAAATTCATAATCATATAATAAGATTACTTATAATAATTAAAAAATGGATAAAAATGCTTAAGTGATACAATCAGAACACAAAACGGCTTATAAAAACCTTTTAATATAAAGATCGACATATGTTTCAATGGTCAAACGGCGCCATTATCAAGAATTACAGCAATAAACAAATTACTCTCGCAAATAAAATAAAAAATAATAATAAAAATAAAAATTTTCTAGAATAGTTTGTTTATCGGTGTACTTCTTGATAATGGCACCGTTTGTTGGTTGAAACATATGTCGATCTTTATATTAAAAGGTTATTATAAGCTTTTTTGTGTTCTGTATGTATCACTTAAGCATTTTTATCTATATTTTGAATAAATTCAATTACACAAGTGAAACGCTTCCGAGTATTTTTTTATAGTGTATTAATCTCTTTACTCAAACCGGAATACAGGTTTTTCGAATGCTATCCATTCTTAAATAAACATTTTCGTCTGTGTAACAGAATTCATACATGCAAGAGTAACAAATTGTTCATGTTAATGCTGTTAATTTATCATGTTTGTCTGTAAAACATGTTTGTTGAACATGAAAATGTTTATTTGAGAAGGGGTAGCATCCGAAAAACGTATTCCGATTTTAGAAAACTCATTAATACACAATAAAAACTACACGGATACCTTTCCGAGAATCAGTGGCAGCAAAAGAAACTTTGTTTTTATAAATAATTGTTTCAATCTCGAAAATATACTAATTTTTGAAGTTTCTAAAGATAAAGAATGCTTTTTCGAATCGTGGGTAACTCGGAAGAGGTAATTGTATATTTTCATTTGTGGTTACATTACATTTCCCGAGATTAAGAAGCATTTTTTTTCTTTTTTTACAATGTACAGTTAACCTGTTTAAATGGAATCAGAAGAGTCCTAAAAAAACCCTTTTTAAACAGATTTCTATCAAAGCAATTACAGCGTCTAATGTAATTGTATTTGTATACTTTTCATCGTATTTATGAAAATTTTCCATTTTTAACGCCAGGATTTCGTTCTAGATCGGTTCTGTTTTCACAAGTTTTACTGTATTTGTACGCATTAAGTTACAATTAAAAATAATTTTAATTCTTATTTTAATGACTCATAATTAACTCATTTCTTTTTAGAATTTTAATTTATACTTTTAGATACAACAGGAAACGTTTAAGTAAATTGAACACCGGTAAAGAAAAACTATTTTTTTTTTCTTTTCAAAATTCTGCAACAAGTGTATAACAATTTGATTGAAATTAGATGCCAAAGTTTACCTTTTTTTTTTAACATGAAGTTTTAATTACACACTATAAACATTTTTTACTGGCACCGACTAAATATTTAATAACATTTTTATATTGCGTTTTGAGAGAAGAAATAAAATTGTAAATCACGATTAGGAGAAAAAAAAAAGTGAAACCAGCTAGTAGAAACGCGTTTAAAGTTAATTTTTAAAATTTTAATTAAATTTCTATTTTGGAAGCTAGAATAAAATGCAATTTATTACAAAGTTTGATGGCAAATTTAATTCGTTCAGGTATATGAAATGAAATAAGTCAAATGTGAAATCCAATTCAGTGAAACGTAAAACTTTAATTTTCTGAAGTGCAAAATTTAATTTGTGCGAATATTGCTTTCGATTTAAAATAATTGTATTTATAAAATTTGAAAATAATATTCCTTATTTTGTAGGAAATATTAATTTGTAATGTATTTTTAAATTTGTTGTTTCACTTAAAAATGTTAAACTTTTCGCAGTTTTTTAAAAAGTACATGTATGTTTGATGGTGGGGAGGGGGGGGGGTAATGATTGCTATTTTTTAGGTGCGTTCGTAATTATATAAATACGTAGCACCTATAGTCGTCGTCTGGTCTGTCCGCCCGTCTGTCCGTCTGTCCGCATATAACAGCGCAAAAACTACCCAACCGAATGGTTGGAAATTTAGTACACACCGTATCCTAAAGTTTAGACAATCAATAAAATTTGCATTAACATTAAAAGTAATAAGGTACAGTTAAAATTCGTGAGATAGGTAATAAATAAAAGCAGTTTTGCCGATAGACACATATAAATTATGATCAAAAGTCTGAAATTATAAAATATACATTAAATTATATAACAATGTGCTGTCCCGAAAGTATAGACACCTGTAATTTTTCTGGTTTTACATTTACAAAAGTAACTAAAAACTTACTCTTAATATTTAATTGTATTGCCACGACACTTTATAACATCAAATACATGTTGTTCCATAGAATTAACTAAGCATTGCATTACAGAAGGATGTATTTTATACCACGCTTTGTCAATTTCAATTTTTAAGTTATTTACACATGTATATTGCTTTCCATTTTCATATATTTTACGAGATAAGATCCCCCATATGTTCTCCATGGGATTCAAATCTGGACTAAGTGCTGGCCAGTCTAATAGTGTGATATTTTTTTGCCTAAACCATGTTTTCGATGATGTGGAGGTATGGATGGATGCGCCATCTTGTTGGAAAACGCAGTCCAGTCCTACCAGCAAATCCATAATTGGCAGTAAATTGGTACGTAAAATATCCTGATAATCCTATGATTTCATTTTTCTGTCCACAAATCCAAGAAATGTTTGGCTGTTGGAAGAAAATACTCCCCAGATCATTAGCGATCCTCCGCCTTGTTGCCTGCTAAAACAGTTCTTGGGTTCTTTTCTTAGGTCATGCCAATAAAATTTATGACCATCAGAGCCATCTAAATTCCATTTTTTTTCATCACTGAAGATGGCAGAAATTCATTTTTCACCGTATGACATATGCTTTCTAGCCCACTTTAGACGTGTATCTTTATGTCTCTGCTTTAAGCAAGGTTTTGCTTTCATTCTTCTGTAAACAATGTTTGTTGAAGCTTTAATTCTTCTGTGTACAGTGCTTTTTGAAATTCTGGGAAATTGATGCAATTTCACCCACAGATAAATTATCAACTGAAGCCATCTTCTAAAATAAAACCGTAAGTCATGTGACTGTCCTCAACAGTTCCGGGATGTCCGTTTCACTTTTTCATATGTCAAGCGGCCATTTTTATTCAAAATTATTTTTTCGAATAAACTGCATAAAAGTTACATTTTAAGAAAGATCGTTCAAAATAAATTAATATTTGAGAGATGACTTGCGTTCAATTATGTATATATTCTGCAATAACTTCAGTCGAAAGATTCGCAGTTCAAATTCTCTATTCATAAAAGTAAACAAAAAAAAGATTGATTCGTCGTGAACATTTAAAATATTAAATCATGGAGGTAATCATTCGCAAAGCAAGTTCTCCGCGAATGAATTTTTGGACCGCTGCCTCGCGTCAAAAAAATAATTCGCACCAGTGAGACAATCAAAGTTTACCATAATTATGTGCTATACAACTCAACTTTCGGACCTTTTCTTGACGTAAATTGAACTCATGTAATAATATTTAATGAATCAGATTTTTAGCATTTTTAAAATCGCTAATACAGCTTTTATTTATCGCGTGTACAAATTAGAAATGATACTTTGATTTTGAAATCAAATGTTTTGATTTATGATATTATTTCTTATTTATTTATTTATTTTCTCTTTTAAATGAAAAGTGTGACGTATTTTAAATTTATGTAATATAAGCATTTTAGATTAAAGTTAAGTATTTTAAATGAAATGAGTGACAGGTTTATAATTTAAAATTAAATTAATTGTAGTATGAATGACGGTGATGGGAACGATATTTGGCGAATTATCATCTGCTCCCGGCTAACAAAAATACTCATAATTGAAAAAAAGAATAAAAATAAATAAATGATAGTTTGATGTAAATAAATATTGATATACATATCAAAAATAATTTATAGAATTAAAATAAAAAATAAAAGTAAATAAACAACAATTTCCATAACAAAGTTTTCGCCAAATTGGCGGGGGAGGGGGGGGGGGAATCGCGCCAACGTGCGTATGTGACATTTGTGCCCAAAAAATATGCGAAATGCTACCATGATCGCAAAAGTTCATGATTTGTCTATTAGAATCTTCCGATTTGGCGAAGGATTAAGGGAAAATTAAATTATGAATAAATGTAACGTGTTGCAATGTTTAACATACATTTAAGGGAGACCAAACTGGTCGCCAGTGGCGGCTAGTTTTTAATAACATTCTATCATCACGTAACATTGTTTTCTTTGGTCTTTCGACTCGCTTTCAGTATTCCATGTTCCACCTGATCCCAAAACTCTGTAAGTACTGCTCAAGGATCTCTTTATTCTTCTCGATATTTGTACAGGATTTTGTCCTTGAGCTTTTAAATGTAAAAACTTAATAATTTCATATTTAGAAATTTCTTTAGAATGTGGCATTTTTATCAGAATACGCAGGAAATGTCTTTTCCGAATCCCAAACAAAACAATACATTAAACTCATTTGATTCCAAAAAATTTCAATAAATTATTATGCTAAAAATACAGCAGACGATATTTCAATTAAAGGGAAAAATTATTCTGCATTTATAGAAGCAGACGAAAATAAAAACATTTTATTTTGTGAACAATAATGTAAAAGAAAACATGTAATGCTGTATGTGTCTGTACTTTTGGGACAGCACATTGTTATATAATTTAATGTATATTTTATAATTTTGATTATAATTTAAATGTGTATATCAGTACAACTGCTTTTATTTATTTTATGTTAATGCAAATTTTATTGGTTGTCTAAACTTTTGGGACACGGTGTATATTGTCGTTGTAGAATTTGGTCCAGTCATTTCAAATTTTATGAAAATAGAATCAAAACTTAAAAAGGTATTAATGAAAGTTTCCTTTACTCTATTAAATCCTATCGTATGTAATCTATATAATAAAAGCGCAAGTCATGTGACTTAGGAAAACAAATACGGGAAAACCACTTCTTTTTTCATATACCAGGCGTCCATTTTTATTCTAAATTATTTTAAAAATAAAATTGCATAATAGTTACATTTTTAGAAAGATCGTTCAAAAAAATTGTTTGCTTGAAATGTATAGATTCCGAGATAACTTCAATGGAAATTAGGTTAACATCGGGATATCTCAATCCGTTAGAGATAATAGACACAGGAGATTTGTTCATTATGAGTCATAAAAATATTAAACCATGGACGTAATCATTTGCAAAGCAAGATCTCCATGGGGAATTTTATAGTGCTATCTGGTGTAGAAAAAAAAATCGCATTTGTAAACGTGGCACACGTAATAATAAAAAAAAAAGGCATGCTCATTTCGCTCATAGCAGACGATATAATTCATTTCACTGAAATAATAAAGGATGATTTTTTTACACTGTGAAACTAGTTATAAAACGAACGCACCTCCCATGTCACGTTTCACGTGCTATTTCCAACTTGTTTATGCTTAAAGGTTCGGTCCTTGTTAACTTGGCAAGGCTTTTTCTTTCTAAATAATATTTTAATCAATGCCTTATTAATTACAAAATTTACATCAAAATAAAATTCAAAACATGCAAAACATTTAGAAATGTGAAATCGAACAGAACAAGAAGTATTTGACTTGAGTTGGTGTGTTTGCAGATTTTGCATTAATGGACTAGAAAAATTACTCGGAAACGTTTCCAAAGTCTGAGGAAGCAGAAAGAACTTTGTTTTTAAATATTCTTCTTTAAATCTTAAAAATATATTGGTTAAAGAACGCTTTTCCGAATCGTGTGTAACTCAGAAGAGGTTATTGTATATTTTCGTACATGGTTATATTATATTTTCTTAGATTAAGAAACAATTGTCTTTTTTTATAGTATAGCTGGAAGAAAAAGAAAACAATATTTTTATTGTTTCTCTCTACATAACTTTCTTTAAAGAAATTTAGATATTCCTTTTAATTATTTCAGCATAACGTTCTTAGATACAGTTTTAAATTTTTAGGTTTGCTTGTGTGTATCTGTGTTCCTGCATTTGTTTTCTTAAATTATCTTAGATAACAGCGGATCTTTCTTACGTTGTTGAATTCTAGTTATCTTAAAATAAAATTCCGCCCCCCTCCCCTTCCAAAAAAGCATAATTATATCCCTCCATGTTTCTAATTACACATTTCACCTTTTAAAAACGTAATCCCAATTGTTTTCTTTTTCAGAAATTTGTCGGAATTGCATTTTTTAAAAAATTAAACGAACTAACAAAATAATAATACACTATAAAAATACACTTTCAAATACCCTTTTAAAACGTCTCCCAATTACCTTATTCTGAGGCATACACGAAAGTGTCATGTAACAGTTAATTATCATCCAGTTATTAAAATTGAAGTGTAAAGAAATTAATAGCTTCGGCGACATTGATAAGAATTTCAGCAGAAGAACGAAAGGTTGAAACGTCTCATTCTCAGTCATGCTAAGGAAAAAGGGGATTTATTTTACAAACTTCATATTTGTATGAAGACATATAGTTTTGTTGAGCATGATAGTGATTGAGTTTTTAAAGTTTTAATTACTTGGGTATATCATGCTTACGTCATTGGAAGGAAAAATAAAATTTTGTGCTTAAACAAATGGTTAAAAATGGTTCAGTAAGGAACATATTAACTTACGCTTATTTAATGAAACTGCATGAACATTATCATAAATCTGATTTTTAACATTATATGGCATATAAAAGTACTTAGGAATCACTTTTTAAAGCGATATAAAAATATATTAGAATAACCTTTAAAAAGATGGACTGATTTTCACTATTGTTTTTTTTTTTTTTTTTTTTTTGGTTCGTGGAATTTTATGAGGAGCTGAAAGAAAAAAAAAAAAAAAAGGTCAAGTTCTCCTTAATGTATCGGCCACAAAAAATGGACGCACTGCCGTACTCCCAGATTTTTATTGTTTCTTTCTGCATAACTTTCTTTAAAGCATTAAAAAAAAATCTTTCATATAACGTTTTTTGATGTAGTTTAAAAATTTTAGTTTTGCATAACTTTCTTTAAAGAATTTTTTGTTTAATTCTTTCATATAATGTTCTTTGATATAGTTTAAAATTTTTAGTTTTGCTTTGTGTCTCTCTGAATTTGTTTCATTAAATAACCTTTTTTATGTTGCCGAATTCTATCTATCGTGTAATACTCAAGAAAAAAAAAAGCAGCATACTTATATCCCGCCAAGTTTCTAATAACACATTTCTCCATTCAAAAAGTAAGCTGGCCTGCCTTATTTTTCCATAAATTTCTCAGAATTACATTTTTTATATTAAACGAACTTAACACAAACAGTTATTTCTATAAAAAAATACACAACATTGAAATACCATTTTAAGGCGTCTCCAAGGAATTACCTTATTCTGAGGTGTACACGAAAGTGCCATGTAACAGTTAATTATCATCCACTTATTGAAATTCAAGTGTTAAGAATTTAGTCGCCAGGGCGACATTGATAAAAATGTCAGAAGAGGAACAAAAGGTTCTTCATTGAAATGTTTGATTCTCAGCTGTGTTAAGTAAAAAAGAGGGTTTCTTTTCAAACTTTCTAAAGAGGAGGAAATGTCATTATAGTATGAAGATTATTTTTTTTTAAATAAAATCTTAAAAGAGCTCGGGAAGTTTTTACTTATCTTGATATATCTTCCTTATGCCATTCAACGGAAGATAGAAATTTTCCTATTCTCTAAGTTAAAACGATTTAAAAGTGAGAAAAAAAAATGGAACTTGTTTTGGACTTATGTTTATTTTAATGAAATAGCTGCATAAATATTTTCATGCATATGAATTTTAAATATATATCTTTAGTGAAAGTTCAGAAAACTCATTCTTTCAAATACGATTTTAAAATTTCTTCAAGGATAATTACCTTATTCTAAGGTGTACACGAAAGTTCCATGTAACATTTTAAATTTTCATTTACTTATTGAAATTAAAGTGCAAAGGTTGTTCTCAAATTCAAAACGGCTACTTTCTGACACATTTCTGAATTCAGTTTTGTTCGGAAAAGCATGGTTGGTTGGTTGGTTGATTTTATGCCGGCCGATTATCTTCACGAGGGATATAGGCCCTAGGGGGGTGTCCTCAGTGGGGGTCTTTCTAAGGGATCCTAACCCGTATTTACGGCCAGGTTCGAAGAAAACCACGGAAAACTGTGAACGGTTAGGTCGAAGAGCGCGACAGGGGTTTGAACCCAGCACCTCCCGTCTACCAGCTTTGAGAGCAGAACCTCTCAGCCACTGGTGGGGCTGGAAACGTATGAAATGGGCAGGCGCTCTTATTCAGAAACTATGTAATCGAAAGACGTTTCCCATTTTTTTTTTAGTATAAGTTGAAGATTTATCAGAAAATGCTGTGAAAGTCGACATTTTGAACCGAATTCCAGACGCAGCAGAGCGAAAAAAGCGAAAAACGTGTCGTCACATGAAAAGAAGGGCATATAACTCGATAAGTAATATATTTATCAAAAAATTGGAAACACATTTCGATTCCAAATTAGCTTCAAGAGTCAGGCCTGCCAATTTTATGTCGTTACGTTTACAAATGAGTCAGAAAATGTGTCAGAAAGTTTCGCGTTGTTGAGCAGGTCATTTCACCACCTTAAGAAATTAGTCGCCAAACCGACATTGATAAAAACGTCAGTAGAGGAACAAAAGGTTCTGGTTGAAAGGTTTTGGAAATTTTTTGTTTAATTCTTTCATATAATGTTCTTTGATATAGTTTAAAATTTTTAGTTTTGCTTTGTGTCTCTCTGAATTTGTTTCATTAAATAACCTTTTTTATGTTGCCGAATTCTATCTATCGTGTAATACTCAAGAAAAAAAAAAGCAGCATACTTATATCCCGCCAAGTTTCTAATAACACATTTCTCCATTCAAAAAGTAAGCTGGCCTGCCTTATTTTTCCATAAATTTCTCAGAATTACATTTTTTATATTAAACGAACTTAACACAAACAGTTATTTCTATAAAAAAATACACAACATTGAAATACCATTTTAAGGCGTCTCCAAGGAATTACCTTATTCTGAGGTGTACACGAAAGTGCCATGTAACAGTTAATTATCATCCACTTATTGAAATTCAAGTGTTAAGAATTTAGTCGCCAGGGCGACATTGATAAAAATGTCAGAAGAGGAACAAAAGGTTCTTCATTGAAATGTTTGATTCTCAGCTGTGTTAAGTAAAAAAGAGGGTTTCTTTTCAAACTTTCTAAAGAGGAGGAAATGTCATTATAGTATGAAGATTATTTTTTTTAAAAATAAAATCTTAAAAGAGCTCGGGAAGTTTTTACTTATCTTGATATATCTTCCTTATGCCATTCAACGGAAGATAGAAATTTTCCTATTCTCTAAGTTAAAACGATTTAAAAGTGAGAAAAAAAAATGGAACTTGTTTTGGACTTATGTTTATTTTAATGAAATAGCTGCATAAATATTTTCATGCATATGAATTTTAAATATATATCTTTAGTGAAAGTTCAGAAAACTCATTCTTTCAAATACGATTTTAAAATTTCTTCAAGGATAATTACCTTATTCTAAGGTGTACACGAAAGTTCCATGTAACATTTTAAATTTTCATTTACTTATTGAAATTAAAGTGCAAAGGTTGTTCTCAAATTCAAAACGGCTACTTTCTGACACATTTCTGAATTCAGTTTTGTTCGGAAAAGCATGGTTGGTTGGTTGGTTGATTTTATGCCGGCCGATTATCTTCACGAGGGATATAGGCCCTAGGGGGGTGTCCTCAGTGGGGGTCTTTCTAAGGGATCCTAACCCGTATTTACGGCCAGGTTCGAAGAAAACCACGGAAAACTTTGAACGGTTAGGTCGAAGAGCGCGACAGGGGTTTGAACCCAGCACCTCCCGTCTACCAGCTTTGAGAGCAGAACCTCTCAGCCACTGGTGGGGCTGGAAACGTATGAAATGGGCAGGCGCTCTTATTCAGAAACTATGTAATCGAAAGACGTTTCCCATTTTTTTTTAGTATAAGTTGAAGATTTATCAGAAAATGCTGTGAAAGTCGACATTTTGAACCGAATTCCAGACGCAGCAGAGCGAAAAAAGCGAAAAACGTGTCGTCACATGAAAAGAAGGGCATATAACTCGATAAGTAATATATTTATCAAAAAATTGGAAACTCATTTCGATTCCAAATTAGCTTCAAGAGTCAGGCCTGCCAATTTTATGTCGTTGCGTTTACAAATGAGTCAGAAAATGTGTCAGAAAGTTTCGCGTTGTTGAGCAGGTCATTTCACCACCTTAAGAAATTAGTCGCCAAACCGACATTGATAAAAACGTCAGTAGAGGAACAAAAGGTTCTGGTTGAAAGGTTTGATTCTCAGCTGTGCTGAGTGAAAAAGTTTTTGAGTGATTACTTTTCAAACATTCTAAAGAGGAAGGAATGTCATTATAATATTAAAATTAATATTTTTAATGAAATGTTAAAAGAACTCGGGGAGTTTTTGTTCCTTTGATATACCTTCCTTATGTCATTCAAAGGAAGATAGAAATTTCGCTATTAAAAAGTTAAAAACGATATAAAGTTAAAAACGATTTACAAATGAACAAACAAAAATTAACTTGTTTTAGATTTCTGTTTATTTTAAAGGTACTCGGTACCAAAAATATGTATTCTGTAAATAACACCTATATTAAAGTTCTCGGATCATGTTTCATTGAAGCAAAATTAATACAAATAATAAAAGGCCTTTTAAATTTATAATTTAAATAAAATTTTTAATTAAAAAAATGAATATTTTTTATAACTTTAACAAATTTCTTTTTTCTTCTTCTTCTTTTTTTTTTACAACTTTGGTATTTTTAACTAGTTTTGTTTGTAATAGTTCTATACACCTAAGTATAGGATTTTTGATACAAAGATTAGATCAGAAGAAAAAAATTATAATTGGATGCATGTGGAATAAACATGGCATATCAGATTTTTTTCTAAAACGAAAATTTCAAAAATATCAAAAAATTGATACTTAGTTATCTCTTATAGAATCTAAGATACATTAAAAAAAAAAAAAAAATTCAGACAATTTGCTCAATTACTGTGGAAGTTTAAGCATTTTGATTACGCAGAGAATATGAAAATATACGAACTGAGAAAAATCAGTTTAAACAGTTCCACTTACAAAGAAGATATATATTAAAGAGATATAAGTAAAATTAATCATATCTGCTGTACTATTTATGAGATTGTCAAGAAATTTGGGTACAATGTTTTAGAGATATTAAAGGTTCATTTTGGGACAAAAATCTGAAATTCGACATTTTTTGTTCTTTTTTGTGGAAATGAGAGGTACTGAATCCTCTTAATGAAACAGCATAAATATTTTCGTACATATAAATTGAAAAAGTATATCCTTAATAAAAGTTCGGGAAAATTATTTCTCTAAATGATCGCGCACAAAACATTTTGAAGAATTATTGAAAATAATTAATAGTATATGATTGATTTTTATTATACAGATCTCTAAAGTATATGCGAGTAATAAATTGTTTTACTAGTGACTCCAAGCATTTTATCCGTTGTTAACTAGGGGGAAAAAAACTGAGTGTTTTAAGTGTTTTTTATTTTACCACTTTCTTTAATATAGTTAAAAATTTTATGATTTTCATTTTGGTTAATGTTTTTCTATCTGCTTGTGCTCTAATTTCTTTAAATATTTTGAGATAAGGCCGAATCTTTTTATGTTAGTAAATTCTAGATTTCGTAATTTTGAAATAACAGTGTATACATTTATATCCCTATATGGTTATAATTAACTTTAGTGCATTTTTTCTTCCAGTAAAAATATATTTCAACTTCTTTTCTTTACAGAAATATTCCGTAATTGTATTTTTTACATTACGAATACTAACATAACGGTTGAAATTAACAAACTTTGTTAACATTTCGGTTGAAATACAATTTTAAAGCGTTTTCAAAGAATGAATATATTCCGAGGCACACTTGAAAATATCATGTAACCTAATATCACTAACCTATTGATATTTAAGCGTTAAGAAAATGGTCGATGATAGAACGACGATAAAAAAAAGTTCAATAGAGGAAAAAAATATTCTTTATTTGAAAGTCTATTTCTAAGTTGTGTTGAGTAAGGAAAATGTTTAGTGAGAATAGGAAAACTTCCTTTTTGTATGAAGACGCATAGTTTTGATTAGTTGAATTTAATGATAATTTGATGATTAGATGACTAATGATAATTAGATTAATTAGATGATTAGTGATATTAGTTGAATTTAAAAAAATAATAATTATCTGGATATGTTAGTTTACGCCTTTGGAAGGTGGAATAAAATTTCACTATTTTTAGAGTTAAAAATGGTTTACAATTGGAAAGAAAATATTAACATACGTTTATTCAATGAAACAACACGAATATTTACGTACATAGGAATTTTAAGATCATTCTGTATATACAAGTACGGGGAAATCATTCATTCAAGTGATATAAAAAAAATGTTAGAAGAATTATTGAGAATCCGTAATAGTATTTAATGCAATATATTATAATGTTTCACTAGAGGTTCTCGGCATTTTATATATAATTGAAGATAAAAGCAAATATGATATTTTTATCTTTTCGTTGATCAAAATGTTTCTTATTATAATTTTAAAGTTCCATGATTTTCATTATCTATCTCCTTTCTCTCCCTAATTTTCTTAAATAGTCTCAGATGACAGCGAATTGTTTATGTATTTTTAATTTCTTGGATCGTGCAAAAAATCGTAATCTTGCAAGAAAAGTATGCCTGTACTTTAACATGCTTTTAATTACACATTTTCACTTCAGAAGCTAAACTACAGAAATTTCATGGAATTTAATTTTTTATATCTTAAACGACCTTACGTTAAACAATTATTTCTATAATAAAATGTTTTCAAATACCGGTTTAAAGAGTCTCCAAGGAATTAACTTCTTTTTGGCATACATGAAAATGTCATGTACTAGTTAATTACCTTCCACTTTATTGAAATTCAAGTGCTAAGGAATTAGTAGCCTGAGCGACAATGATAAAAACGTCTTTAGATGAACAAAAGGTTCCTTATTGAAACATTTGGTTCTCAGCTCTGATAAGAAAAAAAGTAATAAAATATTCCTTTTATAAGCTTTCTAAAGAAAGGAAAATTTTATTATTCTATGAAGATAGACAGTTTTGTTGAATGTAATGTTAAAAGAGTTCAGAAAGTTTTTAATTACCTGGATATATCTTCCTTAATTAAATATAAAAAACGAATGAAATGTCGTTATTCATACAGTTAAAAAGGGTTTAGAATTGACGAAGAAACTCTCAAGTTTCATTAAAATTCATTTATTGTATTTTTAGTTTTATTTAACAAAACAGAACAAATGTTTATGTAAAGCTAAATTTTAAGATTTAATTTTATATAAGAGCAGGGGGTAAGGAAATCATGCACAAGTAAATCTTTACTGTAAAGAAAATAAACCGTCATAAAAATTCGAGATAATCAGCTACATAACATTTAGTTTGTACAATCTATTACCATATTTCAACACGTGGAATGTTATTGAGTATTCTTTGGATATTCTTCGATCTACAAAGGGCCCACATGATGTTGATATATGATCGTAGATTATACAAAATGAATGATCTGCTACTGCTGAATATTTAGTGTTTAACGCTTTTCTGAAGATTTGAAGGTTTAGCGTCGCCATCTATGTGTAGTGTTTGGAGCTACTTTTTTTATTTGCTTAAACAAACATTTTTTACCATAAGCAGCATTTTCATACAAAACGCATTTTCGTACCGTCGATTACTAATTTTTTTACTAGGGGAGATTCGCTTTCTTGGTTGGCTGTGTTTACCCAAACGAATCTCGAAATAAACGAATGTGTGGGGTTGGGGCCCAAACGGCCATCGGCTGCGTACACCAGTGGGGGGACTGTGGTGTCAGCGGTGGGTATCACCAGTGGGTACTACGCCCTCCCCGGTCTCAAATCAAGCTAACCTTGAATTAGTGGCTTTTTTTTAAATTTCAACCTAGATTAAATTAAAATTTTCAGCATCGTTACGGTAGGAGTTGTTTCGGCATTCATCTAACTTGGATTTAATCACGGCAGTAGCAAAATTTACTGGTGAGTTATTTACTATAATGGGCTGAAAGATTGAAACTGGATTCCTTTTAGGAAAGTCAAAAGATTGCCAAGTAACGCGGAAAAACTCTAGAAAACGCATAAAAAATTTACGAAAATTTCAAAAATTGCTCAGGACAACATTTACTATATTGGATTAAGATTGAAATCTGATTCATTATACAAATGTAAAAAAATCGCTGCTAATCACAAAAAGAAAAAGCCCGCTTAAAATCCCATAAAACAATCGAAAAAAAAAACAAAGATCACAGAAGAGAAAATTTACTATTTTGGGCTAAAAAATTGAAACCAAGATTCCTTTTACGAATGTCAAAAAATTGCCGCGAAACAAGAAAAAACTCTAAAAACTGCATAAAACATTCGCGAAAAAAAAAAGCTGTATGAATCCCGAATAAACTTTATTGAAAAGAGAACAAAATTTACTATAGCAGCATAAAAAATGGAAAAGGATTCGTTTTACTACTGTGGAAAAATCACCGCAAACAGCGAAAAAATGCTAAAATCGCATAAAAAATTAAAAATGTTAATTAAAAACATCCCAAAATTGCTTCGAGGTGTACAACTTCAGACATATAGATACCTTTTTGCCAAATTTTATAACTTTGTGCGCAGCAGTATCTTAAGAACACCGCACACAAACACATACAAAGGCACGTGGACACTCGAACAACTATCTTTATTATTATAGATATATTTTAAAAATATGTCAAGGGTTTTTTGCCCACCCTGTATTTTATTATTAATGAAAACATGCAGTTTTTCTTCTTTTCTCTAATAACATTTTTATATTACGTTTATTCAGGTATTAAAATACAAACAACTGTATAAATTTTATGTCCTGATAATGGTGAAATATGACTTACTTTACTGATGAAAAAAATAACTATTTTGAAAAGCAATTTAACGGTAACATAGAATGTAGTAGTATTCTAAAAACAGAATTTTCATAAAAGAAGAAAAAAAAACATCAGAGCATTTCCGATACATTAGCACCTGAGACATTCATGAAGATATTAAGCAGTCATTAATTATAACCCACTTATTGAATTTCAAGTTTTAAAAAATTGGTTGTCTAGGAGACTACGGTAGAAAAGTCAATGAAAGAACAAAATGTTCTTTATTGCAGTGTTTAATTCTTAGTCGTCCTGAGTAAAAAAATGATTCTTTTATAAACTTTCTAAGGAGAAGGAAATTCCACTATTGTGTCAAAATACATAGTTTTATTGAATGCAATATTAAAAGAAAAAGTTTTAATTACCTGGATATATTTTCTTTAAACCAGTAAAAGAGAAATAAAATTTTGAATTTCTTTGAGTTAAAATTGCAGGTAATAAACAAGAAATTATCATTTTTCAATTATCAGAATATAATGCATATTTATATATATGTGTGTTTAAGTTTAAATCTCTCGTAAAAGCAAAGGAATGTTATTTCACAAAACGATCGCACTCGGTGAATTTTCAGCAACCCTAAGAGTATATAGATCTCTTCTATAGACTCTGATCATCTTATTTGTAATTATTAGAAATTCCCATAATTTTATAAATACTGAAACTTCTTCACTGGTAGAAAAAGAAAATTTGATATTTTTATTGTTTACTTTTTAAAACATTTTATAATACACCGGGTGCGCCAGAAATTCGTTAAAAAAAAATCGTTAAAAAGTAAAAAAAGATGCTAAAAAATTGCGGTTTGCACCAGTGGGATTAGAGGGAGATCGGAAATTTTTTAATAAGAAAAAAATTGTGGCTCAAAAAATTACTGATAGATGGCACTGACATGCATAATTTGAAGCAGGTGTTGGAAAATCTGGCTTACAGTAAAATACCCGTTTCTTCAAACCGTTTGACAAGCTGCAGTATCCCAGTTCATTAAACGTTCTTTTTCTCGTCTTGAGTCCATGGAGAATTTTCGTAATGCGCCGATTGCTAATTTCTCGTTCTTGTAAAAGATCTTAACCAGCAACGCTTAATCTGCTGGTAATAATGCTGCTGGTATCGAATGCAAAATCCATATGCATCGAGGTATTTTATTGACAGCCTGATTAGCATAAATAGGCTTCACATTATGCATGCCAGCGCTATCTATCGATAATTTTTTGAACGACATCGTTTTTTGGTATTAAAAAAAATCCGATCTCCTTCTAATCCCATTCGTGCAAACCCCATTTTTTTTAGCATCATTTGTCCCTTTTTAATGATTTTTTAAAGTTTTAACGAATTTATGGCGCACCCGGTATATATATATATTTATTTACCCATATTTTAAGTATTAACCTATCTTAAGTTTATTGGAAAATAATTTCTCCATTAAAATCACTTTTTTATTTTAAAATAATTTTTATTTTCGTGCTTTTTGTAAAATTCCTTTGGCTCTGCGCCTGTAATATTTTTTTCCAGTCTCAGTTCATTCGATTTCAAAGTATTCTTTTCTTTATTATAAGCCTTTTTAGTTTATATTTGAAAGACGCTTTCGAACGTTTTCCCCGAGTTTCTGGGGAGACAATTTACAGCCAGTTAGCCTGCCGCAGGTAACTTCTCCATCGCGCTTCCTCATTGCTACGAGCTACTTTCGCATTACGTCTTTGTATATATACGCTCTTACTAATAAAATATCTTGTACTGAATCAGTGGGTTGGGTTGATTATTGACGGCCAATTATCTACACTAGGGATATAGGCCCGGGGGGAGTGCCCTTCGTGGGGGTCTTTCTAAGGGAACCTAACCCGTATTTACGCATGGATAAATCCACGGCTCGAAGAAAACCACGAAAACTCCAAACGATTAGGCCGACGGGCGCGATTGGGATCGAACCCAGCACCTCCTGTCTACCAGCTTCGAGAGCACAACCTCTCAGCCACTGGTGGGGCCTGAATCAGTGGAGAACTTTTTTGCCGTTTCTCTTGTCTCAAAACACGCGGATCCAGTTGCAGGGGAATTTTAATATAGTATTTTACACAGCTTGATATTTTTTAAATTTTTTGCTAGCTTGTTTTAAGGAACTAATTTTACTTAATCTGCTATGTGAACATGTGAAGTACGTTCAATTTATAACGACTGACAATGCCTCTTATATGATTTTTTAAATTTATTAAATGAAGACTTGATGCTGCAATTGACTATTTTCTTTAGAAAAACTCTATTGATTTGTTTCAGCCATTGTCATTCATAACCATCTCGTACATGAGAAATGTCTATTTTTTTACACATTGAAAAGAAAAAAGTAATATGTTATTCTCTAATTTAGCTACATAATTTCCCTATTGATTGTTGATTAAAGTAAAATGACTTCAACAAGTTTCATATAAAAAGTACTTAGAATATGTTATTTGATTTTGTAAATCTGTATCTGTTAATGGATAGGTTACATTCATGTGTGCGAGAGTTGTTTGCATCTTGAAATATGCCGTTCTTACGGACGGTTAAGAATTCTCAAGATTGTTTGGACATTGCAAGAATTTCAGATAAATTTTATCATTACTTAAGCTAATGATAAATGTTTCAATGTGGTATTCCCCTAAACACCCAAGAACCATTTCGAAAACAGTTTCCACACCTCATCTTCCAACTGGAAGTGTTAAGGATCGAACATATTGCGTTTTGCTTCAGCGGTACCTCTGATGTGGTCAGTCTTCAGTAGCTCGTCTAGAAGTCAGAGGTCAGCCGAAGAGATCCCGACAGGCTTATCATCACCTCTTTCTTTTATTGAGACTTCCCTTTCTTTTCTTGATGACCACAGAACCTTCAGAAAAGGAAATCGAGGGAAATAATTTACTCAGCCTTGTATTTTATAATTTTCTTCAGTGTGCCAAAAAATGTAAAATCACAACGTGAAAAGTCCTTAAGGAAAGTCTACAGAAAGCGATGACTTAGGACATCCGACTTGAATTTTGGAAGCAGATTTTCAGTTTGAATAGGCCGTGTGTAGGTGCGGATTGTCTTGAAAGAGAAAATGCCGTCAGAAAGTTTTCAACTTGATTACTTGTCGCATTCAGGTCAACGCTTCCTCATAAATTTGTGCATTAATCATAAAGTTCTGCATCAATGATGTTGTTAAGAAGGGGTCATTTCAAGATCGCCGGAAGTGTAAAACAGTGTTTAGGCCACATTTTCAAAAACCAGCTTCGTAAAGTCAAAATTATTTCTCTGGTCATTTTTTCCAAAAGTTCTGTTGTCATCAACAGAAGAAAGGGGAGTATCAAAAAAAGAAAGGGGAGATTATAAACATGTCAGAGAGTCCCCTGTGTGGAACTGTCCTATCTCGTCGTGCTTCAGAAGACTGACCACATAAAAAAAGCCGATAAATGAACCACTGCAGCAAAACTCGGTTTGATCGCAAATTAATGACTATTGGACGATGCTTTTAAATGATTGTGCTTCTTCCGCTTATGTCAGGCGACAATTTGCATCATTTGACTTTTTATTCCTGCGTAATTTTTTTCCTGGTAACTATCTTTCCACACTTTGCTGGCATTGTTCGCTACTTAGGTATCTCGTTCGCATCTTTGGGTCATTACTTTTTTATTAAATGCCCCTAATAACATTAATAAGAAGAAAAACATGAAAAAAGACGATCGATATTTGTTAAAATTTAAACATGTATGAGCACATAAAAGATGAATTTCTGCTAATTTGATATTTCATGTGCTCATACATATTTAAATTTGAACAAATATCAATTGATAAAATAAAAACAATGTTTAACTAATAAACCACGAATAATATTAGCGTGCATTATAAAGACCAGCGAATTACTTTTCAGAAGCATTTGGTAAATTTAACTTTGTCATTTCACCCACCGTCTTAATTACAAAGTCAAACCACATTTTTGTCACATAAATAACAGTAAAACTTGATGTCAAATAACAATCTCATACATATTTAAATTTGAACAAATATCGATTGATAAAAACTATGTTTAACTAATAAACCACGAATAATATTAGCGTGAATTAAAAAGACCAGCTAATTATTTTTCAGAAGCATTTGGTAAATTTAACTTTGTCATTTTACCCACCGTCTTAATTGCAAAGTCAAACCACATTTTTGTCGCATAGATAACAGCAAATCTTGATGTCAAATAACTATCTCATGTCAAATAACAATCTCATACATATTTAAATTTGAACAAATATCGATTGATAAAAACTATGTTTAACTAATAAACCACGAATAATATTAGCGTGAATTAAAAAGACCAGCTAATTATTTTTCAGAAGCATTTGGTAAATTTAACTTTGTCATATCACCCACCGTCTTAATTACAAAGTCAAACCACATTTTTGTCGCATAAATAACAGTAAGTCTTTATGTCAAATAACTATCTCATGGGGTGTTTTAAAAATAAAACATCTTGAATAATTTCTTGCCTCTGAAATTAAATTAAGGGAAGATTAGCTGACTAAAAATATTTGTTTTTCTTCGGGTAAATGCAGCACTTTTTTATAGGGAAAGAAAGTTGATTAACTTTCATATTTCTTTCCCCCACATACTGCTAATTGTATAATTAACGGATCAGAACTTTCCTATGTCTAATAAGATCAGAAAATTACGCTATTAATATTTTTTAAAGGTAGTTAATATCTTCAAGAATGAAAGTGGAAATTTGATTAACAGACTTCGTATTTGGTGATTTATTTTTACTTTTGAATTAATTGAAGTCTCGTCAATTAAGTTAATTCTCGAGTTCTGCATTAGAATAATGACTTTAATCGTAAGCTACATATGTTTTGTTGTATTGATTCTTCTATATCGGGTTAATGTAATTTCTGAATATTTTTTGCACAGGAATTTTCTTTCTTTTAGACTGAACTGAGCATAAATGAGATTTTCTTTTGCGTACTAAATGAGTTTCAAATTTAACAAGAAATAAAATTCATAAATCACACACAAATTATGAAATACTTTCTGACGCTATTAGAATACTGTCACCAAGTTTCACTTTTTAGGTGCGTTCGTAATTATATAAATACGTAGCACCTATAGTTGTCGTATGGTCCGTCCGTCTGTCCGCATATAACAGCGCAAAAATTACATAACTGAATGGTTTAAAATTTAATACATATAATCATTGCAGAATTTTGTCGAGTCATTTCAAATTTTATGAAAATCGAATCAAAAATTAAAAAGATATAAAAGTTTTCTTTATTCTATTAAATCCTAGCATACGTAATCTGTATAGTAAAAGCGCAAGTCACGTGACTGAGGAAAACAAATACGGGCTAACCACATCTTTTTCCATATGCCAAGTGGCTAGTTTCATTCAAAACTATTTTTTCGAATAAAATAGCATAAAAGTTACATTTTTAGAAAGATCGTTGAAAAAATTTGTTTGCTTGAGAGATAAATCTCATTCAGAAATGTATAGATGCTGAGATAACTTCTGTGAAAATTAGGTTAACAACCGAATATCTCAATCCATTAAAGTAAATAAACAAAATATTCATTCATCGTGAGTCATAGAAATATGAAACCATGGAGGTAACCATTCGGAAAGCAAGATCTCCATCGTGAATTTGATAGCGCTGTCTGGCGTCGAAAAAAAAATTAGCTTCTGTAAACGTGGCATACGTAATAAGAAAAAAAAAGGCATCCTCATTTCGTTCATAGCAGACAATATAACTTATTACACATAAATAAAAACTATGATTTGTTTTACATTGTAAAACTATTTATAGCACGAAACGAATGCACCTCATTTGTCACGTTTAACGTACAATTTCCAACTTGTTTTCATATGATGAAAGGAGATATCTAGAAAAAACAGTACATAACACTGTTAAAATCTATTTTCAGCAGTTACAGCCCATAGAAGGTAACGCATTCGAATTATTTTGTGCAGCCCTATATATTATCGATACATTTAAAAAATATATAAATCACATGCTGTACTAAAATTTAAGTGAGCTAGAATACGTATAACACAACTCAAAACGCTCTTCCAGAAATTACCATCTATGTGACAACATACTGCATCCATATTCTGTTGTGCAACCCTGTATATAAATTTTTGAAAATTATACTCACACCATATAGTACAGTAAAACTATGTTCAGCTGAAAAGCGCGTAATCTAGTAGAAAACACATTTCCAGCAATTCCCGTCGATAGAAGTAAATTTATTTGAATTACTTGGGGTAACCCTGTATATGATCTATAGAATTTATATACACCACATAATGTACTATAATTTAGTTAAGCTTGAAAACATATAAAACAACTCATAACACACTTCCAGCTATTATCGCTCATAAACGATAATTAATTTCAGTTCTTTTGTGCGGCTCTGTAAGAGAGCATTAAATTTTATTTTAGTGCCATTATAGATGCTTGAAATGTAACAACTTGGTGAAATAAATTTCTATTTTCAAGTTGTTTCAGAATAAAATTATTTCTCATACGTATTAATTTTCAAGATAAAACTTATTAAAATGCAAATTACTATTATTTATTATCACGAAAAACAGATCGTGCGAAAAACAATTGAGAACATTTATATATTCAGATAGCTATTTGAATTTTATTTAAATTTCGGCTTTTAAAATGTCTTAAGTGGAAACTATTAAATTTGCTTTTTTTTTTGTTAATATCATTAAAAACAACCCCTAAAAATTTTGCTGTAACTGAAAAACATCATAATTAACTTCATAACTTTTTCTCTTCTAAATATAAGTGTATTAAAGTTATTTAATTTAATTTCAATAAAAAGTATGACTTTTATTTTTTTTTCTGCAAAATAAATTTTGAAATCTGTTACGCATCTTACTATCATAACCTTTTCATGCAGATATTTAGAATGAGTTTGAGAATAGAATATTATGAGTTACTTGTGGACCCTCTGAAAATTTAGTCTTATATTTATTCTCTTCTATCTTTTTAAGAAGAAAGTATTGGATCCGTGAAAATTTTTGACTTCCAGTTTTCGACGGATTTATACGTTTTAGAAGGTCCTGAAAACGATTTGACTGTTTTTGAAACTGCCTGTCCGTGAGTCTGTGTGTCATTCTGTGTGTCTGTTTGAATCTGACACAAATTTCTGTCTCAAGAACTAATGCACGGAATTTAATCTAACTTCAGATTCAGTGTTAGACCTGATGTCATATTGCGGCGTTCTTGCCGATATCGAAATCGGTGTCGACGTCATTGTTTAATGTCGTTATGCTTTGTGACTGAATTCATCGACTGTTCGATATCGATGTTTGTTTTCAGTCTCGCTACGAAATCGTTTCAGCCGCAGCTTACGAGCGTTTCTTTTTCTTTGACGGTATGACGTCATACTTTTACGAATTCCACGCATCTGGAGATGAATGACTGTATCTTGGTTGGTTTGTATAACTGCATGTTTCACTGTTACAGAGTTGATCTTGAATTGACAAGAGAGTATATATTGGAGCGACTTCATGTTTGGTAGGCTCGTTTTGTTACCTGTGTTTGAAATAAGTAAAGGCTCATTTAATGAGCTATTTAAGTTGTTGGCCGAAATTATGGCCTTAATTTATTATATTAAATTTCTTCGATAATGTTTTTAATTGTTTTTAATAAAGTTTGTTTAAAGTTCTATTTTGACTTCTTTCTGCATGTGTGTAGACATTAATCCTTAAATACTCTGCTTTAAGTAGTTGTGGCTTCTAGGCTTATATGAATTTTTGCCCTAGCAGCTGATTAAGACCTTGGCATGAATTGGTGCTGATTAGGTCTTGCTGTAAATCACTCAACAGGTGGCGCTGATATGCTGTGCTTTTCACGCTTTGCGCGACAGCTATATCAAGAACTAATGTACGGAATTTCACCATAATTCATTTTTTGTTAGACATTGAGATAAATAGATCCTTATTGGGTTTGCGTGTATATCACCCAACAGGTGTCGCTGCTGTGCTATGTTTTTCACGATTTCTGCGATATATATATCTCAAGAATGAATAGATTGTCTTTTACTTTTAGTTGCAGACGATTTTATTTATATAGAAAATTTTGTGATGGCCACATACTAGTTTTTAAATAGATTGCAATTAGCAAATAAACTCCTGGGATTCGGGATCCAGGTTATATTTCTAGTCCCGGAAATCTCGAGATTTCAAATGTCAAAATCCGGAATTTTCAGGATTAATTAAATGAGTGATTTTATGCAGAAGTTTCCAAAACACATTTAATGTGAGATATAAAGCTCTAAAGCTTTCAGGCAAATAATCTACAAAATTATTGTATTAGAGCTGCTTAAGAATGACTTTCGTTTGCATGTGCAGTTTGGTGTTTGCTAGATTCTCAGAAAAATAAATGCATTTTCAAGTATTTGGAATCATTTTAATACAATAACGGCCAAATTTGGGGTTAATATCGCTTATTTAATTCCCTAAGAACGTGCGAGTATACATTCATACAAATAATATGTACGTATATATATATAAAACTGAGTTCAAATACATTTTCTTTTAAACATTATCTTACCCGGAATTGTATATTAAAATTCTTAATATTGCTAGTCACTGGGGTTTCGACTTTTATGCTTTTGTGACCAACGGCTCATATCAAATAATATACATACAATTTAAACAACAACCCCCTTAAGGACAGATTATTGCAAATTGGATAAGGAGTAATTGTACTTTGTAGCCCTGAAATGTAAAGCTTTTTGGGTTTTTTTTTTAACGAAATAGGAAGTGTTTATAAAAATCTATTTACACTAATTTATCATGCATATACACTAAAGTAGAAAATGGTATTTTTGCTTAGTTGATGTATTTAAAAATGGTGGCTTAACAGCTGATGAGCCGGAGCGCTTTGAAATAAGAGGGACAAGTAGTGTACACGTGAACTCATCGTAGACTGAATACTAGGCCTGAGCGCTGATACAAAAATGGCGGCTGTCGTAGGCGGAATTTTTTCAGCGTGTGTATTATCCATTGAAATTGAATGCCAATAATTTCTAAAAGTTTTATCCGTCTTATTTTTTAAGATTCAATAAGTGAAAGAAAACTTTTATAAAATACTGGTGTGTAAAATCAGGGGACCGTACAAAAACTTTAAAAAATAAACCTACGAGAGCCGCCATTTTTGTGTCAGTGCTCAGGCCTAGTAATCAGGGGGCGGTGACCGTACAAAAACTTTAAAAAATCCACCTACGAGAACCGCCATTTTTGTGTCAGTGCTCAGGCCTAGTAATCAGGGGGCGGTGACTTTACATAGAACGACATAGCGAAAGAATTTGTTTACTTAGTCCAAAAGTTAGTGAAATATATAGCCGTTTTTAAAATATATGCATTTTTAGTGAAGGGGCATCGATTGAAAGTAAAATGTATCTTTTCAATCACAAATTTCGTTATTTAAGTTTACACATGATCAGACGAGAGTTTGTGCCAGACGAGAATATCTGATTTTCCATATAATTTCACTTGTGTTGCATTTTTTTTAGAATCTTTAGGTTTAAAAATAATCTATGTTCAGTTCGTAAGATTAAAAAAAAAAAAAAAAAAAAAAAAAAAAAAGAGATTTATATAGGTTTGGATAAGACGTTCAACTGTACACTATTAAAAATCTGAAGCAAAATGTCCAGTCATTCAACAGTTTTTGCAAATATCAGTTACTTGACCATATTATGAAGCGTTTTCATTGGTCAGGATTCATTAAAATTATGGTTAAGTGAACCGTTATCCAAACAACGGTCGAATTACTGGGCAAATTTTTAACAGTGCCAGGAAATTATTTCTCCCATGATTGCTTAAATAGATGAAGTCAATTCTATACCTTGTTTTAGAGAAAAAACAGGTGAAGTTCTCTAGGAGCCAAACAAAGGATGCTTTTATTTTCGGCTATTATCACTTGAGTCCGGATTATATGCGATTAAACGTATACACATGCATTTGAATATTTTGGCTATATTTCCTGCAAATGCATAAAGGTTCAAAAAAATTATTAAAAGTGTATATTTTCATAGCTTTTCTTAAAAACTGTTCATAAGTTTACGCAGCATATTGATCTAAAACATACAGAAATAAGAAGAGGGGGGGGGGGGATTTTTATGTAGTAGGATTTTCTTCATTTTCTTTATAACGCATGAAAGGGGAAAACAAATAAAACACAGAAAGTTTAGTTCAAATTTGAATTAAGAAACACCATTAAAATTTTGTCATTAAGAACCTACGCTAGTCACGCGAAGAAACGCTCAAGCTAATGTTAAGTCTATGGTAAGGTTCTTGCGCGATTTCTCGATCGCATTTTAATATTTTTAAATGATTTTTTTTTGTTTGCATAGGATAGCTGAGGCCGATCCCTAACGTTGTTAGTTTTTACTATTTTAAAATTTTAGTTACAGTTTTTTTTATAAGCGGACATTTTTAATTTCGGAACCGGTTCGAACCGGTTCTGAAAGTGAAAGTTATATATAAAACTGGAACCAAAATCGAAAAAGTAAAAACTAACAACATTAGAGATCGACATCAGCTATTCTATGCCAAAAAATCATTCAAAAATATTAAAATGCGAGCGAGAAATCGCGCAAGAACCTTCCCATAGACTTAACATTATATGTAACATAACATATAACATATAGCTTGCAAGTTTTTTCGCATGACTGATGTAGGCTCTTAATGGTAAAACATACATTTTTCAATTATACCACATGTGGAAAAAATATTCTTTCTTAAAAAAATCCAATTTTTACCGAATATAGGCAGTTACACTGTCTAAAAAGTTAAGAATGACCTTTCATCGGTTCAGTCGTTTTCAATATACCAAGCTAAAGAAATGAATCATTCTGGCGTGAGCAAGAATTTTGACATGCGCCTGTCCGAGGAGTGTGCAAGGTATGTCACCGTTTAAGGTGAACGGCGGAAGGCGTCTATCCGGAATACGGAGCCGGTTCCTTATACGAGAAATTTCAAAATACGACAATAAATCAAAGGGAATATACCTACGTATTTTGTTCTATTTTGTATTGAAAAAGATACCGAAAATATGCGCCGAAAAAAAATATATATTTAGTCAAAAAATGAATATTTGAAGGCGAAAATACCGTAACAGAAAATTCATATCACGAACAATAGGAAAAGTTCAGAATTTAATTAACATTAGAATGCAAATTTATCGTATTGCTAAAAGCTAGAAAGACTGTTTTCACAGAAGCTAAAGTTTCCTCTGGCCTGCCGTTTCCTTATTTTTTTATTTTATTTTATTTTTATTTTATTTTTATTTTTTATAAATTCTTACAGCTTATTTTGTCAAATATTTGCATTATTTTGTAAGAAACAAATATAGCTAAACTATAAATAGTAACAAATTACCTTCACATCTTTTTTATATCTATATATTTAAAACGCTAAGCGATTTCTTTCGACAATCCGCGAGAACAAACTACTGCATCAAATTACATCATTCTTTTTTTAAATGAAAGATATTTGGACACAGATTTGTTATCGTGCATTCGTTTGTTCGAAAATTTAATTAATTAGCCGTAATTTTCAATTAAACGTTTTCATCTGCTTATGACGTCATAAAGTCGGCAATCGGATTAACGCCCACTGTTGCGAGGTACATAGTTTATTTTCTGAACTCTGTGGTTGCGAGATAATAGAGAAATAATATTAAAAGCACGTGGCTTTTAGACCGAATTTTTTAATTTGCAAGTTAAATTTAGGTAAAAATATTTATCCGCGTGTTTTATAAGCGAATAAAAATTCATATTTATTGTGATATCACGGGAATATTGTTCATTGGGTTTATTTTATAGACGCTTTCAGTGTGACGTCAGTGATGACGTTTTGGTTGGATACTCCAAACAAACGGTTGCTATGTTTCATTTCTTATTAAATATAAATCGTAAAAAAATGTTACCGCTGCATATAATGTATTGAAACACTTTACCGTGAGATATAGCTATAAGATATAGCTACATATATAAAATATAATAGAAAATGCAACATAGCAACCGTTTGTTTAGAGTCAGTTTCCAAGCAAAACGTCATGATTGACGTCACGACTGAAAGCGTCTATTATTATGCATTATAACTTTGTTGATGCCATTTTTCATTACAGTTAAATACAAATATATTTTGATTTGTATGCATGGTATTTACGCATAAAAGTAACTTATACAAAGTAAGTGTGAAAAGTTTGCGCCGGTGAAAATGACGTTATGTTTAGCTTGAAATGCATTTTAATATTGATAAAACTAAAGAGAAAAATTTATATGATTGTGTCAGCATGACGTAATTTTAACTGATTTTTCCATTCTTAATTATAAAGATTAGAATTGGAGCCTTTATTGACTGCTTCATCTTGATTGCATGTTACCAATTACTTTTTTTTTTTAATTATAGGTTAGAAGATTTCATTTTTTAATACTAAATTCCCAAAAGTAAAGGATTTCAGGAAAATTAAAATTATTAAAAATAGTGCTATGGTAGAAAAAAAGAACTTGAAATAATGATTGTATTTTAGCTAGAATAAACGGTGCAAGGCTAATATTTTATAGGAATTATTTTGGTAGGTTTGTTATGAGTTCATTTAACAGTTCCATATTAGCGGCAAAGTCATATTTCTTTCACTGTGAATTTCTCTTTCGATGTCAAAAAATGGCAGTCTACTTTTGGACGCCAGCGAAAACACAGTGGAAATTTTTAGAAATGTATAACGCTTATGACAACAAACGGCGCTATCGCTTTAGCTTTCATCGCGCTTACATCACTTCTAAATACTACAAATTTCAATTTTTTACTACATTTTACTACATTTTATAATTTTAATTCTTACATCATGAATTAGCAAGAAAAAATTAGCTTTCGGTTGAAATTTATTTGAAAACTGCCGCTTAATTTAACGACTTTTTAAATAATTTTCAGGCATGAAATGTTTTTCATTTCTATCTTAACAATGACCATCAGTTTACTTCAGTGATGTAAAATAGCCCCTGGGAAAGTTGCCACAATTGAAAATAGATTTCTCTAACCATCATAAAAAGTGAAAAAAAAAATAATAAAGCCTGATAAATCATAAGATCAGATTATCCATAAGATAGAGCATTTTGGCTCTAAACTAAAATTTGGCGCAAAACAGAAAAAAAAAATACTTTGAGTTTTTTTTTAACATAAAATTGATATGTTGAATCCGCTGATGCATATGTTGCATCAGAATATGCTACGAATTGTATTTTTTAAAAAGATCTATTGGGTATTTAACTGTACAAGAGGTAAAAGGTCCCCGACTGTGATGGAAAAGGGATAATCATCCTGATTAATGTAAAGGAACGGAGGAAACTATACAAATAAATTACACTTGAAAACATTAAAAATCTCCCTCATCTGAAGATTGATTTATTATTGTAAAAAAAAATTCTTCATATGATTACCTTAAAACAATGGATGCGTTTTAGAAGACATGAATTTGAAATGAACTATGATTAAAGAAGACATTTAAAAATTTTCAATTTAAACATTTAAAAACCTTTTTTTAACGTCGAATCTCGACGGTGCTTTTGGGCAGATGCAATGCACATGCTCATAGGAGCTCATTCGGTTGCATTATCACAGGGGGGGGGGGAGATGTGTGCTTTATTTACTATGTTATTTTATTGACTGAATATGAGATGAACGTAGGTATATACTATTTGTGTGATACTTCATAGGTCCAGGAAATTTTCTTTCTTGCCGTGGGGAATATGGCGGTAATATCAAACTGATTTGCATTATTACACAGTTGTTTACGGATTGTTTGTTTGAAGTTTGCATCGGAAATAGTACTGTAATTCACTGTGGGAAAAAACTTTTAAAATAAAATATTTGAAAGACTGTTTCATTTGCACTCTTCTTAAATAATAAAGAAGCTTATTTTAATGATATTGTTATAATATTTTTTTCCGTCAAGTTTTGACGGGTTCCATCTAGTTATTAGTTTATTATGTTATTTTTTTTTCTGTGAAGCTTGTCAAATTCTTATCACGTATTTTTTAAATACTTTTGCAAAGGTATTACCTCGTATGTTAAATACCTTGAAAATATTAACAAAAAATAAATGAACAACGTAAAATAGCACAAATAAAAATATATAAAATTGCAAACAGCTGTTTCGGAGCCCCTAAAGCTCCATCATCAGTGCAAGTTCAAAAGATTAAAAAATCTTTGAATTTCTTATTTTGCTGGAATAAGATATAACATCGCAAGTAATTAACGAAAATACCGTCATAGACAGGTTTATAGAATATGTTCTATAATTATTTTAATTATCATAAAAAGCACTTTTCTAAAGATAAAAGTACATTTTCTCTTAAATAGCGAATTTTACATCCCGTACTATTCATTGTTTATTCAGTATAAACAGTGGACAAATTTATTCAATACCTTGTAATCTTTGCTAAACCATTTCATAGCGTGCCTTGCTTAGTTATAAAAATACTATATTGCTACTTTTAATAACACAAAATATAATCACATTTTGAAAGAATGTTTACATCTTGCATTCTTAATGCGTTTTAAGCGAAATAATTTTGTGCCTTTCGCACAAATGAATATTACTTAAGCAGAAGCAGTATTACAGTTTAAGTTTGCTTAATGCAAATTACATTCTTTTAGATTTTATCGCTAAATAGTGAGATAATGTTGATTAATAACAACTTTCATATCAATTATTAAGAATGTATGTGTGGTATAATAAAATAACAATTAATATACTTTTTTTATTGAAATTATTTTACTTATTGTTTTACTATCTTGTTTCTTAAATACCTTTGCAATACCTCCACCATTTTGCAATTGACAAATCTTAAATAGAGTGAATCATTATGATTTTTTTTCATTTCATTAATATTTCAAAAAACTTATTAGGACACATCGAGTGGACAAATTTATTTAATACCCTGCAAAAAGACAAAGAGGACTAGAAGCAGCCATTGGTTCACTGTGTTGGTAATAATTTCTATATCATGTTCCTGTTTCGGCCAATAAGACAAAGAAAGATAAGTTCTCCATAAGGCCTTGAAGCAACCATTAGTTTACTGTATTGGCAATAATTTCTCTGCTATGTTCCTGCTTCTCCAATAAGAGAAAAAGGGATAAGTTTTCCAAAATGTCTTTAAGCAGCTATTGATTCACTGTATTGGCAATAATTTCTATATCCCGTTACTGTTTCTGTCACTAAGACAAAGAGGGATAAGTTTTCATTAAGGTCTTGAAGCAACCACTGGTACACTGTATTAGGATATGAGGAGCAAATTCTTTAGTCGAAATCTCACATGTTCTAAAATTATGTAGAACATATCGGACGCGAGTTTCAATTTAAGTTTTAACGTTAAGTCTATGGCCTTTACGACCTTCAATTATTTCTCATAGATACGATATGTGCCTTTTTTTTTTCTTCTTACGAATTATGCCAGCCATAGAAGCTATCGCTGAGTTGAATTTGATGGTCATCGGCCGAAAAAATTAGGAGCAGTAGCATAAAAAAGAAACCATTGGAGTGGACGCTTAAGAACTTCTCCCGCTCAACTCAATAAATGTGCAGTTCTTTTCATACTAACGTGAAATTTTGCACAAAATTCATTGAATTATTCTGTCTAGATGAAAAAATAAAAATGAAGTAGGATTACATAATAATTTTTAAATAAGCTGTAAGTTTTGCTGCATCATTTCATATTGTGGTTTGTTTAATCATCCCAATGTCACATTTTCTTTTAATAAAATAAAATATCATAATCTATATATTTTGGAACATATATCGTATCTTGATGACTTACACTCGCTATTAATTTTGTAATCCTTTACGAAAATAAATAGCATACACTTAAGCAGAGGGGGTGCTAATTAAGTTCACTTGAAGTAAATTACACCACGACATTCTTTAAAACTTCATCATTAAATAGTGACTTTTCATGTTGATTAATAGCAACGCTCCATCTCATGCTCCAATAGCATATGACAGAAAATTTTACTTAATTAACTTACTTTATTATCTAAAGAATTAATAATGTACACGTGATACAATGAAATGAGAAGGAATATGAGCATTTTTTATTGAAATTGTTTTACTATACAGGGTAAGTCAAAATGAATATAGCGATTACAAACGGCTATAACTATTTAATGGAAAAGAATTTATCGATAAGATTAACACAGAATGTAGACGGAACTTCAAAATTTTGTATATATACGTCATAGATGTTCGATGTGACTTCCTTTGGTCACACGGAAAACATCTAGGCGGTAGTCCATTTCACGCCATACTTTCTGAAGAATTTACACCTTGTCTTTCACATAACCCCATAGAAAAAAATCGCAGGATGTCAAGTCCGGAGATCTCGGTGGCCAAGAGCAGAACACTCGTCGGATCTACTTCGACCGATCTATGGGGTTATGTGAAAGACATACCCCATGGCCAAAATAATTGAAGAACTTAAAGTACGCATTTGTAATGCGCTTGCGTCGGTGACTGAACAAATGCTTCAGAATGTATGGCGTGAAATGGACTACCGCCTACATGTTTTCCGTGTGACCAAGGGAAGTCACATAGAACATCTATGACGTATGTATACAAAATTTTGAAGTTCTGTCTACATTCTGTGTTAATCTTTTCGATAAATTCTTTTCGAAAAATAGTTATAGCCGTTTGTAATCGCTATATTCATCTTGACTTACCCTATATTTATACTGAGAATCTTGGTTTGTTGAGTTAAGAAATGTAAGTATATAGCTGGATTAGGAGTAAATAAATAGAGATCAGTGATACAGATAAATGTTTGTCTGTCTGTGTGTTGTGTTCTGAAGAGACCTCTGCATGCAGAACTACAACATTTGGCAGAAAGGTCTGTGAGAAGTTATATGACCTCGAAACCAGTTTTTTGATTTTTTTATTAATTATTTTTATTTATTTTTTACTCAATTTTTAGCGATTTCTCGCATTTTGTGGCGATTTTTCCTCATTAGTAGAAGCAATTCGATTTTAATCTTTTAGCGCTATATTGTAAATTTTGTCCTCTTTTCAATAAAGTTTATTCGGAATTCGTAAAGTAATTTTTAAATTTTTCCTGAATTTTTTTGTGTTTATTAGTTTTTTCGCGTTTTGCGGCAATTTTTGTACATTCGTAAAAAGAATCCGCTTTTAATCTTTCTGTCCAATATACTAAATTTTGTTCTGTGCAATTTTTGAATATTTAGCGTTTTCATGTGAATTTTAGCGCTTGAGTGCGTTTCGCGGCGATTTTTTTAAATTAATAAAATGTAACCTGTTTCAATCTTTTAGAAAATTATTGAAAATCTTGTTCTCTTTTCAATAAAGTTTATTTAAAATTCGTGCCGCAATTTTTTAATTTGTTGCGAATTTGATTTTTAGAGTTTTTTTGCGTTTTGCGGAGATTTGACACTCGTTAAAGAAATCCGGTTTCAATCTTCTAGTCCAATATAGTAAATTTTGTCCTCGACGAATTTTAAATTTTTAGAGATATTTTATGTGATTTTTAACCGTTTTTCGCAAACATTTTTCGCGTTTTGCAGCGATTTTTCCACATTAGTAAACTAAATCCGATTTTTAATATTTCAGCCCAATATAGTGAGTTTTCTTCTGCGATTGTTGAAACGATTATTTCTTCCGTTTGATGCGCATACATGTAATGTTTTTGCTGTAAAAGTGCATTTTAAATCAAACTGAAAATGCTGAGAAAAAAAATTATTAAAAGTCAGGTATGGTATATATATATATATATAATAGTCGTACGTGAAATTTTTCAACATGCCGTACAATAAACCGGAAAAACGTACATTTTATAGGGAAAACTTACATTTTATAGGGAAAACGTACAAACTGCTAACCCTTACGAACAGTGGGTATTTTTCCCAAAATGTCAGGCAAATCTCGAATCTCTTTTTGTTGTTGTTGTTGCTGTTTCGAGAACTAGTTAATAGTTACAATGAAGAATGGTTACTAAACGACTGGGGATGGCGGGGAGAGGTCTGTAGATTTTGGAACGCGGAGTTCACAGGTATCATTTAGTATAATTTTATAAACCTCAGTGCAAATTTCAATTCATTTTGTGCATTTATTAAGTGAAATAACTAAATAATAAAAGAGCACTCTTTTTTACGAAAAGCACATGAAGACAATTGAAGTTAATATTCAAAATAACAGGAACATTCTCAATATTAGTAAATTATAAATATATTCAGTGAATCAGCCTCATTTGAGTTACTTAGAATTTGGCGCGAGATGCTTCATAAATTTTAAAACAAGATAAACGTTTACAGATGATCATTTTTATTAAAGGACATGCTTTCGTGATCTCTGATATCTCGTAATGTTTGTTTATCAAATACATATTTCAATTATTTTTTCGAAAATAGTTTATTATTACTGGTCTTGAGAATGTCACACCATTATTGTATACATTAAACGGTACTTTTCGGTTAGCCGGGCGCCAGTGATATATGTACATATATAAATACATATGTATATACATATTCACATATCTACGCATACATATACATACATACACATATATATACATATATGTATGTATATATATACATATATATGTATATACATAGGTATTTATATATGTACATATATCACTGGCGCCCGGCTAACCGAAAAGTACCCATTAAACTAGTAGGTCTGTTTATTAAGAGGTTTTTAAGCCTTTATTACTTTCTTCTATCTTTACAAGAAAGTATTGGATTCATGAAAATTTTCGACTTCCGGTTTTCGATGGATTTATACGTTGTAGAAGGTTCTGAACACGATATGACCATTTTTAGAAAATGTCTGTCTGTCTGTCTGACATAAATTTTGTGGGCACTCTACCTCAAGAACTAATGCACGAACTTTAATAAAACTTTATATTCAGTTAGTCCCTGATATAAATGGGTGCTGATTAGTTTTTGGGAAAAATCGCCCGACAGGTGGCGCTGCTATGCTGCTTTTTTTGTGATTTCCGCAATAACTCTATCTCAAGAACTAATGCAAGAATTTTCATCAAATTTCAGGTTCAGTTAGACCTTTACATAAATAGATGCTGATTAGGTTTTGGTTTAGATATCCCAACAGGTGGAGCTGCTATACCATTTTTTCTCTATTTTGACGATAACTATATCTCAAGAACTAATGCACGGATTTTCATCAAACTTCAGATTAAGTTAGACGTTGATGTAAGTTGTGTTGATTATGTTTTGGTCTAAATCTCCCAACAGGTGGTACTGCTATGCTGCATTTTGCAGGATTTACACGATTTTAGCAATAGTCATGTCTCAAGAACTAATGCACGGAATTTAATAAAACATTTAGGTTAAGTTAGACCTTGATATAAATTGGTGCTGATACTATTTAGTGTATGGGAAATCTGTGTGAGATAGAAGAAAGTTTTGGTATTGGCACATCCGACTAGTTTTTGTAATGTCATCACTTTTAGCATATGCATTTTTATTCTAGAAGCATTATAGTTGCGATTTGTTTCAAGCATTCATTATTTCTACGGTTTCGGTGGAATATCAACTTTTCAAGACAGAACATATTATGTGGTAGTTTTTTCTAGAAATCCTCATATACTTACAATCAAAACTGACCGATATATCCTTCCTGAAACATATTTCATTATAAAGCGCCAAAAATAATGTTTTAAAATAAATTAATTTTACGCATAGCAGTGAAGATCGTTAAATTTCTAAATATTCAGCATCACGAAAGTATGAGCTAAATTGAACCCTTTTGCATTTAACATACGCAGTAAGATGACTTATCCAGATTCTAAGGATATTAATCCACAAAAATGCGCAGTTGGGAGCCAAACAAATGTAACTTTCATTCCCAAGATTTGGGAAATTTTAAAAGTGTGCGACATTCGAATTTTTATTCTAATTTATAAATGAAGCCCCTTTTGTGAGAACATCTCTATTATTTATAACGAATTTAACTAAATCTACATTTCGCATTTTAGTTAAAACTTGTTATTTTTCAAAATGACAAAATACTTGTGTTATATTGTAAACAAAAAATCATATTATATTCTAAATTCGGATATATTAGTTTTATTTCCTTAATGTTTTGTAAAGTTTCACAAATTATTTCACGTTCATTTTTACTTTCTTCTATCTTTGCAAGAGGAAAGTATTGGATTCATGAAACTTTTCGACTTTCGGTTTTTGACGGATTTATACGTTTTAGAAGGTCCTGAACATGATTTGACTGTTTTTAGAAAATGTCTGTCTGTCTGTCTGCCTGTATGTGACAATAATTTTGTGGGTGCTCTAGCTCAAGAACTAATGCACGAAATTTAGTAAAACTGTGTATTCAGTTAGTCCATAATATAAATTGGTGCTAATTAGTTTTTGGTGAAAATCACCCGACAGGTGGCGCTGTTATGCTGCATTTTTTGCGATTTCCGCAATATCTCTATCTCAAGAATTAATGCAGTTATTTTCATCAAACTTCAGATTCAGTTAGACCTTGACATAAATAGACGCTGATTACATTTTGGTGCAGATATCCCAACAGGTGACGCTGCTATACCGCTTTTTTCTTTATTTTTACGATAGCTATATCTCAAGAACTAATGCACGGAATTTCATCAAACTTCAGATTCTGTTGGACCTTGACATAAATAGATGCTGATTACGCTGATTACGTTTTGGTGTAAATAGCCCAACAGGGGACGCTACTATGCTACTTTTTTCATTATTATCACGATAACTATATCTCAAGAACTAATACAATTATTTTCATCAAACTTCAGATTCAGTTAGCCGTTGTCATAAGTTATTGTTGATTCGGTTTTGGTCTAAATCTCCCAACAGGTGGCGCTACAATGCTGCATTTTGCAGGATTTACACGATTTTAGCAATAGTCTTATCTTAAGAACTAATGCACGGAATTTAATAAAATTTTAGATTCAGTTACACCTTGATATAAATTGGTTGCTGATTCTTTTTAGGTCATGCGAAACCTGTGTGAGATAGAAGAAAGTTTTGGGATTGACACATCCGACTAGTTCTAAATATGTGCCCATTTTTAAATGGTACATTATTTGTTCTATATTGTAATTAATAAATCTTCTAAAATAATGTTTTTAATTTTTTAAATAATGTTATTTCTTTCATTTCATAATTATTTCTTAAAACCCCTCTCTTTATGTAGAAGTATAATCCGTTTCATTCTAACAGAAAATGTTATGAATAATTTATTGCATTATTATTCCGAATTAAAGTAAAAATTTATTCATTTATAATGCGCTGTAATATTTGCTGTATCATTTGATGTCGCGGTTTGTTTAATTATTTCAACACTACATTCTTGCTTTTAATAAAATAAAATATCACTATCTACATATTCTGGAACATATATCTGGCGTCTTGATGACTTGCACTCGCTAATAATTTTGTAATCCTCTACAAAAATGAATGTTACTTAAGCAGAAGAGGTACTAATTAAGTTCACTTAAAGTGAATTACACCGCGACATTCTTTAAAACTTCATCGCTATGTAGTGACTTCAAGTTGATTAATAACAACCCGCCCTCTTATGCATAGAGAAGATATGAGAGAAATTTTCTTAATTAACTTTACCTATCTAGAGAATTATAAAACTTACACGTGATACAATGAAATGAAAATTAATAAAAACATTTTTTATTGAAATTGTCTTACTTCTTTTACACTGAGAATTTTAGCTTACTGATTGATGTAATCGATGTGAGGGTATGGATGAAATATAAGGATGAAATAAATAGTGATTTTGTAAATAAAGTTGCTTTCTTTAATAATTTGTACACTGTATGATTGGGATTACGTAAGTTTTGTAAAGGAAGAAAATAATTGCTTTACTTATTAATTATAAAACTGCTAATATATATATATATATATATATATATATATATATATATATATCCAGAGACGACTTTTGTATTGTAAGCAAAATGAATGCATATTTGTTCACATTTGAAGCTTTTAAAAGTTGATTTGTGTTAACAAATTTATAGGTTAAAAATGATTTTTTTTTCGAAAATTAATTTCAAAATTTACATATTTTCAATTTAAATTTTCGAAAAAAAAATATGAATTGTAACATATGAATGTTCTGACGAAAATAGATTTCTAGACACTTCAAATATGCGAATCCAAAATTACAGCTCATTAACTTTTTATGATTAATTTTTAAGTTATGCTTTAAAAACAACCCGCGCATGTTTCGCAATGATTAAAAATCTATTTAACAATAGGAGTTCCAAATTTTAAACGTGCATAACTCCTAAAGTACTTGACCAAATGACTTCCCGTTTGGTACCCGAAGATAAAAATTTAACAAAGAATCCAAACATGATGTCAGAATTTTCCCTCAGTACAGAAAATTTTAAAGTTCGATACAATTTCTATATGTAGACGTGGGGGGGGGGGGGGGTGGGGGGTCGTTGTTTTTGTCCTTTTTTTCCACGACGGTAGATTCATTTTATTTCGAAAAATAAATTTATACATAATTCGTTGAATTATATTAATTCAAAAAACCGTTTAATGTTTGCTGTATCACTTGATATCGCGCTTTGTTTAATTATGCTGTGCAACACATATAGATGTATTTAATGCTTTCGATGTAAAAATAAATATTCTTAAGAAATTCGGCGTGTTTAGCATCAATATGATCATAAAAAGGCTGATTTGGCTATTGATTTATTTTTTAAATATATTGTATAAGTACATAAAGCTTCATGTACGTCTTAATACCTCTATTGCTCGCTATATTGCCTACTAGTCCACCCGCTCGGCGTTGCCCTGGTCCGTGGTAATAACCTTAAATATACCTAAAATTACTGTTAAAGGAAACCTTTTAAAACGAATTTAATTTGCGAGGACCGACTGCCTTTAGTAACGTATACTCGCGAATTTGTGCGATTTCATATATTTAAATGTAAATCTATACAAATGAACTTAAAGTTTGGGGCCCACTACATTTGAGGTGATAACATAAGAGGGGCACTCTCCGGTCTGTTCGGATATCGCAGGAAAAAAAAAAGAAATTTGTGTTAGTGACTTTCGGAACCGATTTTTTTTCCAAAGTTTTAATATTAATATTTTTTATAGCAGAAAACGGCGCTTTAATATTAAATGAAAGTAGATGTGGTGTGATATTTTCGCATTTTCATGTTTTGAAGCTGATGCGGAATTTTAACATTGCGGAAGAAACGGAATTCTTGAAAATGACTTAGAGAAACAAACGTTTTTGAAAGTGTTAATATTCATATATTTTAAAACGGATTACGGCATTCGGAAGGAAAATGAACGTAGATATGCTTTGATATTTTTGGTATCTTGATTTCTGAAGCCGATGCAGAATTTTAAGCATCGCAGAGAAAATAGATACAAAACGAGAAGTGATTGGAGGAAGTAGTTTTGAAATTATGCAGATGTAACTTTTAAAACTCCTATTGTTAATTTTTTTTAATGGTAGTCGCAAAAGAAGCTGCAATGTGGTTAATTTTTAAAGTATAATTCCAAAACTACTTATCGGTATGAGCTGTAATTTTGGATTCGCATATTTAAAGTTTTTATAAATCGATTTCTGTGAAAAAAATTATTGATTTCAATTCATATATATATTTTTAATTAAGTTTAAAAAATAAATATTTTGAAAAAATCATAACTTTGCACATTTTTATTTCCAAAACAAAAGCCAGTGATGTTTTTCCATGGTGATATACGTGCGTAGTGGATTAATTTCATATAAAATTGCATGATTTCACTTCAAAAGCAATTTCATTGTGGCACAGTTGCTCAACACTACAATCTCGCTTTTGTACTTTTCACTATAGGGCCTTGGCATTTTTTTGAAAAAGCTTGACGCAATTTGGGCTACAGAAAGTGAGATTTGATGTAAACATGTATGAAAACAAACCTGATGAATTTTATGCTCATTTATGTATGTAATTATATATATGATGTATATATACATATATATGATATATATTCATATATAGACGTCATATATACATATATATGACGTATATATTATTATTGTTTTTTATATACAATTTACTTATGATTATATATAAAAATGGGTAAATGGCATCTTTATATTAAATGAATTGTATAAATATTGCTTGTGTATATGAAACAGTGAATAGTTTGCCTGAAAATATGCATAAAAATGTTCTTCTCTCGCCAAGGCCATTTTCTCTATCTTGCCAAGACCCCTCTACTGGAAAAGTACCCTTGATTTTAATAAAATGAAATATCACAATCCATATATTCTGAAGCATCTATCGCGTCTTGACACTCGCTAACAATTTTGTAATCCTCTACAAAAATAAATATTACTTAAGCACAAGAGCTACTAATTAAGTTCACTTAAAGTGAATTACACCACGACATTCTTTAAAACTTCATCGCCGACTTCAAGTTGATTAATAACAACCCGCCATCTTATGCACCGAGAGGTTATGAGAGAAAATTTTCTTAATTAACTTTACTCTATTATCTGAAGAATTATCAGCGCACGTATGGTGTAATGAAATGACAATTAATATGAACATTGTCTAATGAATTTTTTTGTTATGTTACACTGAGAATCTTAGTTTACTGCGATACGAAATATAAGAGTATAATTGGATATTGCGATTTTTATACATAAGTGTATATGTTCTGTAATAATTTTCGCGTTACATTATGAGATTACTATGCGTAAGCGATAGAAAGAAAATCATAATTTTGTTTACTCGAAAAAATTAATTAAAGGTATGCTATTTTTCAGAAAACAAATTAAAAAAAATACTATTGCATTATAATGACTATACGAAAGATCCGATTATTGCTTTTATTAAAAACTAGCTGACCCACCTGGCGTTGCCTGGACCCGGGATAACAACTTACAAGTTTTAACTCCTTTAATTATTATACCTAAAAAAGTGATGGATTCAGACTTACTTCTCTGGGACCGATTTAATGATGGGAGCCCCACTGCTCTCGGCAACGTACACACTTATATTTGTATAATATTATATTTTTAAAAGAAAATCTATCCAAACGAACTTGAGTTGGGGCCCCCACTACCTCCGGCAGAGTGCACTGGGGATGCTACGCACGCATTGGTCTGTTTCTGCAATAGAACCTCGAATTTGCCTTATTTTATATTCATTTATTTTATTTATTATGTTTTATATTATTATTATTTAAACGAAAATCTTTCCAAAATAGCTAAGGGGTACCCGTTATAGTGATTGTCGATTTAATTTCTGCTCTTTAGATAAACTGAACTTCGAACCAAATGTTCTTGAGAAAACCTAAATAATAAAGAACGCGCCCTCACGCCACATTCTTTTAAAACGCAAAATAAATGCTTTCTTAACCACTTCGATAGATTCCAGTATTGTCAACTTGTCTTGGCAGAATTCTCTTTAGACGCGAAATGATATCTGAAGAGGTGGGGAGAAATGGAGGTGCACTGAGAAAAAAAAGTATCTTGAGAATTCGTGAAATGGCTTCCGGAAAATAGTGTTTTAAAATAGTAAATGATAATATTTTGTAAAACTAAAAATACCGTTAAAATTGAAAAGATACCATAAACAAATGGATTTTTTTCTTTGTATTTCCATCCGAGAAAACAAGGCGGCATTTTAAAACTGCAAAAAAAAAAAAAAAAAAAAAAATGGAAAAGACAAAAACGAACACGAAATTGATCCCCAAGAAATATATATTTTTTACATAGTAAATATTAATATTTATTTAAACGAAGGTATCGTCAGAACCAGAAAGATGCTCGGAATAAGTATTTTTTTCTCATCCAAGAAACTGGCGAAGAAGTTTCAAAATTCAGAAAAAAAACGAAAAACTTCAAAACGAATCGGAAAACACGAAAAACAAAGTAAAATTTAACTTTTTTTCTTCTTTTTTAATAGTGAAGGTTAGTATTAAAAATAATTATACTAATACTATTAGAATACGAAAGGTACCTCGAATAAGTGGATATTTTTTGCATTGCTACCTTGGATTTGCGGACGGCTGTTCTACATTTAAAAAAAACGAAAAAGATGAAAAATGACGCGTAATAAGCCAAGATATTAACAAATACAAACAATATCGGTTCGATATTGTTTTATTACTAGGTATTTTCAATCAACTTTGGCATTTGGAAAGAAAAGTAATTCAGCTTGTAAGAGTGTACGCAGATTAGAGTGTATTAGTAGAGTGTATTAGAAGAGTGTATTAGAAGAGTGTATTAGTAGATTAAATAATAAATATCAATCTATTAAATTGTATCACATCTACTTCAGTGTTATTTTACGTATGTTATCGTTATCTTACTCTTTCTTTTTTTATTTCAGATATGTCGCTAACGCCCCAATTCAACTGACACTCCAGAATGGGTTGGAGCACCCCACCCCCGCGCTTATTCCTCAGCCTCTTGCTCCATCTCCTCTTCCTCCAAGACTTCCTCATAGTTCTCACTACAGGATTCATCCTAGATGGGTCTCCAACATCTTTTGCACAATTTCCCCGCTGGCACGCGGGCCTAAATGGAACTCTGTCCCTAAAGTTTAGAACGCGGGAGCCCAATGGTCTCCTGCTATACACAGACGATGGAGGAACATATGATTTCTTTGAAGTAAAATTAGTAGAAGGAAATGCGAGGCTGAGATTCAATTTGGGTGGAGGTACAGCAATACTGGCAGCAGGGAAGAATTTGCATGATAGTCAGTGGCACCAATTGCAGGTAAGATGTTCTTAAGATACATGTTTTTTGTAAAGCGCACTGTCTTTTTTGCCAGCATAAAATTGTTTTAAATACAGTAGAACCTCGATTATCCGACGTAATTGGGACCGAACGTACATCGGATAATCGAGAATTTATCAATCATCTAGTTTATTTATTCTACTACAGTTATATCGAGATCGGAGCTTTCGGAAGCTCAAGCTAATTTCAAAGGAATTCTAAGAAAGGGAAGCAAAATATTTATCTGTATTCGTAGTTCGGAAAGGACCGCTTGCATACACAAGGAATGTGAAAGTAAACAAAATTCAGGAAACCGATTTCGGTTTACGGAGACTTCCGGTTAAACGATGGTCGGATAATCGAGATTCTACTGTATTCAGTTTATGGCTCATCATAAGCCCGTAATAAAGAAGAAAGTTGTAATTATTGATGTAAGAAATACTTTATAATTTAGAGCATTCATTTCAGTACCACGTAATGAAAAGTGTGTGAATATAACATCATTCTTGATGCAATCACAATAGAATGTTTTAATTTAATGAATGGAAATGCACATTTGTTTTCCAACATATTGTCATTTTCATTGCAAAAGCACTCTGCTTTTCTAAAATTTGTAAATTGACTTACAAATTGATATATTTTTCTATTTATAAACGGCGATGGTTCTTAAATGAAATCATAAATGGCAACATGAATATGATATTTTAGTAACTTAATTAACCCTGGATTGAAATAATCATTTTATCGCTTGTTTTCTTCAATAAAAGAAGGAATCAAAATGACTCCTTCTTCGTTAAAGTAAAATTAGACCTGGCTTCAATTAGTTGTTTTTAATTTTAGGCAGGGTTTTGCAGTAAGACAGATATTGAATTTGTTAAGTTTATATTTGAATCTTTCAAAGAACCAAGAAAAATATTCTAAATTCGATATCTTGGAATGTTGCTCATTGAAGTTTCTTTTCCTCTTATTATTTATGTTCAGAATTAATCCATTTATAGTGCTTTCTTCATATCTATTATTTCTTGCGATATCACGTATTTTATTTTGTTCACTGGTTGACTGCTCAGAGATACAGACTGTGAAGGCTCTCTTAAGGCTGTTTTCAGATCCAAAGGGCTACTTTCTGACATAATTTTGAATTCCTCTTTATTTAGAAACGGATGAAATTGGCAGGTGTTATTATTCAGAAACTATGTCATCGATATGACTTTCTCATTTTTGGTAAAGGCAGAAGATGTTTCAGCAAATACTGTCAAAGATGGCGTTTTGAACCGAATTCCCAATGCAGCAGAGCGTGAAAGGGGAAAATCGTTTCGTCACGTGACACAAATCGCTTATAACTCGATAATTTATTTATTTATTAAAAACTTGAAAAACTCATTTCAATTCCAAATCGCTTCCATAGTCAGTCCCGCCAATTTTATGCCTTTGCGTTTAAAAATGAGTCAGAAAATGTGTCAGAAAGTTTCGCGTTCTTGAGCAGATCACTTGAGAACCACCTTAATAAAATGTCTAAATGCAGAAACTTTGCAGGAAAAAGGAGATTGAGCAGTTTTTGGGATAGTAGATTGATTAGTTATTGGTTTTCTATAAACAGTACGTTCCATGCCAAGGTGGGTTTTGATTAATAGTGCATCTAGTTAGGGAAGTGTTTCATTGGTTTCAATTAACAATATGAACATTTATTCAAATGACGTACATATATAAATAGAAGCAACAATTACGGCATTCTAAGCCCAAGAACAGTCTTTTAAGAAAGAGTCCTGTAGCTTGTGTAACTACGCGTAGAATTCTTCACCTGTTTTGTGGTGCTACCATATTTGTTTATTATTTTGATTAAACGGTACAATAAATAGTGATCACTTATTCAATGACAAGTCAATGATGTATCGAATCACCAAACGAGAAGTCTTTATGCATCAAATAGTATGCATAGGCATGCATATAATAATAAAAAAAATTCCAAAACATGAAACTAGTATTTTTTCTGACATACATTTTTTAATTGTTTGTGACAATTTTTTAAATGGGGTTTATAAAACTTGAGAATTTCTTTCGAAAAATGTTTATTGGTAATCATTTCTTTCGTGAACTGAAAACTTGAAAAAAACGGTAATCTTCAAGAAGGATGCATTATAAAACATGCTTAGTATAAAATTTATACTTAAGAAACATGTTAATGAATAAATAATATACAAATATTTTGTTATGCATGCACAAATATTTGTATTATGTAGTCTTTAAAGTAGGTAAAAGCTATATTTTCTAGTTTTTCAAGATCAGTTAGAATGAAGAAAAAGTACTCACAAATTTTCAAGTAAATGCTAGTAAAATTTTAAAAAGGTTGAAATATGCATAAGACTTTTCTATACGGTATAACTAAAATTGCTGTTATTTTACCAAATACTAAAACATTTTAAACATATCGAAGTTTTCACTATCTGTCAGCTTCTCTATTGCTACTTTTAGAGCAAAATCGAATATTTTAATTTTAAAATCTGCCTTAAAATTACTTTTTAGACATTTCGGGCAAATTTAATAATAAAAAAAATTACATTGTCTATCGCGTTGAAAACAAATTGATATTGATTAGTTAGAAAGAGCTAACGTGACTGTAGTATCACGATAGCCGATGATGAATAAATCCCTCTTAAAATTTAAATATGAAGTTTATTAAATACGAACTGTTTTATACAAAATTATTTACACTTGGAGAGAACTATATATACTTTTACTATTATTTATGAACAACAATCTTTCCACAAAACCACTCATATTATTTCTTAAAACAAAACCAAAATTTACTCGGAATAACTACCAGCACCCTATTCATAACAGAAACCACCACTGACTCCCTCCTCCTCTCTTCACTTCACTTCACCTCAGGTTGGAGAGTTGGTCTCTTCACTTCAATTTACTTAAGTTAAAAAAGGTTGAAAGGAGGTTGGTTGCATGACAATGACAAAGGATATAAAATAATCTCTCAAAACATACGCACCCATTCAATAATTTCGCCAATTAAAGGAACGGTCTTGAACAGTTGGGGAATGCATATTTTCTTTAAAATGAGGGATTCCTAAGAAAATATTACACATGATGGCTAAGAGATAGTACGATGCAGAACACTTTAAAATTCTGGAAATGGTCTGTTACACCTGATGTTATACCCAGTGCTGTAGTTGTAAAGAAATATTTGTGGGAACTCACCTTTTCATAGAGTAGATATTGATTCTACTGGGTTTTTGCTAAGCCCGAAGTCAATATAAAACATTTAGCAAAAAGCCGACTTTTTTTTAAAATTAACAATTATACTTATTATATTCTAGTTTTTATAGTATTGTATTTCTATAGCATTCAACTAAAAGCAACATTTAATCAATCTCACAGTAACATTTTCCATTATTTCATCCAAAAAGATAGGGCAGAATGGTGTATTCAAGAGATCTGATTGGTCGGATTTTGAAATATTCCCTTACTTGGTAAGTGGTAACGGATCTTCTTAAAATTAGCATAAATTGTTTCACATGAAAAAGAAATTGGTTTGTGCTCGTACGCGATTTTTTTTTGTTTGTTTACTGTAACAAACCAAATATTTCTGGGAACGGCGTTCCCACCCAACTACAGCGCTGGCCTAGGGAAGACGTTATTAGTCACATTGAAACACCAAAACCTATGTCTGAGAGGGAGCTATTTTCGCATTTAAAAGGGTCTATAGAGGGCGCTGTTGGTATGGGAAAATCATCCTTTTAACTAATGGTAAAGTGCTAATAAAATTATTTATTATACATGCGTTTGAAAGTTTCAGATATTTAAATGTAGATAATATTTACTTTGTCATTTGACGCATAACACACTATGATCGGTTGGTTCAAATATTCTTTGCTTTATAAAAACGCTTTCTAAACCAATTGTTGATTTAAAAAAACTTCAGCTCTTTCTTAATCCTTTACTCCATGGCCATCAGTTACTGTACTCAAGTATCTAAAGAGCTTCGTTTCTGCTTCATTATCTATAGAAATATCAAAAGCTGAAGATTTGGACGATTGTAAACTGCTAAATGAGGTAATAAAAACATCACATTCAAATGATCATAATAAGAAATACAGTTCTTAACTCTCCGGTATTCATGAATCATTAATTGGGTTTTCTTTTTACCATTCTAAAAAAATATATACTGTTTATATTTGCTTACCTGAGTCTCTGGGGTAAATGTAAAAACGTGACAGTAATTTTAAACAGATTGCCATTTGTGTTAAAATCCTTCTAGACAATTTACTTTCCCCATAAATTTGTTCTAGGGGACTGAAATAAGAATTAGATGACAAACAAATTAGGGTTTATACACCATAAAATAAGAAAATTCAGTGATTAATGAAAAGTGTAGAAATTTGCTTACGAATCACACCCAATTGACCCTACCAAGATTTGTAGCTTCGACCTGTTTATTTTGTCTTGAATATTGTTCTCATTTGTATGAGCTACTCCCATTGTTTATTTTTTAGAATTTCTTACTCTATATGATAATTTGTGTGAATTTTCTTTTCTGTTTTAAAAGGTAATGTAAAGTATTCCCTTATATTATAAAGGATTTAATCACTTTCATTATTATTTAGTATCTGTTTATTTAGTATCTGTAAAATAGAATTAAAAATTATCTACATTGATTCGTCATCATCTTAGAGATATATTCTTGTCAGTGTAGATGAAGGTTGCAAAATGGTGCTAAATTGCAAGCAACTCTTTTGTGAGCTGTCACAACTGTTTGAGGATATTGAATTCCTGATGATACTGAAGTTTTCATGTTCATATGGCTGCAGAACATACAGAGTGCATAAGAAAGTCTTTTTAAACTCAAAAAAATTGTAGACGGAAAGAGCTACAGCTATGCAAATGCAATAACGGTATAGTAAAGTGACTAAAGCCCAACTTAAGGCAGCAAGCATATAGCAGCGCCACCTAGTGGCGAAATGTGGAAGTTATGGACACTATCTCGAAATTTATGAGAGATAGCGAAAAAAAAGTTAATTACAAAATTGTAGAGTGTTCTCGATTTAGCATGAAATGATGCCTTACATGTAAAAATAACTTTATAAGCCCTGAATAGATATTTGTTTTCAATCACCAGTTTAAATATATATACTATATACATGCAGAAGTGTGGCATTATAAGGCATATGCACATTTATTAATAAAGTACAATTTATTTTAATACGAAAATCAAGATAAATATGCTCAAAGTGTCCACCGCCAGGACACATGTAGAATTCGGGACGCATTTCTGACGAGGATGGACACATTGAGCATATTGTACTTCACCTTCTTATTAAAATAAACTATACATTATGCCTACATGTCTGAGTTTTGTTAGTACATATGGATCTGCCTTATACTGTAAAAAAATTAAAAAAACGTATATATACGGGTAATTTTATGTGAAATTTCTGTCTTTTGACGGAAACTTTGTATTACTTACCCATCATACGTAGTATAGGGTAAGTCTCGTAATCGTTTTGCAAATCGAAAATTTTTTTTGACGGATTTACACGTTTCAGACACTGGAGATTCCGAAAAACATATATTTAGGGAACTAGGGGGCTCTGCCCCCTGATCGCTACGCTCACCAACCCCTGTTCTGATTTCACTGCCTCTTTAAACCTGGTAATGTATCTGTTTGAAAAAGATGATGACGATGATATCACGAACGGCGACTTTCTTCTGTAATCAGGTTATAATGCTTTTTCATTTAACTGGTTATAATGCTTTTTCATTTAATTCATCTTTTTTATTTTTAATATTCATGTGTAAACACAATTTTTTTTATTTCCTGCTTTCAACACGTGATCATTTAATTATTATTTTAAACTTTCATATTATTGTTTTTAATAGTCTCGCGCAAATACATTTTTTATTTGAGATAAAACATAATCCTTTGCGCTTATTTAGAAATTGGCAACAATATAAAAAATGACTTTTTCAATAAAGGATTTTTTACGCGATTTTTAAGGATTTTTTGAGGTTTTACTGTCTGACCGTGATAATTTTTTTAATTTCTGAAAGCTTGTTATATTTCGCGTCTGGTGGTATGATTTTCGAATCCGTCGGATGGCTAGAAAAAAAGTAATAGCTCCTCAAAAAAGTCCCTAGTGAAAAAGCGATGAGAACAACCCGGAATATCTACGCAGAATTTGATTGGTCCATTTCGTTTTTGGCTCAGTTCCAGATTACTTTTTTTTAATATAGAAGGAAAAAAAATTGCCGTCCGTCTGTGTGTCTGTAAACGCTCTATCTCCCGAACAAATTGAGATAGAGACTTGAAATTTGGTATGTACTTAGTATGTAATAATGGGAAGAAGCCTATTGAATTTCAGTAACCTCGATTATCCGGAACTATTTTTTTAGGACTCTCGAAATATTCGTTCTGATAGAAGGTATATAAAAATTTTCGAATTTGTTTATTTTAAGGATAGAATATAAAAAACAATAAAAAAACAAATTTTGCATAAAGCTTGAAGTCGATCGGATAATTAGTTACCGAGATATTTGTAATACTGTTTCCACACTCTTCGATTTTTCATGACCCTGTATTTCATCCAAATTTCAATTCAAAGATATATTTTAATTGGAAATGAGACGCTTAATCAGATGCAATAAACCGCTAGTTAATAGGATTATTGTTTTTGGAGTTATAAGCATGTTTCTTTTAAGCAATTCAGTAATCGAGCCTTCAAAGTTTATTACGTCATAAAGCCACGATTTTATTCGAATTGCAATGCATTTTATAAGTAGTTTACACATTTTTTATTTTAATATTTTACATTATGCATATCCATGATGGGTAAGTATTACGGTGGCCCCCAACGACTAATTTTGAGTGGTGGTCGTAAATTTTCCTGGAGTAAACGGAATTTTTTTTTTCTACTCGGTGAATGTTAAAAATGGAAATATTACTTCCAAGACAAATAAACGGAAATGTTCCTTTCCAGTTTAGAGAAAACGGGTGTATAAAAATTAAATTTTTGCAATTGATGTTTTAACCTATAATCAAGTGTTTGTATGTAGCCAGTTCATGTAGGGAACAGAACATTTATTCTCTAATAACGAGTACCGACGTTCGAATCCGGAAGAAGAAAAGGCGATAAAAAACTGGTGTGATAATATTCATTACAAATACCTGTTTCTTGTAAATATACAATATAATAGTATATATAATTATTATATTATTTAGATTAAAAAAAATGAATATTGCTCTACTGCTCAGAATTATTTATAAAAACGGAAATTTTAGGTTTTGAATAGCAAAAAATGTTAAGATTAAAATCTGGGTAATACCAAAACAGAAGTTTTGTGAAGAAACGGAGAATAGATGGCAATTTTGCTACTAGTATATTTTCCGTATTTATTTATTTATTTATTTATTTTTACGATGTATAATGCTACACATCTGCATACGATTAGTGGCATATTTAAGCTGGTGATTTTATAAATAAATAAAAAGAAAACTGCCCAGTTAAATTGAGGGCATTGAGCTCACAGGCTATTCACACTAACTGTATATTATACTCTTATTTCAAAGAATTTGAAATAAGCCCCTCGAAAAATAAAGAAATCGACAATATATTAAGGGGGATCATCCTCCCGTTACCCTCCTCATAGTTAACTATTGAATCCCTTAAACTAATCAGGGAAGCCTCTAATTACAATGAATATATATACAAAATTTGAAGAAAATCGGATAATTCTGCATGAAAAACCCATTTATTTAAATTAAGGGGGATTACCCCCCCCCTTTCTCCCTTTATACTTAACCAATGAACCCCCAAAACTATTCAGAGAAGCGATTTATCACAATGAACCTATATGCAAAATTTGAAGAAAATCGGATAATTCTGCATGAAAAACTCATTTATCTAAATTAAGGGGGGTTAGCCCCTCGTTCCCCTCTTTTATACTTAACCAATAAACCCCCAAAACTAATCAGGGAAGCGCCTTATCACAATGAACCTATAACCAAAGTTTGAAGCAAAACGGTTATTTCTACCGTACATACATACATACGTACATACAGAACCGGCGGGCACATTAGCTCTCAGGCTTTGATAACCTGTGAGCTAAAAATTACATATCAGGGCTTCTAAAAAACTTAACTCTATATGCACACTGTTAAAAAAATTGTGCTGGGCTAAACGAACTTTTGGTGCTGCAATAGCTGCAATTACAAGAGGGCGAACATTTGGAGCTTCGCTGGAACTGTAGCTTCAAATGTTGCAACGAGATTTCATCATCTTATGGTGACAGTACAAGTTAGTTCAACTCACCACAAAATTTGTAACAACGCCTCATGCAACGTATATTCAACGTATAAGAACGTCATCATCTTATGCTAAATCAACGACGCTATACACTATTGTAATTGACTTTTTTGTTGCTATCTGTTATAGTGTTCGAGATAGGGTTAATAATTTCTAAACTTTGCCTCTAGCGGCGCTACTATTGCTTGCAGTACATCGGGCATAGTCTATTATACCGTTATTACGCTTGCATAGCTATAGCTGTCTCCGTTAGAAATTTTTTCTCAGGTTAAAGAGATTTTTCAATATACCCTGTATATTAAAAGTAAATAGACTAGTATAAAAAGCCTTAAACTTTTGATATTCTACATTGCATTTCACTAGTTACAGAAGAACTTTTGGGAACAAAATGGCACTTTTCTATGTTTCTCATTAGCAATTTTATAATTTAGTCATCTCTTTGTATTGCGTATTGATTAATCACGAATTTCTATGTTGCAATTACATATGAGATTTTTAAATTTTAATGAAAGTATTGTACTTCGGGTCTGCATTCCAAATTGTATTCTTTTCTGAATGAATAATCAAGTCAAAGATCTTTATTCTGAACAATGTTGAAACAACTTTGTAAAACAATCTTTTATACGGAATACAACACTTTAAATGTGATCCTGGCTGTTTTATTTTGATATCGCAAACCTCAACATTTGACAGCCACAAAAACTATAGAGTTGAGAATTAATTTCGGTATCAAAGCACAAACAAATAATTAAATCTTTCATTATATCTATTAAATAAGATGGAATAATGAATGCATGAAGATGTTAAATAATGATATTTTTAATTCAGATAATAATCACAAACAGCATCAGATATTTTCTAGCAGCATAATAATTAGAACTGTTTTTTCTTTATTAGAAAATATCCGGGGCGCATATTTGCCGACCTCCGGCTTTTTTTTTAAATAGAAAAAACACGTTTTGTGCAAGAAGATGTATTTAATTAAATGTGTTTTGCTTGTATATGGTAGTCAGTCATTCGAAATCAACTTAATTACACTCCATTAAATAATTTTTTTATTCAAAATAGGTTTTTTAAATGTATAAAAAGCTGGAGGTTGGCATGTATTCCGGAGTGTTTGTGTGCAGTAATAAATTTATTTATCTGACCTTATTAGTATTTTCAAAACTACGCTTAATTGTACAGATTAAATTTATAATTTAGCCATAGAAGCACGTCTTATGTAATAAAAAATAACGTTTTCAGTCGCGGTAGATATTACAGTTCATTTAACATGAAAAAATGCATTTCCATTAATTCCTTTTCAATATATTTTTAAGACAGTAATAGCTTACTTATTTAAAAAATAGCTCCCTCAAAACTCAAATATGCGAAATTTACCAAGAATCCAGTGTAAATTTACAAACCAGTGATGAAATTAAAAGCTTATTTGATATTTCCATATCTTATCACTGTATGTAACACTAGCAAAAACACCTGAATTTGTCTATGTTAACCATGAGGGCCGTTGAGGTAAAATAAATGAAAGTGCGATAATATAGCGATCACAATTACTTTCTTACTCATAAATCGTTAAAAGACAATCAGGAAAAAAATGAAGTTACTTTGACACAATAATAGAAAAAAAAAAACCTCAGCTATATAAATGAGAATGTGCGTTTTCTTAGGTCAATGTAACAGAAAAATATACGATTTCTCTGACAATACGAAAACAAAAAAACAATAGCAAAGCTCTATTTCGCATCTATATTTACTAAACAACAACAACAACAACAAAACACGAAGCGAGCACGACTAAAACGAGAGCACTGTTGAAATGAGCAAGTTGCACGTTTAGAATGGTTCATCATTTTAACGGTATTAAGATTGTCACGCTTTTTAAGAGCTACAAAAGCAGAATACGAGCAAAACATCTATTCTTTTCAACGTGATTTTCGGTGAAAATATGGGTAGAATTGGGAAAGAAATCCCTTTCTTATTGTTACGGCTTCACTTGGTCTTGCAGACGACTTTAGCGCATTCTTTCATAATTTTGTTTTTGCCGCATGGCAACAGTTTGTCTCTCCCGCAGTTGTTGTGATATTCACACGAATAATTCAACATTTAACAAACCGCATAATGGAGCTATTTTATTAGCTAAAATGACCATGGAGTCATTTAGTATAGTAATAAGAAGCCATTTCTTAATCATAGTAAGGATAATATAGTTATGTCATTTATTAATCATAGTAAGAATAATATAGTTATTATGTTCTTCCAGTGGTGTCCACTCATTCATTATGATATTGTTCGAAACAGACTTTGGTGTCAGCACTTTGGATTTAACCTAATGTAATGTAAACATGTATATAAACATTTTAGTAATTTAGAGACTCTTAGCATTATTCGCATCAACGCATTACATATTTTCTCCAGTCCACTCAGTCAGTAACTTTAGCGCAACAACAACACTTATCGAACACCGTTCTCTCTCACAGATTATATTTCTATATTACAACTATATGTCAAAATGTAGCAATTTATGGGTTTTACCAGACAGCCCTTCAAAGATCCCCCCCCCCCTCCTATCCCTCGAAGAAAATGCAAAGTAATGTCCTCGGGTCTTGGAAGAATGAAATAAATAAGAGAGAGCTAAAGACGTTTTAAATACCGCCCCATTGTGAGATTTACAACTGAGTCGTGAAAAGAAGGAGCATAGAAGAAAACCGTTATTTATTTAATTCTGTAATTTGGGAATCTGGGCCATGTTAACCAGCATTTTCATGACTCTTATTGCACTGTTAAAATGAAAAGCATATGTGAAATCAATAGTCTGAAAATCGCATTGACTATTGCAATGTTAGCTAAGTTTTTCTGGTTAAAAGAGGAAGTGATTAATTACTTTACTGTACATCGTTCATGTCCTTTGGAATTACTAATAAGCAAATAATAGTAGTAGGTAGTTTAATTATATGTATGTTTTAAAGATATGTCTTATCTTCACGGGTATTACGAGTAACGGTTAATACAAGGTCTTTTGTATTTTCCTAGCTTCTCGTATTAACCGAGTTCAACTGTAACTTGCTTTGAGTGTCGTATTTGTGCTCAGACGTTTTACAGTGGCTAGTCTGCTTTTGCTAATGTATTTTGGCCAGTCTGCCCAGTTCTGCTTTAGTTTATATGAGGGCATCGATATCGATAAAGTTACATTTTAAATATCTTTTATTGTTAGGAATCAGACCCAACCTTTTTTTAAATATTCATTCAGGTCTGGCGTTTTAAAAATGAAACGTTTACATTTACTATTATTTTGTTTTTACATTTACTTTTATTTTTACCTGCATGCAGTAATGATAGTATATATTTATACATTTATGTTTCACCATTTAGTTATATTTATAAAAAAAAAGTTCACTTAAAGCTCTATGCATCGTTGTTGAAACTTTTAATTCAAACATGTCCCTTATTCTTTAAATTTAAAAATAAGGGATGCTTGTCTGAACCACTAATTCATGAAAAGAAAAAAAAAAGAAGAAAATTTGGAAAGTTGTTAAATCTATTTTACTCTTGTTGTACTACAACATTTTACAAATGTTTTCAAAGATTCTTCCATAACCTATACCTCTACTAATAGTATGCAAAATAGTTATATTCATTAAATTTCATTAAATTTTATTTTTTTGTTATTTGCACAGCTAGTTTTAATTTTTAACCTAAAAGTTACTTTTCTCCAAAAAATGAAAAAGAAATCGACACGAGAGAGTTAATCCTTTACAGTAGATGGGATGCAATTAAGCAAACAGAAGTAAATCGATTTACTACAGTTCAAGACTTAACTCTGTTATTAACAACAGTTCTTCTGATTCGGCACGAAACTAATCCTTAATGACAGTGTTCAGATTTAAGCCTTAAATGCCTAAACCTGAACACTTTTCAATTGGCATCGATATCGAAAAATGGCGTTTTTGCTGAAGATGTTCGTAAGAAAAAGTATTTTTGGTATTAAAATTAGTGCTCATCTTCGTTGTCAAAAAAATCCGCAGTATTTATTATCAAGTGTATAACTGCTGCAGGAAACTTTTGCTTGTGCATTTCAATGCATATTTTATTATAACAGATTATTCTTTTAATTTGTCTTTTCTTATATTTCGTAATCGATATTAAATGAAGCGTAAAGGAAAAATATTTCTAATACAGTTCTTAAAGGTTTGGTTTTTTTTTCTAATGATTCCTTTCGATATCCAGTGCTGATGTGTATACTAAGAATACTTTCTCAATATTGCTATTTTCGACATCAATGCCTTATCACCAGTTGTCAAAATCAAACACTTAGTGACGGCTTTTATTATTAACTTTATTTACGCCATTTCAATGAAAAAAAATCCCTGACGGCTCGGCCTACAGGCACAGGTAGATTTCGAAGACGCAGACCGTGGGGCGCCTGTCTGTTGGGAATTGCGGAGGAAATGACCTTTTTGCCATGATGCGGCAGTTGGTACCGCCTACTTCGAAACCTAACTTGTTTGCAGGCGGAGCCAGCAGGGATTTTTATTATTATTATTATTATTATTTTGCTATAAGAGTTGGTCCTATAAAAAACTTATCAATATAAAAGTTTTAGATAATATTAAGAGGATTTATAATAAATTTAAGCGGATTTGAAATCTTGGGAATTGACGAAGTTATGAATTTTTTTCTTCTAAAACCCCCCTTCCCTCCCTCCTTGGGGCCATTTTTAATTATATCAAAAATCTGTCATACATAAATTTTCGGCCCTTCTCCTAGAAGTAATAATAACTTCAAACGGATTCGATACGTATCATTATTAAGAAATTATGGGTTTTTTCTGTTTTCACAAAAAGCCCCCCCATCCCCCCCCCCCCGCCATGGTTCGATTTTGCCCATTAACGAACTTGACCGAGATTTTATGCCCCTTGATTTTATGTATCAGTTTCGAAAAGATGCGGGAGTTGGAACCACCTACTACGAAAAATAACTTGTTTGCAGGCGGAGCCGGCAGGGATTTTTTTGTTTTTAATTTTTTTGCTATAAGGGTTGGTCCTATAAAAAACTTGTCAATATAAAAGTTATAGATAATATTAAGAGGATTTATAATAAATTTAAGCGGATTTGATATCTTGTGAATGGACGACGTTATGAATTTTTTTCTTCTAAAACACCCCCTTTTTCCCTCCCTTGGGGCCATTTTTAATTATATCAAAAATCTGTCATACATACATTTTTGGCCCTTCTCTTACAAGTAATAATAACTTTAAACGGATTCGATACGTATCATTATTAAGAAATTATGGGGGTTTTTCTGTTTTCATAAAAAGCCCCCCCACACCCTCCCCCCCTTGGTTCGATTTTGCCCATTAACGAACTTGACCGAGATTTTATGCCCCTTGATTTTATGTATCAGTTTCGAAGAGATCTGTGCAGAATTATTGCAGTTATCGTGTTCATAAAAAAGTGACATAGATAGATAGATAGATAGATAGATAGATAGATAGATAGATAAAGTTTTGAACTGAGGGTGGTTTTGGGTTCTGGGAGTCATGATCGGCGTAGATCTGTAAAAATTTTTCAAAAATTCCAACTTAGGTGAGAATGTAATAGGTAGTATTTTTTAAGAAAACTACCTAAAAGACGCTTCAAAAAATGGCTGCTCCAGTTTAAAAATAATTAAGACATTTTTTTCATTTTCAACATTTAATTTGCATTTGGCAACTCAATCTATTGCGTAAAGTACGGACTAATGGTATAATAACTTTTTTTTTTGCACCAATCTAAATATCGTTCGCCCCGCCCTGTCATATGTCATATAAGATACATAACACATAACATCTAAAAACAGAAACTTCTTTTTGCATCAAACTTTTCAGTGGAATGTTGTTTTTGTACTTCAAACGACTTACGCTTTGTTTTCCAAGATTCAGAAAATTATTCCATCAAACTTTTCACGGCTGTTTTTATTGAATTAATTATGCATTGAAAGATTTATACATTTTTATTCGAATGTTAAATACATTTTTGTTATTATTTTCTATTTTAGATTACGCGGAATGCCGAAGAGACGATCTTAGCAGTAGATGACGACGTCCAGAAACGTCTCACCGCCGGTCCTGACTACCTCTTCGGCAATGCTACCACGAACAGTGCCGTTTTCATCGGCGGATTACCTGCCTGGTACGGGTCCAAACTCTCCCTGCTAGCACTGCCATCAGCATTCTTTGAGCCCAGGTATGTACGGAACATCATTTTTTGAAATAAACTGAATAATGTAAATAACTGAAATTTGTGCTGACTAGTTGCTGAATTATCTAAGATTACAACTTATTTTAGTTTATACAGAGTGGAAAGTATATGCATTACCCAGTCGTTGAAGTTATGAACGATGTAAGTAATATTATATATGTCCATGTGTGTCTACACATCAGAAGGTATACGATACACAATGAGACCATGTGCAGCGCCCCTCGCAGCAAAAGAGGTTATCCATTAATTACGTCACCCAAATTTCGTGGGTTTTTTACCCTTCCTCCTTTTTTTAGAGGTTGTCACACTCCAGTAACACCGTCTTGTGACGTCACATCGTCTGCAATTATTAATTTAGAGCTAATATTATGCAAAAAAAAAAAGTTATCTTCCAAAGTCCGTTATTCTCTTCTATGACGAATTAACACTGTATAATATTGACGGCAGTAGATAATAAAGGCCGGTTCTGCATCAGCGGTGGGTGCGGTGGTGACCTCTGAAGGTGAAGTTCAAGGTTACCGGAAGTGGCAGGTGTGGACACCGGAAGTCGCAGGTAGGGATAACAGGCATGTTGAGACAGGAAGTGAACAGGAAGTGTAGATAGGAAACGCGAAAGGAAGTTTAACCGGAAACACCACAGGAAGTGAATGCGATAAGGAGAGAGGGGGAGGGCTTATTTTTGTGGGGGGGCTTATGCTAACCTGAAATAAAAATGGAATTATTTCTTACTTTGTAAAAATTTAACATAAAATGTATCTTTTTTTTTTTTTTTTTTTTTTTTTTTTCACCTGAAATAAAAATTTTATTTGCTAACTAACATCTAATATAAAAATGGAAATCTTTCTGACTTTGTTTTACTTTCTAAAAGTTTAACGTGAAATTTATTTTTAGACTGGAAACGCGACAGGAAATAAGATCGGAAACGGGATTAGACATGCTTTTTCCAAAAAGGGTTTTCAGGAAGCAGTAAACATGTTTTAGGAACATGTTTGGGAGCTTGTTGGAACAGGACAGGTGGTTTGTGAGACCGGAAGTAATTAAGATGAGAGAGATAAAGAAGGTGCATGATTAGACATATAGATTTTGTTCTTTGTAGAGGGTGAAATTTTGTTTTATTTTTTATTTAAAGTGTTTTCATTTTTTTTTTTTTTTTTTTTTTAATTTAATTTATTTAAAGCGTTTCAAATTATTTTTTATATTTTTTTTTGTAGTGTTTTACGTATTATTTTAATTTTTAGTGACATTAGAACCTGCAATTTCTGTATCACACATATCTTATCTTAGGTCACCAAGTATGTGTGTGTGTGTTCTTATCTCTTTAAATGCGAGAGATGGTTACTTCAGACCTGCGTTGAGATATCTTTATCATAGTTTTAATGAACTGCAGTAAATTGCCTTTAGCTATTGAGTAATTCGCGAGTTTTGGTTTAATATGAATGCTATTACATCTGTTTGTTTAATTTACAAGCACATTTCTCTTACAACATTCTGTCAACAGATCATTTCCATATTCGAAATAATAATTTAGAAGGAAAATTTTTATATGAAAATACTATGAAATGTCATTTATAGAGATTGACAAAAATAGCATGCTTGTTTCTTTCTCGTATTAACCTTATAATCATTTATTTTAGAAATATAGATTTATAGTTTTGTTACGAAAAATAACGTGTTTACATATTTTAAAAACGAAAGCAAAGTGATTTTTACAAATGTAACTATAAGCTATACACCCACGCATTTGTGTTATTGAATTAAATTACAATGCTTAAAATTGTATTCACCGTACTATTTTCCTGCAAAAGCCGTTTCGCAAACTTGTGTACTGAAATTAATGTGGCATTTTTAGGGAAAAAGTTAATTCAAGTCTTTGAGACTAATCTTTCAAAGGAAAAAAAAAGATTTGTCATACTTTCTCTTACATTATATCTTCCGTTTTTAAGTTTACAAATTTGTGGAGTAACTTAAATAATCGTTTTTATGCTAATTAAACAATATATTTTTTTAATTATATGTTGTTTTTTTTAATTAACTTGTAATAGCTTCTTTTTTTTTTTTTTTTTTTTTTTTCTTTTTCTTAAAAGGGTACTGTAGAATAACTTATGTCACAAATACTACATCCTTCTTTAGTTAAATATGTTTCACTTAAGACATGACAAAGTGTCTTAGAAACATTTCATTTTGGAGTTAAGTGATTAAACAAGAAAAATATTATTTATAAAAACACAACACATAAGACTAGCGGCTGAGAGGTTCTACTCTCAAAGTTGATAGATGGAAGGTGTTAGGTTTAAACCTCTCTCAAGGTCGTCGACCTAACCGTTCGGAGTTTTCTTCGAACCTTGTCAATACGAGTTAGGAGCCCTTAGAATGACCCCTAGAGTGACCTATATCCCTAACTACAACCCTATATTTAACCAACCAGTCACAACACATAAGACATTTTAGATCATTACATAAGACATTTTAGATTATTACATTTAGTTAAGAAGTGATTTGACGTGCAAAATATTATTTATAAAAATATACAATAAGAGAATTTTAAAGATTTTTTCCTTTTAAATGAACAATTTTTAGTAACTATTTAACTTATTAAAGAGAGCGGGTATTTTGTTTAGAGTTATACGATTAAAATAAATTTTCAATAGATTTGACTTTATACAACCAACATTTTAAAAAAAAGGGAATGGAATCTAGTTTTTATAAATTAACGTATTTCAATTTTACAAATACTTTACACCTCCTCTTTTTCCCCTCTTTGTTATACTCCATACACATAAGACATAAAAGGCGTTTTAGAATACATCATTTAGAAATTAAGCGACTTGATAAGTAAAATATTATTTATAAAAGTAATAAAGATTTTTACTTACAAATGTATGAACTTCTGATAGGTAAGACTTTCTCAGTCATTGTGCAAGAATTAAGTGCTTATTGAACTTATAACATTATAGGATGAAATAATCGCGTGGCGTATTTTTAAACCAATAAAATGTCAGTATTTTTAAACCAATAAAAAGTTAGTATTTTTACACGAGCGCCCTCTATCATTATATAAATTTCAATGAAACGAGTTGATATTATTATACTGTGCCCTGAAATTGTTGTAATAGGTTGTATTTTTCGTTAAGTTAGTTTTCATTTAAGTTATTATGGAACGAGTTATGAATTCTTATGTTGGTGATGTAACCAACTTGGAGTGTCAACACTCATCACCAAAGTTAAATAATCAAGAGATGGATTCTACACTTTTACTCAAAGAAGCACCCGTTTCGAATTATGAAGTGAAACCCAACTCATCAGGACTAAAGTTACCCTTTGTGTGCACTACTTGCAACAAAGCTTTTTCCCGAAAGTTTGTCTTAATTAGACACATGAAATTTCACCTGGAGAAAAAACCTTTTGTGTGTGACATCTGCGAAAAACAATTTGTTCAAAAGAGTGACTTATTAAATCATGTGAAGATTCATTCAAAGAGCCCAGTGATTTATAATTGTGATCTATGTGCTGAAGTTTTTTCAAAAAAGAGTGACTTACTTCAACATAGCAAAATTCACAAATCTGTCAAACAACATAAGTGTATTGAATGCAATGAACTGTTTTCGAGAAAGTATGACTTATTGAAACATAAGAGGATGCATAAGCCCCGAAAGCAGTATGAATGCATCCAGTGTAGTGAAATATTTGATTGTGAATCAGATTTAGTACAACATTGTGATACTTTACATAAAGTTTTACCTAATGTGAAGAAGTCACCTGATTCGTTATATGAAAAAGTGAAGCATTTTAACAGACAAAATGCTTTAAATGTATTTACTAAAACTGTAATAAATTCTAATGAGGAGAATGATCAAGACTTTCACACATTTTTTAACAGTATTCGGTCGGACGTTTTGAATGAATTAAATTATCAGATAGAAGTAAAAAGGTCAATGAAATGGTATGCAACTGCAAAAGTTGTTGTAAGTCGCCAAACACCGGACGGTGATATAGATACTATCACCCCATATTTTCATTCAAGAACTGTACTGGAATTGACGAATCAAAACATACCTGTACATGTTGAGGATGCCTTTACGAAAATTATTAACTCTTTTGAGAAATTCACTCAACAAGGATCTAATTGGACATTGCAACAAATATTAAATCTAGAACTGTCTACAGCTAAATATAGAATGGTTTAAAATGTGTGGACTGTTTTTGAAACATGTATATTCATGTTTTTGCTATTGTAGTTATTTAAAATGATAAATAAATAGCCTATGACTAAAAAATCTTAAGAGTTTTTTATTATTTTCATGGTAACTATTTTATATAAATTACTTATAACAGTTTGACAATGCTACATAAACTACTGTTTAACATTTTGAATGTCTTAGACAAAATGGGAATGAATTTGTTGAAATTATGTAAAACATGATGAAATAAATGCGATGTATTTATTATATGTTACTTAAACTACAAGAGAGATGATTGGAAATGTGTTATTTTAAATCTATGGTACTTTTAATAACTAACAAAATAAGGCGTGACGTTATGAATCATCGATGGGTTTTCCTTTGAATATGTATTAATCTTACTTATTGATAAGAAAGTTGGAAAAATAGACTTAACACATTGTTAGAGGTTTTGGAGAAATATATAGTTGGTTAAAAATTTTAGAAAATTTAACATAAAGTAACAAATTATAGAAAATAAACATTTCGATAAATGAAAAAAAAAAAAAATTAAATTTTGGTAAACTTTACACTTAGACAATATTTCAAACTAGGAAAAAATAATAACTTTACACTGAGACAATATTTTAATCTACGAAGAATTAGACTTAACACATTGTTACAGTTTCTTTGAAAAATATCTAGTTGGTTAGAAATTTTAGAAAATTCGACCTAACGAAATTAACACACTTAAAAATATCTAGGTTATACATTTTATAAAATAAGCAACAAATAAACATTTCGATACATTGACAAAAGAAAATAATTAAGTTTAAGTAAACTTTACAATTAGACAATATTTCAAACTAAGAAAAATAATAACTTTACACTTATATAATATTTTCAACTAAGGAAAATTAATAACTTTAAAAATCAGACTTAACACATTGTTAAAGTTTTTTTAAAACAACACAACATTTTCAAAGCAGTGGAAATAGTATACCTGAAAAAAATTCAACTTAGTGGAATTTAATAGTGAAATTTTTTAACCTCACTCATTTAAAAAATAAAACTTTGTAATTTTTTTCCCATTTTTAAAATAAAACTTATTTAAAAAATAAATAAGCAACTATTAAACATTTTGAATGTCTTAGACAAAGTGTGAATAAATTTGTTGAAATTATATAAAACATGAAAAATTTCATTACTTTTAAAAGAAATTTTATTTTTGGTGAAATAAACTCGAGGTATTTATTATATGTTACTTAAACTACATGAGAATTGATTGAAAATGTGTTACTTTTAATCACTCACAAGATAAGACATGATGTTACAATATACACATAGGAATGACATAGGAATTTCAGATGGGTTTTTCTCCCACACATGACGTCACTGATAACATATTTACTGATCAAGTCATAAAATCATAGTTTAGGGTAGGTTTTTAAGCACGAAGTTTAGTTGAGATTTAAGATATTTGAGAAATATAAACTACAACTTTGGCTACTTTTTGAAATTTCCCCCTACATAAGAAAAAGAACATAGAAAAATAAAATGAAAAGTCGTATTTGAATGGAATCAAATTATTATCCTTTCACTTAACAGCTGAATGCGTCGGTAATTACATCACAAAGGCACTGATAACAACTGATTGAATATATTGTGTTTCTTTTTTAAGGTTAAATTGATTTAATATTCAAGTTATTTCTTAATGATACACTTAAAAACAATAAACTTAATTAGCATTCAAAAAGCAAACGATCACATTATTGTGTAAAACAATCAAATGTTTTAAAAGTCACGAGTTAAAATTTGAAATGACTTAGAGTTTAAGTAGAATTTAGATGTGAACCTTTTAAAATGAAATAATAGTTTTTTGTATCGCCCTCTATCGGTGGGTAATAGAATTAAGAGATAATTAAAAGTTTTAACTTGAATTCGAGCCCACAACAAAAATTATTTTTCGGTTTTATAATTTAGGGTAGGTTTAACTGAGCAAGCCATGATATTTCAGTATTTATAGACGATTTAAGATATTCGATAAAGGAAATCATCTGAATTTTTAATTTAATTGAAGGGTTTACTGCTTAAAGTACTACAAAATGAGTACAACACGATGCATAGTTTTTTAATTAATTATATTTTTCGAAAGGTTAAATTGACTTATTGATAAACTTAGGATTTATGTTTAAAGTGAATAAATTTGACATGTTAGGTTCACTTAATAACAGAGGGTTGAATAAGTTATTTTTAATAAAAATAAAGTTTACTAAAAGTTTTTAAAGTTAAAAAAATATAGTTTTAAAAAATTTAAAGTTTACAAAAAGTTTAAAAATCTTTAAGTAAATCAAAATTAACTTTTTAATTTTAACTATTGAGAGACTATAATCTAACTGTTTATCCTTGTAACCAACTGGTGCATATCAACTATATACTCTGTATCTGCATATGCGCAGAAAAACATAGACATTTAATCTAACTTGAGTTCGACTTTAAATTATTTGCCAACTTTTAAAAGTTTAATTACTATACACAACTCGATTACCTTTCCCACAAAACACCTTTCAGAAACAAAACAGAAATTAACACTTACCGAAAAACACGTCCACTTTGGGTGTTAGTCTTCACTCAACTAACGTTTCTCCCTTATCTTTGCTAGGGGGCACTGCAATCGCCGATAGAGGCGTTAGTAGTCTTCAGGTGTGTGATAAGAATAAACTTTAAATCCAACTTACACTCGCTCAGTCATTCTTGCTTCTCTCTACCTTGCTAACAACCGTTTGCTGCTGGCTCATTGTTTGGTTGTTTAAACTTGTTGAATGACGTCATCATGTGTTTGTCTAAACTTGTCCAGTCTTGTTTTTATGCAGTACGTCTATTTAGATGAGTCATCACTCGCTTATCTTGGTTGACTTGTCCAAACTTGTTTTTGTGTGGCACGTCTATTTGGTGAGTCATCGTTCGCTTATCTTGCTTTACTTGTTTGAACTTGTCTAGTATCCACCACCTCATGTCTTTTGTCATAGCTTGAATATACTTTACACCAATCACTTAAATATAAAAGTCTTGTCACAACTTACTTAAACTTTGATAAAAATATTAATTATTTATAAATTTCATCAAATTCTTATTTTTCTGATACATTTACTATGTAATTTTCGTTCAAAAATATGGTAAAGCCCGATTTTAAATCGAAGTCTAAGATAAATTCCCCAAATTTGTAACATTTTAACACTAATAATAAATATTGTAAGCACCCAGTACATACAAGTTTTGTAAAAATAATATTACTTATAGCTAACTCGTTATGTCCCATGATACAAAACTTCAATATAACTAAAATCAGTGTTAAACGAAAATCTAATCACGTGTCTTTATATATTATTTTGAAATGCAAAGCATTATATCTAAACGAATGATATAAGGAGTAGTTAGAATAGTTCTTATATTTTTGTTAGTAAAAAATTTATACACATTATCTTACAAGGTTGCAATATTCAACACACGGTTCACCATATTTAAAAACGATTCACCATGATTTAAAAACTTAGTAACATATTTTAAATTTATAAATTTAAATTAAAACATATTTTTATAAATAAACAATTATAAATACTTAAGTATTTTTAATTTAAATTTATAAATTTAAAATATGTTACTAAGTTTTTAAATCATGGTGAATCGTTTTTAAATATGGTGAACCGTGTGTTGAATATTGCAACCTTGTAAGATAATGTGTATAAATTTTTTACTAACAAAAATATAAGAACTATTCTAACTACTCCTTATATCATTCGTTTAGATATAATGCTTTGCATTTCAAAATAATATATAAAGACACGTGATTAGATTTTCGTTTAACACTGATTTTAGTTATATTGAAGTTTTGTATCATGGGACATAACGAGTTAGCTATAAGTAATATTATTTTTACAAAACTTGTATGTACTGGGTGCTTACAATATTTATTATTAGTGTTAAAATGTTACAAATTTGGGGAATTTATCTTAGACTTCGATTTAAAATCGGGCTTTACCATATTTTTGAACGAAAATTACATAGTAAATGTATCAGAAAAATAAGAATTTGATGAAATTTATAAATAATTAATATTTTTATCAAAGTTTAAGTAAGTTGTGACAAGACTTTTATATTTAAGTGATTGGTGTAAAGTATATTCAAGCTATGACAAAAGACATGAGGTGGTGGATACTAGACAAGTTCAAACAAGTAAAGCAAGATAAGCGAACGATGACTCACCAAATAGACGTGCCACACAAAAACAAGTTTGGACAAGTCAACCAAGATAAGCGAGTGATGACTCATCTAAATAGACGTACTGCATAAAAACAAGACTGGACAAGTTTAGACAAACACATGATGACGTCATTCAACAAGTTTAAACAACCAAACAATGAGCCAGCAGCAAACGGTTGTTAGCAAGGTAGAGAGAAGCAAGAATGACTGAGCGAGTGTAAGTTGGATTTAAAGTTTATTCTTATCACACACCTGAAGACTACTAACGCCTCTATCGGCGATTGCAGTGCCCCCTAGCAAAGATAAGGGAGAAACGTTAGTTGAGTGAAGACTAACACCCAAAGTGGACGTGTTTTTCGGTAAGTGTTAATTTCTGTTTTGTTTCTGAAAGGTGTTTTGTGGGAAAGGTAATCGAGTTGTGTATAGTAATTAAACTTTTAAAAGTTGGCAAATAATTTAAAGTCGAACTCAAGTTAGATTAAATGTCTATGTTTTTCTGCGCATATGCAGATACAGAGTATATAGTTGATATGCACCAGTTGGTTACAAGGATAAACAGTTAGATTATAGTCTCTCAATAGTTAAAATTAAAAAGTTAATTTTGATTTACTTAAAGATTTTTAAACTTTTTGTAAACTTTAAATTTTTTAAAACTATATTTTTTTAACTTTAAAAACTTTTAGTAAACTTTATTTTTATTAAAAATAACTTATTCAACCCTCTGTTATTAAGTGAACCTAACATGTCAAATTTATTCACTTTAAACATAAATCCTAAGTTTATCAATAAGTCAATTTAACCTTTCGAAAAATATAATTAATTAAAAAACTATGCATCGTGTTGTACTCATTTTGTAGTACTTTAAGCAGTAAACCCTTCAATTAAATTAAAAATTCAGATGATTTCCTTTATCGAATATCTTAAATCGTCTATAAATACTGAAATATCATGGCTTGCTCAGTTAAACCTACCCTAAATTATAAAACCGAAAAATAATTTTTGTTGTGGGCTCGAATTCAAGTTAAAACTTTTAATTATCTCTTAATTCTATTACCCACCGATAGAGGGCGATACAAAAAACTATTATTTCATTTTAAAAGGTTCACATCTAAATTCTACTTAAACTCTAAGTCATTTCAAATTTTAACTCGTGACTTTTAAAACATTTGATTGTTTTACACAATAATGTGATCGTTTGCTTTTTGAATGCTAATTAAGTTTATTGTTTTTAAGTGTATCATTAAGAAATAACTTGAATATTAAATCAATTTAACCTTAAAAAAGAAACACAATATATTCAATCAGTTGTTATCAGTGCCTTTGTGATGTAATTACCGACGCATTCAGCTGTTAAGTGAAAGGATAATAATTTGATTCCATTCAAATACGACTTTTCATTTTATTTTTCTATGTTCTTTTTCTTATGTAGGGGGAAATTTCAAAAAGTAGCCAAAGTTGTAGTTTATATTTCTCAAATATCTTAAATCTCAACTAAACTTCGTGCTTAAAAACCTACCCTAAACTATGATTTTATGACTTGATCAGTAAATATGTTATCAGTGACGTCATGTGTGGGAGAAAAACCCATCTGAAATTCCTATGTCATTCCTATGTGTATATTGTAACATCATGTCTTATCTTGTGAGTGATTAAAAGTAACACATTTTCAATCAATTCTCATGTAGTTTAAGTAACATATAATAAATACCTCGAGTTTATTTCACCAAAAATAAAATTTCTTTTAAAAGTAATGAAATTTTTCATGTTTTATATAATTTCAACAAATTTATTCACACTTTGTCTAAGACATTCAAAATGTTTAATAGTTGCTTATTTATTTTTTAAATAAGTTTTATTTTAAAAATGGGAAAAAAATTACAAAGTTTTATTTTTTAAATGAGTGAGGTTAAAAAATTTCACTATTAAATTCCACTAAGTTGAATTTTTTTCAGGTATACTATTTCCACTGCTTTGAAAATGTTGTGTTGTTTTAAAAAAACTTTAACAATGTGTTAAGTCTGATTTTTAAAGTTATTAATTTTCCTTAGTTGAAAATATTATATAAGTGTAAAGTTATTATTTTTCTTAGTTTGAAATATTGTCTAATTGTAAAGTTTACTTAAACTTAATTATTTTCTTTTGTCAATGTATCGAAATGTTTATTTGTTGCTTATTTTATAAAATGTATAACCTAGATATTTTTAAGTGTGTTAATTTCGTTAGGTCGAATTTTCTAAAATTTCTAACCAACTAGATATTTTTCAAAGAAACTGTAACAATGTGTTAAGTCTAATTCTTCGTAGATTAAAATATTGTCTCAGTGTAAAGTTATTATTTTTTCCTAGTTTGAAATATTGTCTAAGTGTAAAGTTTACCAAAATTTAATTTTTTTTTTTTCATTTATCGAAATGTTTATTTTCTAAAATTTGTTACTTTATGTTAAATTTTCTAAAATTTTTAACCAACTATATATTTCTCCAAAACCTCTAACAATGTGTTAAGTCTATTTTTCCAACTTTCTTATCAATAAGTAAGATTAATACATATTCAAAGGAAAACCCATCGATCATTCATAACGTCACGCCTTACCTTGTTAGTTATTAAAAGTACCATAGATTTAAAATAACACATTTCCAATCATCTCTCTTGTAGTTTAAGTAACATATAATAAATACATCGCATTTATTTCATCATGTTTTACATAATTTCAACAAATTCATTCCCATTTTGTCTAAGACATTCAAAATGTTAAACAGTAGTTTATGTAGCATTGTCAAACTGTTATAAGTAATTTATATAAAATAGTTACCATGAAAATAATAAAAAACTCTTAAGATTTTTTAGTCATAGGCTATTTATTTATCATTTTAAATAACTACAATAGCAAAAACATGAATATACATGTTTCAAAAACAGTCCACACATTTTAAACCATTCTATATTTAGCTGTAGACAGTTCTAGATTTAATATTTGTTGCAATGTCCAATTAGATCCTTGTTGAGTGAATTTCTCAAAAGAGTTAATAATTTTCGTAAAGGCATCCTCAACATGTACAGGTATGTTTTGATTCGTCAATTCCAGTACAGTTCTTGAATGAAAATATGGGGTGATAGTATCTATATCACCGTCCGGTGTTTGGCGACTTACAACAACTTTTGCAGTTGCATACCATTTCATTGACCTTTTTACTTCTATCTGATAATTTAATTCATTCAAAACGTCCGACCGAATACTGTTAAAAAATGTGTGAAAGTCTTGATCATTCTCCTCATTAGAATTTATTACAGTTTTAGTAAATACATTTAAAGCATTTTGTCTGTTAAAATGCTTCACTTTTTCATATAACGAATCAGGTGACTTCTTCACATTAGGTAAAACTTTATGTAAAGTATCACAATGTTGTACTAAATCTGATTCACAATCAAATATTTCACTACACTGGATGCATTCATACTGCTTTCGGGGCTTATGCATCCTCTTATGTTTCAATAAGTCATACTTTCTCGAAAACAGTTCATTGCATTCAATACACTTATGTTGTTTGACAGATTTGTGAATTTTGCTATGTTGAAGTAAGTCACTCTTTTTTGAAAAAACTTCAGCACATAGATCACAATTATAAATCACTGGGCTCTTTGAATGAATCTTCACATGATTTAATAAGTCACTCTTTTGAACAAATTGTTTTTCGCAGATGTCACACACAAAAGGTTTTTTCTCCAGGTGAAATTTCATGTGTCTAATTAAGACAAACTTTCGGGAAAAAGCTTTGTTGCAAGTAGTGCACACAAAGGGTAACTTTAGTCCTGATGAGTTGGGTTTCACTTCATAATTCGAAACGGGTGCTTCTTTGAGTAAAAGTGTAGAATCCATCTCTTGATTATTTAACTTTGGTGATGAGTGTTGACACTCCAAGTTGGTTACATCACCAACATAAGAATTCATAACTCGTTCCATAATAACTTAAATGAAAACTAACTTAACGAAAAATACAACCTATTACAACAATTTCAGGGCACAGTATAATAATATCAACTCGTTTCATTGAAATTTATATAATGATAGAGGGCGCTCGTGTAAAAATACTAACTTTTTATTGGTTTAAAAATACTGACATTTTATTGGTTTAAAAATACGCCACGCGATTATTTCATCCTATAATGTTATAAGTTCAATAAGCACTTAATTCTTGCACAATGACTGAGAAAGTCTTACCTATCAGAAGTTCATACATTTGTAAGTAAAAATCTTTATTACTTTTATAAATAATATTTTACTTATCAAGTCGCTTAATTTCTAAATGATGTATTCTAAAACGCCTTTTATGTCTTATGTGTATGGAGTCTAACAAAGAGGGGAAAAAGAGGAGGTGTAAAGTATTTGTAAAATTGAAATACGTTAATTTATAAAAACTAGATTCCATTCCCTTTTTTTTAAAATGTTGGTTGTATAAAGTCAAATCTATTGAAAATTTATTTTAATCGTATAACTCTAAACAAAATACCCGCTCTCTTTAATAAGTTAAATAGTTACTAAAAATTGTTCATTTAAAAGGAAAAAATCTTTAAAATTCTCTTATTGTATATTTTTATAAATAATATTTTGCACGTCAAATCACTTCTTAACTAAATGTAATAATCTAAAATGTCTTATGTAATGATCTAAAATGTCTTATGTGTTGTGACTGGTTGGTTAAATATAGGGTTGTAGTTAGGGATATAGGTCACTCTAGGGGTCATTCTAAGGGCTCCTAACTCGTATTGACAAGGTTCGAAGAAAACTCCGAACGGTTAGGTCGACGACCTTGAGAGAGGTTTAAACCTAACACCTTCCATCTATCAACTTTGAGAGTAGAACCTCTCAGCCGCTAGTCTTATGTGTTGTGTTTTTATAAATAATATTTTTCTTGTTTAATCACTTAACTCCAAAATGAAATGTTTCTAAGACACTTTGTCATGTCTTAAGTGAAACATATTTAACTAAAGAAGGATGTAGTATTTGTGACATAAGTTATTCTACAGTACCCTTTTAAGAAAAAGAAAAAGAAAAAAAAAAAAAAAGAAGCTATTACAAGTTAATTAAAAAAAAAAAACATATAATTAAAAAAATATATTGTTTAATTAGCGTAAAAATGATTATTTAAGTTACTCCACAAATTTGTAAACTTAAAAAACGGAAGATATAATGTAAGAGAAAGTATGACAAATCTTTTTTTTTCCTTTGAAAGATTAGTCTCAAAGACTTGAATTAACTTTTTCCCTAAAAATGCCACATTAATTTCAGTACACAAGTTTGCGAAACGGCTTTTGCAGGAAAATAGTACGGTGAATACAATTTTAAGCATTGTAATTTAATTCAATAACACAAATGCGTGGGTGTATAGCTTATAGTTACATTTGTAAAAATCACTTTGCTTTCGTTTTTAAAATATGTAAACACGTTATTTTTCGTAACAAAACTATAAATCTATATTTCTAAAATAAATGATTATAAGGTTAATACGAGAAAGAAACAAGCATGCTATTTTTGTCAATCTCTATAAATGACATTTCATAGTATTTTCATATAAAAATTTTCCTTCTAAATTATTATTTCGAATATGGAAATGATCTGTTGACAGAATGTTGTAAGAGAAATGTGCTTGTAAATTAAACAAACAGATGTAATAGCATTCATATTAAACCAAAACTCGCGAATTACTCAATAGCTAAAGGCAATTTACTGCAGTTCATTAAAACTATGATAAAGATATCTCAACGCAGGTCTGAAGTAACCATCTCTCGCATTTAAAGAGATAACAACACACACACACATACTTGGTGACCTAAGATAAGATATGTGTGATACAGAAATTGCAGGTTCTAATGTCACTAAAAATTAAAATAATACGTAAAACACTACAAAAAAAAAATATAAAAAATAATTTGAAACGCTTTAAATAAATTAAATTAAAAAAAAAAAAAAAAAAATGAAAACACTTTAAATAAAAAATAAAACAAAATTTCACCCTCTACAAAGAACAAAATCTATATGTCTAATCATGCACCTTCTTTATCTCTCTCATCTTAATTACTTCCGGTCTCACAAACCACCTGTCCTGTTCCAACAAGCTCCCAAACATGTTCCTAAAACATGTTTACTGCTTCCTGAAAACCCTTTTTGGAAAAAGCATGTCTAATCCCGTTTCCGATCTTATTTCCTGTCGCGTTTCCAGTCTAAAAATAAATTTCACGTTAAACTTTTAGAAAGTAAAACAAAGTCAGAAAGATTTCCATTTTTATATTAGATGTTAGTTAGCAAATAAAATTTGTATTTCAGGTGAAAAAAAAAAAAAAAAAAAAAAAAAAAGATACATTTTATGTTAAATTTTTACAAAGTAAGAAATAATTCCATTTTTATTTCAGGTTAGCATAAGCCCCCCCACAAAAATAAGCCCTCCCCCTCTCTCCTTATCGCATTCACTTCCTGTGGTGTTTCCGGTTAAACTTCCTTTCGCGTTTCCGATCGTACTTCCTGTTCACTTCCTGTCTCAACATGCCTGTTATCCCTACCTGCGACTTCCGGTGTCCACACCTGCCACTTCCGGTAACCTTGAACTTCACCTTCAGAGGTCACCACCGCACCCACCGCTGATGCAGAACCGGCCTTTATTATCTACTGACAGCAATCGGACAAATTTCAATTCGCATATTTCGCATTTTCTTAAATATTCAAAAGTAAAGGCTTTTCTAGGAACGTTATTATGGTATTCCAAAGTGATAAAATATCTTCTCGTGCTATCTAAACATATAGCTGGCAGTTTTGCGAAACTGTGACTTCTAGTTATCGTTCTACTAGAGGAAATGCTGTAAAAACGGGTTCTTATTGACATTTTGGTACCTACCGATTTACCTGCTTACTCAATATGGATAATTTTGGTGTCAAGACCGTCCAGCAGGTTATATGACGGTTCAAAACGTTAATAACCAGTATTAGTTTTCCAAAATCATTTTATTCTTAAAAAAATTAAAAATTATATAATAGTGTTTTTCAAGGGGTGGTCCAAAAACGGGTTACTTTGTAATTTATTTCGCAACCAATCAAAAAACACCAAATTTTGATAAAAAATATGATAAAGTACTGTCTTGAAACATTATATGAAAAAAGAGCATTTTTTTAAATTTTTTTACCTGCAGAAATCACAGATGAATAGATCTCTTTCCATTCCAGTACATTCGGAATGTGTCCAACCTCCACACTTGTAGCGCTGATACCAAACTTTCCCTCTAATATCATTTGAAAAGAATCCCTCGCAGAAAATACATGCTGCATTGTAGTCACCAGGTTTATCTCCCAGAGGAACCGCCAACTAGTCATACTCACCGTCGTCGTCGGTATGTTAGCCCATTTTTAGACTATCCAGTACTTCAAGTTGATCTAGTAGATTGAAACAGGCGCTCAACATGATGCTCAGGACAAGTACTTTGAGATGAGATGGAAACTATTTACTTTACTAAAGAACTAAGGAAGGAAGAAATTGAATTTCACAAACCTTGAAAAAATTTTGGTTTTTCAGAAGTAAGTTTTCTGATGAAAACAATTCGTACCAACCCAAATGGGTCAAATACCACGGCCATCTGCTCACCACTCTTCCCCCAATTGTTGCTGTTCCGTTCGGTGCCATTCCCACGAGCATGCACAGTCCCCTTTCTGTACTTTACTTTCAGCAAGTACCCCGAATTTAGCACCTAGCCCGGTTTTAGACCATTTCCTGTAATAGTTAGGTGTTTCTAGATACCCTCCATGTATTTAGCGCCAATCAATTTTTGACTTAAACTACTATAACTTTTAACAGGTTCGTGTATCCTTATAGTGTATTTTTAAACAAAATAATATAACTATGATAAATAGAATTCAAAAATTATTAATGATGTTTAATACACCATAAAACCATATTTCTTTATAACTACAGACATTTATTATAGCTATTATTAAATGACATGCATTTATGATATGCATCCACCTATATATATCTTGAAATAATATATCTTATCTCTAGGTTTCAAGGCTCCGTCAAAGACGTTATCTTTACCAGCGACGATGGAGTATTAAAGCCTCAAGAACTTCAGGAATCTCAGGGTATTCGAACGTCCACTCTCCACCCCCAACATGCTTCCAACGGAGATGAAACAGCAGATGATCATTGCGAGAAGGACAACCCCTGCTTGAATGGGGGCATCTGTATTTCAACAGATGCAGGTCCGATCTGTGATTGCCGGATGACAGATTATGAAGGAGACCTATGTGAACAAAGTAAGTTTCCTTTTGATATACTATTGAACTTTTCTATAAAATAAAATATATCAAATTCAATTTTAAAAGCATCTTTGCCATGTGGGATGTTGGAAATGTACATTTCTTACGGGAGGAAGTCACTTTGTATATATTTTTTAAAAGATGATGCTATTACTATTAGAACCACCCGTTATTATTAATTAACGAAAAATAATGTATATACATATAAAAAGAAATTTCAACTCAAAGTTATTTCAAGTTATTTTACTTCAAAGTATAATTTTTGATATTGGGCGCATTTCAAAAGGAATTAACATACAGTCTTTAAATTTTGTATGATGGTGTATTTTATGTATGTTATGAACTTATTATACCTATTTCTAGGTATATATATATATGTATGTAAGATTGAATATTATTTTAGGTGGAAGTTTAAGTAGTACATCTTTAAAAAGTAAATATAGAATATTAAATAAATTATAGCGCCGAAACTGCTGGGAAGCGAATGAGGCATACATGCCCCTGGTGCCGGAGTAGATGGGGACGCCAAAAGAAGATTTGTGTCGTCGTTCGGTACAAAAAACAAATAACCAAATTTATGTAAAAATATCATGAAATTGGACAACTCAAAATAAAGATGTAATCCTAAACTTTATACTTTTTGCTTTGAACAGGGCCAGTATGTTTGCCATGTGGCAAGGATGGTGAACCTTTTAGAGTGTGTGTGCCAAAGATTCAAATACAATGTCTATCAACATTGTAACGTGCCAAACTTTTACATTAAAATAATATGGCGACATAAGATAAAGCCAGGAGAGATGGCGCGGTCGGAGAGATTGCGCACATAGAGGTTCGGGGGAAAGGAGTAGAGTGAGCGCGCAGAGACTCCAGGTAGTTGTACAACAATAGTAGTGGAGTGTGTACTTGAAAGTGCACGTTGATCGCTTTGAGCGTCTAAGATAAAGCATTGCTATTTTGTTTTGTTTTTCCAAAGTAAGTGCTTGAATTTTCATAGCTATTCATCAGAATTTCTATACAATGTCAATAGTACAAAATATTTTAAACTTAAACGATTTCTCATAAGCTACTAATCTAGACTAACAATGTGACCATCAACTGTTCGTTTTAGAAGAGGTCATGTTTAAATAAAAGGCCGCGCAATCTCAACTACCGAAATTGGAGAGTTTGCGCATCTGCTACTTAGGAGAGATGGAGCAGTGTTCCCATTAGTTTCCATGCTAGGAGAGATAACGCAGCTTATTGGTAAATTTGCATAAAAAATGAAAAATGAAAATGGACTAATTTTAAGTTAAACGTGTTATTAAGTAACATAATTTTATTTTGTAATCTTATCTGGACTTGCTTTTTCTGATTCTTTAATTTTTTTTCCTTTAATTAAAATTTTGTAATCGTTTTTAAAATTATTTCCTTTTTCTGATTCTTTAATCATTAGGTTGAAATATTCACTCCTAATACAATAATATTTGTTCACAAAAACCTTACAGCAATGTCATTTAAGTGTAATTATTATTGTTAACAATTTAATTGTAGTTATTATTAGTAACAATCTCTCCTACCCATGTGCGCAATCACACCAACCCTGTAAGGACAGATTGCGCAAAATAACTTTCTTGGTTTTATTACAACTATTCTATTAAATTGCAACATAACAACAAAATAGGAATGGAAATGCATAAAAAACAAATGAAGTAAAAATTATTCATGAATAGTTTAGCAAAAAATTAATATTTAGATTTTTTATTGCTATTCTTTTGAATTGTGCGCAGACTATCCTAGCTTTACCTTATGTTACTTACATGAATCACTGTTTATGGAATCGGTCACTTTCATGAATAAATATTTAAGAGAAACTCATTGCATTTTAATCTTTGTTCAAAAATAACAATAGGATTTTTCCGTTAAATTGCAATCAGCCCTTATTTTAAAGAAATTTTCATTCGGAAATGTTCATTGAAACGGCACGTTACTGTAATAAAGGAAACAATATATGAATCCTTATTTTAGTAATATTAAACTTATCATTAATGCAACATCTAACTTATAATAATCCAAATTGTATTAAAAATATATTAATAATTTAATTATGAGGATTTTAAAGTTGCACGTTTGATAGAGAATTCTTTATACCTGGTTCATATCCTGTTATTTTTATAATTTACATAGCAAAATTGGGTCCACTTGTTATTTTATTACTGCGGCTATCTTATGAAATTCGTTTTAAGAAAGATAGTCTTGTAAATTCATGCAGAAGGGCAATGTAATTACTTGTCGAAAACGCTGCATAGCCTCATAGAAGAAAAAAAAAGGGGGAAAAGTTTTACACTTTCCTAATGTGCAAATTTATTCAGAAATTTATTCAGTATTATTTGAGTTATTCTGTGCATCTTAAACAAAATTTTAGTTCTTATAATGAAAAGAAAATGAACTTTACCTATATAATGATTAACTATAAGTTATATTGTTTTCTAAAACAAAGAAAGCAATAGTGAAGAAAAAAATTTCTAAAGATTTTCAAGTTTAATATAATTTCTATTCGAAGAACGCAGTATATTCATACACAAGAAACAATATTACCTATAAAATTAAGACAGTAACAATTAAATTAATAACTTAATCAAAAGAGATTTAAACTAATAAAAAATAGTATCAAAATATCAATATAGTGAAATTCTTTTTTTTAATTGCTTTTTGTTTTTCATATGTAATAAATAGCTTTGTCTTTATTATTAAAATTTCCACACAAATGCAAATGTTTTAAGATATTGCTAAAATTATAAGATTTCATTTTAGGGAATGATTAGAAAACTCATTATAAAAATTTTGTGTTAGATTTCTAATTTTCAATATTTGACAACGTTAAAATACTCTCGTTATATGAAATAATCTGGGGTTAATAAATGATGTTAGTCTTTATAACAAAGCCTTTTTCTACACAAATAAACAATGAAAAAGAAAACACAAGAAAGATTAATTTTTTTCCTTACTATATTTCGATGCCTTTTTCAAATATCTTCATAAACACAATTTTTTAGATGAAATTGAAGTTATATATAATTTTGTTTAAGGGCTGTTTAGAAAACTCCAGTAATAAAATTTCCGTGATAAGCTGTTTATTATAATAATTTGATTAATAAATAAACTAGCATAAAAAAATCTATGTTTTACATAATAAATTTGAAATTAAGAAATGCTGCAGCATTTTTCTCTCATATTTTATCTATACGAAACATAAACGCAAATAAATCTCGTGTGATAAAACTCGAGTTATTCCATAGCCTTTTAAATTTGTTCCATGGTTTTAATAGATAAAAGTAGCTATGTTATACGTAAGTAAATTCATAAATAAAAAGTATTGCAGTATTTTGTTTTTGTCATAATTTATCTATCGAAAATAAGCTCAAATAAACGTCATGTGAAAAAACTTGAAATATAAAATATCTGTTTATTTTAAGTACTTGATTAAATTAGAATAAATCTTGTTGTGCGCAGTAAATTTAGAACTCCTTTTTTTCAATAAATTTTTGATATAGTAAATGCGAAGCAATAGTTCGGAAATTAAGGAGAAATTCTATTTCGTTGTTTCAAAAATTTCGATTTTTTAAATTTGCATTTTTGCATTCCACAAGTGTGAAGATTGTTGTTTTAAAGCGGTTTCGTTATATTCCAATTTCTTACAGTAATTTTTCGTTCGTTGAACGTAACGCTATTGTAAAACTTTAAACTTGTTTTTCTCGAAATCGTGTTTTTCAAATTGTGCGATCATTTTTCTCGAGAAATATTCGAACGATTTCCTTCATCCTTTTAAAAAATAAAAAATAAAGGTAGCTTATATCACCGAGAAGTATAATTTTCATTGATTAATTATTTTTTACAGCATGCAAAAAATAAAAATTAAATTAAAAAAAAAGCGGAAAAAATGCACTTTTTTAAAAATTTAAATCACAATAATTTTTTTTTTTACATTCAAATCCCGCATTATGTCAAAAATCGACTTTTAAAACTAAATGTGTCACGAGAATTAAATGCCCTTTCATAATTTATGTGACCCAATTTGTTTTCAGATACTTGTGACCGGAGAAAAACGGTCTTCCGATTGGAAGTTCACTGCGCGCATCTAAGGGTACTCCCTGTCGCACAAGACGTATTATTTATTTTTTTAAACACAAAAATTTAAAAAAATAAGTGAAATGTGAATAAACATAATGCAAAAAGTGTTAAGGTAATATCTGTATTATTTGTAACCGAAAACAAATCTTAAAAATCACCTGAATATCAGGCAAAGTAGTAAAATCTACCCTTAAGGAATATTCCTACCTGACTTTTGCTGACATTATACTATTATTTTACACGAATAAGTAAACTGAAATATTTTCATGAATAGCCGCCTTATAAAAATAATATTTAATTCACTTTTCCTTTGATAAACTTTTTTCCCATGTAAGCAAAACGAGTGTTAGAAAACTGGCTAAAACACATGACAAAAAGCAAAGAAATTATTTTTCTGAATCTGGAGTTGTACAATTTTGTTTCGGAACCCATGTGCGATGTTCCTTACATGAACGGTTAGTATTTCTTCTTCTTTTTTTCCTTTTCTTTTTTTTATATGAAAATAGTTGAGGTCTTTCCAGACTGATTGTTCTAATGGATGAAGACTGATAGGGAATATTTTGTTCCCGCAGTAATATTTATCAGAATACAAAAAAAATAATTCAAAGAGATAGAATATAGATTTAAAGTGTGTCCAGCCACATAATTTTGACATTTCATCCATGCGTCCGTGACTCTAACTTTTTTTGGGTAGGAAACTACACTGCAAAAATTAATTGTTGATTTTACAGTATAAAACTGGCAGCTGGGATGCCAGTTTTATACTGTAAAATCAACAGTTATTTTTTGCAGTGTAGGTGAAACTTTCTGTTATGTGAGTGTGAACAATTATTTTATAATTGAAGGGTTGAATGTATTTTGCTTAATTAGGATATAATTTGTTATGTGGTTGATTAGAAAATTAAGACAGACATAATGTAGAATGGATTAGGAGGATTCTGGTTGCTGTGATAAGAACCATGTAAACTTTTCTTTGTTTGTTTATTTATTTTTGCTTAAGCTGTAACAGTACTTTGATGCCCTAAAATTTAAGGGTTTTTTTCGAGAAATTTTTAAAAAAAGAAATGCGAATTCTTTATAAAAATCCATTTACACTATTTTATTATGCATGCATTATAGCTGTATTTAGCTACTTGCTTATAAAGGGAGTCTAATTTTGATGTGGCATTTAGCCCGACACAAATAAAATTCCCATGAAAAAACTCTAGTTATAAAATATTGTATTAAATTTGTATATTTTAATAAATAAAATACTTAGTAAATGCAAAAAATAAAAATTATCACAGTACTTTGTTCTTCCCATAGTTTAACTATAAGAAATATAAACTGAAAAAAACTTCATATCAAAAAACTGAAATTATAAAATATCCGTTTATTTTAGTTACTTAGTTAAATAAAAAATATTTTGATATAGACAGTAAATTTGGAACTCCTTTTAAAAACAATATTTCCATCATTTTTTTATACAGTAAATGCGAATAATAGTTGTGAAATTAAGGAATGTTGTTACCTGACTTTTCCTGACATTATACTATTATCTTACACGAATAAGTAAACCGAAATATACCGCCTTATAAAAATAATATTTAATTCATTTTTCCTTTGATAATCTTTTTTTCCTATGCAAACAAAAAAGTGTCACAGAAAACTGGCTAAAACACATGACAAAAAGTGAAGAACTTATTATTTTTCTGAATCTGGAGTTGTACAATTTTGTTTCGGAACCCATGTGCTATGTTCCTTACATAAACGGTTAGTATTTCTTCTTCTTCTTCTTTTTTCTTTTTTTACACGAAAACAGCTGGGGTCCTTCCAGGCTGATTGTTCTAATGGATGAAGACTGATATGGGCTATTTTATTTTTTTTTCCGGCAGTTATATTTATCTGAATAGAAAAAATAACTCAAAGGCAGAAATATTTAAAAAAAAAGTGTGTCCAGCCACATCATTCTGACATTTCATCCATGCGTTCGTGACTATCTTTTTTATTTATAGTTTATTTAATTTTTGTTAGAAAACTAGTTTTCCTAATGTGTTTTCCTAATGTGAGTGCGAACAATTATTTTATAATTCAGGAGTTCAATGTCTTTTCTTTAATTAGGCTATATAATTTGTTATGTGGTTAATTAGAAACGTATGACTGACATAATGTGAAATAAAGTAAGGAAATGTGGTTGCTGTGACAAAAAACATGTGAAACTCTTTTTTTTTTTCTTTTTAACACTTTCCAACATAGTTAAAAGTGTTTATGAATTCGGTTTGTCTGTCTATCCGTGCTCTAACTCGCGTAAATATATTTAAAATTTCATGCAATAAATATTTGTTTTTGAGGTTTACTATGGCATGTTTGGTACTGAAAATGAAGTGTGTAGCACATATAGGTTTTTCACAGTAACACTCAAAAGAATTCCGCTACATTATAGTCCATGGGAAATTTTCATTTGAGGTTTATTTAAATGATGTTACACAATTTCAAACCTATTGAAATTGATATATATCACTGAGGTGCACTACAAGAGGCTTACTGTGGAATATAGTGCACATAGCACCTTTATAGGGACACTCAAAAGAATTCCGTTATATTACGGACTATGGAAAAAAATCTTTTTGCAGTTTATTTTAATAATATTTGAATTTTTCAAGCAAATTGAAATTGATATATATCACTAAGGTGCATTACAAGAGTCTTATTGTTGAATATTGTGTGTATAGCATTCAACGTTCATTTACAGGGATACACAAAATAATTCGGTACTGTCTTAACAGTAATTGCTGGACGTGCTTTTTCAGTTGCTGAACGCGTTTTTAAATTTAACTCATTTTTTTTCTATTAATTGGTGTGCATAAATTATTTAGATAGATCATATACAGGGCAGCACAAAAGTTATCGAATACATTTACGTTTATTGCGGAATTTCCAGAAAGGGAATTTTAAGCTGTGCTACGCATTTCCTAACAAAACTAAAATTTAGCATTATATGTTAGTATATATACAAATCTATAAATCATATACAGGGTTGCACAAAAGAGTGCGGATATTTTTCAGAATAATGTTGATAATTCCTAAAATTCAGTTTTTAAATGCGTTATGCGTTTTCCAACTTTTTTACTTAGGCATCATATTTTACCTTACTAAACAGTGAAGTTTTAATGTAGTATTGTGTTATGTGCTGGAAAGTGTTTCATAATATATGCTTGATGCATGATTTTTATTTCTTGTTTAAAAAAGAAATTGAAGTTATTTATAATTTCATGGGCTATTTAGAAAACTATAGTTCTAAAATTTCCATGATAAACAGTTTATTTTAATAATTTGATTAATTCAAAATAAGGATGTTTTGCGTAATAAATTCGAAATTAAGGATTGCTGCCGTATTTTTTTTTTTTTTCTCTCCTAGTTTATCTATGTGAAAAATAAACACAAATAAACTTTCCTTGAAAAAACTCGAATTATCGAATATCCGTTAAAAATTGTTTATTTTAATAACCTGATTAAATAAAAATAGCCCTATTATATGTAGTAAATTTAAAATTAAGAAGTATTGCAGCATGTTGTTATTTTTTATCATAGTTTATCTATACGAAAGATAAACTCAAATAAACTCAAATAAATTTCATATGAAAAAACTCGAATTATGAGATATCCGTTTATTTTAATTACTTTATTAAATTAAAATAATCTTGTTATATGCTGTACATTCGGAAACCCTTTAAAAATAATATTTGAATAAATTTTTGAAATTGTAAATGTTAAATAAAAGTTGTGATATTGAGGATGTAACAAGATTCATTGTTTAATTTTTTTCTGACATCACGAATAAGTAAACTCGAATATTTTGATGAAGAGCCGACTTATGAAAGTGATATTTAATTAACTTTTCTTTTGATAAACCTTTTCCCTATGCAAGCAAAAAAAGTGTCATAGAAAACTGGCTAAAACACATGACAAAAAGTAAAGAACTTATTATTTTTTCTGAATCTGGAGTTGTACAATTTTGTTTCGGAACCCATGTGCGATGTTCCTTACATGAACGGTTAGTATTTCTTCTTCTTTTTTCTTTTATTACACGGAAACAGCTGGGCTCTTTTCAGACTGATTGTTCTAATGGATGAAGACTGATAGGGGATATTTTTCCCCGCAGTAATATTTATTTGAAAAGAAAAAATAACTAAAAGGTAGAAGATATAATAAAAAAAGTGTCTTCCGCCACATAATTCTGACATTTCATCCATTCGTTCGTGACTCTCTCTCTTGATTAGAAAACTGGGTGAAACTTTTTCTTATGTGTGTGTGAACAATTACTTTGTAATTCAGGAGTTGAATGCCTTTTGTTTAATTAGGATATAATTTGTTATCTGGTTAATTAGAAACATATGACACACATGATGTGCAAAATATTAGTATGATTCTAGTTGCTGTGACAAGTACCATGTGAACTCTTTTTTTTTTTTTTTTTTTTTTTTTGCTTAAAAGATAACAATGTTTCGATGTTTTAAAATTTAAGGTTTTTTTGAGAATTTCTTTTTAAAAAATGCGAAGTTTATTTGCACTAATTTATTATACATGTATTAAATTAGAAATCTGTATTTTTGTTAGTTGATTTAGAAAACAATGGCGGTTTCACAACTGATGCAGTTTTGCCAGTTGGGCTATTTTTTAAAATTCAGATTGATGGTTTGTTGCCACTTTTTTTAATTGTAATATTTACTATTTGTAATATTTTATATTTCATGGATTAAGATACCCCAAATGTTCTTAATTGGGTTTAGATCTTGGCTTAAAATCGGCCAATTTAAAACTGTAACATTTCGGGTAGAAAGCCATTGTTTCGTGTTATGCGAGTTGTGGATTGAAGCATTGTGATTATGAAATCTCCACTCATGGAATCCCTAAGATGTCACCAAATGGAAGTACATCTTGTTCTGGTGATATTTTGTTGATACATAAAAAAAAAAAAAGAAAAAACACAATATTCTTGCAGTGTATTGTATGCATGCGTTTATGTATTGTATTTTTTGCGACAATGACACTGAAATTATTTTTAATTTGCCTTATGGTTATATTTTGTGTTGGCACCATTCTTCCAATTTTTCGATCAGTATGAACACTTGTTACACGGTTTTCGATCGAAATTGCTTTTTATAGCAAGTATACTTGGCATATTACTCGCTTTGAACAATTTAAAATTATAGAAATTTCAATAACGGGCTCATTTTTCGATTTCCTCTTAAACATCTTTAAAATTTCTACTTTTGTCAATACCATCTTTTTCAACATATTAAATAACCAACGCGGATTGAATATCACCGTTATACGGCTTAGGGAAACGGTTGGTCAGTTGAAACCAATCTGTAATTTGTTAGCGTTTGCATAATGTGCCTAAACTTTTGAGACAGTGTTTTTTTAACAAAAATAAACAAGTTGGAAATTATACATCAAACGTGACAAATGAGGTGCGTTCGTACTGTTATTATTTCGGTATAAAATAAGAAAATTTTTGTTGGCAACATTTTATCTTTTATTCAGATTTACTGAAAATTCCAATGAAAAACTTAAAATAGCATTAGCTTTGAAAATTTCAGAGCTTGAAATCCATATTTAGCTGTGACTAAGGTTTTAATACTTCAAATAAAAATTAAGTATAGCTACAGGGTGTCCCAAAAACGTTGATCTTTCGAACACGCGAAAAAAAAAACAAATATTTTATTTATTAAATATTGATCATAGACATACATTATTAATTGCAAAGTTACTGACCATAAAAATTACGTAAAAAAAGGTAAAGAATTTTATGAAATCGATTAAAAGTTTCAGGGGACTAAATTTAAAGAAATACACAATTAAAATTTTCATACGGCCTCCATACAAAAAATTTCCCCAGTGAGTAAAATTTGCCCCATACACTAATAAGTTCATGTACAAAATTCCAGCATTTTATCATAAAAAGTCGCAGATATATGTTTAAACAAAGTTGATGAGGGGTTAATCATAAATTAAAATGTAAATGTTTACCGAACAAGAACTTGATCGATTGCACAGAAGTGTTATCAGAAGAATGCAGCTCTGTATTGGCGTGGATGGAAAACATATCCGTTAAAAATTGTTTATTTTAATAACCTGATTAAATAAAAATAGCCCTATTATATGTAGTAAATTTAAAATTAAGAAGTATTGCAGCATGTTGTTATTTTTTATCATAGTTTATCTATACGAAAGATAAACTCAAATAAACTCAAATAAATTTCATATGAAAAAACTCGAATTATGAGATATCCGTTTATTTTAATTACTTTATTAAATTAAAATAATCTTGTTATATGCTGTACATTCGGAAACCCTTTAAAAATAATATTTGAATAAATTTTTGAAATTGTAAATGTTAAATAAAAGTTGTGATATTGAGGATGTAACAAGATTCATTGTTTAATTTTTTTCTGACATCACGAATAAGTAAACTCGAATATTTTGATGAAGAGCCGACTTATGAAAGTGATATTTAATTAACTTTTCTTTTGATAAACCTTTTCCCTATGCAAGCAAAAAAAGTGTCATAGAAAACTGGCTAAAACACATGACAAAAAGTAAAGAACTTATTATTTTTTCTGAATCTGGAGTTGTACAATTTTGTTTCGGAACCCATGTGCGATGTTCCTTACATGGACGGTTAGTATTTCTTCTTCTTTTTTCTTTTATTACACGGAAACAGCTGGGCTCTTTTCAGACTGATTGTTCTAATGGATGAAGACTGATAGGGGATATTTTTCCCCGCAGTAATATTTATTTGAAAAGAAAAAATAACTAAAAGGTAGAAGATATAATAAAAAAAGTGTCTTCCGCCACATAATTCTGACATTTCATCCATTCGTTCGTGACTCTCTCTCTTGATTAGAAAACTGGGTGAAACTTTTTCTTATGTGTGTGTGAACAATTACTTTGTAATTCAGGAGTTGAATGCCTTTTGTTTAATTAGGATATAATTTGTTATCTGGTTAATTAGAAACATATGACACACATGATGTGCAAAATATTAGTATGATTCTAGTTGCTGTGACAAGTACCATGTGAACTCTTTTTTTTTTTTTTTTTTTTTTTTTTGCTTAAAAGATAACAATGTTTCGATGTTTTAAAATTTAAGGTTTTTTTGAGAATTTCTTTTTAAAAAATGCGAAGTTTATTTGCACTAATTTATTATACATGTATTAAATTAGAAATCTGTATTTTTGTTAGTTGATTTAGAAAACAATGGCGGTTTCACAACTGATGCAGTTTTGCCAGTTGGGCTATTTTTTAAAATTCAGATTGATGGTTTGTTGCCACTTTTTTTAATTGTAATATTTACTATTTGTAATATTTTATATTTCATGGATTAAGATACCCCAAATGTTCTTAATTGGGTTTAGATCTTGGCTTAAAATCGGCCAATTTAAAACTGTAACATTTCGGGTAGAAAGCCATTGTTTCGTGTTATGCGAGTTGTGGATTGAAGCATTGTGATTATGAAATCTCCACTCATGGAATCCCTAAGATGTCACCAAATGGAAGTACATCTTGTTCTGGTGATATTTTGTTGATACATAAAAAAAAAAAAAGAAAAAACACAATATTCTTGCAGTGTATTGTATGCATGCGTTTATGTATTGTATTTTTTGCGACAATGACACTGAAATTATTTTTAATTTGCCTTATGGTTATATTTTGTGTTGGCACCATTCTTCCAATTTTTCGATCAGTATGAACACTTGTTACACGGTTTTCGATCGAAATTGCTTTTTATAGCAAGTATACTTGGCATATTACTCGCTTTGAACAATTTAAAATTATAGAAATTTCAATAACGGGCTCATTTTTCGATTTCCTCTTAAACATCTTTAAAATTTCTACTTTTGTCAATACCATCTTTTTCAACATATTAAATAACCAACGCGGATTGAATATCACCGTTATACGGCTTAGGGAAACGGTTGGTCAGTTGAAACCAATCTGTAATTTGTTAGCGTTTGCATAATGTGCCTAAACTTTTGAGACAGTGTTTTTTTAACAAAAATAAACAAGTTGGAAATTATACATCAAACGTGACAAATGAGGTGCGTTCGTACTGTTATTATTTCGGTATAAAATAAGAAAATTTTTGTTGGCAACATTTTATCTTTTATTCAGATTTACTGAAAATTCCAATGAAAAACTTAAAATAGCATTAGCTTTGAAAATTTCAGAGCTTGAAATCCATATTTAGCTGTGACTAAGGTTTTAATACTTCAAATAAAAATTAAGTATAGCTACAGGGTGTCCCAAAAACGTTGATCTTTCGAACACGCGAAAAAAAAAACAAATATTTTATTTATTAAATATTGATCATAGACATACATTATTAATTGCAAAGTTACTGACCATAAAAATTACGTAAAAAAAGGTAAAGAATTTTATGAAATCGATTAAAAGTTTCAGGGGACTAAATTTAAAGAAATACACAATTAAAATTTTCATACGGCCTCCATACAAAAAATTTCCCCAGTGAGTAAAATTTGCCCCATACACTAATAAGTTCATGTACAAAATTCCAGCATTTTATCATAAAAAGTCGCAGATATATGTTTAAACAAAGTTGATGAGGGGTTAATCATAAATTAAAATGTAAATGTTTACCGAACAAGAACTTGATCGATTGCACAGAAGTGTTATCAGAAGAATGCAGCTCTGTATTGGCGTGGATGGAAAACATTTTGAACAAGCTTTGTGAACTTTGCTTAAAATTATTATTTCTACACAGTTTAGATAATTTTGTACCAATAAGTAGCACAATTATTATTTTTTATGCAATCGTTGTTTTCTTTCGTAATTTGTGTACGGCCCCTGAAACGCCATCCTCCGACATGATTTTTTCCCTTTGCGAACTCATATCCAGGCATCGAAGAGTGGTTTAAGTCAGCATTTATGTATTTTCATATCTCTGCGACTTTTTATGATAAAATGCTGAAATTTTGTACATGACCTTATTAGTGTATAGGGCGCATTTTACTTATTGGGAATTTTTTGTACGGGGCCACATAAAAATTTATATTTTGTATTTCTTTAAATTTAATCCCCTGAAAATTTTAATTGATTTAATCAAATTCTGTACTTTTTGTTACGTAACTTTGTAATTTATAATGTATGTCTATAATCAACATTTAAGGAATAAAAGACGAGGTCAATGTTATTGGTAAATCCTGTATATTTTAAAAATATTTTGTTAACTAAACAAGAACGAAAAATAATTTTACAAATCATTACCGTTTAATAAGGTGAAAGATAATATCTAAGTAAACAATTTGGAAAACGCATAACATATTTAGAAACCCAATTTCAGGAATTATTAACAAAATTCGGAAAAATATCCGAATTCTTTTGTGCAGTCCTGTATATGATCTTTAGATTTGTATATATGTTACACAGAACGCTACATTTTAGTTCAGATAGGAAACGCGTAGCGCAGCTTAAAATTTCCCTTTTGGAATTTCCCTCAATAAACGTAAATGTACTCCAGAACTTTTGTGCTGCCCTGTATATGATTTATAGAATTTATACACACCAAGTAATAGAAAAAAAAAAGTTACATTTAGACACTCGTTAAGGAACTGAAAAAGCACTTCCAGCAATTATTTTTAACAAACAGTTCCAAATTCTTTTGTGTGTCCCTGTAAATGAACGACAAATGCCATACTCTAAATATTCTATAGTAAGCCTCTTGTAATGCACCTTAGTCACATACATAAATTTCAATTTGTTTGAAATATTTAAACATTCTTAAAATAAACCGCAAATGATTTTTCCCCATAGACCGTAATGTAACGGAATTCTTTTGAGTGTCCCTGTAAAAAAATTATAAGTGCTACATACTTCATATTCAATACCGAACATTCCATAGTAACCCTCAATAACATATATCAATTGCATGACTATACATACATATTTACGCGAGTTAGAGCACGGACAGACAGATTGACAGATAAACCGAATTCATAAACACTTTTCAACTATGTTGGAAAGTGTTAAAAAAAGAGACATCCTTTAAGAACAATAAATAGAAAATATAAGTTAAAAAGATAAATTGCCCGAGGAGATTTTTTAAAAAACGAATGCATTCCATTCTCATACATTTAACATTAGCGAGGGGAATTTGACATCTCCCTAAACAACACCCTTAAAGTTTCTGTTATAATTGAGATATACAATTCTCATAAAATCTTAAAAGCACTCTAAAATAAGGTCTAATATTTGTCTGTTCTTTATACTTCTCCTCTTAGTAAATTACATGAAACGTAATTCATTGATATTTTTTCTTAATATCAAAGGTAATCTCATAAGATTTTGATTTATATATTTTTAAAAATTTAAAATTTCACATCATAGCATGTCACTTTAAAAATGCGAATGCGAAATCATTTTTCCAAGCCATAAACTGTGCTTCCCCAGGAAAGCTATTTTTTATTTTAAGGGAAAAAATTACGAAACGACTTTTAAATGTTTACTAAAATTCTCAGACTTTTAAGCTAAGTAATCCCAAAAGAATCGTTTTATCTTATCCACTCCAGAAATTAAACTCGACGCCAACAAAATACTTGATTCAAGAAAATTTGAAAGAGTTTCGATCGTGTTTAGAGGAAAACAAACTTTTAAGCTTTTTATTATTGATTTATTTTGCTCTGTTGGGCCGGAAAGAGTCACGTGTTTCCTTAACTAATACAAAAACTAAACATGACTATTTGATGTCGGTATATAGTCTTGTTTGAAAAAAAAATATCCGTGGCATTTATGTTTGAAGAAGAGTTTTCACATAAAAACATGGCAAATAAATAAAAAATATATAGTCAAAGGTGACGATAGTATATTAGTAGTTTTACAGATCTTAATAGTAAAAGAATTATAAAATATTTTTAAAATCTTACTAGAATTAATAAAATATATTTAATGATTACATTTAAACGGATATAATCTACTAGATCCTGTTACATATTTAAAGGATTGAATTAAAATTATCTGAGTTGCCAAGTTAGAAAATTTTTTATTCAAAGCATCTACACCGCAAAAAAAAATATTGATTTTATAGTATAATACTGGCACCCCAGCTGCCATTATTATACCGTAAAATTAACAGTAATAAACAGTAAAATAAGCAGTAATACACTGCCGCGCCTGGGATGCTAGTATTATACTGTAAAATCAACATTTTTTTTTAGTGTACCAGAATCTGCGATAGTAATCTTTAGTTTATTTAATCACCGGATGTCTGACATTAAATAAATTAAAATTTCTAATTCGTAAATTCTGGTTTATTTTTATATTAAAACGCGCTAAATTGTCAAAACTGAAAACTTAAATTAAAAATAAAATATGGGATTATGATTCTGTGTCTAAAAGGCAGGTATCTCATCAATGTGAAATTAATTGTATTTTTCTTTGAAAATATTTATATTGAAATACTAACATTGTTAAGCCACTTGCATTGTATTGTAATGATTTAAAATATTTTTTTAATATTGTAGAAACAGTGGCATTAAATGGAAAATATTTACGATCCGATACAAATAATGATTAAAGTGGAATTATTTCTAAATGTTAATTCTAAACTGGAATTACTTTTAAACTCATTCGAATATTTCAACAATACTGGCATTTCATTGAAAATATTTGTAGTGTTTTTTATTATTACTAATATCTGTTAAATATTGGTAGACAATTTTGACTATATATTTCCATATTTTAAATACCTTAATAATATTGTGGAGAATGTAAGAATTTATCTGCAAATTGCATCAATATTTATCCAATGTTTATCCACTGCACTGCACAAAAAAAAATGTTGATTTTACGGTATGATACTGACTGCTGGGGTGCCAGTATTATACCATAAAATCAATTTTTTTTTTCAGTGTATTGGTTTAGTAGGGATACAATTCTATTACTTATCGAGTAACAATACACATTGTAAATGGTCCAAAAATCAAATGGATTAACTTTCTTTCATTTCGTGTTCGTATTTGAATATTTCGGATTCGGGTCGGTTTCGAGTTGACGAAATTTCCTTTTGTTGGTTGCGGGTGATTTGAATTGCGGGGATTTTGAGCAGAAATCTCTGGTTTGAGTCAGGTACAACCCTCCTTGTGCAGGACTGTAATCTATATTCAACCCGAATATTTCATCTACATTTGTGTATCGCGATGCTAAACTATAGGTAATAATTATTCTGCGTTTTTTTTTCTGTTTGTAAAAGGTTAAATAAGTTTTCATCGAAATAGCAATTTTCATACCTAACCGATTCTGTAAATTAATGCATGATATATACAAATGAATGCAAGATATAATTTGGACGGGTTTTTTCACTTATTAATATTGGTTCAATAATGAGAACGAATCAGGAACTTTTAATTTGTTTGATTTAAATTGCTTAAAATTATTCAGAAGAAAAAAAATGAAATAATTTTGTTAAGCCGAAATCGCGTTAATTTTAATCATGGATGCGTAGCAAAATTTTATATTTCACCGAAAAGGAAAACGGCATTATTTTTGTTCGTGTTAGTCAGTCAGATTTCAAATATTCCCTTAGCTAATGCCATCCACACCTATGTGTGTGGAATGCATTCTTAATTTAAAATATCTTATCAGGAAATTAATATTATTTACATATTTTTCTGTATGTAATCTTTTTAAAGGATGTCTCTCTTTTTTAGCTGACAAAATATTTCTAAAATATATACTTAATTTTATTTGAAGAGTTAAAATCTTACTCATAGCTCATCAGCTTTTAACATATAAAATATTAAATATGAAATTAAGCATAGATTTTAGAAATATTTTTATAACTAAAAAATAAAGAAATATACTTTAAACAGCGTACACAGAAAAAGAAGTTTAAAATTTTAATTTCCTGAGGAGATATTTAAAAAATATGAATGCATTCGACGGCCATAACGTTAAGATTTGAGATTGCACCGACCATACACATAGTTTTGTAGATATCACGCCCTCACCACCATCACCACCACCAAGTTTAAAGCCACCGTGTTTTCAAAAGAAAAAAAATAATTAATTAATATTATAAATATTTATCATATTCTCTAAAGATTGATATTTTGTTATTCAAAATAAAATGCTCTATATGGTTCTATATCAAACCTTTAAAATACATTTTTTGGCTATTCATAGATGTACTATTAAGCAAGAAAAGTAAACTTAATAGCATTAACTTCAGGACAGTTAATACTGTTAAAAATACTGAGAATTCTATTAATTTCATTAAATACATCTAATTTTATTTCCTAGACTCTTTATCTAGGATTGAAATAATCTATACTTTCAGAGCCTTATTCAAATTTCTTTATTTTTAATATGTCATGTTGCAAAGTTTGTTTTTTAGTTGCAATGTACATTTAGTTAATTACTCTGGAATCTAATGTATAGGAAAGCAAAATAAAATATCAATTTTTGTAATATGAGCACACTAATATCAATTTTTGTAATATGAGATTAAACATTCATATATTTAATTTTCCTATCTACCTACGTAACTGCCCACATATTTGCTGATTAATTTACCGAATCGGTTATTCTAATTATATAGTAACACTTCCTTTCATGCCTACCTACTTGTTTAGTTTTTGACTTATCAACGTGTCGTATGTCGTCTTAATATGCATGTTAACTTATCACCTATTCTATCACATGTACCTAACTTATCACATGTTCTATCCACCTACACGTCAATTTAATACATTGATAACTATCATAAACTGGATACTTTTTTATATCCAAGTGTTTTGTTCAGAGTAAAGTATTTAATGTTATATATATATATATATATATAAAGAGAGAGAGAGAGAGAGAGATAAATATATGGAGAGATGTTTTTAAATTAGTTAATATTATACAGTTCTTTTACATTAAAGTCACTTCCTGTAAAAATAATTTTGATATGCAAGTATTATTTCGAAAAATTTTCACTACCTACATAATTCTAGTTTGTTGAACATTTTTAGTTAATATAGTTCATGCGAAGAAGAATAACGCGTGTCTGCGATGGATAAATTGCAAAAGAATTTCGAATATTTTCAATACCCTGATTTCAAAATCGAAAGCAGAAAATGTAAATTGAAAATCATTTTAAATTCTTTTACTTTATACATATTTGTATATATATATATATACTAGGGGGCTCTGCCCCCTGCTCGCTACGCTCACCAACCCCCGTTCCGAGTTCACAGCCTCTTAAAACCTGGTAATGTATCCTGTTTTAAAAAGATGATGATGATGATATCACGAACGGCGACTATCTTCTGTAATCAGGTTATAATGCTTTTTCATTTAACTGGTTATAATTCTTTTTCATTTAATTCATCTTTTTTTTTAATATTCTTGTGTAAACACAATTTTTATGACGTAATTTTCTTTATTTCCTGCTTTCAACACGTGATCATTTAATTATCATTTTAAACTTTCATTATTGTTTTTAATAGTCTCGCGCAAATACATTTTTTATTTGAGATAAAACATAATCCTTTGCGCTTATTTAGATTTTGGCAACAATATAAAAAAAAACACTTTTTCAATAAAAGATTTTTTACTCGATTTTTAAGGATTTTTTGAGTTTTTATTGTCCGACCATGATAATTTTTTGAATTTCTGAAAGCTTGTTATATTTCGCGTCTGGTGGTATGATTTTTGAATCCGTAGGATGGCTAGAAAAAAGTAATAGCTCTACAAAAAAGTCCGTAGTAAAAATGCGATGAGAATAACCCGGAATATCTAAGCAGAATTTGATTGGTCCATTTCTAAATCGTTTTTGGCTCAGTTCCAGATTACTTTTTTTTAATATAGAAGGATATATATACAATATAACATTTTAAATTTACCTATAGAGGGAGGTTATCGCTTGTGTATTAAATTTTACTTTTAAAGATTAAAATTAAATAGAAAATTTGTATATTCACAAATATAAATTTGTTTTTGAGTGTATTTATCACATAAATAAATGTGTGTGTTTTAAATCAATTTGTGTTAAGGTGTAATAATTAAGGTGATATTTCAAAATATGTTCTCTCAACTTAACCTTAAAATAATTTCTCTCAACTTGACTATATCATCAAATATTTGATATTTTATGATATGCGCCATGTGGTCATATTGGTATAAATTAGACCTTGTGTTGTTTAAGGATTTTGGATAATTATTGTGAGTAAACTATTTTATCTATTTTTTACAAGTTTTTTATTTCCAATTTTATTATTTCCAACTGTTATCTGGTAAAAATATTTTATCTATTCTTTACAAGTTTTTTATTTCCATTTTTATTATTTCCAATTGTCTTCTGGTAATAATTCAGTATACCTGGATGATTATACTGATCTTAGCATATATGCCAGTATAATTATGAAATACTGAATTATTTTTTAAAACACGTGTGGGCACATCCAGGTTGAAAATTATATCTACACGTGTTTTTTCATATCCAATTCTAATTTAAATCTCTTGTTATCCAATTTTCCATTATATTTAGTTCATATTTCACTTCTTAATCCATTTGTATTCACTTGATATCAACTCCAAATTATTAACATTTTATGGTTTATTATATATATATATATATATATATATATATATATATATATATATATATATATATATATATTAATCATTTTCTCTTTCTCTAATTTTAAATATTCTTCATATTTTCAGTATTTTTGGCCAACTACCATTGAAGCACAAGCTATGGTAAAATTATGATTGCACCTGTTAATTTATTAACTATGTGGTATTCTGTCTACACATTATTATTAATTATCTCTTTGGAGATTTAATTAGAATGTTACAAGAACTTGATATGTTTTTTTGAAATTCAACGATATTATAATTATATATATATATATATATATATATATATATATATATATATATATATAGAAATAGTTGCCAGCGTTATAAATTATTAAATTAGTTTATGTTAAAGCAAAATCTTCAAGATTTTAATTGTTTTCCGAAAACGAATTGATATATTTTTTAATTCTTTAAAACAACATAGAGAAAATCCTACTTAATACATGTATATACGTATATTAAGTACATATATATATATAAATATATATATATATATGTAGCATTTTGACGAGGTTGAGATATTTCGATGAATAATATTCGATGAAAAAATGGCAGTCCTTCAACGATATAGCAAGTTGCAGTTGATATTAGCGAGTATGGCGAAGTAGAAGGCAATGCAATGAGTCCACCAAAGTTTTTCAATAAATCCAGCCAATCTCCAGACAAATAATTTTATTAGAAGACGAACAACACAGAAAGAATTCCCAAAGGTCTAAAACTTATAGCCCTCGGGCTAACGTTGCTTCACTTCATTGAATTAAGATGTTACTGGGCCAGTTGAATACTCTACGGACATAAAAACGCAAGACACATATTTGTTTAGACTTTCAAAAACGTCAAAATCTAGTGCTCCGACCGATGCGACCTGGTTTTGTTCCTTCTCGGTTCCTTAATCGGAGACATACAGAAATTACGTCACGAGCGCACAAACCAATGAGCGAGAGGCTAGCTCCAGCCCAGCAAATGCGGTGCGAAGGAGGAGCTAAGACGGTAAAGAATTCCGAACCTGGTAGCGGATTAATTTTGGAGTGAAACTACCTCAGCGCGCGAAAAATTTAGCATAATAATAATAATAAAAAGAAAATGGCTTTTAAAAAACATTCGAAATGAGAACGCGTCTCAGAATTTTATAGATTGGGGAACTGATAAAAGCTACGAATGATCTTAAATTTTAGATTAAGATTTGGAATAAAATAATTATTAATATACGGATATTTACTTTAAAAGGACTCTAAATAGGAATAGATATTATTAAGAATTAAGGAAATACTGACTATGACAGAAGTTAGATTAATTTAAAAATATTAATGCGAATAAAATGGAAGGATATGAAGGAAATAAATTTTTATATAAGATATATATATATATATATATATATATATATATATATGTATGTATATATATTAAGTAGGATTTTCTCTGTGTTGTTTTAAAGAATTAAAAAATATATCAGTTCGTTTTATATATCAAACATGCGAGAGATAGTTTCATATTAATCCGCTCTTTGTGTGATTTTATGACAAAATTGTAATGTGTTGAATAATTTTTTCTTCTCTACAATAGTTTATTATTTTAAAATAATACACGGATTTAACTTTATAAAATATTTATATTTTTATAGATCCAATTCTTGTTCAAAAAGTGCAACATTACGATTAATGTCATGTCATATGTTAACAAAATAATTTATGTTAACAAAATGGGGCACAACTGCAAGACCATCCATATTCGAGTAAATGTTCGAGGAAAAATAATTCTAATGGAATGTTTAGAGTCATTATTTCTAGATAAGACTTGGAAATTTTGTGCACATTGTTGTGTCAAGTTATGTTTAGGTGACATTAACAACTATCTTTCAGTAACTATAATTTCTAAATTTCTCATCTGTATTGTGTATCAACACAATCATTATTTAATTCCAACCTGTCTGTGCAAATATTTACAACGAAGTTTGTCTTCAGGAAAAGAAAATGAAGCTGTAATGCAGGTAATTGAAAAACAAATCTCTTTGATCCATGAGCTTTTTTCGGAATTTGTACAAGATTTTATGACATCAGTGAGAAAATATGAAAAAAATGTAATTTGAAAATAATTTATTTTTTCATATGGTTGAGATATTTGCTTGATCCCTCCTTTTTCTTTTTATAAATATGAAAATAGAATTTAAGGTGCAAGTATATAAACGGAGTGCACTTCGTGAGCTGAGAATATCGAATGCCTTGAAAACACTTTTTTTTTTGTATAGTGTATGGTCTAAGTACAATACACGATGGAAATATATAGCTGTTACGAAGTCATTAAAATTTGTTTAATCTTTGGAAATCCAAAAACGAACAGTTGTTGATTTTCCATAATTACAGTATTACACTTTTCCCTCTGATGAAAAAAAAAAAAAAAAACTATACATCCGTTTTACTTAAGTTAGTTCTCAAATGACCTGCTTAACAACACGAAACATTCTGATTCATTTTTAAACGCAAAGGCATGGAATTGGCAAGACTGAGTATTAAAGCGATTTGGAATCGAAATGAATTTTCACTTTTTTGATAAACAAATTACTTATCGAATTATAAGCGATTCGTGTCACGTAACACACATCTTTCTAACTGTCTGGCGATGCAGCATCGAGAATTTGGTTCCAAACGCCGAGTTTGATAGTATTTTCTAAAAGATCTTCTGTCGTTACCAAAAAAGGGAAAACGTATTTCAATTACATAGTTTCTGAATAAGAACCCCTGTCAATTTCATGCGTTTTCGAAAAAAAAAAAGAATTCAGAATTGTGTCAGAAAGTAGCATTTTTGTATTTGAGAACAGCCTTAAAGCGTCCTAATTTATATTGGACAACTATTCCATCCTAACAACTTGGACTTACTATATATATGTTTAGTAGCAAAATATCAATGTACGTGATTTTATCTACTGTGGCTAGTGTGCATAAATGCCTCATCGTCTATTAGTAAAATTTGGCTGAAAGATTTTTTTTTTAAATGCTTTCTCACCCTTCTGCAAATTTGTTTTAATTTGTTTCTTTCGAAACCCTGTTGTCCTTCTTAAGTTAAAGTCAACAATACAATCGAGCACTTTTATTTGAATAGTCTTACTGTCAAGATAAGTTATTTTAATATGCGAATTTTTTTATTAAGAGTAACGCATTTTAAATCACAATTAAAATTATTAAAATAGAATTTTTTTTTTTTTTTTTTATAATTCAAGACATGTTATTTTGTAATAATAAATTGCTACATAAAAGAAAATTTAGTTCAACCGATTAAGATTCAAACTGTAATTTTTGGTTTTACTAATAAATTATAAAATAAATAAAAAATTAACTCATTAAAATAATGGCTAACTGATTTTTAAATGAAAGATTAATTTGAAAATATGTCTTCTTTAAAAAAAGTTTCATCAAGTACTTACTTGACTTAATGTTGAAAATAAAATCGTATATTTGCACATTCGGGGAATTATCTTATTTAGAATTAATTTTTAAAATTATTCGTTAAAATAATACATGTACATAGGTTACAAAATCACAATTTGCTGCAATCTGGCGGTTTTCAAAAAAAAAAAAAAAAAAAAAAAAAAAAAAGAGAAAGAAAGAAAAAAAGAAAAAGAAAAAGAAAAAAAAATTCCTACTAACAAACGTGAAACTTTCTGACTCATTTTTAAATATAAAAGATAACACTTCCAGTCATGATTATTGAAGTGATTTGTATTCGAACAGTTTTTTTTTCTGATTAATAACTTACATTTTGAGTTATAATCCATTGCTGTCTCAGCAGGGCAGTTTTTTTCCCTTTCCTACGCTGCCGCGTCAGTAAATTCGGTTTAAAACGTTAACTTTGAGAGCATTTTCTGAAAAAAATCTTGTCTTTTCCGAAAAAAAAAAAAAAAAAAAAAAAAGAAAAAACATTTCGATTACATAGTTTCTGAATAATTTGATACGTTCGCGCAGAAAAATGAGTTAAAAAAATGTGTCAGAAAGTAGCCAAGTTTAGATTTGATAACAGCCTTAAAAATGGCGGCTCTCAAAAAAATATTTTTCCTCTTTCAAAAAGCCGAAACTTTCTGACTCATTTTTAAACATAAAAGCTTAACACTTGCAGTCATTATTATTGTAGTGATTTGTAGTCGAACAGTTGTTTTCCTTCTCTGATAAATGAATTACATTTTGAGTTATAAGCGATTACTGTCTCAACGCGGCAGTTTTTTTCTCTTTACTGCGCTGTCGCGTCCGGGAATTTGGTTCAGAAGGCCAACTTTGATAGAAAAAAAAAACTGTCAGTTGGAATGACAGTAGAGCAAAATACGTCTAATTTAGGGAAAATTTCTGTTTCTTAAGGGAGAGACTGTATTTGACGGTTAAAGAACAAATTCCGTACAAGTAACAGATATTGTTCATAATTTGTCTTTTTTCTTTTCGTTCTTTATTTCTTTTTTCTATGTCGCCTGGGATAATTTTTTTCTTCCAATATCTGCCAAATTTACAGGTATTACTAATATTAATAATAGTAATACAAATTATCATTACAGTATGATGTAAGATTCTGCGATGAAAATTTATGCTCGGTATTGATGTAACACATTTCTTCGTCTGAAGAAAAATAATTTTGTTACTATGTTTGAATATCATATTTACGCAGCACCATTTTAAAGATGTTATAATAATCTTATGAATGCAACTTTCTTTTTATATGATAAGAAAAAAAAATTGGTACTACTTTGTTGGCATAACTCAGTCTTAAGAAAGTGCGATTTCGCGCCGAATACTATAAACAATCTCGAAAGTAAAATGAAAACCAATGAAAAAATTTTTATATGTTATATGGATTATTTATGTTATGTATTTTGTATTACTTTATTACATGACTTAATTATCTATAAATTAAATAATTTGCTTCTCAGTGTATATATCAAATGGCGTAAATACAAAACAAATTGTTTGTGTATTTGATACAGGGATAGTAATTTCATTAAGATATAATGATCTCATGGCATTTTTAAATTGTAAATAAAGGTTGTCAGAAAGTGCTTTTGAAATTTTTGCTTTTCTCGCCAAATTCAATTTCGCCGTTTTTATCTCTTGCGCCAAGGCCCCTATAAATGATGTTCTTAAAAAAATTCAATTCTTTATCTATATGAAAGTTATGTAACAAGAAAGGGTATTAGATTTATACATTCAAATTTCAAATTTCGTAATAATCATTAAAAAAAAATCTACTGAAGGGAGATAAACAAAATTTATATCCATGTATTTAATAAACGTTATTTTCATATTGGACTCAATATATTATGGATTAAGTACATAATTGAATTATATACGTATGGATTTTAGACCAGACAACAAAGAAGTACCAAAAATTTAAATTATCAAAAAGGAAATACATTGCACTTTCACAAATAAAACATATTCATTTGTCACATTTAAAAAAAAAATTAATCACATTAACCAGTGCTTTAAACATGGAAACTAATTAGTATGGCTTTAAGGTATTGAGAATACATAACATTAAGCGAAATATTTATTCTTTTAACTAGCATTACATAAAGTGAGCTCGATTCTAGTCAGATCGTGCTAAATCAAAATATCTTTAAATTATTATTTTTGTGAAAAAATTTAGTATATATAATGGAATTTTTAAAAAAAAATAACTATAATGTCAAGATAAACATGATTAATTATTTTTTAATTACAGTAATTAAATTTAATCTCGCAACAGACAATTTAATGTTAGGATTTTTTCATTATTATTTCATTATATAAGTGCATTATTAAAGCAATTATAACTTGCAATGTGTTCCAAAAAGTGTTCATAATTACTGTTATCGTTCATTCATTATATAAAAGTAATTAATGGTACATAAACATATGGAAATTTGTTTAATAAATTCCGTATGATAAAATTTATTAGCAACAAACTGAAATGAAAATGACATGAAGTCAGATAAGTCCTAAATATCGTTTAATTGGGAAAAAAGAAGAAAAAACCTAGATTTATAATTAACAACTCTGTAAAACTTGTTGAACTTTTTAACAACTTCTACATCTGTATATAGAAACCGAAAAAAAAAATGCATTTTACACTTTCTGATTATTTTTAAATGCTCTTTCTAACGTCAATTTTCAATGAGAATACAGTAAACCACACTGTTAAAAATTTGCAGCAAACTGTCCAGTCATTTGACCGTTTTTATAGAAAACGGTGACATAACCGCAATTTAACGTTATTCTGACCAATATTAGCGCCCATTTTATGGTCAGAATAGCGTTCAATTACGGTTATGTAACCGTTTTCTATAAAAACGGTCGAATGACCGGACAGTTTGATCCAAATTTTTAACAGTGCAATAAAAATCCTCCATTAAGAAAAATATTAAAAATAAAATCTACATTTCTAATTAACAACTCAGTAGAAATTTTTGATCATTTTAACAACTTCTATATATGTATATAGAAACTGAAAAAATATACACTTTACATATTCTGATTATTTTTAAATGTTCTTTATAACGTCAATTTACAGTGACAACACCGTAAACCAATAAAAATTCCCTTTAAGAAATATATATATATATTTTTAAATTTAGATTTATAAATAACAACCCAGAAAAACATACGTATATAGAAACCGAAAAAAATATACATTTTACACATTCTGATTAATTTTAAATTATCTTTCAAACTTAAATTTACAGTGACAACATGTGGTCACCGTAGACCAATAAAAATCCTCCATTAAGAAAAAAAAAACCTAGATTTATAGTTATCAATTCAGTAGAACATTTTTACCTTTTTAACAATTTCTACATATAAAGCGTAAGAAATATACATTTTATACATTCTGATTGTTTTTAAATGCTCTTCTAAAGATAGTATTCTGTGACAACACAATAAATCAATAAAAATCCTCCTTTAAGAAAAATATTTAAAAAAGAAATCTAGTTTTATAACTATCAACTCAGTAGAACATTTTGACCTTTTTACCAACTTCTTCATCTTTATATAGAAACCGAAAAAAATATACTTTTTACACATTCTGATTATTTTTAGATGCCATTTCTATCGCGAATTTACACTGACAACACCTTAAATTAATAAAAATCCTCCATTAAGAATAATCTTTTTAAAAAATCTAGATTTATAATTAACAACCCAGTAAAACCTTTTGACCTTTTTAACAACTTCTATATCTGTATATAGAAATCGAAAAAAATATATATACACTTTACACATTCTGATTATTTTTAAATGCTCTTTCTAACGTAAATTTACAGTGACAACACAGCAAAACAATAAAAATCCTCCATTAAGAAAAATGTTTAAAAATAAAATCAGTATTTATAATTAACAACTCAGTAAAACTTTTCTTCAACACATCTGTATATAGAAACCAAAAAAAAAAAATTACACCTTACATTTTCTGATTATTTTTAAATGGTCATTATAACTTCAATTTACTGTGACAACACCATAAACTAATAACAATCTCCCATTAACATATATATATATATATATATATATATATATATATATATATATATATATATATATATATATATATATATATATATCTAGATTTATAATTAACAACTCCGTAAAACTTTTTGACATTTTTAATAACTTCTACATCTGTATATAGAAACCGAAAAAATATACACTTTACACATTCTAATTATTTAAAATGCTCTTTCTAACGTCAATTTACAATGTCAACACCATAAACCAATAAAAAATTCTCCATTAAGAAAACTATTTTTTAAAAAAATCTAGATTTTTAATTAACAACTCAATAAAACATGTTGGCCTTTTTAATAACTTCTACATCCTTACAGAAACCGAAAAAAAAAAATACACTTTGCACATTCTGATTATTTTTAAATGCTCTTTCTAACGTCAATTTGCAATGACAACACAATAAACCAATAAAAACCCTCCATTAAGAAAACTATTTAAAAACAAAATCTAGATGTATAGTTACCAATTTAGTAGAATTTTTTTACCCTTTTAACAACTTCTACATCTTTATATAGAAATAGAAAAAATATACACTTTACACATTCTGATTATTTTTAAATGGTCTTTCTAACGTCAATTGGAAGTAACACCGTAGACCAATAAAAATCCTCCATTAAAGAAAAACACCCCTAGATTTATAATTAACAACTCAGAAGAACTTTTTGACCTGTTTTACAACTTCTACATCTTTATATAGAAACTCAAAAATATATACACTTTACATATTCTGATTATTTTTAAATGCTTTTGCTAACGTCAATTTACAGTTACAATACCGCAAACCGATAAAAATTATCCACTAAGAAAAATATTTAAGAAAAATATTGCTTTATAATTAACTCAGTAAAACTTGTTGATTTTTTAACAACATCTTTATACAGAAACCGAGAAAAATATGTACTTTACACATTCTGATAATTTTTAAATGCACTTTCTAACGTCAATTTACAGTGACAACACCGTAAGCAATAAAAATACGAGATTAAAAAATAATTTTAAAAAAATCTAGATTTATAATTAACAACTACGTAAAATTTTTTGACCTTTTTAACAACTTATACATCTTTAAATAGAAACCGAAAAAATATATATATATCGACTTTACACATTCTGATTATTTTTAAAAGCTCTTTCTAACGTCAATTTACAGTGACAACACCATAAACCAATAAAAATCGTCCATTACGAAAAATATTTAAAAAAGAATCAAAATTTTTTTAATTTAATGCGCTAAAAATAAACTGGCTCTGAAAATTTCTAGATTTCACGATCAGAGAAAGAGACTTGATCGAAGCCTACGTGCTTAAATATTTATTCCAGTCATCCTCTGATGAGACATGCAAGTCCCCGGAGAGAAAGGATCTAAAAAAATCCAATATTCGGAGTACATCGTCTTTCATGACTTCATTTTTTGATTTATTCTATTAGTGGATATCTGAGTTTCCCCATTTCTTATCGGTAGCACGTCCGGATTTAATTTCTAAAGTGCGCTCCGTGTTTTTGTTTGCCTGAGGGGATATCATAACGAATATTGCTTTTAAAGTGCTAAAACACAGTCACAAAAGGTAATTACGTTGTTTTACTTTTAAACATAGATAACGATGAAAGTGAAATGATAACTTTTGCTTTATTTTCATTATTACGGAACTTTTTTTTTTCATTTTTTCAAAAGAGGGCGTAAGTTTAGGGTATGGAACTCAAGTTAATGTGTTATAATTGTAAGTGCTAGAAAATTATATAGAATTTTAAAAATAGGAAAGGATTAAAAAAGGATAAGAAAAATTTGAAGTGAAGTTCTCTAAACTTAATTACTATTTAAACAGTTAAATCAACTCGATAATTTAGACATTTTGTTCATTAAATTTACTAAGACATTTAAAATAAAAACATTTAATTAAATAAACATATAGCCAACAATTTAAATAAGAATTTCAGGCTTTAAACAAGCTCTTCAACAGTACAAATATCGAAGTGACCAACAATTGTTTTAAAAATTCAGGAATGTATACATCAAAGCACCATCGCATACTCAGCCAAAACTCCACGTTTCGTTTTGAGTGGATATTTGTAAATTAGTAAACCGTCCTTCGTTATAGTCATGTCAATATATATGTATAAAGCAATAACATTTAAATAAATATTTTTAATTTAATTCTTTATCCTCACTAACGATTTTTTAAAGTCATAAACCAATTTTTTTAATACTATTTATTAAAAAATTTTTAAGAAAAGGATAGCAACGAACAATTTACTTATAACAGGAGACTTTTTTTTTAAAAGAAGTTTTATGATTTGATTATTGATTAGACGCAAATATTATCTTCTTAACTTATAAAATGCCGATAAACAATTTCTTTTCCTTCAAGAGTTAGTATAGAGTTCAGAATATTAAGAAAATGTTTACTTCATTTTATTTCTCTCTCTCATTTTTAAGGATAAAATCTTGAAGAGTTTTATACTATAGTTCCCTGCAGAATTGCTGACAACACTACAACGGAACGTTTAGAATAATGGAAAATTTTCCAGAATCTCAAATTACGGGAAGCCGGACAAATGAAATTAACATACAGGGCATCAAATATGGAAGTCATAAATATAACGCCCTTTAGTTAGGAAAGAGTATTTTTAAAATACAATAGTGGAAGGAACTAGTCGTTGGGGGACACCGTAATACTTACCCATCATGGATATGCATAATATAAAATATGGAAATAAAACAGGTGTAAACTATTTATAAAATGCATTGTAATTCGAATAAAATCCTGGCTTGATGACGTCATAAAATTTAAATGCTCTATTACTGAATTGCGTAAGAGAAACATCCTAATAACTCTAAAAATGATAATTCTATTAACTAACAATTTACTGCGTCGGATTAAGCATCTCTTTACTAATTAATATATATCTTTGAATTGAAATTTGAATGAAATACAGGGTCATGAAAAATAGAAGAGTGTGGAAAATGTGATTACAAATATCTCGACAACTCATTATCCGATCTACTTCTTAATGGAAAATTTATGTTTTTTATTGTTTTTTATATTTACTCCTTAAAATGAACAATTTCGAAAATTTTTATATACCTTTTATCAAAACAAATATTTCAAGAGTCAAAAAAAAAAAAAAAAAAAAATAGTTCCGGATAATGGAGGTTACTGAAATTCGATAAGCCTCTTCCCATTATTACATACTAGTACATACCAAATTTTAAGCATCTATCTCAATTTGTTCGGGTGATAGAACATTTACAGACACACACACAGACACACAGACAGACGGACTGCAAACATTTTTTTTCTAAAAATATGTTTTTTGGAATCTCCAGTGTCTGTAACGTGTAAATCCGTCAAAAATTATTTTCGATTTTCAAAACGATTACAAGACTTACCCTATACTACATATGATGGGTAAGTAAAAAACAATGTTTCAATTATTAGTACGAAGTTTTCATACATGTTCGAAACGTCCCTTGTTGTTATTAATGAAATTAAAATATCGTCAATCGTATAAAAATGTCGCTAAATTCGAATAAAACAGCATTATGTGTGCCGCACCCTGTGTACAGAGGAGTGCTAAATTACCAAACATACCAAAGCAATTATTATGCAACATTAGTGTTTCTTGTAAAGATCCATAATGCGTGTCAAAATAATGACATTGTACCAACAGTTATATTTTAACTCTGGTGACGTAAATTATATGCCTTGTTGCGATTCTGTTAACATATAATCTTTATTGCGAGATGAAATATAGGCACTTTCATGTCCTACGTAATATATTTATATGATTTATGGTCATTATTATTATATGTTAAGTTGACAGCAATGAAATCACTGAAAATGTTACATAATATTACTATTGATTTCTAGGTCTGCGTAGTATACGAGACAGAAATTATTTTTCTCAACGTCACGTTAGGAATGCGATATCAATACAAACTGATCAAAATTTTAGTATTTTTCTTCCAATTAACAGAAACTTATATCTTATTATAGTGAATTTTATCCTTTTTTAACACTTTCCAACATAGTGGAAAAGTGTTTCTGAATTCAGTTTGTTTGTCTCCTGTCTATCTGTCTGTGTACTCGGATTGCCATGAAATTTTTATATGTTATATCGAGGTTTACATTAGAATATTCGGTATTTAAAATGAAAGCGTGTTGTATTTATTGTTCATTTACAGGGGCGCACAAATGAATTCCATTACATTAATGGTCTATGGGAAATAGTCGTTTGCGGTGCATTTTATTGATATATCGATATTTCAAACATAATGGGATTGATATGCATCACTGAAATGATTACAACATTCTTTCTTAGAAGTATAGAAAAAGTAGCATTTATAGTTCGTTTACTGGGACGCAGAAAACAATCCATATTACATTATGATCTATGGGGGGGGGGAATCATTTGCAGTGCATTTTAATAGTGTTATGGTACTTCATAATGAATTCACTGAAGTGTACTACGACATGTTTTCTATAGATTGTGGAATGCATATTATTATTGTTCGTTTACAGAGATATACTAAATAATTCGGTTACAGGACCAACTAAGATGTGTAATTGCTGGAAGTATCCGTTTCCGGCTGTGTTATGCACTTAGAGTAATTATGCATTTTAAACTTGTATAATTTCGATTGTATTAGAGGGTGTGTATAAACTCTGAAGACGCATAGAAGGCTACTCAAAATAATTCGCACGCGATCTACGGAGTCTATACACACTTTAATAAACTCAAAATTATATAAGTCTAAAATGCATAACTTCTCTGAGGGCATAACACTGCGGGAAACGTATACTTCCAGCAATTATCGATCTTAGTCGGTTCTGTAACCGAATTATTTTGTATATCTCTGTAATTGAACGATAAATTTTAAGCATTCCATTATCTATAGAAAACATGTTGTAGTGCACTTCAGTGATTTCATTGTGTTTGAAGTACCATAACAAAGATCGATTATTACTGTGTGTTTTTTTAAGTTGCTTATTTAGATATCTCATTTCTAGGAAAAAATGAAATATCTTAATAATATTCTGTTAGTATTGGAAAGTGCTGGTGAGAAGCACCACATTCTTCTTTTGTTCTAACAAAAAAAAAATAAGACAAATTATTCTTTTTTATAATACACATATATATGAATATTTTTCATAAAGCCTGGCAAAAAAAAGATAACCTAGACCACCCAACCGGTCATCTTAACGAAGGTAATAGCCACGATGTCTCCTATAACACAAAACAAGAAGTACATAGATAGATGCAAATTTATGGCCCTTCATTAAAGCCACCTAAGTCATTGCATCAGCAAACAGGTGTTGGTCCATCTTCAATCTCCAATAAACCAAGCTGAATGGACAAGGCCTGTCTGGGCCAATTCCAATCAGGTCCCATTGCGGTCAGCATTTTTTTTGCCAGAGCAGTACCAAATTATGAAATTAGCAAACCAAACAGCCCCAAGTGGAAGGAATTAAAAAGCCCCACCTATCTTAATATCACACCAGGTTTTTTTACTCCCTCTGAGAAAAATCTGAAAAAATACATTACGATTTTGGAGTGCTTCTATGCAGTTTAAGAAAAACTTCTTCGTCTTTTTCTCTTAGGATGTATTTTATCCTATTATTTTATTATTATTAATTTTCGTTCATTTAAGTGTATTTGTATGTATGTAAATAAACTTTTCTTTAATTCTTAAAATTCCCTCTGTATGTCTTTTCAGTAGTGTATTTTATTGAAATGAGTTTTGCATCGAATATTAAATATATATTTTAAAAATAATATCACTTCGTCTTTGTAGGCATTAGACTAAATTTTAGTCTTATTCCTAGAATTTAATAACTATCAAAAGCTAAATTTCAGTCTTTTCCAAAGAATTGGGAGTCTTCGAAAAATAATCCCAACGTCTATGTTTTTTTTTTTTTTTTTTTTTTTTTTTATAATTAGAGTAATTTTCTTTGTATTTTGAATTTTACGTATTTAAAATTTTATTACTTTAATTTTTCCTCTCAGCTAGGAAAACGTACGATCATCTTTTTTAAAATTATTTAATGACTGACTGCAGTGAACAGAAATCTGGTAATAAGAGGGATTTATCCTTTTACCCGAATGGACATGTCAGGATATTTCAATTGTAGATAGTAACCTGGTTAATTTATATAACTTGCCTAGAACTTCCCAGCAGAAACTCATTCATAATCTATGCCTGATGCATGATTTTTCATTCATGTTTAAAAATAAAATTATACAAATATCACAGCACATATTATTAAATCACAAATCCAATGAGTATTTTCTTATTTAGTTATACGAAAAGATGGCAAAGCTAGTTTCGACTTTATAATTCCATTAGATGATTTATCAGTTTCAATTTCGGAGGAAAATAAAGTTCGTGCTCGCTTATCACAGTTTCTATTTTTGGAAAGAAAAGTTATTCTATTAAACAGGATATTACACTATTCTGGATCACATTATATGACACTTAACTTCATTTAAAATAAAAGTTTTTTTAAAGTTCAATGTGAATTTTTCATAATTCAATTCAGATTCTTAAAATAATAATAATAATAATAATAATAATAATAATAATGAATTGCTTCATAAAAGAAAATTTATTGTTTAAAAATATATAAATAAATATACATTTTTTAAATGTAATACTTTATTACTTTGAAAAAAAAATGTCTGATTTGAAACATGAAAAATTCATTCTATGGTTTAATTGTTCAGATTTCCATCATTTTAACACCGTCGCTGCCAACTACGAGTGTACTCGTAGTGCTATCTACGTTTCTTCAATCTAAAATTAGTTATTCCCACCGGAAATTTCAAAAGAAGAATTTTTATTTTATGTAATTTACTAAATGTCTGTAATAAAACAAAGTAAATATTGCTATTAGTATTTTCTGGTGTGAATTTGAACTTCCTAAATAGAATGAAAATTCCGGTATTTTTAGCTTGGCAGCGAACGTGTTTAATTATTGTTGAAAGTCAAAATAACGAGCACCGCTTAACAATTAAATAAAGTATAAACAATGAATCACACAGACCACGAACAATATAGAGTTAAATCCAATCATCTATATTTAACACCTTATGCTAATATTTTTCTTATTTTTTTTTAACCATTAATTAGGTGTAATAAATTGCTCTGTATCTTTCTTGATTTGAAAAATTAGTCATATGAAGCACATCTGATTTCAAATCTGGACATTTCAGACACAAACAACTGTTAGAAATAAGACTGGCTCTAGTGAACACTTTTCAGCTCACAGGCTATCAAAGCCTGAGAACTAATGGTCCCGCAAGCGGGGTCCGATTAACCTCTGAATCTAGGTGAAGCACTGTATCATTTTAGGGGCCCCTTTCATTTGGCAAAAGTTTTCTTAATTCTTCATTCCTGAAAACTCACCAATGGTACTAATATTATTCCTGGGAGTAGCAAAGCCGACGTCACATATATTTTATTAAACAGCTTTTGTTTGTTCCTTGTGTCTACTTCAGATATATTTAGTACACTAGTGACGAAATGCGAAAGTTATCGAATATATCTAGACACATATAGAGGTAGTGAAAAAAATGTCAATCACAAAAGATAGAATGCAACCTCATCTATTATACTGTATGCTCAATTTCTCGGGTGGTTTCTAACAGGCCCATCAGGATGCTATATGATTAATTAAAATCCTATTGACGACATTCATATTTCCCTGTTAAATAAGTTTCGTGAAGTAGTGCGTGGATTTTCTCTTGGATTAAGCAAACCTTTTTTTCCAAAAAAATTAAAAATACAATGTAAAAAACAAAAATGAAAATGGGAATTCGAGAACCCTCTTCACAGTCATTTTGGGTGCTCTTTTAAATTTTAGAGGGGAAGCTTCACGTGCCTTTTGGATAATCAGGCCCTGCCCGCAGGTTCTGTATGTACGTACGTATTTATGTTTGTACGTACGTATGTATGTACGTAACGTGATAACTCTTGATATAAATATCTGATTTGCTTCGAATTTTGTATATAGGTTCATTCTGATAAGGCGCTTCCCTGATTAGCTTTGGGGGTTCATTGGTTAAGTATAAAGGGGGAGGATGGTGGCTGCCCTCCCCCTTCATTTAGATAAATGGGTTTTTCATGCAGAATTATCCGATTTGCTTCAAATTTTGTATATAGGTTCATTATGATAAGGCGCTTCTCTGATTACTTTTCGGGATTCATTGGTTAAGTATAAAGGGGGAGGATGGTGGCTGCCCTCCCCCTTCATTTAGATAAATGGGTTTTTCATGCAGAATTATCCGATTTGCTTAAAATTTTGTATATAGGTTCATTGTGATAAGGCGCTTCCCTGATTAGTTTTGGGGATTCTTCGGTTAAGTGTAAGGGGGGAAATGGGGGCTAATCTCCCCTTAATTTTGATAACTGGGTTTTCCATGCAGAATTATCCGATTTGCTTCAAATTTTGTATATAAGTTCATTGTGATAAGGCGTTTCTCTGATTAGTTTTCGGGGTTCATTGGTTAAGTATAAAGGGGAGAACGGGGGCTAATACCCCTTTTAATTTATTGTCGATTTCTTTAGTTTTCAAGCGGCATTATTCTTTGAAATGAGAGTATAATATTAAATTAGTGTGAATAGCCCATTGACTAGAAATATAAATGGACAGCGGACTAGCAACCCTTTCTTGAAGAAAACATGTCCTTTCCTCCAGCAGGTGTGGAGGAAGAATATTCTGCCAAACAGGTTTTTTTTCGCGCCAAACTGTCACGGAAATTCCACAGCTCCCGAGAAGAAACAGAGATTTTTCACTTGCGTTTGAGTTTGTCAAGTTTGAGAAAGGGATTACCACCAGAAAGCGGCACCCTTTCGCCTATTTTTGGCGATGAAAGGGGAAAGATATATTCTTCAAGTCTGTCGGAAGAAAAGAAAGGAGTCCGCTGTCCATTTATATTTCTAGTCAATGGAATAGCCTGTGAGCTCAATGCTATCAGTTTAACTGGGCGTTTTTCCTTTTATATATATTACAATGTTATACCAATGCCGAAACTTTGTTTGCTATATTTCTTTAGTAATATGGCTTGGCACTATTTTATCCTACGATTGCAACTTTTCTATGCATTAAAAAATGCATTCAAGGTATGCGTTCGAAAATTCCTAAAATCGAATGTCAGCAAACGGAAATGGTATGGAACCCATCACACGATTATCATAAAGTTAAAAATATTTCCTTAACCGGGTTACTTTATATATTTTAGTTATTTAAATGCAAACCAATTAGAATGGTCAGAAAAACAAGGAATGTGTCACGTTAAACGGGATATTTCTCTAAGTGATACATCAAATGGCTCCACTATCTTGAAAAGAAAGCTAAACATAAGATACAGCCGCGTGCAGAGCGAGATTTGTTCAATAACCTTTCTTATGCTCCTGGTTTATGCTCCTGGGCGGTCCTTGTTATTTTGATCTAGTGAGTTTACTTTCTTTTCGTGTAGTTACTGAATTGGAAAACTGTAATGCACCATCGAATCTGTTTATAGGTGCGTTCGTAATTATATAAATACGTAGCACCTATAGTCGTCGTCTGATATCCGTCCGTCCGTTCTCTGCCTGTCCGCATATAACAGCACAAAAACTACCTAACCGAACGGTTTGAAATTTAATATATATAATCGTTGCAACATTTTATACAGTCATTTCAAATTTTACGAAAATCGAATCAAAACTTGAAAAGAAATTAATAAAAGTTTTCTTCATTCTATTAAATCCTATCATACGTAATCTATATAATAAAAGCGTAAGTCATGTGACTGTCATCAACAGCTCCGGGATGGCCGTTTCGCTTTTTAATATGCTAGGCGGTCATTTTTATTCAAAATTATTCTTTCGAATAAAACTGCATAAAAGTTACATTTTTAGAAAGATAGTTCAAAATAAATTAATGTTTGACAGATACGTTCAATTATGTATATATTCTGCACTAACTTCAGTTGAAATTATTTAAAATTTTCGATCCATGAAAGCAAACAAAAAAGAGATTCATTCGTCGTGAACGGTTAAAATATTACACCATGGAGGTAGTCGTTCGCAAAGCTTGGCGATGTAGCCTGGTGTTTGTCGTAGCGATCGTTGCAGGAATCGACATAGCGACGTAAGCCAATCATATGATAGACATGTTACACGTACAGCAATCAAATCGACCGTACTTATGTGTATAGTAGGAGCCAAAAAGAACAGATAGGTGTTTCTTGCTATACAAGTAATTTGACAAACAATGACGTCAGCTCCCCTTTCCTTATAAATAATCAAAGTTTAGCGAAATTATGTAATGTTAGGTGCAGACGATATAATTCATTTCACTGAAATAATAACGATGATTTTTTTACATTGTCTTGTATTGGATATTTGAGCATAGTATAATTTTAATGTAACAGAATTGTAACTAATTGTTAGTAGATATTGCACCAAGATCTGAATATTTATAAAACAAGTTATAGTACAAACGCACTTCATTTGTCACGGTTGACGTACAATTTCCAACTTGTTTTTATTCTGATATTCTGTAAAAAAATTTAACCTTGGTTTAACAGACTTTTGGTGTTGCAATAGCGGCAACCATAAGATGGTGAAATCTTGTTAAAATATTTGGAATATTCATGGAATATTTGGAATATTCTTGTTAAAATATTTGGTTCAAACAGTGCTCCAAATGTTAGAACGAGATTTCTGGCTGCAGCTATTGCAGTACTAAAAATTGGTTCAAACTAGCACAAAATTTTTAACAGTGTATGTGATAATATTTTAAAAATCCTTTATGGTTCGTGCATGAATCCCAAGAGTTACGAGAAACCTAAATGTAGATAAATGTCTACTACGAATGTAGAAAGGCAAAATCTTTTTGATATGCTCTGATTTTGAATCTTAATCTTGAGCAGCTATGACAATTTTCAGTCCTTTTTATTGAGGATTTAGGAGGTGATTTCAAACTTTGTCAACATAAAAGAATATTTAATTTGATTTTTTTTTAATTCTTTTTTCCCTTTTTTTTACATCGATTTATTTGAAACATAAATATTTTTTTTTTTTTTTCATAGAGATAATAAAGTTGTGCCTTTTTTCTGATTTCCGTTTTTGCTTAAGTGAAGTAAAACTTAATAGAAATAATTTTTTTCAGAAAAGTAGGAAAGTGGCCAAATTACCTTCACTGGTCATATTACCTTAAGAAATAGGGTGTTTTTCCAAATTTTAAATTTGAAAATGAATTAAAAAAAGGGTTCTCAAAATTTAAACAGGAAATATAGTGTATTTTTATTTATTTCTTTATTTATATTAAATTTACCACAACCATTCCAATTTTACTTTGAAATAAGAGTGGGCGTATTACCCTCAGCTATTTTATATAAAACCGCCTCGTAAGTAAGTAATAGACTTATTTTGCTTTTTGTGGTCTTATTTCATGTAAATTTAATATACAATAACGGTTATCCGTGTTAGCTGAAAACAAAATCATGGTTTTGGTATGCTCCAACGGATTTGCCTCACTTCCAAAACAATGATTCGTTGAAAACGTTGATTTTTTTTTAATGGAATATAGTAACTATAATAACAAAGATATTTAATATTTATGTATTTACTTAATTATTTTGTTTCAATATTTTAGAAAAGTTTCAATAAAACAAAAAATAAGTTAAATTTTATAGGAAAAAGAGGAAAAAGATATTCAGAAATAAGTTGTATGCATATAATTATATTTCTTAATTTAAATAGTGAAGCTTTTTAAAGTATTCATGGTGAAATTCGGGTTGTGCTTGTTAATATTATGGAGCATAAAAAATAATTCTGTTCAAAGAGGTCTTGCCTCAATTTCCAAATCAACGCATTTGAAATATCGTTGATCCAATAAATTACTAGTAACAAATTTATGCTGATATTAAAAGATATTTATTGTGAATTGATTAAAAATTTAAAAAATATATGTTAATTTTTAATAAGACTAGGGGGACTCGCCCCCCCCCCCCTGCTTGCTACGCTCACCAACCCCCCGCGTAATCGCGCCCTAGCCAACCCCAGACGTAATAGTTTCGCGTTTCTATTCTGAATCGCATCGCGATCACTTATTTTCTATGCATTCAATTTTTAGATTCCACTTCGTAATTGTTGTTGTAATTTAAATGAAACCTAAATTTATTATAAAAATCAGCTTCTTCCATCACCAAACAAATCTAGCCTATCACCTCAATTATTTGTGAAAGAAAAAGATAAAAAAATTGAAATAAAACAAGTTTATTTTCAAAAAAAGTTTCAAATATTGTTCAATGGGAGTCTATGGAAATTTGGCGAAATACCGGAAATAGCGCCAAGTTGGCGCCACTTTTGGCAGCTAATTTTGGTTGCCCAATTTGGCGATATATCGCCAAGTTGGCGCCAAACTTGGCGACAGACCCGGGTCACTTCCCCTTGGTAACCCCCCTAATAGCGCCCATACTATCGAAATTCTCTACTTTCATGTTAATTCCCCCTAAGAAAAGTCAGAAAGCTCTGACCAATCAGATACGTTTCGCGGTATCTACGCAGATTTCCATTGGTCCATTTCCAAACCATTACTTTTTTTAATATATAGAAGGATTTAGCTGTAACTATTTTTTTTTCACAAAATGGACTTACTATACTTTCAAACTCAGCGGCTTATTTATTGCCATTACTGTTTTTAATATATATTTAAAAAGTACTATAAAATCATATTTTCCTTTAATAGTTAATTTTCTATTAAATGTGTACTTTCACCATCAGACAAACATTATTTAACATTTACTGAAGCGTAAAGATATCTTTGAGGAAAACATATTCTTTACGCTGCGCTGTATCAATATAATTGAAATATTTATTCAATTTTGATCGAAGCTTAAACTTTCAGTAACCCTTTTGAATTTCTTTGAGTTTATGAATCAAAGATAAGAAATGAAAGAGAAATCACACAAAAAAAAAGAAACGGCTTAACTTTAACCGCAGGATTTCAAAAAACAAACGAATGTTTGATATTCGATCGATTTCACTATCCACTTTCAAAATTGAATCTAACACTCTTCCTGGAAAAAAAATATATCGTCTGATCAGAGTTCAAAAAGTATTTCTTGATAGTGAGTTCGAAATAAAAATATTGGATATATTGTTTTATTTGAAAGGAATCTAGAATTTTCAGTTCTGGCAACAGCTGTATTTCCCTTTTATGGATGTATGAGGAATATAGCATCTAGGCAGTTTTTAGTTTGTGCACTTTATTGATCAGATTGGGACAGATGCATAGCTGAAAAGAGTTACTTTAAAATGTATAAAAATTTGATTTTACTTTTGGTTAATAATTTTACATATTTTGATTTTCGTTTTGTTTATCATGCAGTCTACTTGAAATATCGTCTGAAATAATAACTTGATTAATAGGACATACTCTCATTAACCAAATTTGCTTTAACTGGTTTCTATATTAAAATCTCTGGTTAACGTAATTTTAAAGTTAGTCGAGTTTTAGTTATCTTCATGATCGAGCTGACAAAAAATTAAAACACTTGATTTAATATATTTTTTAACGTATGATTTCAAAGCTATGCAGTTATTATTTCGTAGAAAATTTGCAGCCGTAGGATGATAATATAGAAAGTATACCGAAAGAAGACGTTCATATGGCGAACCCCGGAAGCTGCTTACTTTAAATCAATTTAAAAGTTAAACAAAATTATGCAGCATATATCCATATAAGTTTGTACCTATATTTACTCAATCTTTCGTACACATATTCTTCTAATTACAATAAATAAACTAGAGTCGAAAACCTGAGGGTCAGAAGCAAATTTTCTGTTATAAAAATGTTTAGCTATTGGGGGAATTTTGTGTAAATTAGTAAGATCACATAACATGGCTGCGATTACTCTTTATGGCTGGAATTTGAAGTGAAGAGGTTGTTGTGTTGTGTTGTTGAAAAAGTAAAAACATAGGTATATGTGATCGAATTTCTACTAAATTGGAAAAATTGTGGTAAACTATAAATGCTGCGGAAGGAATTGGAATCATTAGATTATCAGCAAACGGCTTCACAACAGATCAAACGAAAGTTGATGTCGCAAAACTCTGAAAAACTTTTCAAACGGCTAGATAAGTACAAAGGTGGCCGGTCAATTGTAAAGGACTTCTGTAGAATACTAATTTTTGGTTGTCAAAAAAAATTAATTATAGTTCAGTTAATTAAATATATTTTATCTGGTATAGCTATAGTTATCATAATACCACAGAATATTGTTTGCGTACGTTTAAATCCGATGAGACTACATTCTCGGAAACGTGTTAAATACGTTACTTTCACAATACGTTCCATGCACAAAGAACAGCATTATCAGTATAGTCTTTGGATTACCGTAATTGAATTGATAAACCAGGCTGAATGTCTCTTCTCAGAAAAGAGCAAATTTTGTTTGCAGCCGTTTACAAAATGGCCGTACATCTAGCGTGAACGCCGCACTGAGTTCAGAAATAAAGGGTGGTCCAAATTTATCTTTGATCCTCCATAAAACTGTTTGTGCGGGCGCTGTGTATCATTGCTGGTGGTTATCCCAGCTGACTAGGGGCCATATGAATGGACTTCGTTTGACTGCGTTGGAAACTTAGTCGAACACATTCCATATTCTATTGATGTACTTGGCCCGTCAGCGCTTTTACTATGCAGCACACTAATGCTGCGTTTTCTTTATCGCGTAACGTCTCTTGATGTCTGCGAGGCACAGGTTTCCCAACCAATCAGCATGTTCATTTGTTATTTACGTCACCGCTGATTGGTTGGATCTTGTGATTTAACGCTTGGAAAGCCAACGCCTATAAGACGATAACGACATAATGTAAATGGACCTTACCGGTTTCCATAAACGTCTGTACCACTTGCGTATTGAGAGTCTGGATATTGGGTCACATCAGAATTTTGTTGCTACTTCGCTCTATAAACCAGGCAACATACTGTCTTTTCCTGTGGGGTAGTCATCACCAGTTCTGCGTCTTACTGAGTCGTACCTGAAAGTAAGAAACAACCTTTTTAGTACAAATAAAAAACTTTATGAGTCGCTATTACATGTACACAAAACCGAACTTCGTCATTTTATTTAGTTTAGGAGTTATGGAGGGTCAGAGTTGTGTAGAGAAAATTTTGGAACATCCTGTATTATGTCGGCCAATACCGATATGATGGAATAATGGCGTGAGGTGTTATAATGATCAAAGGACAAACTGAGCCTGTTCTTCTAGAAAAAGGGTGCGTGGCTAATTGTAGATACTGCATAAAAGCATTCAAACCTTATGTGACAAATTTTCAAGGAACTGTAGCATTTTTCATTTTTTTTTGGTATTAACAATATAATAAATTATAACACCCTGTAATAATATATTTCTTTTAAGTGCTAAAAGGTGTAAATTCACAACATAATAAATATACAGTAAAAGAATTTTTATTAGGTTGTTTGACAAGTTGCGGCTCACTCCGAGCCATTAAAAAGAAATAGATATTTTTAATAATTTTAAATAACTTTTTTTTTTCTTCGAAAAGGGCTCGGAGTGAACCGCAACTTGTCAAACAACCTAATAAAAGTTATTTTACTGTATATTTATTATGTTGTTAATTTACACCTTTTAGCATTTAAAAGAAAAATATTTTTTTGTATTTGTTGACGATTATGTCGCTGCAAGTTATTGAAAAGCAAGTGCAAAATGAAAAAAAAAAAAAAAAAAAAAAAAAAAACAGCCGAATCAGATGGGACTCTGATGTATATTTTTGGAGAGTTGAAAAGTATTTTTACAAACTTACCTTTTTAGACTTTTCAGACATTTCTAAATTTGAAAATTCCAAATAAACTTAATTATAGATAAACTCAGTCTATCTGAAATTTCCATTCTTCTATAACTGATATAAGTCGAATTTCTGATCATTTTAAATCCCGAAAAGAAATCATACATTATGAATATAGCTAGCGTTTGGGACAACTCCCCCTAGACCTGTAGGACCTTGACGTTTTGCCCCTTTACAGTCTTATATGTATACTCCACCCACGCTCATATACACACACACACAAAGAAAAAGTAGAAAAGAAAAGATAAATTCACACAGCAAAGTAAAAGACATTTTTCATAAAACTTTATACAGTAATACATGAAAAAAAAATCTAAAAAAAATATTTCGTTTTAAATTATAGCATAATTGATAAACCATTTAAAATAATTTATAACTTAATGATTAGTGCTTCAAGTTATTCTCACAGGAACGTAAAGCTTTTTCGGTAAAAAAATGCCGCAGCGGACAAAAGGAAAAAACTCATTTACATATAAGCTCATTCACTCTAAAATTGATGATAGAAGGGAAGAGGATTATCATTTTTTCATTCATAGAGTATTGCCATAAATTTCTTACCTGTAAGACTTTTGATGCAAAAAGAATACGACAATGCAAATCCTTCCTCATTTGTCAAGATCAGGCTCTTAATGTATTTTTTTGAAGGGAAAAAAGTAATGAAGTTCTTATATCAATTCAAAACGCTTTGACTGATTTGTTTTAAGGTGAATGATGAAGTGACAAATATTTTTTATTCAATAGTTTCCGAATAATTTACAAATACCTTTGAGCCTTTGAGCTCAATATTGAAATGTATCAATTTTATGACACGTGCAGAGTTATTTAAAAAAATTGAAGCGTGGCTATATTAAAATATTCCTGTTTTGTTTTATTTCTTTTTCTTTCAATTTCAACTCATAATTATCTGGCGCGTGGTAATAAATATAAGAATATAAGGGATAAATTATAAATTTGAGACTTATATAAAACTTTGACAAAATTGAACCGTCGCGTCGTAAGAACTTATACGACTCTGACTACGATTAAATTTAAGGTATGACTCAGTGTCCTATTAGGTCAATGGATAGAGAAATTTCCTCTAGAGAAGAGACTCAGCGTTCGATTCCAACATTTGAAAATTATCCAATATTAAATTTGTTTCACAAATCGTTGCGCAGTGCCAAACACAAATCTTTATTTTCTGTATTGCTTTACAAAAGATGTATGGATTATTGTTATATGAATTTTCACTTATTAAGTTGCACTATTAAAAGTGTTTGAAAAAGCCCGTTTTTTTTTTTGTTTAACCCCAGCCCACTGGGTCTTCTAGTAATGAACCCGGGTTTTTTCGTTTTATCTGTTAAAAACCGGGTTTTTTCAGGTTTTATTCAGGGTTTTTTTTTAGAGAACTTTTTAAACTTCTAATTTTTATATGCATAATACCTAAATTATTCATTTATCAGTGAAATTGTTCACATGATAACTATTTCGAAAAAGTTTCTGTATAAATGTAGGTACTTAATTTATAAGTTTTTGTCAACAAAGCTAGTATGCAGATTTCTTTTTACGGCCTTTTAGTTTACATTTTAAAAAAATATTAATAAATGCATATTAAATCTAAAGTAATATTTTTGTGACAGAAAAAGACAATTTTCATAAGTAAATCTGTCATGATAATCATGATTTTTTTTTTTTAAAGGAAAACGAAATCAATTTTCCTATTCATTTTTGTAATATATTATTCTAATTTTGATATTTTAATTAAACAGTCACCAAGTCACTTGCAAACTATGCAACCAATGGTATTATTCTAAATTAGTGCTAATGATAAACATACACTATAATTAAGATTCCAATAAGGTATCTATTTATTCTATTTAAAATATTTATTCAATACGCATCATTGTCATGTACTATAAGATAAAATAAACTCCAACGTCTGATTTTGATTAAAATTATTATTGTTTTAATGAACTAAAATATTATTTAATTTGGAGTATCTTTCTTCGAAGGAACCTTCTGTGAAAGTAACTCACGTCGATCTGGCCAGTCACCAAATCCGATTAAAGTTATTGAATATCTGTAAAGAAAAGCAACAGTTTGTTAATTTACGCTATAAGTAAAATATTTTTTGCCATTTGATCGATTAAAAGAATGATAATATGTTTCGGATGTCTAATTTTAATATTTTTCAGAAAGCATACAATTTTTCGGTGCCACTCCAACTTGACATTTTCTATATTTGATTTTTATGTAAGATTTAATATGTTATTTTGATGAGATAAAATTATTGATGTTTGTTATTGATTTTAAATGCTATGTCTTTCTGTTGTTCCAATATTAAACAATCATTTAAAATTAGTTTTTTTTTTAAATTTAGCAACTTAGAATGAACTTAGAATGAACTTAGAATGAATTTTTATTTTTACCAAATTGTAACATTTCAAACAAGTTCATATTAGGAGAAAATGTGACGCCCAAACTAACAGCCTTTCAAATTTTAATTAAAATTATTGAGTTATTAGTAACCACAGCAATGCGTGTTCTGACTTAATTAATTCAATATTTTTATTATACATCATATACAAACCTTTCTTGTCAATACAATTTTAATCAAATTCATTATAGAAATATTCTGTTTTATTATATTTTTGTGGTTTAATTTCTTTATAATATTGTTGTGCAGCGAGTCACGCATCACGATTTTTATTTTGACTGCCGGTTTTTTTTTATGAAAAAATATTTTCTACTTTTTAGTAAACTAATAAAAATGTATTCATATATGTAGCATTTTTAATATTTCTAAAATTTTCTCCATTTAGTTTGCTAGTTTTTGCGTTAAAATGCTCTTTCTTTCGGTTTCCCTTTCCAATTTCCAATGGCTTTAACGCTTCGTAATTTCTTTCTCGTCTAAATTTGTTCGATTTCTAAAACATTCTATAAGCCTATTTTATTTTTCTTCGAGAGCCGCTTTGAAGGTTCTTCCCGCTAAAAGCTTAGACAAAATACACCAGTTTTCTGCTTCTGCCAATGTAGTTTGCAGCGAGATTTCACACTGTATTTTTTGAATCGCACTGGCCTTGTCGCAATGCGTTTTCCTACGCGTTACGTATAAAACTGTCTGCAGGGGCTCAGAAGCTACTTTTCTGTGCTTTTCGTCTGTCTAAACAACTTAATAGGATATAAGCGAAGAGATGACCCGCTGATTTTTTATAGAATTTTGTCATGTAATGTTTTATAGAATGTAGTGTGGAATTTCATATAGAATTTCTTAAATTTCCTCATCATTGCTATTAAGTTCTAAACATATGGATTAGCTTTAAGAAAGTTCTCCATCGGTTTGTGAAAGAAGTTGTCAGTAAATCTGAGGAGTTAAATTTTTCTCGATATGTCTCCGAAAAACATCGTGGAATTCTTCGATTCTCGTTCACGCCTATTCAATCCAATCGACTGCACGCTAGTAGGGTTTCTCTTCAACGACACTGAGTATGTGGTCGTCATTGGTGTACTATTTTTGGTCCCAAACGGACTAACATTTCGCTTGCTGTCCCTCGAATCCAAACACCTTCTGCTACATCATTAATCCTACAAATACCATATTCTACACCTGGATCAGTAAATCGCAATAAAGCTTATGCATACTGTCACATATACAGGTTGCAGCAGGTATTTGAGAACACACATTTTTGGTGAAATACCACCCTGTACGTCATAGTTACACATTCTTTTATGTTATATGTAAACATGTCAGAACATAGACACAAACTCAGGGAATGAAGAGGCATGCTGTCATTGTCTCATTGGCTGCTGGCCACCCCGACCTAGAGATTGCCGTTTTCTTGAAACTCGCCCTGCCCGGTCATTTGTGTTTAAAGTAAGGAGCCAAGTGCAAGGTACCAGCATTGATGTGGCAAGTGTTTCATACAGGAAACTACATTGTTGGTGATCTGACATTATCAGGACGCCAAAATTCGTCAGTCGTGTCTATGGAAATCCTAGGAAGTCGATGAGGACAGTCGCTAGGAAGTTGCTGATTGATGAGGCCACCTTCAGATGTATGGCTCAAGAGGATGTTCGTTAGAAGTCTTACGTGATAAGGAAAAGGCAATTCTTGTTCGAGAGAAGCAGGGATAACAGCCTGACTAGAGCCAATTGCCTCCTGAACATGCTGAAATATCCAGAGGAGCCAGGAATGCTGTGGTTTTCCTCCTATGAGAAAAACTTTGTCCAGGTGAAGAAAGTCAACCTCAAAAAGATTGCTGGCGGCGTAAAATCGTGGAAGTGGTTCCGACCGTCACGAACAGAATATTTTTAGCCTCACTGATAATTCTGGGGGGTCGTAAGCAGCGAAGGCGACCTGATGCCTCCCTATTTCTTTCTTCAAGGTGCCAAAGTCAACGCCGTTACTTATACCAAAGTCTAAAAGCTCCGGATTACTACTATATTACGTGGAAGATCGTATATTTTTCAACCAGACTTCGCACTATCCCATACAGGCCATACAATCCAAAAATGGATGGCTGAAAAATTTTATGACCATGGCCCACCGTGGCCCACCAGCTCCCCAAATGTTAAACCAATGGACTATTACGTATACGGCGGGGTTGAGAGGGATCCCAATAGGCACCCACACAACACTGTTGCGGCTTTCGGGCAGCGTTGTGTATGAAATGGCAAACATTCCCAACACCCATCTCATTATTGCCTATAGCCAGTTTCGACAGCGTGCACAGGCTGTTATTGCGGCTGACGGCGGTTTCAACCAATGATGTAATCCATTGTGTATGTGGTCACTTGTACAGAAAGTTTAAATGTAAAAAATGTTCCATCTCTAGAGTTTGTACCAGTTTGAATACCGGCGTTATTTTGTTCGCACCCTGTACACACACACACACACACACACACACACACATATATATATATATATATATCTGTGTTTTAAAATGCACTGTCAGTTCTTTCGTACTTATAAAAAGTACTTTACAAGGTTGATCATGAGTCTGGTCAGATTATATCAAGTGCTCGTTTCAAATTTTCGTAGATTTATAAAATTTTCCTTGAATTTAAGAATTTTTGCTTTTTTTCCGTGATAAAGTAAGATGTCTAAACAAGTAAGTGTCTACCGATGTTCTATAAAACTGCTAAAAATTCAAAATTCGCATAGGATAAAATTTACTGTAATGGGCTAAAACATTGAAACCGGATTTCTTTTACATATGTCAAAAGCACGCCAACGCAAAACGCGAAAAAACGCTGAAGTTCCAATTAAAAATCGCTAAAAATTCAAAAGTCGCGGAGGACAAAATTTACTATATTAGGCTAAAAGAGTGAAAACAAATTATTTTTACGAATGTCAAAGAAACTCTAAAAATCACATAAAAAATTCGCGAAAAAATTAAAATCTCTGTCGAATTCCAAATAAACTTTATTGTACAGAGGACAAAATTTACTATATTTTTCTGAAAAAGTGAAACTAGATTCATTTTACTAATGTGGAAAAATCGCCACAAAATGTAAAAAAGCGCTAAAAATTGCATAAAAAATAATCTAATAAAAAAAATTGAAACTGGCTGCGAGATGCATAGTTTCAGACATACGCCTTTTTGCTAAATCTTGCAATTCTGACCCCAGCGGTCTCTTCAGAACACAGCCCATACGCACACACACACACCCATACAGAGAAAGAGACAATCAAACATCTATCTTTATTATATACATGTGTTTGTAAAAATTGCAACACCATGAAAGACTCGTCAGAATTGAATGAAACTTATTCCACAAACAACCTGTATCGACACAGATAATGGATTACAGTTACAAAGACAAAAAAACAATATAACATGTCGGAAGTCATGCTTTTGCCGCACGTTGTAATAAGTACTGTACGACGTGGGTATCGAATCTAACAGATTTTGAATCTGTACCTGAGGAAGAAGAGCATTCCAGATTGCTTTTATCTGAACACAAAATTCATCGGTATCGGCTCTACAGGAGGGCGTCACGAGCCAGACGCCGAGCAACAAAATCCATCCCTAACATGTTGAAAAAGCGACATAACCGGTGAATAGGCAGGACAAGTAGGAAACTGTATCTGTTGTGGTGAAAAGAAGGTTTGACCATTCTAAGCAACGTTGACGAGCATTTTGATTTTGATGTACATCAGCAGGTAGGCGTTAAAGGCAGAGTACGATTTCGGACTCCAAAACGTCTCTGATGTACAAGTTGCAATTGAGATTCCCCACAATTCTTAGCTGCTGCTGAAACTATCATGCTTGGCGTTCGTCCAGTATCCCGTTGCATGACACACTCCGGAAGGTGGCGTTCTCCGGTTCAGCATCTAACGCGGATGCGTCCATTTCTGTAACCCAAATTAAAACGCGATTTATCGGAAAAGACGAGTTGTTGCCAATTGATACGCCAGTGTTCATGTTAACAAGCCATTTGTAGCCGCAGGCGCCAATGGTTTTGTGTGAGGGGAGTCTGTACAAAGGAACTCTTGCATGCAGTCCAAAGTGTAAGCAGACGCTGACGAATTGTTGAAGTAGTCAATGACACACCTGTAGCAGTGCTCCAACGTTCTGTCAACTGTCCAGATCAAGCTGTATGATCCGTCACTACCATGCACGTAACATTTCGTCATCCACTGCCGAATTTCCTACTCATCCGATTCTGTTGTGTTCACTACTTCCAGACTCGCATCATGGCATTGCGCTCCATACGATCTGCTGTTGCACGATAACAAAAAAAAAAAAAACCTTCAAGTAGGTCATCATTCGTCCCTGTTGGAACTCAGTAGCTCGTTCATACGGCCCCCTCTGTCATCGTCGAGGTATAGTGACTTCTCATGAAACGCTTACCATTGGCAGACAATCATATACTATTTTCAACGTCCCGTTACAGCTCTCTATTTATACGGCTAAATCAGTAGTTCAGAGGGCGCTGCTCAGCCCATGCTTGCGTGGTGACTTTGAAATTCTAATCATTTGAATACAACATCCTAATTTACATTTTCTACCAGTTTCAGCTCACTGACATGATTCATTCCTGGTGTTGCAATACAAACAGGATTATATGTATATATATATATGCATGTGAATGTGCAGGAAATCCAGAAGAATATTTACAAATAGTAATCTGATGATACATAGATTTTTTTTTTTTTTTTTTTGCATATATTTTTCTTACATAGATTTTTTTTTAATACAATAAAAATGGAAGCTTGTCTAAAAGAGAAATTTTATTTTGTTTCTTGCGATACCATCTTAACAGGTTTTGCTGCATTGTGAAAAACAAACTGATACATGTGCCTATAATAATAATAATAATAATAGTAATATAAATAATATTAATAATAAATTTATTTATAATGAAAAATTCACAATAAAAATAAAAACATAATAAATACGCAATGAGAAAATCCACAGCATGTTTTCCAAAAACTAGTTAAAATTAATGCTAAATTATTATTATTATTATTATTATTATTATTATTATTATTATGCTCAGTGTAGCGCGATAGTCAATTACAGGGGAAAAAAGATAAAACCAATTAATGTATTAGTGACAATAAGTCAAAAGAATAAAAAAGTGTAACATGCCCTAAAGAAAAAGTGTTATCAATTTTGTTTCTAAAAGAAAATTCTATTTCTGAACTATTTTTAATTAGTTTTATAGATTAAATATATATATATATATATATACCTAAATCGAGTTATTTCAAAAGAAATAAAATTTCTTTTTTGAAAATACTTTATTGATTTATCTACATGTATATATTTTACGTATTTAAATCGGTACAAATTTATGCAATCATTAGAAAGAATTTCGTTTATTTCCTAGTCTTAAAAAAGAAAAGAAAAAAGAAGTCTTATTGCATTGTTAAATTGTTTTATCTTCTTTCGAGACAAAAAATTGAAGATTTAAAAAATGAGATCGTATGAAATCGTTCTTTCAACTTAAGCTGTTTTAAATCTTGAAGGTTGAAAGAAAAAAAAAGTAGATAACTTTAAACTTTGCGTTTTTCCTTTTCTGCATTTGAAAATGAATGATTTTCCTTTGAGGAGATTATGTTTTTCCCAACACTGTGTGATATAAATTTTGCGGCAGGAGCTGTGATTGATAGTGCGAAAGATACATTCTGGATTAGGCCCATTAATTTCCTGATTCAGTTCTCAAATCTTTATTTTTCTTTTCTTTTTTGAAGGGAAGGGAACATAAAAGCATATAAATCACCTTTTTTTTTTTCCTTTGAAATAATAACAAAATGATTTATGAAAAATTTCCAATGTATTCATCATTACTTGAAGATCAGAAGGCACCCAAGTCACTCGAATCACTTTTCAAATAAACTTTTAGAAATATACAGGATGTATAAAAAATATTAGTACAAATGTCTAGGGGATATAGAACACACCTAGCCAAGTGAAAATCACCATACAATGCGTCGTTTGTAAATCGAGTGATGAAGCACTAAAGAACACTTTCTGATTGTGATAAAAAATGTGATTGTGCCATAAATTTTAGCAAATGATTTTTTTTCATTTATTTTATGTTGTGCTGTTAACAAAAGAAAAATCAAACTTAAATTGAAAAATAAAATACAAAAAACACAAATGACATAAAAGAGAGCAGTATTAAGGATTAATTAAAACCGTCATTATAAGGAATGAATATTACAATCATTCTTTGTAGAATCTTACACATAATTGAGAATTCCTTATAACTTTATTTTCGAAGTCTCGTTGGTTTTGCCTTGGTTCTAGGGCAATTACACTTAACCTCTAGTTCCCAATACATACTCGAGTGTATGCCTGTTGGAGTTGAGGCAGTCTCAGCCTGAACCCGAGCCCGAAACGGGCTTGGGCTTGATTTTTATACTAGTCTTCGGGCACGGGCTCGATTTTTATTCTAGTCTTCGTGCTGGGACTCTAAGTGAAAATTTTATTTATTAACAAATTGAAAACAAGTGGGTAAGTGTGATCAAAGATCGCACAAAGGGTTTCGTTTAATATTCCTTGCAAAACACTTTATCCTTTCTTTAATAAATCCAAATAAATTTCATTTTCCAAAAAAAAAAAAAAAAAGTTATGTTTTTTATAAAGTAAAAATTTACTAGTCTATTTTTCTCGTTTTTTCGAAAATCTGAACCTGTCTGATAGCGGGCGAAGCCCGCTATTACACTCTGTCATAATAATATCTGTCATGTAGACAAAATGCGATGTTTAAAAAAAAAATCAATTTTAAAATTAAACAAGTTGAACACCTTCAAAATGTTAAAATATGCGAATATTTTTATAATCGTGTTTTTATCATGATTCAATACGTTCCTCAAACTCATATATTTACTATTCTCTATTACTCATATTGATACTAGCTTTGAATTTGAATTTGCCTCAAACATTTGAAAAATCCGTTAAACTTCCAATATGGCGTCAGATTAATACTCTAATGACGAGAAATTAATCTGCTTGCTGTGCATACACATACTCATACTCCTTGTATTATTGAGAAATCTTTGAAAATTTCCGTTTATTACCAATATGACATCATATTAATTTTTTTTTCAATTGGTGAAACTTTTATTTCATTTTCATTTTTCACGTGGAAATCTTTCAATAGATAATTAATTACTGTAGAAAGAATTTTATTGTGGTTTTTTTAATTGTTGGCAACTGCTATAAAGAAAAATGTTTAAGTTTAATAGGAAAATGCTGTTAGAATTTTGGTTTTTTATCTCTCTATATTAAAATAGTACGATTTTGTCAAATTTTAATATTTTGAGCTTCATAGTAGGTATTTAGCTATAAGCACACAAACTTTCATGCCTGTAAGTTATATACTTTCTGAGAACGGCTCTGTGACGGACAGACAACGGAGCGGGAGTAATAGGGTTCGTGAGATGAACGAAACCCTAAAAAGAAAAAAAATCTATTTGAAAAAAAAGAATGTAGTTTAAGTTTCTTAAATTGTTTTACAATCCTTGAAAAATCAGCTTGCAAGGGAATAGAATTGTTATTGATGGGATATAAGGAGAAATTTTGATAAATAACAATTTTGCTATTTTAAGCAGATTTTCAAAAAAAGAAAATCGCGAAACGTTGTCATAGGGAATATTTCGAATTAAGAGTTATTGCTGCGAAAGAAGAGATTTTTCAAGAAAAAAATATTCTTGAAACAATTTTAATATGTTATATTAGCAATTTTCTACTGCGTATGTAATGCTCGAGCGGACTCAGGCTCCGATGTCCGATGACATAAATGATGACTCGGCTCTGATGGCTTTTGTTTCTAATACTGATCATTGAATATAAACACTTTTGTTCAAGTTGCTAAAATATAATGCGAAATGCTAATAAAATATGACTTTTTTTGTAAATCCAGTACCTTTAAATTGAATATGAAAATACATGTCAATACATTTCGAACATTACTGAAACAACAATCTTCCGCTAAATTTCTTAATTCTTCTTTAAAACTTTTGAGATACTTTAGGAAGCAGTTTCCTTCCTCTGTGAATGATTCAAATCAGCCATGAATATTATTTAATATTTTGAAAAATTCAAAAATATTTCTGTATCTATTTCAAGCGAAAATGTTAAAATATAATTAAATAATTAATAATATTTTTCTCAGATGAAGGAATGTGACAATTTTGCTCAAAACAAAAGTTTTAGAACTCCAGTCTTATAATATTAAAAACAATAAAATTAATAAAATCAAAAATTAGTACAGACATTCTCTGTTGCAGATTCTGAAATTAGCTTATTGAAAAGATACTAAAGTTTTAAAATTTTATATACAATGAATCTATAGCATACAAGTGTAATTTAATGTTTCTCACTATTTTCTAAATTTAAAAAATGTGTAACATTTATGAAGCAAGGCAGACGCTAATTTTTATTTTACTCCCTTTTTAAGGAGAAAAAAATATTTCTACAAAAATGTTAAATTATGTCACTGAACGAATTAACTGGTACGCATAATTTAGGAGAACCCATTAATGCCACGAAGTGTTTTAGAAATTCACAACTTGCGCGAATTCTGAGCTAATTAATTATTTATGATATTTAATAACATTTCAACAGGATGCATTATCTCTGATCAATACCCCTTTTGTTCTATGGGACCAGTTTACAATTTTCTCCTCCATTTACCACCACTATCAAGCTGACAAAAACTCAACTCGGTACAAAGCCCTTAAATATTTGGATAAAACTTGCTCCCGCCCTAAACATTGATTTTCCGATCTCCGTTGTCAAAAGGACTTTTCTTCTGACTTTTACGGCCATCGCTTTGGCAACACGCCAATATTGTAGTCATGGTAACGGGTGTGTACTACTCAAGTACAGTCGCAGTTAAAGAGGGTAAATGGTGTAAAAAAGAATCTCAGAATGTTCTCCACTCCATTTATCCACAATACAGCCTGTAAGATTTGTGTACAGTGATGTCTTTATTTTACGAGGCCTTTTACCGTGATTTTACGATTCCTAATTTTGAGTGCTCGTTTTAAAAGGCTTAACCATAAGAATCGAGAATAGAGTTTACGGTATTTTTAATCGCCGTTTGTTTGGAAAGTGATTTCCTCCTGGCACATGATATTTTAAATTTCTGGAGTTTTTGGTTTCGTTACTAACACACGACTTTTTATTAATTTCTTGAAATATAATTATTGGGTAAATAGACTTTTACACATTTATAGTGACATTTTAGCATAAGTTTTTGTGTTGTTTTAAAAGTTACATTAAATTTTTGAATGGTTGTGAGTTTTCGAGAAAGAATATTTTTTAGCTTGACCGTCTCACTTTTATAATTTTTTTTCTGTCAGATTTCCACTATTTTTATTTTAATTCAAACCATTTATTAAATTGGGACATAATGTTTTATTTTTTAAGAATCCCGCTATTCAAACGTAACTTTTTAGGAACATCGCGGTCTTTCAGTACCAGTGCTGAACTAATTTTTCATTAACATTTTCCCTTAGGGGATTTCGGAACTCCATTATAGTGTTCCGGGAATGGGGGTGAGATTTGTCTTTCTAGACCAAATTTAAAAACGAAAACGTAGTCCTTCCGGCAAGGTGGGAGACGGGAGTTTGATGCTCCGGGGATGGAATGTCTCCCGTTCTACCCTTCCGAATTTATCACTGTTCAGAGTTTCCAAGAGTAGATCTACCTAGAGATCTGTCCGAGCCTGATCTAGGCTTAGACCAATTTTTCTTCATTACACTCGGGCCGAGACTGCATTTATTATTTATTCCATTTTGAGAGCCATGCCAGGCCGCTTTTCTTTCTTTTTTTTGTCTTTCTTTCTTCTTTTTTTGTCTTTCTTTTTTTTCTTTTTTTTTGTAACAGTATTAATGATATTGTGCACTTATTTAACAGATTATTTGAAAACTTACCTTGATTTAATAAATTATAGAGAAATACTATTTCTAAAAATCTACATTTTTCTTTTAATCATAGAGCATCAAAATTATGATTTTTTAACCATATCTTTCTTTTATTTTAAAGTACATTAATTTGTTAATGAGTATTTATTTGAATCTAACTGTCTAAGCTATCATTAAAATTCTATATTCTATGGCTTGCAGACATATACTTTGATATACTGTTATTTCTTTGCATACATAGAGTATTTTTCGGTCTGTGCAGATATTTAGATCTACCAAATTCACTTTGGTATCATTCATTCATATGATTAGAAAAGTAAAAAATCTTTCATTATTGCTAGTTCTTACATAATGAGGTTATAGTGAAACATATTTTTCAAAATAAATAAAATACAGTGCAATTTTTTTTTTTTTTTTTTTTTTTTTGGAAATTTTAGGTAGATTAAATTTTAATAAATCATTTTCAAAAAGAGAAGTATGAGAAATAGATGAAGACGGAAATGGCATGAATCAGTACGGCAGTTTCATTGATATTCAGCGCCGTGCCTAGGCCTTTAGTGGCCCCGGGACATCCTTCTTTAAAAATAGCCTTCTCTGAGGTATCCCTCAAAATCAAAACAAATTTGTAGAGGCGTCAGTTAATTTCTCGACCAATCATAAAATACAATAAATAGATCCCTTTACCGATACACTAATACTTTTTTTTAAATTTTCAATTTCAGCAACCCGTATGCGTAGCTCAAAATAAAACTATAAAAATTAAAAATGAATCAAAATTTGGACGAATCAAAGAATGAATCAAAGTCTGTTTATAATGATATATCGTTAATAAAAACATGTAAAAATATTTTGTTGACATGGATACTACATGAAAATTACTTTGCTATAGAAATGAATAGCAATCAAACAGAAAATACCTAACTTCTATTTTTCGATATTTTAGGGGCCCAAGGGCGTCGATGTTGTCACAAATACAGAAAAGATACAAACATAAAAAAAGTTAGAAAAAAAAACAGTCAAAACTTTCAGAAAATAGTATTTTAAAAATCTGTCTTATGGTAGCCGTGAGTGGGAGTGACTTAGTTTCTGTGAGTTTTGAGTTGAATTTCGTTCCCTATTTAAAAAGAGAGCGTAAGTTGAGTTAGACTAAAAAAATCCATGGCTTAAGTCAAAATTACAACTTTTTTTTTCACAATTTCCTGATTTTTTTTTTTTTCATTTGCCGCCAAACACATACGCCTTCAGCACATACCAAATACATTCAATACAGCATAAAATTTGGATTTTGTATAAGGTAGGTGCCCCTGTTATGGCCATGTTCCTGATTTGGTCATCCCCCTATTATGCGTTAGGTAACCAAAAAATTCGCTAAATGACATAAGCATTAGCGTGAAGGGGCCTTCTAGTGTATCATGTGATCACTTGCCATTCAGCTAGGTTGTGGAATTTGTCTCCAATTTCCGATTTTATGTTTTTGGTGTAATCGCTTCTTGTTTTTATCTGATATGTCTCCCTTTTTTATGCGTGCTCTTAAATGAATTTTTTTTTTTATGAATATGATCATACTCTGTTCAGTTTTTAATGCTCTATCAATTAGTGCTGTCGTTGATGGTGAATATTTTACGAGTTGTTCACAATCAAACGATTTTCGTGAAAGCTGACCTGCTCCTGTTATGGCCATCCAGGTGGCCGTATCAAGTGTATCCTGCAAACCTAGGATAAAGACATTTTTATTTGTTCTAATTGCAATAATTACTTTGTTTTAACAAATTTTTTAAACTCTAAACTGATTTCAACTTTTTTTTCTCTAAATATAAACTTAAACTGTAATGTCGATTTTGTAAACAACTTCTTTTTGATGAAACATCCTGTTTCAAATGCATTTTTGAATAACAAAATAATTATTGAGTATCATGTTTATTTATTTTACACCAAATTTATCTAATTTAGCAGACTAGCACTTTTAAATTGAAAACAATCACGATTTGTGAAGCATGGAACAATGGTGGCCATATCATGTGCACATAAGGCCACTTGGTAGACTTTTAGAATTCTGTTTTTTTGGACTAGTAAAACTATTTTCATGGGGAATGCAATATTTTTTTATGAAAGCCTATTAACCTGAGAACGTTAAAAAAATAAATAAAACGGTTTTGAGTTTTTCAAAATGATGGCAGGTAAAATTCTTAAACATTAGCATGGCCATATCAGGGACACCGACCTTTTATTAGCATTTTAATTTACTATATTATTTAAAGGCTAGAAATTGATGCACATCAATTTTTGTTACGTACATTATAAAATTTTAGCTGCCCTACTTTTTAGAGGCCCTGGACGACCGACCAGTTTGCCATCCTCTAATCTCGGCCCTGTCTATATTTAATTTTTGACCTGATACTGAAATCATTAAACCTTTCTTGGCATTAATTCTTTTTCTCCTCGTATCATTATAGCTTTAAATTCTATAATCGCATTGCTATTTATATACTTTCCTGCGAAAATTGCTTGCAGTATTGCTCATATTCCACCAACTAATGACTATAGAAATCTTTTGAGAGAAATGATTAAATTTACGATACTATATTTGGCATTCTCTCTCGTGTATTGCGTGCACTGTTGCTGCAGATTTTCGGCACAGTCTTTGTAATAGTATCTATAACACAATTTCTATAAAAGAATGTCTCGTGTGACTTCAATCCTTTTAAGAGAGGGTTCAATTTAATCGTTTTGGGGACCGAAATTTTTAATTTTGGGGAAAAGTTACTTTTATGTTAAAAAAATTAAAAGTAGCTTTTCAAATGGCAACAAGTGAATTAAATAAAAAAAAATCAAAAAACCCGACTGCGTAAAAAGCGAACTAATTATTATTTACGTGTATTGATGACTTTTAAGTTGTGTTTAAATGTTAGTTCCTATCTATAAACACTGTTTTGATGAAGCCTATAGATGTCTATGAAGGTTAGAGTTATAGTTAAACTAGAGGTCCTACCTACTTCAGGTTGTGTAATATTTAAACGGAGCTTCTGACTGTAAAATAGTCTAGGAAGCATCGTCTTCATTTTGGAAGACCTATCCAATGATATATAACTCAATATGGTGCGTAATTTTTTTTTCCGTCTCTACCGCCATTTTGAATTTATGAAAACAAAACCTAGCCTATAAACATCGGACGGTTAAGAAGAATGGATAGAGACGTCATTCATTAAAATTTTAAAATCCATCCACCCGTTGGGATTTTTCGAGGGTATAAAGAAATCCACATACCCACATACATACCCAGATCGCAGTCGGGTAAAAATTAAGGTTTATTGAAATTTAATGAGCATGTTATTTCGTAAAACCTAATAAATATACTGGATGCCCCATAAATGCATTAATACTTTAAAAAATCATTACAAAGGAACAAATGATGCTAAATAATTGCGATTTGCAGAAATGGGATTGCAGGAAGATCGGTTCAAAAAATGGTTCAAAAAATTACCGATAGATGGCACTGGCATACAGAATATGAAGCAGATTTATGCAAATTAGGTTTATAGTAAAAAGCCCGTTTCTTCGAAGCGTCTGACAAGCTTTGATATGCCACCACATGAAACCAGTGCTTTTCGCGTCTTGAGCCCTTTTGTCGCGCGTAATTTTCGCAATGCGCCAATTGCTGATTCCCCGTTCTTGTAAAAGAGCTTAGCCAACAACGCCTGATCTGATAATGATAGCGTACTGCTGGCATCCAATGAAGAATCTATGTGCATCGAGGTATTTTATTGCCAGCCTAATTTGCACAAATCTGCGTCATTTTATGTATGCCAGCGCCACCTATCGGTATTTTTTTAAACCACAACTTTTTTTTATTATTTCAAAAAAATCCGATCTCCCTCTAATCCCATTCGTACAGACCGCAATTTTTTAGCATCATTTGTTCTTTTTTAACTATTTTTTAAAGTTTTAACGAATTTATGGCGCACCCGGTAGTTATTTTCCGTACTGTTAATATGACAATAAATAGGCTATGGCAGAATTTTGGAAGTCGTTTGGAAAATGTAATTTTACAAGAAGATATAACAACTTTTCCTGTATTTTTTCTATCATAAATTATTGGTTCGGATAAGCAACCACTATTTTTAAATTTAAAGAATGAAACACGCGAACACGCTTTCTGTGAATTTTGAGTTTAATTCTGTTCACTATTTAAAAAGCGAGCGTAAGTTGAGTTAGCCTTAAAAAATTGACGATTTAAGTCAGAATTACTACTCAAACTCGTTTTTTTACACAATTTTCTGATTTTTTCCACCTTACTGTCAAACACACTCGTCTTCAACATACAGCAAATACATTCGATACAAAAACCTAAAATTTGAATTCTGTACATTAGGATTTTAATTTTATATATGATAATTTATTTTAATTAATAATAACTCACATACATTACTTAGAATGTAATAATTTCGAAAAGATACATACAGACGGTGTTCGCCCATTTTTTAGACAATTTTCATGGTACATACAGAACTATTTTACATAAAGTGCTTGTGTTTTAAGTGTTCAGTTTGGTAACCCTTATTCTGAACTACCTTTCTACAATCTAATTTCCACGACAATAATGCCGTTTGTAGTTTTGGAAGAGGTATTTTGGTCCATTGCTCTTGAATAGCTTTCCAAAGTCCATGAAGAGATGTAGGTCGACGTTTGGATAGCGCGCTATGTAAAAATTCAAAAGCGCAAAAATCCTCGAGAGATACATCAGGAGAATATACCAGTGAAGGGAGCCGTAATACCCATTTCTCGTTCCAATTTTCTAGGAAATTAACAGTGGATTGCGATATGTGGCTGCTTGCTTTATCTTGATGCAGTTCAACAGATTGGTGGCACTGGGTATTTCATGTTTGAAGATTGAAAGTAAATCATATTTCTGATAGTATGTGGAGTTGATCTTAACATTTTTCTCCACTCGCTTTATTTTTAATTTTCCGTTACATGCAAAGCCAGCAACAATCGTAAACCATTTGCTAAAACTTTCGTTAGATACATTGAATCATGTTTAGATATTTTTTCACCTCTTTGATGGTAATAAATGGAGCTCATTTTATTACAATCATTTAAATAGACCGAAGCTTCATTTATTGTAACAGCATTTTTCCTTTTTTCTCTGGATAAATGTTTCTCATAAAGAATTCCGTACCGTGTTCTACGTTCGGAAATATGTCGTAGAGAAAGACGATGAACATTGTGTATTTTGGCCTTTTTAACACTTTCCAACCTAGTTGAGAAGTGTTTGTGACTTCCGTTTGTCTGCCGTATGGCCGTCTGCCGTCTTTCCGTGCTCTAACTCCCGTAAATATGCTCGGAATGCCCTGCAATTTTTATATGTTATTATCGTTATCTATAGCATGCTCCCTATTGCAACTGAAGTGCGTAGTACTTATAGTTTTTTTACAGGGACACTCAAAATAATTCCGTTACATTACGGTCTATGGGGCAAATCATTTGCGGTTTATTTTAATGATGTTACACAATTTCAAATACATTGTAATTTATATATATCACTAAGGTGCATTAAAAGAAGCTTAATATGGAATAGGGTGTGCATAGCATTTATAGTTACTTTACAGGGACAGTGAAAAGAATTCCGTTACATTACGTCTATGGAGAAAAATCGTTTGCGGTTTAATTAAATAATGTTTCACTATTTTAAACGCATTGAAATTTATATATATATATCACTAAGGTGCATTACAAGAGGCTTATTACAGAATATTGTGTGTATAGCAGTCATCGTTCATTTATGGACACACAAAAGAATTATCTACTGTCTGTTAAAAATAATTCTTGGAAGTGCGTTTTAAGTTGCTAAGCGCGATTTTAAATTTAACTCACTTTTTGTCTATTACTTGGTGTGTATAAATTCTGTATTTCATATACAGGGCAGCACAAAAGTTTGCGAACACATTTTCGTTTACTGACAGAAACTCCAGAAGTAGAATTTTAAACTCTGCTACGCGTTTCCAAACTAAACTAAAATTTAGCATCCTATGTAGTATATATACAAATCAAAAAATCATATACACGGCTGAATAAAAGTATTCGGATAATTTTCCGAATATTGTATATGTTGGAAATTCCTAAAATTACGTTTTTAAATATGTTATGCGTTTTCCAAATTGTTTACTTAGATGTTATCTTTCAGCTTATTAAACGGTAATGATTTGTAAAATTATTTTGGAAGCGTTGGAAAGTGTTACATAATCTATGCTTGACGCATGATTTTTCGTTCTTGTTAAAATTCAAATCAGTGCTAATGATTTTGTTAACAGTTGACGCTGAGCATTTTAATGATTTAGCAGCAGTCCTTTGACTTGGGGGATTTTCTTTTACCATAAAAGATCTTACAGTTGCAATTTTCAAGAATTCCTTTTCTTCTTGGGTACCAATTTGGAACAATTTTTCCACTTGAAACCAGACATTTAAGTTTCTTCCCTGTCTTAGTGGCAATATTATCTACAGCGGCTTTAGATATAGAAAAACAATGCCTTTCACAGCATTTTTAAATAACCGAATATGAATAGTTCTTTTCGGAAAGTGCAGAAATATAGCCTTCCATCCATAGTTATTTTAAAAGCGCCATTTTGCATGTAAACCAAAATTTCGGCTGCCAGACAAGAATTTATACTTTCAAAAACAAATCAGCTGTAAAAAATAATTTCTCTATGCAAACGATTTTTTTTTTTTACACCAAAACAAACTCGTCTAGAAAATGTGCAAACAACCGCTGTATTGACTTATAATTCCTTAAAACTATTTAACAATTTGTAATTTCATTAGTTTTAAATTAAGAAAGACATGATAGCATTTAAACTAAAAAAATATATAAAGATATACGACAATCTTTAATGTTCTTAATGGTAAATGACATTTTGCAGAGAAAACTGCCCTGAAAATTTAACACTAAAAAAACACTCAAGTAATTTAAGATTAATTGACAGAAATGAATTAGATTAATTGAAAAAAATTAATTACACCAAAGTTTTCTAAATTCCAATACTAAATTAATTAAAAAGATCTTGACACCATTATACTAATTTATAAAATTAGGCAATATTTTTCTTTTTCTTCGTTTTTTAAAAATAAAAAGTACTTTTAGTTAATTTTGCTCTGTTTTAAAAATGTGTTTGAATTGAACGGATTCGTTTTGTAAATTTTGAATTTGAGCAGGAATTTAACTCATTTTCCAAAAGTTGAATTTGAGTTGGAATTAGTTCTTGTTTTTGGTGAGAAACAACACTGGTTGAAAGTAAAGTTTTCCAATTTTCGGGTGGAATAAATACAGCAGAATCACAAAAATATTATTACTGAAAACACAGTTAAATGTATCCACGCAAATCTTCTGTGAAATGTTGCGAAAACACATTTCAAATCTTTTTGCACAATAGATGGAGTTGTTGCGGTGGCCTTGAGTAGATTACAATGTGAAACTCCGCAACAAATAGATTGGGCACACTGGCGCAATAATCTGATTTCCAGGTAGTCTAGATATTATTTAACTGGACTTTTCTTTCCTTGGGATTCAGCAAACTGAATACGCACAGTGAAGAAATAATTGATCCCAGTCCCCAGAAATATTGTGTCACATCACAAATGGCATCTATTCTGCATAGCTGCTAACCTTCCGGTTTTTATCATGTCATAAAACATATTTTGAACCAGACAATTTGTTTTACAAAGTTTAATAATAATTTGTCTTGCCGAACAGTTGATGTCGATTAAGGGGCTTCCGAGTTGCAGACAACTTTACGCCCAGTCTATTAGTGAGATAGAGTGTCTTGTAATAAATTGAGCCATTGGGAAAAGTTAAGATGTAGTATTAACTACAAGATAAAAGAACATTTACAATGAAAAGGATATAGATGTAAAGTTAAGAGAAGAGATGATAACAAATTTGGAATAAAAAGCAAAGCGAAGGAGATTAAGGATAGAGTCTAAAAAAAATGGAAGAAAGTGAAATAATATAGCTGTAGTTATAACTAACTACTATAGGAAGTTGAAAAAGCAAAAAATAGGGTTAGGAACATGTTCGTGAAACAGCACATAAATGCCAGGTGGTGAAAAGGCGGGCAAAGCATTCTATGTATTACATATTTGATTCCATTCATTAATTAAAATTTCTGGTCTAAAGTACTTTTTTTTTACTTAGAAAAAGGGAAGGCTGGTATGTATGATTCTGTATTATCCGATGGTATACGGACGTGGCAGGAAATTGATAATTGTCTTGACATCTCTTAAACGAATAATGGTGCACATATTCAAGAGCATTTTGATGCGTCTGTAATTTCGAACATTTTCAACTCTAGAAAACTAACATACTAGCGCGCAACTAAGTTTCGGGGTTTCACACATAGATGGCGCTAATGGCCCATGTAGTCGACATACATGTCTAAAGTTGTGTTTTTCTTATAGCTCTGATATCTATTAACAATAACCAGTCGTAATAACAATACATATCGAAACGCAAAAATATTTTTTCTAACAACGAAAATTTCGAGTTTTGTGCCAAATAAGTAACATTTGCGGGAAGCTTTGCTTTTCTGCTTTAGCTAGAAAACAAATGCAGCTGAAGCATGTCGTTTGCTTGAGAAGGCCTACGGCAAACATGCACCATCGAAAACTACCTGTGAAAATTGGTTTAAACGCTTCAGAAATGGCGATTTCGACACTGAGGACAAGAAGTGCTCCGGAAGACCTAAAACAATTGAGGACGCCGATCTGCAAGCGTTATTGGATGAAGATGATACGCAAACACAAGCACAACTTGCAGATGCATTAAACATGACTCGCCAAGGTATTTGTAAACGTTTACATGCCATGGGAAAAATTCAAAAGGAAAGAAAATAGGTGCCGCATGAGTTGACTGAGAGACATATGGAAAATCGAAGAGCACTTCCAAAATTTTGCTTTTGCGGCATGAAAGAAATAGTGTCCTGCATTGAACTGTTACTGGCGATGAGAAGTGGATATATTTCGAGAAACCTAAACGCAAACAATCGTGGCTTTCACCTGGTGAAGCATCAACATCGAAGGCACGGCCAAATCGCTTCAAAAAGAAAACAATCCTCAGCATTTGGTGGGACCAGAAAGGAATCGTGTATTATGAGCTGCTGAAACCGGGCGAAACTGTTAATTAGAATCGTTACCGACAACAACTGAATAATTTGAACCATGCATTGCTCGAAAAACGCCCAGAATGGGACACGAGACACGAACGAGTAATACTGCAGCACGACAACGCTCCGAGCAATCGCACTTCCATCATCCAGGACACCATCAAAATACTGAAATGGGATCTGCTACCGCACCCTCTGTATTCACCAGACTTGACCTCTTCCGATTATCACTTGTTCCGGTCAATGGCGCATGGCTTGGCTGGGCTATACTTGGCCAATTTCGAAGAACTGCAAAATTGGTCGAATGAATGGTTTCAGTCCAAAGACGTGTCTTTTTATCGTCGCGGTATTCATGTATTGCCAGAGAGATGGCAAAAATGTGTAGCTAGCGAGGGATGATACTTTGAATAAATCATTTTTTGCATTTCTCTTAATTTTTTCCATTTTTATAGATAAAAAAACCCGGAAACTTAGTTGCGCACCTAGTAAATCTTTTCACGCACATTTCCCATTGAATTAATCCTATTGTGGGCAGTATTTCACGCGATATTCTTTTGCAATCCCGTTATTTTTTTTCTGAGGACTATATCAATCGGTAGTTCTACGATAAAATGCAACACTATTTATGGATTTTTTTTTACTTGCTTTAAATTTCAAAACGTATTGATGCTTTTGTGAAACAAGCTTTCTCAATTCGGTTGAAAAAGACATCAACAAAAATGAACTAAAATAATTCTACATTAAATATACCAAAAACCGGCAGTTTGACCGGTACCAAATAAAAATATTTCGATTGAAAACAGAAAATCTTTCATGAAATAAGTAAAATATAAATCACACAAAAAACGTTAAATAGCAGTGTTAAATAGTTTTAAATAAAAATTTTGGTGTGAAATGTTTTATAAAACTGGAGTAACATACCCAGTATGTTTAGTGTACATCTTAAAAGAGAAAATGACATTCTATGAAGCAGAAACGAAAGTAGTTTGAAACGAGTAGTATGAAACGAAAACTGTTTCTTGTAGAGACTATTTTTGTAATTGTTTACCTTAATGAATAACTTTGAATAAATAGATAAAAATTGTTTATGTGTTTAGTTGTTTGGCAATATACTGATAAAACGACAAAATAATGAGCGAAATAAATCATATTAAATGCTTACAAAATCTGTATAGCATAGGATTTCATTGTGCAATATTTTTAAATAATTCTCCATGAAATATGTTCAATGCGGAATTTCTGGACCATATATCATCTCGATTTTATGAGCCTTTTAGATCTCTTTTCGCCTTCAACAAATTTCGCGAGCAATTGAGTGGGCCATTCATAGCAATTACCCAGCCCATTATACAGAATATTAATGAGAGCTTCAGACATTTTGACATAAAAGTCATCTGCAGAAAAATTCCCTTCGCTTTCAACGCATGCATCACGGTTCACTTTTCTTTCAAAAGGGACATAACTCACGCATTTTTCATATTGATCTAGAGTCGGCCGGTCTGCTGAGAAATCAAGGAGAAGATGAGGTGTCAAATGAATTAGAGTTTAGCAGATGGGAAGCTCGGCTATCCAACAACCAATTAGAATCTGCTAACGGTAGAAATTCGCCAAAGTCTCGCCAATATAGTTGATTTCGGTTTGAGATTAGACGTTCTTTACGTTTTTTCTTTACGTGTCGCGTTGCATCTGACTCAAAACTGAAAATTCTGCTTAACCCTTTCCAGCACAGTGGTCCCACTCCGAGCACACCTAATTTTATTTCCAAGCTTGCAAACGGCACCAAGAATATTTTATTAAAATTTTGTTTTTATAATGAAAAGATTTCTTATTTTCTAAAAAAGTCGTTTGTAAATTCCGGTGTCAGTGAGTAATTTCTCATTTTACGAACATAATTTATCTGTGCCGGAAAGGGTCAAAGTCAACCGAAACCTGACAAAAAAGTTTCGTGAACCTGAAAACTGACCCGAACCCAACGCACTTAACTTCAACCTGAAACCGACTCGAACTGAACTATTCAAACCCGAAGTGAAAAACAGTTAATTCATATTTCGATATAGTTATGGATAGGTAGTCTACAAATATATCTTCAATGTAATTTTTTTAATTATTTTTTTATATAAAATGAAAATATATACGTCCATTAATATTCAAATACATTGTTTTTTTCATTTGAAAAATATACAGTGTAGAACTGCGAGTCGGTCGGGTTCTGGTGAAATCTGGTTGCCCGACCTGATGCAGAACTCAAACTGGGACTCATTGGGTTAGCATGATTTGTCCAAATAAAGCGGCTGCTTCAACTATCAAAAATAAAGTTAATGATATTTACGATTTTGTTCTTCATATTTTATACAAATTAAACGGCTGTTCGAAATAAACGGTGTCTTAAACCGGAATCTGCTGCCCATAGGAAAAAAAATGGTTTGGTACTAATGCCAAGACTTAAAATAATTAAACACTAAGAAAAAGGAAAACTAAGAATTTTTCATCAGGGGGGGCGGGGCGCTGCCTCTCTGAATCACGCGTGGAAGTTAATTTTTAGTTCGATTTTTCTTTTTTACCTTCATATGTTTAAAATCTATCGTAAACGGGCAGCCCCCCCCCCACACCCTACAGAAAAAAGAAATTTCTGTTTAAATTCTCCTTTTTAAAAAATGCTAGTGGAAACTTAAAAAATATATATTTAATATTTTTTAATTGTTGAATTTCTTTATTCCTTTTTATGTTGATATGTGTTAGAAATTGTCATGCACATCGGCATGAGGTGTTCTAACAAAAATTTCTTATAGTGCATGCTCAGACAAAGCTCGAGCATGAAGCACTGAGCTGGATTTTAGCTTTTCAGCGTGTTGGCGTAACCTCTCTGCTGCTTCACTGTGATTGGTTGTGCACGAACTGAGCTTCCCACCTACTAACGTCTAGTTTAAATGTGCCCTTGAGGAAAGCTTGCAGAAATGCTGTTTTTTTTTACTAATTTTTTTTCTGTTTGGCGGGAAAAATATGATTTTATTGAACGTGCAAAAATAAATTTTTTGTAATAGTCTGCGGATAATTTTATTAGTACAGAATAGATGGTGAGAATGTTTTTGTAGAAATTGTTATTTCATTTTCACTGATGTGACAATAAATCAAATCAAATTCCTAAAAAAACTGACAGATTTCTTTCCAGATTCTCGGTTCTATTAAATTACAGTGCGTCCCAAAAGTTTATAGACAATCATTTTTTTGGATTTAAGAGCTAACTAAACGAGTAAGAAAGACGAAATAAATTATGCAAATATATAATGATGAAACAAAAATAATTAAATACTCAAACAAGTTTTAACAGTCATAGATTTAATATAAAAAATAAAAACAAAAAAAATGCTGTCCCAAAAATATATAGACAACCTGTGTTAAAAGCTGATTTAAATACTGATATCCAAAATTTGCATATTCCAAGTTCATGTACTTGTGATACAATAGTTTTTTGCGTAAATAAAAGCGAATATGTCTTTCCATTTCCGACTGATTGCAAAGATGCCTCTCAATGTGCAGTTTTCCAAGAAAGAAGTTTTGCAAATCTATCGTTTAACCCTTTCAAGGACGGTGTTTGCAAGGCGCGAACGCTTAATTTTAATTCCAAACTGCCAAGTGACACCCAGAAATTTTTAATAAAATTTTGCTCTTATAATATACGCAAAGAAAATCTTTTAGTTATTTTCCAATAGATTTGATCTTTAATTCTGGTGTCATTCAAATATTTCAACATTTTAGTAAAAGAAGTACTTTGCCCTTGAAAGGGTTAAAGGCTCGTGGATTGAAAGTTGTTGTGGACATTGCATGAAAAATTGGACGCAGCAGGGTTGGTATTTATCGAATTCTGTCAAAAGGTGACAATTTGGAAAAAAAAATCCCGTTCTGGACGACCAAAGAAAAGAACTAAACGGCAAAACAGAGAGATTTTGATATCAGTTTCAACCCAGAAACTGTCTGTGCGGTCCGTTTTTAGTAAAGTAAGCGTTCCAGTATCAAAATCCACTGAACCTCGACAGCTGCAGACAAGTACATCTCTTGAGAATCGCAAAATACGACGTTCGCCAAAGTTTAAAAAACGGCATAAAAACGCTCATGTTCAGTGGGCCCGAAATCACATGAATTGGACAGATGAATGGTTGAGTAATCTTTTGAGTGATGAGAAGAAAATTAATATAGATGGCCCCGACGTTTCGGCATATTACTGGCACGATATTCCCAAGGTACCACGAACTTTTTCAGCAGACAACAAGGAGGGGTTTCACTCATGGTGTGGGGAGCATTTTCTTATAATGGAACAACCGATTTGATTTTTTAAAAGGTCGTCATTTTTTCGAAGATTGTCAGAAAATACTTGAAGTACAGTTATTTCCATTTCAAAAGTTGCTATGTGGGGGCAAATGGATATACCAGCAAGACAATTACTCCATTCACGTGTCCAACTGTATAATGCAGTGGTTTAGACAAAAACCAAGTAATCGTTATGCACTGGCCAGCCATAAGTCCTGATTTGAATCCAATAGAGAACGTCTGAGGAATATTAGCTACACGTATATGCTAATGGGAGTCAATTTGCAATGGTTCAGGATTTAAAGCTGCAAAATGAACGAAGTTGGTTTTGTTTAAAGCCAAAATTTCATCAAACTCTTGTTTTGAGTTTGCCTCATCGAGTTTTTGAAGTAATTAGAAAAATTGGCTTAAAAATTTTAACGTTAAAGAACAAAAAGGGATTTTTCTACAAATTTTTGGGATTTTAATATTTAAGTTTTAATTTTTCTTACAAAGTCTGTGATTGTATTATATTGTTTTTGTATAGTATTATTATTGACTTGATATTCTTTATAATTATAAATTGTTTTGAAATTGTTATTCCTCTTTTTCAATTGTAAAATAAGAAGACCCTGGTCTATAAACTTTCGGGACGCACTGTAGTTACTTTTTTTAATTAGTTATTTTTCACATTGATATGAAAAAGAATTTTTTTATTGCAATATATATTGCAATATATATTGTAACTATATAAATTAGTTTTTTGGATGATGAAAAAACATGCATGCATGTATCAATAAGTATATGTAAGTTTGTCCGAAAATGGTAGAGTCTGTTATTATATGTAAATGTTATAAAGAATATGCTTTTAAAATTTCGAAATATTTTTAAACATTAGATATTCTAATATGAAATTAGCATGATTATTTTAAAAACGAATCCACCGTAACAAATTATTTGTTCACTAGTAACGAATTACTTGGTTATTGGACAAGTGTGTGTAAGAAAAAAACATTTTGTGTAATTTATTGTTACTTTCTTCTATATAAGGAACTAGCAGACTTTGCCCGCTACGCTGGTTGGTTTCTCCGAACGAATCTTGAGTCAAATAAAATAAATCGGTGAATTTGGTCTTGTATTTAAACCAATGTGGACATTTATCCGGAATATCTATCCGCATTGCTGAAATCGATACGGCAAAATTTTCAATCAGGCAAAATTTTTAATTAAAAATTACTGGCGGGAATAATCAAGGATTTTGATAACTTTTTGCGTCACATATATGTGACGTTCGTCGCGAAGTGGTTAATATCCTGCAAAAATAACTTCGATAACTATCACCGCTTATTTTAAAAACGTTCAGTCCCTTTTAGGAACTGTATATTAAACTAATTGTCTGTCCATTTTTATCGATGATGATAAAGGAGAAGCGCTTATTTGTTTCTAAACGAGGAAAGAGATATATTCGAGCGAATCTGATTTATCTTATTGGACAAAAAATATATATGGGATATAATTTGATATCTTTCGGAAAACTGCCAAGTCTACAGCAGGTGTGACAGTCTCTAATAATGGATTTGTTCCAGCACGGAAATAATAAATTTCTGTTAAAAGGGTTTGAACTTAGTTACGCCCACATACCCTTGAATGAATGGATAATATTAGTTGTTGTTTAACATTGGTAAATGTTGTAAAATGTTAATTATCATTATCTAAAAATATAAATAAATAAATAAAACCGAGGGTTAAAACCGTACCGAGGGTTAAAATCGGTTCTTTTTAATAACGATTGAGAAGCACTCACCAGAAAAAAATGGGGGTGGAGAGAAAGGAGTTTGAAAAATTAATTTAAATTAAAAGTGTTTAAAATTTTTACTTTGGAAATGAAAGAAAGGCAAATATGCTATAAGAATTACAGTAAAGTAAAACTGGGAAATAACATTTCAGTTTATTTTTCAATTTCTCAGTCTTGCTGTTAAAGGGATTTGAACTAGCTCCGCCTACATAATATATTTGATTGAATGAATAGTAAAAGCGTATTTGTTTTAAAGTATATTACACTCTTTATTTTTTATTTATATTGTATTTTCTACTTTTTAGTGTTTAAAATAGTTTATTGCTGCAGTTTCACAGCCAATTGTCTTATTTTAGCGAGCGTAGTTTGGCACATAGTTAACTCCATTGTTATAAAGAATATTTGGCGATTCGTCACCTGCGCCCAGCTAACGGAAAAATACACTAAAATTAATTTATTAATTTATAATTAAGTTCTAAAAATATTAAAAAGTTGTCGGAATCGAACCTGTGCACATATTTTTGTTAAGATTCTAGTACAGCAGGAAGTGATTGAAAAAATTAATACAAAATTCATTCGATTACAAAGATAAATAAAAGAGTGTAATCATAGTAGGTGTTTAACATTGATAAATATAGTTAAATATTAAAGTCTATTTAAAATGATAAATAAATTAATACCTCCTACATAGATAAATATAAAATTCGCACTTTTTAATAAAGATTATTTTTCAGAAAACTGTCAATAGAAAATGTGACAGTCTCTAATATAGAATCTGTTCCAGCATCGAAATAATGAGCTTTTGGTTTAAATTGTTAGAATTTCGTTCGATCTAAATATATTGGAATCGGAATGAATGAATAATAATAACTGTTGTCTAAAATTGGTAAATGCTGTTAAATATTAATAATCATTATTTAAAATGGAAAATAAATTTGTTTTTATTTGCCTTATTTGTCACAAAAATCTGATAATAAATATGTGAAGGATTACTATTTAAAATTTTTGGTGTCAAGCCCTACATATGACTATAAAAAACATACTTCCACAAGAAAACAATCGTCCAGTATAGGATTAAAGGAAAAAATACAAAATTCAAATGTCTGAAAAATAATTTTCTGTAAGACTTTTGGTATTAAAATTCTACAATCTTAAAAAATTGGTGAATCGCGAATGCAATTCATTAGCTTCAGATACACATAACAATTATTTCATTGAAATCAAAAGTATTGCATAATATTTGATTATATTAGAGATTAACTTAAATATTTAAACTCATTTTATACTTCAATTACACAAGAGATAATGTCTCTAAAATATATCAGTTAACGAAAATTTCAATAGGAGAACCGCAAAAATTCAAACTTCTTAAATGAATTTGTGATAAGCTTTCTCTGACTGTTGCTGTTGGAATTAACGTTATGAAAATAAACCGAAAACAGTGAAATCTCATATGTAGCCAATTCCGTGACGATAAACTTAACAAACTTTAAAATAAAAGTACAACACTTATGTAATTTTTGTTTGGATCCAAGATTTATTACTTTAAAGATTTCTTATTCGAAATGAAGTAATTATAAACTTACATATTTTTGAAGACGTTTACTTATAATAAATTATTTTCCTCTACTACCTATCTTACTAACTACATTGATTTAGTAGATGTACCGGGTGTTTCACGAAGATCCCTAACTTTGAAAATAAATAACTCGGAACGGTGATAGATAGAAACATGAAACCAATGGTATGCTTATTAAAAAAAACCGTAAAAATCTGATACAGAAAACCCAAAATTTTAGTAACAAATTGCGTCGATAGATGGCGCTGCAGGTGTCGTAACAATAAGTAGGCTAAGGCTGTATCACATCAAAAGCGATTCAAAATATGCACCTTTCACACAAAACATATTTCGCAAACGAAGAATGAAATTGTCAGTGACTCTCTGTAGTATGCCATCGGAAATCAACACACGCGCTTGACAAATAGCCTCCTCTAGCTTGGCCGGTGTTAAAGGATTGTTGCGGTAAACAATGTCTTTCAGTGTCACTTCCAGAATTTCTTTCACTATACGCTAATAGCGATCACGTTTCAACGGCGAAATCTTCTATGAATGAACGTTCTTGGCGTCTAATAAAAATTACTAGTTTTTAATTCAGCATTTTTTACTTTATCATTAATGCAACATCTGACATATAATAATCCATTTGTATTAAAACAATGTATTAATAATTTATTAATGATATTTTTGCTATTGTTCGTTTTATATGAAGGATGCTTTGTACCTTATTCATGCTACTCCTGTAATTTATGCAGTGCTTTTTTTTCCACTAATAAGAAATGATTGAAGTCGTTTATAATTTAATTTCGTGCTTTAAAACGACAACAAAATCGAACTTTAATTTTTAGGCAACAAGCGAAATCTCCAGTACTAATATCATTTAGTATGGCTTTCAAATGGAGAAATATTAAAACTGAAAAACCCCAATATAATTATGTGCTAGGCATTTTCTGACTTTGATATAGAAATTAGCCATAGTGAAAATTAATAATATTGATCGCTTAAATATTGCTTGTTCTACTAATTTGTGTTGCATTATATCTGAACAATGCTATAATTAAAATTTTACTTAATATTTGCTTACAGCCCATAGTAATATCTGAAATAATCCGCTAAAATGCATCTAATCTAATCATATAACCGCTATATTCTGAAGAAAAAAATTTAGAAAAAATTTACTAATTATGTATATATATATATATTTATATATATGTGTGAAAAAAAACCTTCTCTGTGACAACGCCTACGACCATTAACCTAGTTTTGAGAGATGGAAAGTATGTTAAAAATTAAGATTGTTCTTTGAGAAAACATAGGAGATTAAGATTAAACTGTCGTATTAAACGTCGATATCTGAAGTTGAGTATCTGAATTATTCATCAGCTAATCAACATAAACAAATGAGAGTATTTAAGAGAGAATAAAAATGGGTAGAGAGAGAGAGAGAGAGTAATAGACATTCGAATTATTATGGAACATCAGTTATGAAACTCATTATGTATTCTCGCGAAAATATTTTTGTAGAATATATTCAAATGAATAAATCAATTCGTTTTTAATCAGTATCGTTAATGCATTTTTAACCGACTTCCATCGTAGGAGGTTATAAAGTTGGATTATACATTTATATATTTTTATATATTTACTAGGGGGCTTTGCCCCCTGCGCCCTTTGTGCGCCAACCTCCGGACTTTTTTGGTCTGTCTCTGTATGTCTCTATCTGGCTTTATCTGTATGTGTCTCTCTTTTTGTCTGTTTGTCTCTCTAGTATATGTCTACCATCTGTCGGCTGTTTGCCTATTGTCTGTATGTTTCAGTCTGCTGCCTGTCTACATGATCTCGGTTGTCTGTATGTTGTCCGTCTGTCTTGTGTCTGACAACTATCTGCTGTCTGTTTGTATTATCTATGTCCGTCTGCTGTTTGTCTGCCTGTTTCCTGCCTGCCGTCTAACTGCCTGCTGTCCGTGTACTGTATATCTGCCTGTATGCTATGTGCTGTATGGCTGACTACTGTATGCCCGTCAGTTGTTTGTCTGTCTGCTTTCCACCTGTCTGCTGTCTGTCTGTATTATCTATGTCCGTCTGCTGTTTGTCTTTCTGTTTCCTGCCGGCCGTCTAACTGCCTGCTGTCTGTGTACTGTATATCTGCGTGTATGCTATGTGCTGTATGGCTGACTACTGTATGCCCGTCAGTTGTTTGTCTGTCTGCTTTCCACCTGTCTGCTATCTGCTGCCTGCCTGTCTGCTATCTGATATATGTCTTTCTGCTGTTCATCTGTCTGCTGTCTAGTGCCTGTCTGTCTGCTATCTGTTACATGCCGTCTGTCTGTTTGCTATCTGTCTGCACTCCGCTTGCTGAATGTCTGGCAACTGTATATATGCCTTTCATATATGACTGTCTACTTTATGAATGTCTGCTGGCTGTAACAACATACTAAAATACATTACTAAAAATACATTGTTCAACAAACCGCGCATTTAACATATCGTCGTTACCATGTCAAACTATCGAATATGAAAATAGCTACTTTTCAGGAAGGCATAAAAAAAAAAAAAAAAAAAAAAAAAAAAAAACTGTTTTAATAATGGATTCAAAATCAGCGCTTGGCGGAAGTAACCATTGTTACATATTTCTTGTGCTGTTTTATATCCTATTTAAGCCTGCTCTCACGATAAATCATTTGAATAATTTTATTAGCCAAAAAATCACATTCGATACTTTGACATGCTATGTTTATTTGTATTTTTCACACTTTCTGCAAAAATTTACAAGTCAAAGTAGTGAATATGCCATATTCGATAGCTTGACTTGTACTTTTCCCAGTTTTAGCAAAATTTTACAAGTCAAAGTAGCGAATATACTATATTCGATAGTTTGTCTTATAAAATTTTCGTATTTACATATTCAATATAAAAAAATTAACAATATTCTTCAATAATTTAAAAAACGAGCTTACTGTAAATTGATAAATGAAAAAACTTATTTTAGGCGTTATGTAAATTTTATAAAATATAAGAAAACAAATAAATAACACACAAATAGATGGGTGGGCAACCACGGAACGTTTTCGACAGTTATATCGATTGCATTCGCCATCTCGCCAGTAACGAAATCTACATCCATACTTGACCCAGAATTATTTGCATAAAATAAGCTGATTCTATTTTTTTTTTTTTTTTTTTTTTTTTTTTAGCACGTATCATATAAATCCCTCTAAAGTATTATTCCTAAATTTAAAACGTTAAGAAACTCTTTCTTTAATTTTTACTGTTACTGAACGAGTAAAAATGCCAATAAAATATTTCATTTAGCGTAACTGTCAGCCAGAGAAATATTCAAATAGGAATGCCTTAGTACGTGACAGGCGTCTTCTGACTTAAGCTTGGAAGTGATGATGTTGGAAATACACCAGTAACTTTCAGATCTCTTATGCAACCAATTCATCACAAAGTAGTGTAATGCACGCAATAAAATTTTCAACCGCATTTCAGAACTTTAATAATATCTGCTTACATGCAAGATTAACATAACATATTTGAAAGGGTGAGCCTAATAACAAGCTATGTGTTCGTGAAATTATAAGCACATTCTCAAAGAATGTTTTCTTAAGATTGAATAATTTATTTCTTAACTTTAAATCTATCTATTTTCTGTAACCATGTTGAGTTTTAAAAAAAATTAAATTAAATTAAATTAAGAAAAAAAGAGTAAGAAAAACAGACATAAAAACTGATCTTTTTAAATATTAGTAACAGTGGTTTTAAAAAAATAGATATATTAATTCTATGTTCAAAATAAAATAAAAATCTTTCTTTTCACTGAGAAATTTTAGTTTAGCACCAAAGTGCGGTATCTTATGATTTCATAAGGTGATGTGGTTTCATATCTGCATAAATAATTTTATGGTTAATTTGTATTTTTCTTTTTAAATTGCTATGGGCAATTAATTGTCAATTGTGGTAACTTTTTCACTAGTTACTTTATATTATTCTAGTAAACAAATATTCCTCATTGCGATAGGTTATTAAAAAATCATGTTTGAAAATTATTTAAAGAGTAACTAAACTGAGTTACAGTTTTCAAACAAATTTCATTCTAAAGTATACATTTTTTCCAATTTGATGATGTAAAATTTAAAATTATGTGATGTTTAGAAGTAATGTATGAACGATAAAAAATAGCAACTTTTTTTTCTTTGTCAGCCGCTCAAAAGTGGCTTACAAATATCTGATAACGACACAAAAATCTGTAGTGAAAGAAATAGGACATTGTCGATAAAAAATGGTAAAATTGTTATTCGGTAAACACAGGAGATTAAACTAAAATGTCAGTAATTTAATTTCCGATATCTGAAACTGCATTAATCATAAACAAATCAACGTAAGCACACTAGATCGCATTCCAGTTTCTAAGAGAGAATAAAATAAACCGTAATAAATAATCAGATTATTATAAAACACCACTTAAAAAAACATATATATTGTGTAACCTTGCAAATTCCTGTAAAATATTTGAATGAATACATACGTATCATTTTCACTCAGTTACATTAACAATATTTTAAATTGAATATTTGCATTTTACATACGCCAAATTGCAAACTAATTTTTATGATTGTTTTAACTATTCAAACAAGTTATGCGGATTCAGAACTATTTAGACAAGTTACACCAACATCATACTCGCCACGCGTAATAGTTGGTGCCAATTCCAAGCAACCATTAATTTTTTTCATTTCATCTTGGACACAAAAATTGGCACATCTCGTCGATCTAGCTGTTCCAGTCTATTGCCCTGTTGTGGTTCATTTGGTGTTGAAGTTCACAAAACTGAAGCGAAGTCAGCTTTTGGAACCACAAATATGTAAATCTCAAAGAATTAAGAAAATGCAGTAGGGTTGCTTCAAGCTATGTTTTCTTTTGTATTTCTACGCTTTCTCGGCATGATCGTAAGCTAAATCTCTATTGCGTATAAAATTCCGAATCCATCTGTAATTTCATTTGATGTGTTTTTGAACAAAACTTTCTTTGTATATATATGTATGTGAGTATGTGTTCTATTGTTCTATAGTCTTGAAACAATTGCATTGCAGCTCAATCATAAACAGGTAACTGCCAAATTGTAAAATCCATCTCAGCGTCAGCAAAAAATGCAAGTTTTAAAGTAATAAAGAATATTTTCGATTAGAGAAATAGAAAATTAAGATGTTTTACGTAGTTACGATTAACTAACAAAAATGATTCATTTTCAATAAATAACCAGTAAAAATGTTTTGCACGGTTTGCAATAAAAACCCTTTGCACAGTCATGGTTGAAATAAATGGGGCATTACCGTACATTTTGGAATTGTGTTGGTATAAATAAAAAGTACCGATTTTTTTAAAAGAATATTAGATAAGATTTTTCCTACCTAGAATGCCTACGTTTATTTTCTACTAACTGTGAATGAGACAAAATATCATTAAATATTTTTTTCTTTGTACAAATTTCAACATATTCGGGTTGCACAGATATGCTTATTTTCAAGTATCACTATTTACGAATCATAATTTTGGTCTTATTTAATTGCTTAATTCTGCAATTACATAAGCCGAGGGCAGGGGTCGGAAAAACTACTCTTTTATTGTAGTGAACTACAACTACAAACCCCTTTGTCGAAAATGTAGTCAACTACAACTACAACTACTTGTTTTAAAAAGTAGCGACTACAAACTACTTTTCAAAAGTAATCACTACTTCGCTAGTTTCAAATTTTGTCAAACTGTTCTACTTACACCAGAAATTGAATACACGGATTAAATAATAAAGTGACCCCTCGTTATATCGCGTCAGCCGGGATATAATTAAATAAATCTGACATAACCGAGGGCATTAAAAAATTAAGAAAGATGCCATACAAGAAAATGTTTTGTGTTCGTCTCGAAAACGGTAGTTTATACAGTCTTAACAAATATCGTAAAAGAATTAAGAGATGTATTATAATCTAGAAAATTACAGAAAAACAACCCTAAATGCAAACAATAAATAAATCTGTAAATAAAGCAATTCTGAATAATATGAAACCCGGCGTTAAAACATGAAGACCTAATAACGAGTAAATAGACAAGTGTTGCCAGCAAAAAAATGAATTCCTTTGGTGGGTTAGTACTTGATTTCAGCAGCAAGTGTCAATGGAAAAAATCTATAACTTCATGTGATGCGTTGCTATACACTGCAGCTGAGATTTGTCACTGCAATTCAGAAATTGTTGAGCAGAACAAATTCTGCACAAAAGAAGCAAGTTTTGACCACGTGATTTGCAGAATGGCACTTTTTCCCCCCCTGAAGTACCGTTAAAAGTAGCGTCGGTTCTCGCTAAAAACTACTGATTTTTTGTATCGCGCTACTCGCTGCACTACATTGCTCAAAATGTAGCGCGCTACACTACAAACTACTGTAAAAAGTAGCGACTACTGTAGTTTCGCTACTTACAGCTCACTACTTCCGATCCCTGGGCGAGGTCTACTATTCGGAAATAGTGATATTCGAAAATAAGCCCCTCTACACACCTCGATATTAAACGGACAACAATTTCCAGACCCTTTTACAATTACATCTCCAATTACTCTTAAAAGTTAAGTAACATCCCACTCATGCCTCCCTTTGCCATTCTTAAATTGAAACCATTATCAATATTTATTACGTAAAAATGTTTGCAATTTTGTAAATGTATAATTTTACTTTATTAAATCCAGCGTCTTTCGTTAATTAACACTCTTTAAAACTTGAAAATTTAAAATTAATACGTGATTATAATATTTTTAAAACTTCTATTTTGATATTACCATAATGAAAGTACATAGAAAATATTAAAATATCTTACGCAACTAAGGCCGTGCAGAACGCTCCACAAAGCTTTGATCGAAATTACAATCCTTACATACTTGTAATATCTGGTTGCACCCGAGATTAACATGTTATTTTAAAAATAATTTAAATTCCACGTTATCGAAAGTACGAAACTGTCAAATTATATTCGTAAGCTTTTAAAAAAAGTTTATATACGCTGAAAATTTTTTTAAACTCCTACGCGAGCAACTGAATTAATCTAGGAGATGGAAGTATGTTAAAATTGTTGTTTGAGGAAACATGAGAGATTATAAACCACCGCATTAAGCGCTGGCATCCGAAACCGCCTATTTGAATTATTCATCAGCCAATCAATATAAGCAAATGAGAATGCACTCAAGTTTTTAAAGGAGAATTAAAATTTGTAGAAAAAGTCAAATTGGTTATAATATGTAACATCAGTTGAGGAGACCATTATGTGATTTTACAAAAGTTAACCGCTTAAAAGCTCTTGTTTACAAATCTTTCGATTTTTTAAGTTAAAATGTATTCAAAATTAGTTAGATATTTAAGTTTGATTAAGTATGGAAAACTAAATTTTATTTTGATTGCTTTATTACTACTTTCATGTTGTAATAACATCATTACAAATTTATAAATTTTAATTAAAGTGTTATTCATGTATTATTATTACCCGAATGTAATAATGAGACATGTGCAAAATCATGGTTTTGAAAAAAGTGAATTTGAAATGTGTTTTTACAAATCAAGTTAAAATAACAGCTCTGTTAGAAAATTCGCAAAAGTTTTAGATAGAAAATTTGCAAAAGTTTGCCTGAAGCTTTCATAATGAATGCTATATATTCATATTATTATCATATTAAATTATGTTTAAAAAAATTATGTTTTCAATTGTTATGCAGCATCATGTTTTGAACTTCATTTTATTTGTTTAAATTTGTAAGTATACATCTTTTGTAATTTGACTAATTGGCACCAAATTAAATAAGTCGCTGTAATTTATTAGGACCCCAAGACTTACTAATTAGAATTTTTAACGTCACATAACAATTTATAAATTGTAGTTTAAAATACTTTTTAAACAATTAATAAGGACCCCAAGACTTACTAATTAGAATTTTTAACGTCACATAACAATTTATAAATTGTAGTTTAAAATACTTTTTAAACAATTAATAAGGACCCCAAGACTTACTAATTAGAATTTTTAACGTCACATAACAATTTATAAAATTGTAGTTTAAAATACTTTTTAAACAATTAATAAGGACCCCAAGACTTACTAATTAGAATTTTTAACGTCACATAACAATTTATAAATTTTGGTTTAAAATAATTTTTGAGCCTTAAAATATTTAACAAAAGTTATTGAATTATAAAGTAGTTCTAATAGAAACCTAATCTTACTTTTTTTTTTTTCAATTAGATATATGATTACAGCTACAATAATCAACTGTTTCAATCTCTGTAGCCTTTTCATATTTATTCTCAATCCAAGATATGACACGTAGTGTTCATAATTTGAAATAAACGTGAACAAAATTAATTATAGATAAATTTTAGAGTTAACTAGAACATATCTGCAACGTGATTACAAATATGCACTCTTAATACTTTGACTTATTTTGATATCTAGCAAACGCACGATAAAATCTGCTTAAGGTGGAATACAATGCGAAAAATTATGAATTTATTTTGTGTTTTGATAGTTGAAAACTACATTCTGAATTATTCATCAACTTAATAAGAATATCAAATGAGATTTCCTCTCGCAATTTTTCTCTATCAAAAATATTTTATTGAAAATGTTCTGAACGGCTTTACGAAATAATGTCTGAAACTCGCCAATAAAAGTCAGTTGTGAACATTTTGAAATTTTGTTTACTTTCATGCAATTGTCAGTACAGAGATATATAAGAAATCATTTTTATGTTATTTCAAAATGACTATAAAGGTTCTTTTGAAATAACGTTTAGCTGTTGAATTCATATATTTACGGAAAAAAAAATCTTAAATTTCTGTTTGCATAATAGTACATACATAATTTCAGATAATTTTATCCTTTTATAATGGGTGACATTCCTAAAGTTATATTTATCTTTTTGAGACAGTAAAACTTTTAGAAATATTATAGCTTTAAGAATTAGAGAAGAGGCTTGAATGCAATCCTGTTTAATAAAAAGGTATGCATTGCTGACGACTGGGATTTTCGCTAATCGTTGCCACAGATTAATCTTGGAAAATGAAACATTTGAAGTGACTGAAAAAATTAATTGCTCGAAAAGTATTTGTCAGAAAATTGTTAGACAAACTGCGTTAGAAAGATAAAAAATTGTTTGTTTTTTTTCCTTGATATAAATTTCAAATCTACTGATTATGTAATTTTTCAAATATTGAATTTCAAAAATTATCAAATTTCACAATGGAGTACCATAGCAAAAACTTCACGCGTAAAAAAATAATGATAACAGCAACGTGTCAGCACGAGTCACAAATTATAGTAGCCTTATTATTCTGTTAAAACATGAAAGTGAATTATGATGTCATGGGTGCATGATTTTTATTTAATTCTCGACAAATACTAGATGCGCCATTTCTTTTTAGTTGTAAATAATATAGGTTAATTGACGTTATTAAAAAATGTAGCTATAAAACATATAAATCAATGGAAAACGGTAATAAATTGTAAACGTAATAGTAAACCGTATTAAAAAAACATAACTTCGTGAAATAAGTATCCGTTTTTATGTTATTTTAGGATATTCCAGGTAAAGGTACAGATTACTTTAAAATACAAGGTTAAATTCACCGATATTTTTCGTTTGATTCAAGGTTCCTTTGGAGAAACCGACCAGCGCAGCGGGCGTAGTCTGCTAGTGTAATATAAATATAAATGTATTCAATACTTGGAGTATCATAGTTGAGATTTATTCCAACAGAGTGAAAAATGTCAGGACCAGGACTCGAACCTGGGAACCTTTAATTTTAATGTCAATGTTAATGCTGTTAACATATAACTTGTTTGTCTGTAAAACATGTTTGTTGAACATGAAAATGTTTACTTGAGAATGGATGCAATCCTAAAAGCAGATATTCTTGGTTGAGAAAACTGATTAATACATTTTAAAAACTACTCGGAAACGTTTCCGAAAATCAGTGGCAGCAAAAGAAACTTTGTTTTTATACATGCTTATTTAAATCTCGAAAATAAGGTGCGTCTCAAAATTATATGGACAGACGATTTTTCGAAATAACAGCTAAGAAAATAAAGCAATAATCACGAAAAAAATAATTAGCATATGAAATCATAACATAAGTTTATTACGATACAGAAATGTTATGTTTATATCACAGATTGTTTGTAAAAAAATAAAATTCAAAATAAGCTGTCTCAAAAATATATAGACAATGAAACGAATTGCTTTTATTACCACCGTATCAGAAAAATTTGCATTTTCTGCGTTCTGTACTTGTGACGTAACCTCTTCGAAATATAAAATCACTGATCTTTCTTCAATTGTCGAACAGTTAGAAAATGCCTCGCAACGTTGAATTCTCTGCTGCTGATATTGCTAAAATTTGGCATTTAAAGGCTCAAAATGTTAAAGTTTCTGATATTGCAAAACAAATAAAGCGTAGCAGATCTGTAACTGATGCAATTTTATCAAAAAATGACAATGCGATTGCAAAAAAGCGTTCAGGTCGACCAAGAAAAAACATCTCTAAGACAAGATAGAGAAATTTTGCGGGCAGTTTCAACTCAAAAGAAGTCTGTTCGTGAAATTGCGAGGACTTTGGCGTTTCCTATTTCCATATCTACTGTTCACCGTCGCATACAGGTAAGCGAAAATCATATCGCAGAATGTGTCGGACACCTATGCTGAAAGTGCACCATAGAAAGACTCGAGTTATTTGGGCTAAAAAACACATGCATTGGACGTATGAATGGTTAAGTGTTTTCTCTAGGGACGAAAAAAAATTCAATTTGGATGGTCCTGATGGCTGGGCATACTATTGGCATGACTTCGACGAAAAGAACCTCGCGAGTTTTTTAGTAGACAAAAAGGAGGGGGTTCATAATGGCGTGGGGCGCATTCTGTTTAAACGGAGCAACGGATATTGCTTTTCTTAATGGCGCTCTGAGGATTATCAAAATGCCCTTTAAAGCAATCTACTTCCAATCGGAAACATCTTAGGGTAGGAAAACTGGAAATTCCAACAGGACAATGCGTCGATTCACACCTCCCACTCAACAACAGCTTGGTTTAAACAGACTCAAGTAGCTGTTATAGACTGCCCAGACTTGAATCCAATTGAAAACCTTTGGGGAGTACTTGCACGAGATATGTATGCCCATGGTCGGCAGTTTTCTACTATTCAGGAATTACATCAACAAGTAGAGCAGAGTTGGTTCTCTTTACAGCCGCACATACTCCAAACACTAGTTGGAAGCATGCCTGATAGGGTTTTCAAGATAATTAAAAGGAATGGATACAAAATTTGAATTTAAATGCAAAATATTCGAAAAGTCCATATATTTTTGGGACAGCCTATTTTTATTTTTATTTTTTTACAAAAAATCTGTAACATTTATACTTTATTTCTTTGCTGAAATAAATGTATGTTATGATACTATATGCATATTATTTTTTTCGTGATTATTTCTTTATTTTTTGAACTGTTACTTCAAAAAATCGCCTGTCCATATACTTTTGAGACGCACTATATAATGGTTTCTAACGTTTTTAAAGATAAAGAACGCTTTTCGGAATCGTTAGTAACTCGTAAGAGGTTATTGTATATTTTCGTTCGTGGTTATGTTATATTTTCCTAGATTAAGAAACACCTGTTTTTTTTTTTAACAGGTCATTACAACTAAAAATAAAGACAATAAATTTATTTTTTAGTTATAACATATGAGACTTTGTTTCCGAGTTGGATAAAAATGACTCTGATTCTTCTACTATTTTAGTGTTGCCTCCAACTTAAAAATGGTTCGGGTAAAAAAATTAACTAGTACAAAAAGGAATCTAAATATTATTTATCTTTGGTGAATTTGCCAAACGAGTGAAATGAATGTGAAGGCAAAATTATATTTAAATTTCCGAATAATGTTTAAAAAACTGTTTAATTTACAAATCTTTTTTTCCCTTTCGATATGGTCATTAATTTTAAAATGCTAAATGATTTAATTAAACTTGATGTGAATGTAATGTTCCCCCATTAGATTTTCATAAAGTAAAAATATTAATCTTTCAGAAAGCTGTATAAAAATAAAAATGAGAGCCACAAAAATATAATATGAATATTTAATCAGTGTGAGATGAAAACCATATATTTTCCCCTCTTTATTTTCTTTCAAAGCATTTAAATAAAAACTTTTTTTTCCAGTGCTTCTGAGAATACAACTTACAAAACTAATTAAAAGAATTTAAATTTATCATTTAAATTTTGAAGCTTTAATTGAATTGCAGCGATATTTATGAATATAAAAAAAAAATACTCGTGGTATGCTATCACCATGAAGTTAATTATTTGGAGGAACAGTAAAAGAACAGGTACATTTTTGTAAGCATTTAATTAATAATATCATTTTATACAGGGTGTACCTGAAAAGTGGACAAAACTGTACAGGGTGATAGAACGCAGCTATATGAGCATATTTCGTCATAGAATGTATGGCCGCGCGAGCGGCGAAGTGGCGTTGTAAATGGTATGACACATTCCTACGAGAGGTGTTGTATTTATGTTTATCGTAGCTGCTGCGTCCGATTCCAACCCCCACCAGGTCGAGAATGTGGTTTCAACACGACGGTGCGCCTACACACTTTTCCTTGGCTGTTCGGAACACTTTAGATGCAAAGTTCCCAGGGCGATGGATTGGTCGAGGTGGTCCCATAGCTTCGCCACCAAGATCACCGGATTTCTCGTGTTTGGACTTTTTCCTTAAGGTCATATGAAAAGCTTAATCTACGAGTGCCCCATTGAAACCCATATGGATCTAGTCGCCAGGATTGCCGTTGTTGCCGGGGATATTCGGGAAATGCCTAGTGTCTTCGCAAATGTGCGTCTGTCCCTATCCCGCAGGTGTGAAGCGTGCATTACAGCTGGCGGAAGATCTTTGGAGCAATTTCTTTGAGCATGTACATTAATTACATTGCTGTTATTAAAAAATTTTCTGAAATAACTCCTCTCATTCTTGTGTTAATTTTTAACTGCGACAGTTTAAAACTACCTTTTCACTTCTCACCGCTTACGTTCCGATCATGCATTCTACGACGAAATCTGCTCCTATAGCTGCGTTCTATCACCCCGTAAAGTTTTGCCCACTTTTTCAGATACACCCTGTATACAAAGTGGCCATAATTAAACTGACAGTACTCAGCTTGTGGACACCCTTTATAATATAGCCCCGAACGGAAATTTACAATAACCGCTACGGAATTACTTATGATTTCGAGAAGCATTCTCTATCTTTAGAAACTTCAAAACCAATATATTTTCGAAATTTAAAGAAGCATTTATAAAAGCAAAGTTGCTTTTGCTACCACTGATTTTCGGAAACGTTTCCTAGTCACGTTTCCTTATTTTTTATAGTTTATTATTCAGTTTTACCGAACCGGAATATCGGTTTTAGAATGCTATTAATTCAAAATTAAAAATTTCAGCTGTGTAATTGAATTTATTCATGCAAGAGTAACAACAACAACAAAAAAATAATGTTAATGTTAATGTTGTTAATTTATCCATTTTGTCTGTAAAACCTGTTTGTGGAACATGAAAATGTTTATTTGAGGTTTAATAGCATCCGAAAAACCTGTGTTCTGGATTGAGATCGCAGCAAAAGCTACTCGGAAACGTTTCCTAAAATCATTGGCAGCGAAAGAAACTTTGCTTTTATAGATGCTGGTTTAAATCTCGAAAATGTATTGGTTTTTGAGATTTCTAAACATAAAAAATGCTTTATTGTAAACGAATTTATTGTATATTTTCATTCGTCATTGTATTATGTTTTCCTAGATTAAGAAACATCTGTCTTTCTTTTTTACAGTGTACAACTTGAACTTTTAATATTTTTACACTATTTAAATTTCTACGAGTGTGTTATAGTATTCACTAGAGGCTTGGGGAAGGTGTTTTTAAAATTTATATCCCATTTTTAAAAAATATAGTATTCATTATATGTAAATTTCATAAAAACGTAAAATTTTACATGTTAATTTACATAAAATCTGGGTATTGGTAGATTTTTATATCACTTAATTTTAATCCCCAAATGCCACAATAACACCTGTATTTTGTAATAAAATTTTTCATTCATATTGTACTTGAAGAAAAGCTTTTACTTATTTTCAAATAGATTTTTTCGTAAATTCTGGTGCCATTCAATAATTTCAACATTTTAGCAACAGAGGTACTTTGCCACTGAAAAAGCTAATTGGAATGTCTTCTAATTGTCCAAAAAATCCAAAAATTCGGATATGGGCTACCAAATAAGCCTAGAATCGTTTTCTAAGAAGAAACAAGAATGAAAAATCATGCGTCAAGCATAGATTATGAAACACTTTCCAACACATCTAGAAAACGGAACTGCACCGTTAAATGAGGTGAAAGAAGATAGCTAGTAAACAGGTTAGGAAGCATATAACACATTTAAAAATCCAGTTTTAGCAATTACCTTCCATAGTCAAAAATATAGTCGAATCATTTTGTGCAGCTCTGTCTATGATCTATAGATTTAGATATATACTACATAGCATGATAAAATTTAGTTCAGTAAGAAAGTTCACATTTAGCAATTTTCGCTAATCGATTGAAATGCACTCGAAATCTTTTGTACAGCTCTGTATATTATCTGAATACTTTTGTACACACCATATATTAAATTAAAATTTAATTCAGGTAAAAAACGCATAAGACAACTTAAAACTCTCTTCCAGCAATTACCAAATATAAACGACGATGTATCTTGTTCTTTGCGTAGCCCTGTATATCAATTTATTTATATTCCACAAACTCCTATTAGTCTACAAAATATAGTTTTGCAGAAAAATGCGTAACACAATTAAAAACTACTCTTAAGCAATTCTCTCCCATCGTCAGTAATACATAACGAATTCCTTTGTGTAGCCCTGTATATAATCAACAGAATTTATACACACACGTACTATGCAAAACATTAGTTAAATTTAAAAACACCAACCAAAGGTGAAAACGCACTTATCTCACATAATTATCCAACTAAGACTGTAACATAATTATTTTGTGTGTCCCTGTAAATAAATGATAAACGCGATGGACACCATACTTTTCAGTGAGAAATTTATAGTGCACCTCAGTAATGCATACAATTTTCATTATTTTTGAAATAGTGAAACATCTTTCAATTACACAGCAAACGATTTTCCACACGTAGAAAATTTGTAACAGAATTATTTTGTGTGATCCTGTAAATGAACAATGCTTTGCATCCCGTATCTTACCAAAGACATGTTTTAATGCGCTTCATAATTGTATAACAATTTCATAATGTTTCAAATGTCGTAACGTAACCAAAATGCGCTAGAAACGATTTTTTCCGTTGACTGTGATGTAACCGAATAGTTTTGGAATGGAAAATTGGGTACAAGGTACAGGTCTCTTTTAAGAAACGTTTCTCGCTCAGTTCTAAAGATTTACAATTGACATATTTCTGCTATTCATAAAACTTTTGAACGATTTGTACCATACAAAACATTGACAACTTTTAATATTTAGCAATATGATTAATTATTACAACAGGAAACGTATATATATCAAACAATTTATGTAATTAAAATTACCTCTCAATCCATTAATTAATTTTCTCGAATATTTTGAATGTATATCTATATTTATTTCTTATTCAAAGTGTTTCTGAGAAAAAATGTTGTTGTAATCTCTTTATGAATATTTAAATCTTCACCTGAAAAAAAATCACAGTGAATTAAAAGTGTCTTAATAACCAGACTTTATAATATTTTATCAGCTGCAAATTTTCTATTCTTATGTAAGAGGGTTATTCACAAAAGTAAAGCAAATGTAGAATTAAAAAAATCTGCATTGAATGAGAGTGAAAATAGGAGACAAACAAATATATTAGAAATGTCTTGCACCTAGATTTTGTTTAGCATATATTTACTGATGTCTGAATGAAAATATTGTCTTTAGCCGCGCTTTTGTTTGTAATTAATTGAATATGTTAGATTTCAAACAATTTTTCGCATTGTGTTAAGGCTGCCAAAACTTTTTCTTTGTCTTTCTTTTGTGTAAGTAAATTAATGAGAATATTAAATGTATTTGGAAAGTGTAAGATGTAAAATGAATGGAGAATCCTAAATTGTGAATTGTTTATGCGATCTTGTTTTAAATCAAGTTTTAAATTGACAACTAATTAGAATGAAGAAAGCATGTGGATATTTAAAAAGAGCAATATCAAAATGTTTCAAAAGAAGATTGTTTCAAAAGAAAAAAAATGTTTTGCACATTTATTTTGAGATTTTATTTTAAATAAACAGACTCGTTAAAATTAAAATAAATATGTGGATATTTAAAAAAACGTGCAGCGTATAAAGTGAAAACTTTATACACTTAAAACAATTGCAATATGGTCATTGTTTGCTGAACGCCCCTAATGTTACGAGGGTTATTTAAAAAGTAAGGTCCGTTTTGAAATTCTGGCGGCACTCCGCGCGTATGCGCTTTTTATCTACATCTGTTGGCAAGCCGCAGGCGCCATTGCGGAAACATTCGACCGTGTTAACGTTTGTTTTTGAGTATTTAAAATGGCTACGCCGATTAAGAATCCCGCTGCTTGTGAAATACAATCGGTGATTCGTTTTGTTAGTGCTAAAGACATGAAAGCGGCTGAAATTCTTCGTCAGATTAGTGAAGTCTACGGACATATATGACCGGTAGAATGATACTGAGATGGGTTAGAGCTTTTAAAGATGGCCGCACGAATGTTCACGATGAGGAGCGAAGTGGGCGAGCTTCAGTCATTACTGAAGATTTGGTACAGAAAGTTGACGAACGAATGAAACGGGACAGCCGACGCTTTACGATTTCGTCATTATCTGTTGAATTTTCTCGGGTTTCACGCAGTGTTCTGTATGAAATTGTGAGGGAACGGCGACAGACCTCTATGAAGAGGAGATTCAAAAACTGGTTGTACGATACGATAAGTGCCTTAATATTGGCGGGAAGTATGTAGAAAAATAGACTGAGGTACAGGCTTTCATATAAAAATAAAATTGGTGCGAAAATTATACTTGTTTATTTTTTATTTCAAAACGTTACTTTAAAAATAACCCTCGTATATCGATATGAGAAAAAGACCAGTCATTGAGCTCTTCTAGAATTGAATAGCAAAATATAACGTTTGTAATATATGTTTAAGTTTATACGATATTTTTGAGAGAAATATTGTGAATTTCACCCGCGACATTTCCCTTAAACAAATTCTTTAACATTTATTTGCTTATGGCAAGTGAATTTGTGGTTGAAAATTAAGAATTTTTAAAAAACTTTGTTGTTGAAAAGACAGATGAATGCATTCCTAATAATGAATCGGGCATCTTGAATAAACTTAGAAAATTCCAGCCATACTATTACCTTCACCGTGAGGAAGGAAGAATATTTTTCTTTCTTCTGCTCTTGGGAATCCATTTCCAAAGCTAATTACAAGGCCGCGGATTTGTCATTTTAATTTCAAAATCCTCATTATGCCGTGCTGCGATTCATTATTCATGAGGACAAAAATAATTCTTGTTTCGGGAAAATCGGTAAGTAGAGTCAAATATTCGAAATATGCTTTTCTTGCTTCGAATCTGTGTGGTGAAGTTTTAACATTTCATTTTTATTGAAATATATTCAAAGGGAATATCTACATGGTATGTAAATGACATTCACTTTGTTGTGGTAGGTAAATACTGCGAGCTACTGCGAATGTTTTTAACATAAAAATAAAAGTATGAGGTTTTATTTAGTACTGTTTGGCTCAACTTATAAAGTTTCAGTTCTTTTCTGTTATTTTTCATTGCTTTGCGTACTACCTGGATTGAGATGAAAAGGCTTGGAGATATTGATATTCAAATTTTCAACTGTGAAGTTTCTGTTGATTGGCTTGAATAGAAAAGGATGAAGTAGAATAAAGCTTTTTAACTGTAGAGATCTGCACCGCCAGAAAAATGTCCGTGGCGCATCTCGGCGTGGATTTAAAAATGTTGGTTATACACAAAAAAAAATAAAACCCAATTTGGGTCGAAAGATTCTTAGGTATATGCCCAAATTGGGCCATGCCTGTTTTGGTTACCACTGTGTATCGATTTTGGGCACTGTTAAGTACCCATTTATTTATTTTTTTTTTTTACCTTTTGAAAATGAGTATTTAACAGTGCCCAAAATCGATACACAGTGGTAACCAAAACAGGCATGGCCCAATTTGGTCACATACCTAAGAATTTTTCGACCCAAATTGTTTTTTTTTTTTTTTTTTTTTTTGTGTAGTACAGGTAAAATAGGGATTTTTCAGAAACAACTGTTGGCCATTCGCCAAAATTTGGGAAGAACTTCATTTTGGCATTAGAAATAAAAATATGTTAAATCTTCAAAAAACAAAGTTTTTTTCTTCTTTTACGGAGGCAAATGAGGAGCATTCATAACTTAGGGAGGAGGAGAAACTATTTTTTTTTTAAAAATCCGTCAAGTGGTGTATCGTTTATTATGCATTTTGTAATTCTGAATCGAATGACACTATTCGCAAGTAGATACGATCATTTTTTACAAAATAACGGAAGGTTTATGAAAAAAATATTAAAAAAAGTTAAAAAATAAACTTTAGTGCAAGTAAAATAGGATTTTACAGCATCAACTGATGGCCGTTCACAAAAATTTGGGAATAACTTCCTTTTTGGCACCAGAAATGAAGATCCGTCGAGTCCCCCCTCATTAGTGGTTAAGACGTTTTCAGGTTATTTTTCTTAAATTTAATTCAGTTTAACTTCAGGTTTCAAAAATGGCGTGGGGTCCTTCAAGTTAATAGGCCCAGGAATTAAAAAAAAGTAAGTTAGGACCTCTCTACTTAAATCAATGTTTTCAGGAAAAAAGTTCCTTTTAATGTTATTAGAGTTTAAATTTTTATTCTTTGAGCGTTTTCATGTATTATTTTTTTAATGACTGTACACATGTCATGTGATGTCAATTTTGCACATTTTATTATGCTTTAACATCCGCACTTTCAAAGATTCGCATATACAATACTAATAAGTAATAGTATATATTGATTACGGTATAGAATACCATAATCAATACTATGGAATTACAATAAGTAAATTTTACTTACATAAGTTAAGAAAACACCTACCTTGTTTTCTCTGCTCTACAGGAGGTTTTCAGCTACTGCAACGTTTTGCAAAGTGTTTTCTGTTACTTTAGTACAATTAAAAATTGAAAATTTAGCTAGTATATTATTTCTGAAATGCATTTATTTCAGATATAACATAATAATGAAGTTTTCAAAATACAGCAGTAAAGTATTATTAACTTTTTATTTTAAACAAACACGAATTAATCAATTCAAAAAGTTTAACATTCTATTTACGATTTAGCTAGAAAACACAAAGCGATTCTATATATTAGTCTATTAAATACTTTTATATTTTGATTATTGTTCATTCTCTCAAAAATATTTATGAACATTTATATAAAAAATGTCCTGAAATTGTTACAAAACTACAAAATCTGTTTTATATTAGCCTCTTAAACACTTTTATATTTTGATTATTGTTTCTTTGCTGAAAAATGCGAATAAGCATTTATATAAAAATAACACTGCCGCGCATGCTCGGTAGCGTATTACTGCTTATTTTACTATTTATTACTGTTAATTTTACGGTATAATACTGGCAGCTGGAGTGCTAGTATTATACCGTAAAATCAACAATTATTTATTGCAGTGTAGAGTGTCACGCCTAGGTGGATGACATGAAAAAAAGACGTAAAGGATGCTTTATGTTTCTATTTTGAACGTGTTTGGATCAATAAAGTAACGGGTTTGCATCACGTGACCACTTAATAAATCAGCTATTTTGCCGTGATAGGTTCATTCATTTAAATGGAAAATACTTTATGGAGGGAAGTATTTATTAATAAAATAATTTTAAAATGATAAAAAGTTTTTTTTTCCTGAAATTGATACTCTAGGGGACTAGTAATTTAGGTTTCCATATATAGATATAAAATTTTTAAGTCCCCTAAAATATCAATTTAATTATAAATAACCTAAATTCACGCAATGACAAATTTAAGGACATTAAACGAGTAAATGATCTACAAATTCTCAAAAAAAAATATTAATAATAATTATTTAAGGTATGCTATATATATATAAAAAAAAAAAAAACCCTAAAATTTCTCCACTTTTTTTGCGATTTTTTTAGCGCAATTATACAGTAATAATAATGGGTTTTATTGCAAATGAAAGAACATAGTTTTAAAGTTTTAAAACCAATTTTTTATTTGGAAAATGGTTGAAAAATGTTTCACCTGGTGTCCTTTGATACACGGGTGTGCAAAAACTGAAGTGTTCCACGGTAGCAGATGAATCGCGGAATTTGCTTAGCTGTAACAAAAAAACAGGGGAAAAAAACTTACGGTATTTTGTAGTCTTTTTCAGCTGAGTTTATCAATTTTTCGATCCTGAAGAAAATGGCGGTCGTTCAAATTTCAAGTTGTCGATTTTATACAAAAATTTTCGGATTTAAATCGCGCAGAAAAATAGTTACAATTCGAATATCGAAAAACTCTTCCATGAGAGACTACAAAATAGTATATATTAGTAAAGCATGAAAATTTCAACCAAATCGGTCAATCCAATCTCGAGTTCTACTTGGTACCGATTCGTAAAACAGAGTTTTGAGAAAAACAGGTTTAAAGTTTTACAACGTTAAAAACAAACATAGATAACAGCGACAATTTTCAGCTTACCTAAAAACATCTATACCAGGACCATATAATGAACCCTCCTGGACTTCCTCCTGCTCAATTCTTTTGTTTCTACATGCACTAACAATACACTAAAAATTAGCCTAATTCACTGCAACAGCAAAAGACGGATAACTTTTGAACAAATATGAATTTCAAAAAAGCTGCTTTACCACAAAGTTTTTGAAGGTTTAAAGAGTAAAAATTGGTTAAAAAAATACCAATTAAAAAAAAAGTTATAACATGCCTTAAGGATGTATTCAAATCCAAACTGCTTATTTTGAGACCTTTTTTCAAATTCACTTTTGCTCTAAAATGCATCCAATTGGCAGGTTCTCTTATTCAGAAACTTTATAATGTCCGAAATTGGTCGATTATTTGATAAAGGCAGAATATATTTCAAAAAATGCTGTCAAAGTGGACATTTTGAACCGAATTTCCCGAAGCGATAGCGCTGGAAACAAAAAAAAAAAAAAAAAAAAAAAAAAAAAATACCGTACTGTGAAAATAATTGTTTGTAAATCAATTTCTAATTAATTGAACGAAAAATAAAAACATAGGTCCCTTATAAATCTCTTCAGAAATCACGTCACCAAGTTTCATGTTTTTACTTTTAAAAATGAGTCTGAAAATATGTCTCAAAATTTTGAGTTGTTGAGCGTGGAAAAAAAAAATATATATATTTAATACCGCCTTAAGTTAAATAATTATGAAAATTGCTTACTTCCTCGGCCACATCGTTTTGAAGGCAGTTTGAAAACTCAGATAAACTAAAATTTATTTTATGAGAAAATCAGCATCGGTGCTACCATTTAATTGTTTGTTTTAAAACCGAAAAACACTCAGCTATGTAGAAATAAAGTCAAAATGTAAAAAAAAAAAAAAAAAAAAAAAAAAAAAATCAAACAGTTTTGTTTTAAGAGGTAAAGAATAGAGGTATACATTTGTGTACCTTGGATCTGAAGAGGTTAAGATAAATATTACATGCTTATAAAAGAGTATTTGTTTTAAACAATTTTTATTTTTATTGAAATCGCATAGTTATTTGGTGCATTATTTCAGTTTAAGAAAACGAAGCGCCATCTATTTATATATCGATATTTGGAACTAAGAAAAGAAAGCGTAGAAAGAAATTCCAATCTGTAAACGCTTACTTGTTATATTTAATTTAAAAAACATTCAGTGTATTTCAGGATATCCGGTAAGTACGTTTTAAACAGACTATAAATTTCATCACCAGAATTGATTTTGGAATTCAACGATAACAATTTTTTTTTTCTCATCTACCATTTTTTCGCGCTTTATATTGCTCGGCCCATGTTTGAGAGACTCAGAAAATCCTCCAATTTTTCTAAGCAAATTATGTCTGTGTATTAGCAGCTTAAAGGATTTGTAAGTATTTAAATAAACGAAGAATACATTGTAAGAGCGCCTGTGATTACTTTCTATGTATTTTTCTCCCTCCTTACTACATTTTGAATTATATAAACGGAAAGCACGTTGTCAGAGCGCTCGGTGATTGTTTTACAAATCTTTTTTTCAACTTATCGGGATTTTCTTAATAACTTATATAAAAAATAATCTGAGTTTTTCTTGAAAATGGGTGATTTACAAATTGTGAATTAGATTTTTTAAATGATGAAAAATAATGAATGTATTACTAAGAGGATAAAGCATTCTTATACAAGAAAAGCTCTCCAGTCTCTGTTCTTCAGGTACAATGCCTCCAACATCTAAAACATATTTACATGACTCAGATAAGGGAAACGCTCATCATAAAATTCAGCGAAAAAATATTCTGTTTCTAAAGCAATAGTTATAAGGGGTTATATCTTCCTGCAAGGTCGAAAAAAACTTGTATTTTTGGATTTGTTTTCAGGAAAATTAAACAAGAAATTTAAAAAACTCTTTTTGTATTTTATTTATTTCACTTTAAAGAAAAGAAATTAATTTTTGTAATGACGATATAAAGTTAGGCGTCCTGAGCAGACCCGCTATCCCGGAGATGGTGTCATTCTGGTAGCCATACACGGTGCTCACCGTAACTCTGTCAAATGTTATCTGAAATTATGAAAAGGATAATGTCCTTATTCCGTACACTTTACACTAGAGAGTAATCGTTCTGTTTTTTCGAAAAATTGATTTTGGACAAAATGGCAGCCTTTCAAATTTAAAGTACCAATTTTCACAAAAAAAAAAAAAAAAATTGAAATTTGATTGTTTCTAAAATATAGAAATAATCAATGATTACTCTCTAGATAATAATGTTGTTAATAATTGGTCAAAATTTGAAGGAGATTGGTAAGATTTGTTCGAGCTATCGTGATCACCGACTTTAAAAACATAGCTACGATTTATGTATGATAGAAAAAAGTAGATTAAAGCGGCGTATCTTTCTTAATTTCTATCAGATCGACTAGAAAATGTAATCGAATATTCTTTACTAATTGTACTTTCAGAAAATGCAAGAAAAAAATGCTTTTTTTGAAAGTTTGCTGGTAGGTGTAATGTATTATTGCTATCCACGTATAATGTATTATTGCTATTCGTGATCTAGGTTGTCATGGCCAGGTACACTTAACTGACGCCAAACCAAACGGGTGTTAATGTTTTATTATAGAAAAGAAAATATCTATTCATTATATTGCTCAGTGTGTTATGTAGTCAGTCGATAATCCGCAAGTCGCTTTCTAAACTCAAAGCGTCAGGTGAAGGTCTCGTCACCTGATCAAGTTTCTAAATAACAAAGAAAACTGTAGCAAAGCACTAGAGAGAGCACTGCAGCGATGCAGTAACAACAAGGCTCTTGTCAGGTAGATCACAGCCATGCAGTAATCAGGCGATTTTCGCCCCGCACCCAGGTACTAAATCGTCAAGCTAGGCACTCATGCCCAGCCGGTAGGGGCTTGGTTAGCGGTATATAAAAAAATACTAAAAGAAACTACATAAGTTGACAGGTAAAACAGACTCTAAGACAACCGGTTTTCTACGCCAAAACTGGATCACTTATTGAACCATTTATATATGGAAAACATTTGAGGACTTCATTTAAGCTGAAACAAACGCGGCAAGAGAGAGAGAGTTGTAGTTAGTACAGCAACGGTATGGACAGACCTAAGTGAAAAAGCGAGCTTGTAGCTCGTTCTTCAGCAAAGCAGTCTCTCCTTGCATATATGATGATAAAGAACTATTTAAATTATTCTAAAGAACATTTCAAATGGACCCCATAGCAGTAGAAGCCTGTTATTTTCTCTGAAGACAATCAGTTCAACCTGTATGACAGTGAGTAATCGCTGTAGAAAAGGAGAAAAACTCATAGAATTTGTTAACTATGCTTTTAAATTTCCTTCTTTTCAAATAGTATGGATGAAAACTGGTTCAGAAAGTAAGTAGACTGCACCTAACACAAGGATCTTTAAATGCAAGAAGTTAACTAGCAAAACAGAAAGAGAAATTGCTGAGAACAATGACAGCCCCCTTTGGCCAATCTGGAACCTATATTTTTATGCATAACTGTGGTCCTTACCACTGAATCAACGAGATAAGAAGTGACATATGTATTTTAGATGGCATGTATTTATGCTCGAAGACATGATTTCGATGCAGTTTGATTTATGAAAATGTTTAGCTAAACAGTCCATTATGGCACTTATGACACTTGTGCAACAGCCTAAAAAGGAACAATATGAAAGGTTTCAGCCTTATTTAGTATCAGCTGTTAATAAAAAGAAACCGAAGAGACTTTGAGAATCTCAGGTAGCAATAATTAGTGTTTGGGGTAGTGAAATAAACCTTGAATACATCCAGAAGATTTTCTTACCAATGCATCGTCTCGTTGTGCTGTAGTTATATGGACTAGAGTCACCAGAAGAGGATATATTAAATGTTAGTTTATCTCGGCTGTTTTTTTTTTTTTTTTGTTGTTTACATTATTTTCCACAGAAATATTAACGTTGAAATAACATTTAATCTTGTATTTAATACAGTTATTTATGTTCATACTAGCATATGCTGTCAGAAAATATCGCACATAAGCTCATTTTTGCGTAAAGCTGTAATTATTTACTTTTCTTTAATAAAGAAAAGGGCGGGTTTCTGTATTTTATTATTGACTGTATCCTTATTGTGTCACAAAAATTCTTGGAAACGCGACAAATGTTCATATTTCACAAGTGATGCACTTCCATTGAAGATAATTGTGTATATATCAGCAGGCCCACCAGGCGTTGAGATCTTTCTGTATAAAGTAAATAAATGTTAAATTGCCTGAAAATAAAGCAATTGCTGAAATTTTGCCTTATGTGTTTTGCGCCTCAGAAATCGCTAAAAATATAATCACTGTAACGCAAGCCCTCACAATAATGAGATCTTTATAGTATTGCATTGCTGTTTGTGCTTTGCTCTTATAAACCGTAAAAACGACAGTCACTATAGTAGAACCCTGCGCGCTTCGTGCCCATAAACCGTAAAAGCGACAATCATGGCAACTGGTGACGTTTTATAACGAGGCATTCATTAGGAAAATCATTAAGCCAATATGTTCTTCCATTGTTGTCCAAGAAATGCTATAAATAATTTAAAAAAATTAATCAGGTGAACAACATTTAAAAGTAGGAACTGCTTGTGAAAACATTTTAATGTATTATCTTTATAATCAGAGCTTTAAGATATTAGCTTAATATTAATAAATTTCCATGATCTTTTGCTACTAAGAAAATAATAGATTATTTTCTTTCAATTCTTTTAATATTAACCAATCGTTTTCATAAGCATTTGTTATTTTAGAGAAATCATCTTAAAGTTTTTACCAACTTTATATTTACAAATATTTTAGACGTTCTTTATCTAATAGAAATGTTATTTAACACTTTCTAATTGGATCTTAGCAGTTTAATTTGTTAAACTTACAAACACACAGTTTTTTCTCTTCAGAAATTATCTGCAATAATAATACGAAAAAGTTTTTGCTTTTGAAATCTTTATTCGTTTGTTTTTGTCTAATCAGAGAACTGTATTTACTTTACAAAGATGTGAAAAAAATTTCTCTTCTCAAATATCTTTTAAAAAGTATATTTTCTTTTCATCTAAATACTAATGTATGAGAACAAATACAGACGCATAGATTTCTATTTGTCTTTTTAAAAGTTGATTAATCAATAAATTTTGTGCTCACACGAATTTATTAGGATTGATTTAATGAAAGTTCTTATTAACTAGTTGCTTTTTTATGCATTTATTCGTTTAGAAATCATTTCGAGAAAAAAAATCTCTAAACCATGTCGAAATGAAAAAATATCTCGAAACCATATCGAAACCGTCTCGAAACTATGTTTTTCAAACTGGGATACCATATTTCTCAATAACGATTAAACCGATTTCCTTAATTTAAAAAAATAATAATAAATTTAATTGTTTTTGATGGAGTTTATACCATTAAAAATTTTAATTTTCATTGATTCAATATTTTTTTCAAGATCGCAAAATGTACAAAAAAGCCAAAAAAATTACATTTTTTGTTCAAATGACCATCGTTTTGTCAAAAATTAACTTTTTAAACTTATTGTTTGTATAAGCACTAGCAAATTGAATGCCCGTTCATAATTTGGCGACCCAATTTGTTTCATATGCTTGTGCCCGGAAAAATACGGTCGCCCGATTGGAAGTTCACGGCGCGCGCATCTGCTGGTTGTGAGGTAATCCATGTCTTTTTATTACATTATTGAGAGGTCATGCTGTTCCCAGCATCTCCAAAAATTTTTCCTCTAGAAAAGAACCATCTGTCAAATAACATTTTATTCACACACTCATAAACTGCATCTCTAGTACCCGAGGAAGCTTAGATTTGACACTATAGAGATGGTAAGTCTTGGGCACTTTAAACTTTCTGATCTTACACCTGACATAGAAATCCAATAATTTTCAGACTTCTTGAGAACCAGATGCGCTACTTGCTACCAGATGCGAATGCTACCAGATGCTATGAGTATCGTTGCTGTTTTCGCTGCTTGGAAGCGAATAGTCTGGACGTAGACTATACCCGTGGGAGATATATTACGGTTATGTTAACGGTTGATGTTATGTTTACGTTATGTTAATTACGTTATGTACAATGATATTAAGTTATGTTAACGGTTATGGTACGGTAGAGTTAACGGTTATGTTAACTAGAATTTAAGCCCCTCACTGTGAACCCAGGGCCTGATTATCACAGGGGCACACGGAGGGGAATGTGACCCAGGCCCAAAATTTCAGGCGTCCACAAAATACATTTTGTCGACTCTCTTGAAGATATAAATCAATGCAAATTTCGATTTATAGTTTATAGAAAAAATGATTTTTTCCCATTCATGCAAACTAAACAATCTCCGTGTTCTTCACTAACGACACTGTAATGTAACGTGAACGTCAAAATTTCAAGAAGAACGGATATTATATCAAACATGTTTTATTAATCCCTTATGTTTCGAGTTTTACTTTCCCTAAATAGCAAATACTACAAAAAAATTTACCTTCCCACAATTTTTTAATCTATTTTTATATGTGTCTACAATGTATCATTTTAACAAAAGGCTATGGTTTAAATTTTAAACTGCGCATAAAGCTGTTTGTTATGTTTATAATGCAATTTTCTTGACAAAGGGTGCCCCTACATGACCTGTGTTCTCCGGGTTCCAGAGTTTTGATCAGGTCCTGTGCAGGGCTTAATTTCTAGGGAAAAAAAGTACCGGAGCCCTAATATTCTGATGTACTAACACTCGTATCATACCCCCCCCCTCTCCTCCGCCGTCACTCCAATCTGCATATTTATATTTCATACATTATTTTCAAAATTTAAATAGCATCAAAATAGGATTACAATGATTTGAAATGGAAATAAATAAAATTTGGAATTTAATACAGATTGGGCTCGAGCATGCCCAAACCCGAAGACTGATATAAAAATCCAGCCTGTTTCATCTCCATCTAGTACGTGAGCGACACATTACGTCACTTATAAGTGTTTCGATACAAAAGATTGGAGATAGGAGAGAAAGGAAAGGGTAATTTAGTGTTCGTTTTTTGGAAGCGTTATTGCACTGCGCTCCGGAGTGCAGTGTTTATGAGCTCCGGTGAATTCTGCCCAATATTTAAATTTGTACTAAAAACAGAGAAGTACCTGAGCTGAGCTCCGGCGCAAACTAAGACCTGGTCATGTGTCAAGCCCTGGCGCAAATTAAGCCCTGGTCCTCCACGCCACGGGTAGTTAGAAGCTATCGGCAGGCTTCTTTTTCTTTGTGAAAGGATGTCGTAATATTCCAGATTTCTATGTTTTGTGTGCTGTAGTTGTGTTCGTAATAAAATAACTCAAAAGGCCATCCTTAAAAGGCCTCGAGTTCTGAACTCTTTTTCGGGTGACGCTAAAAGCACTCACCGCCGTATAAGGCATATTAATTCATTTTTTATACACAAAAAAATAAATATATATGTGAAATGTCAATAAATATAATGTAAAAAGTCCTATTTCCCCTCATTTTCTCTTAAAACTAAACTTTTACCTTTTAAAAATTATATTTTTACAATTTAATTTCTAAAGTAAACATACAATCTTACAAAACTATTTTTTAATATCTTAAAACTAGCTTTAAAAAGTATACTACCATTTTTAAAGGCTGTGTTCATTTAAAAAAATCTTAATCCCCTCATCACCCCCCCCCCCCCTCCCACCAAAAAAAAAAAAAAAAGAAAAAAAATGTAATTTAGTACTAAAAACGTGTAAAAAATAATAAAAGGTTTTCATGTTGAAAAAATGTTTTAAACAGAATAACTACGTTCCATTTAAATATTAATTTATGATATTAAAAACTGTCGATTAATTTTGATGTATATTTTAACAAGATGTAAATTAATAAATAAATATTTTGCTGATTCAGGTTTTTATTTGGAAAACCTGATTTCTAAAACTAATATCTCATGGTATTTTTAATATTTCCATTTAAAAGCATTCTCATAAAAATCGTTATTTTAATTAACTTTGTGGAGCATAATTTCCATGGAAACGTTGCGTTAAAGAAAAAAAATAACAATGAAATAAAATTTTGTTCGACATAAGTAATTTTCTCATTATAATCTATGGTGAAAATGAAAAAAAATATATTAATTTTAATTGCGAAATGCTTTTTATCAAATCTTTTTAATATTTTAGAACGCTACTAACTTAATTAGAAAACTTCGGAATTGTTTAATAAAATCAAAATATTTATTTTTTTTTCAAATAGCATATTTTAATTTTGCAACCAAAACTAAAAAAAAAAAAAAAAAAAAAAAATTGAAAAGAAAAATTTAAATCCATTTTTATGAAATGCTTGTACATTTGTTTAAGAATTTCATAAAAGTGGATTTAAAATTTTTCTGATCGGTAAAAAGTTTTTTTCGTTTTTTTCTTTGTAGTTTTGGTGTTTGTTAAGGATAAAGTACTTTTACTTTCCCAACGGCTTTCCCGTCGTTGTTGGAAATATGTTGACACTTGTTATTAGAAATAAATCTCAAAAGAGGTACGTATGCTGATGTCATAACGATAGTTGCAAAGACCTGCTATCGATTTCGCTTTTATCGCTCATACATCGCTTCTAAATATAGCATAATTTCAATTTTTACATCACTAAGAAAAAAAATATATACTTTCAAACGAAATTTGTTTGAAAACAATTTAGCGACAGTCAATTTAACAAATTATCAAACAAATTATCAATTTATCAAATCTCAATTTAGCGACTTTTTATGACTTTTTAAATATTTTTCAAGAACTTTTTTAAATATATCTCAACAATAGACATTTCGTTTCTACAATAATGTAAAGTAAGTACTCTGCAAAAAAAGGACAAATGTCTTTTAATCTAACTTTTATCGTTCTTAATGTTCACCAAAATATAATATAATCTCTTCCGAGTTACTCACGAGTCCAAAAAGCTTTCTTTTATATTCCGAAACCTCTTCTGAAACAAAAGATTCGTTTACGACCCGTAATTTTCGAAAACGTTTCCGAGTATATTTTTTCAGTATACAGTAATGAACAATAGCGCGGCATTTGGGTGATTGTGTCACCATTAACGTTTAATAGTATTCTTCACTTTAAAAAAAATCTCGAAAATTCTCTCCTTAAGTAAGACGAAGATTACTATTTAAATTTAGTGGTGTCAACTGGTTCTGAAGTGCCTCACTGTTCCATCACTGAGTATATTAATCGGTTTTCCAAATTCGAAATATAGTTTTTTTAGATGCTATCATCTATATTTAGATGCTCAAGTAAACATTTTCATGTTCAACAAACATGATAAATTAACAGCATTAACATTGACATTAAAATTAATAGTATCGACATTAACATTAACATTAATTTGTTACTCTTCCACGCATTTGCTTGAAAATTCTGTTACACATCTGGAAATGTTTACTAATTTATAGCATCCAAAAAACCGATATTCTGGGTAGAGAAAACCGATTGATACACTGTAAAATATATTCGGAAACTTTTCCGAAAATTACGGGCAGCAAACGAAATTTTTGTTTCTACTTTAAATATCGAATTTTATTGCTGTCAGAGACTTGTAAAGAGAAAGGAACGCTTTTCGGAATCGCGAGAAACTCGGAAGAAGTTATATTATATTTTAGAAAATATTGAGAAAGATAACAGCTAGATTAAGAAACAATTTTTATTCAGTATAGCGGCAAAGCGCAATTGACAATTGATTTCTATTTCTTAGTGGAAACAAATTAAATAGAAAAAATATCTTATTTTTTTCTTTTCTTTTTCTTTCTTTTTCTTTCTTTTCTTCCTTTTTCTTTTTCTTTTTCTTTTTTGTTCATTCGATTATGGACGTAAATGGGTACACTTTCAAGCATTGCTATCATGACTACAATGTCTTTAAAGTGAATGTGAGTTGTGAGTACCATGAAATGTTTTAAAAAACACGGTACTTCTCTATTATCCCGTCGACCACTTTTCATAACAAAAAACTATCTCCAAACTGTAAGATTAAACGCCAAAAATGCAGTCCCATTTACTTGAGGTCAGAAGCATTATACGTGTTTGTTATGTCATCAAGTGGTTTCTAATTCGACATTTGCGTTTATTTTTCATTATGTTTTACTGATTTATTAGTTATTTCATTCATTAAAATAACAATTGTGTCCTTAAATTCTCATATTTTATTTATTTATTTATTTTGATATTCCAATGGTTCTCCACGTTCTCCCGTTTATTTGGCGTTACAGTTTGGCGATAGTTTTTCGTTATGAAAAGTGGTCGACGGGATAATAGAGAAGTACCATGCGCCAAATCATGTTTCGACATATACACTATTTGGCTATGGACCACATGAATCTGACTATGGAAGATTAATCTTAAAACCAGATTAACTAAACAATACCGCAGTTCGGCGCTAAAATGAAATCTATCACGGAAAAAACAGATTTTCATTTTATGTCGAACTTAAAATTAATATCAAATTAAGAGGTAAATTTGTTAAAATATATGCGTTGCATCAGAAGATGCTCGTAATTGTAGTTTACATTTTATTTTATGTACACTGCTCAAAACAATTAAAGGATATTTGAAGTTTTATATAAAATAAAGATATAAACGAAATTTTTTTTGCCGAAAATAGAAGAAGAGAATCACAAATGCAAATTTTTCTGGTTTTCAAACTGTGGAGTATGCAAATTTTGAGTTCGACGTCAAAAACGTCGCTTCAGCGGCAGCGAATGAAATTTGACTTTCAACTGGATAAAAGAGAATGAAGACAAGGATGATCGGCATTCAGTGATTGCTTTGTTTCGATGAGTACGATGTCTCAGCGAAGTCATTTGACAGATTCAGAAGCTTGGAGAATTGTTGGTAGGTTAGAAGGGGACCAAACTCAAGCCGAAGTAGCGCAAGCCATTGGAGTGTCACAAAGTGTCATTTCCAGGATCTGGAACCGTTTTTTGGAGAGTGGATGTGCAGGCAGAAGACCAGGGCAAGGTCGTAGACGGGCAACAACGCCCAATGAAGATCGGTATTTAGCGTTAACAGCTCGGAGACACCGAAACATGAACGCTACTCTTCTCCAACAACACCTTCGCTCGGCTACAGGCACCACGATTTCAACTCAGACTGTCCGAAACCGGCTCCATGCTGTAGGTCTGTATGCTCGCCGACCGATGGTATGTGTTAGATTAACATCAAGGCATCGTCGCGACCGCAGGGAGTGGGCAACCGAGCATGTCAACTGGAGGAGAAATGAATGGAGCAATATTCTGTTTTCTGACGAGTCCCGTTTTTCTGTGCATCCGGATAATAGGCGTATTTCCATCTGGAGGGACCGTGGCAGTAGGAATAATCCTGCGTTCGTGCACGAAAGTGTCAGATTTGGCGGTGGAGGAGTGTTGGTGTATGGTGGCATCTCCATTGACTTTCTCACTGACCTCTACATCATTCGAGATGGAGCTCTGACTAGTCGCCGATATAGGGATGAGATCCTCAGACCTATTGTAGTCCCTTACGCTGCAGCAATCGGAGATAACTTCATTTTAATGGACGATAACTGCAGGCCACATCGTGCAAACCTGGTGGAGGATTTCCTTTTAGAGGAAGGAATCGTTCGAATGGAATGGCCCGCGTGTTCTCCAGACATGAATCCAATCGAGCACGTTTGGGACGCTCTAGGAAGACGAGTTTCTGGCCGCCAACAACCCCCACAAACTCTCCAAGAACTGGAAAGAGCTCTTCTGGAAGAGTGGGGCAGAATACCCCAACTCGTCATTAATAGCCTCATTGAGTCCATGCCTCAAAGGTGTTCAACGTTGCTGGCCGCCCGTGGAAACCATACCCCCTACTGAAAATGATTTTCTTTGAAGAAAACACCTTTTCTTATTCTTTTTTTCTCATATGCACAAATTGTGTTTTTTTCCTTTTGTACACAAATGCGCAATAAAATGCATTTTTTTCTGCCAAACATGTGTAATTTATTCTCATATAACCTACTATGTCTGTCGACCATGTATCAATCAGCTAAAAAGTTTCCCAGATACAAAATCCACCTAAAATTGCAATATCCTTTAATTGTTTTGAGCAGTGTATTTATTTATTGTTTGTGTGTGCTTTACTAATTTTTTTTTTTTTTTTTACTTTTCAGGTAAGTGGATTTCCATTTCTGAAATAATCTTGAAATACCTTTGATGCGGGTAAGTGATTTGATTGCATAGTCTGAAAAATCATAGAATTTCTGCCATTCATAGGTATCGTTTAAAAACAGACTCAATTTTTCTTGTCTGTTTGTTTTGTTTTGCGATATTTCCACGTTTTGAATAATTGCACTGCTCGTAAAATGGACTGCCTTCATGTGTCCGATTTTAACGAAATTGGATTTATATCTGCTTCTTAACACGTTGAATACAGTTTATACGGTAATTCGTAGTAGAAGTTGTTGTCTTTTATTTAGGCTGATTCTGTAATTATTTCTATAATTTTGGGCTTTTGCCACCTACGAGCTACCAGTCCAAACCCTGCAGGCTCTAAAATCATGCTAATTACTCTATTTTTAAATGATTATCTGATTACGGAAGATTGAAATATATTATCACAACCAGTGGAAATCTTGTGTAATCAGGTTATCATTCATTTTCCTTTAACTGGGGAATTTTTCAGCTCCTAAATCTGCATCCTATGTCGCGAAAGCTGACGGGTATTTTTCGTGATTAATTAAGTAAGATTAATTACACCTTTGAAAATCGCTTGTATAAAATAGTTAAGTAAAAAAATGTCGCTGCCTTCCGGACTTTTATAACATCTAGAAGAAAAGTTTAGATTGAGACGCTATAAGAAATTCGTTTTAAATATGACGTAATTTCCACCGTTAATTGCGTTTCGTACCTAATAATTTAATTATTTTAAAGTTTGATTTCTTCTTTAATATTCACATGCAAATATTTTTTTTCAATTGAAAAGTGTTTCTGAATATTATTATTTGGGCTTTTTAAAACCTGGCAGCAGTAGATAAAAACGGCTATTTCAAACTGTGAATTAAATTTCTGTTAAAATAATGAAATTTTGAATAAAAAATTGAAAAAAAAACTCTTAAAAAATTAGACAAATTTAAAAAATGATGAGACACAGCATCACAATCTCATTAAGTATATACCTGGAAAAAATGGTTAAATTGCTATATGCATAGTCTTTAGCGAATTAAACTTATGAGCTTACGCTTATGAACTACGCGCCCTTTGTCCCACAGTGGCGCAGACGATTAAGCTCGGTTCCCGTCAAGATCACCGAAAATGAAGCAGCATCGACCATGGCCAATGCTTGGAAAGGTGACAACCTCTCTCGACTTGCGGCTGCTGTGGGACTGTGTACGTTAATGGGAGCTGGTGCACGTAAAATCTGTTCGTGGCTCCAATGTCCTCCAAGTTTGAAAACGATACCTCTGGGGGCGCCAATCCAGGTGCAGGTCTCTCATCTGGAATTGGTTAAAATTAGGAGACCAGCTGTAGATGTCCAACCTCTCTTGAGACTCTGGCACCCCTTCTTTCAGAGAAGTGCCATGGCACTTTCTCTGACACGACAACAACAAGCTTATTTAACTGAACTATTTTTGCCGATTTCAATATTAAATAGCGCTTAATAGCGTTTTTATGTGCAATAATTTTTGCAGGATAAGCCGAGAAAGAGAAAAGATCGAAATGAATTTCAATTACGGTAGCAGTACTTTTAGTTACCCTTTTTTAGAATAGAAAAAAAACATGCTCTAATTTGGTGCGAAAGCATATATTTAAATAATCGGTCTCATTAAGTTAGTGAGAAAGTATATCTATTTTCGTGACATACTGGTGAAGTGTGAGTAATAATTTCTAATAATTCTTACTTAATTCTTATTTCGTTCTTACTATTAAGTGCGTTAATGAGGCAAATAATATTTGAAAGCAAGAACTACGGCCTTGGCGGAAAGTAATAATTTCTGATGCAAGTGTTTAATTGTATAAAATTATGAATTTTTTTTTTAATTATTACATTTTGTAAAAAATAACAGAAACCGAACAACTCAACTTTTAATTAATTCTCTTAAGTAAACTATTTGCTTTAAAAACGAGTTATTTTTTTTTAAATACTAAACTAGTTTTTACTGGAAGCTTGTTATGTAAGTTAATAGAATAATAATCATGAAGATTAGAATAATTCTTACAGAAAATGCCAAAACATTAAAAAAAAAAAAACTTATAATCTTTAGCACAGAAAAAAAATGAAGACTTTTTTTAATATAATTAAATTTAATAAAGAAAACAATTATTCAAATTTAGATGTATTTTTTCCTATTTTCCTTTTTTCTTTATTTTTATTAACACACGTTAAAAATTAAAGTAATAAAATTATTTTTTAACACAACAACAAAACTTCCAGAAAAACAAAATCTTTTAGGATTTTTTTTTAACTCGTTTTCTTAAGTAAATGTTTTAATTGAAAATTAAGCTGTTAGTTTGCCGCCATTTTTAATAAATTGCAATAACTTAAAAAATAAATTCCTAATTGTATTCAGTTAATCATTTCATCTGACTACTATTTTTAAAGATGAATTAAAAATAGGAGGGGGAGGGGCGTTTGTCGCTGCTCAATATTTTTCGGTTGGGTTGGGTTGATTATTGACGGCCAATTATCTACACTTGGGATATAGGCCCGGGGGAGTGCCCTTCGTGGGGGTCTTTCTAAGGGAACCTAACCCGTATTTACGCATGGATAAATCCACGGCTCGAAGAAAACCACGAAAACTCCGATCGATTAGGCCGACGGGCGCGATTGGGATCGAACCCAGCACCTCCCGTCTACCAGCTTCAATATTTTTCGGACAAGACTGTATATATAAAATTTTTCTAATATCAATTTTTAGAATAAAATCTTTAAGAAATTTGTTTTATGTAAATAAATTTCCATGATGTATATATGTTTTTTTTTAAATAAAATATTATTTTCTTCCAATAACTTTATTATTAAAGAGTTCCTATGCATCTGTGCTTTTTGCGAAATAATTATGTTTTCTTTACAACTTTTAAAATATTTTACTAGGAGATTTTCTTTTGGTTCGGAAGAATATTCTTTAGAACTTTTAATTAGATCTCAGAAGTTTAATTTCTTAAATAAACGAACTAGCATACATAACTTTTTCCAAAAACATAATATAAAAAAAATCTGATTTTAAAATCGTTGTTCATTTATCTTTTATCTAAGCATATACTGTATTTATCTTGCAAAAATGTTTCGAAAAATTAATTTATTTTATAACTTTTTAATAATAAGTTACTTGCATGTGATAAAAACGTTTATGCAATACAAACTTAATAACTTTAGTTTAAATTAGTTGTTAATTTGTCTTGTGTCCTTTTTGTGTCAAAAATCACAATCAAAATGTTCTCAATAATTTACAGTTAATGTAGGTAGATATTGTCAAAACATAAAATTGGAACCAGATATCCATTGAAAATGAAAAAATCAAAGCTTAGATTGTTCTAAGTTTCTATTAGTGTTAAAGGATCTTAAAGACAACATCTGCCCACAAAGCATAAAAGTAACACAAATTTCCGGTACGAATTCGTAATTTTGGATTAAAAATGGAATATATCAAATGAGTGACCAAGCGAAGCCACGGTAGCGAACGTGTTAAATCATAACTTTAGAAAAATAGATCTTTTAAATTAATAAGGAACACATGAAATAAGGGGATGTAACGTTATTGATAATCGTGCGAACCCTGTAGTTTAACAAAAAGTAAATTATTCTACAAAATTTTACAAAAAAGAAAGCTCAAATTCTGAAACTAATATTTTTCTATTTTTAATATCTTCCTTTAAAATCGTTTTCTTTAAAAATAGTTATTTTAATTAACTTTTATATTAAACAGCTGTTTTTTCTACGCCTTTATTATTTTCGAGAGTTGTTCTTAAATTTATTACGCGTTCATAGAAACACGATTAAAAATATATCTTACCAGTTGATTTTATCGTAAAATTATTCTTCAGACCTCTGTAATTAGATTTTAGCAATTTAATTTGTTAAACAAATATACAAACATGCATAACTTTTTCCAAATCTGTTTTCAATAATAATACAAAAAACTTTCCGCTTTCAAAAATCTTTTTTCAGTTGTTTTTGTCGAGGCAAAAAGATTGTATTTATCTTTCAAATATATGTAAATAAAAAAGGTATCCGAATGTTTTTGTTAGATCTAATATTTTATTTTCGTCGAATGCATGATAAAAAAAATACTGAGGAATAGATTTTGATGTATAGATTTTGATGTTAAATTACATTAACTAAAAAATTTTGTACTGATTTTTTTTTTTTTTTTTTTTTTTTTTTTTTGAGTACTGCCAAGGAAAAATTTAAGTACAATAACGAAATAAATCTGTATTTATTTCGTTATTGTACTTAAATTTTTCCTTGGCAGTACTCAAAAAAAAAAAAAAAAAAAAAAAAAAAAAAAATTCCCCAGCTCAACAACGCTAAACTTTCTGACACATTTACTCACTTTTAAACGTAAAAGCATGACACTTAGAAGCATGCTTATTGATGTGATTTGAAGTCGGGTAGTTTTTTTTTCGTTTTGCGATAAATAAATTGCACCTTGAGTTAGAAGCGAATGTGTTCTCATGACAATTTTTTTTTCTTTTTTGCGCTGTCGTGTCCGAACTTTGATCTAAAATAGATGTCTTCAACCCGCGTCACGGGGGTTGCTGAGAGTATTTTAGTGGCCTGCCGTGTCATTTTAAATATTAAGAAAAAAAAATTTTCTTTGGAATCTAAAAAGACTTTCGAACCACCCTAATAGGTCAAATTTCATCTTTTGATTAAAAATCACAAAAAAAATTAGGAAGTAACAATGGAACAATGTAGTTAGATGATACAAATACCTAGTTGCGTACCAACTTTACTTCCGGTATATAGATAAGCGACTTGCGAGGCAAATAGGAAGCCGTGGAAAAAGAAATAGTTATTATGTAGTAAACTACATAAAAGAAAATAAAAGTATTTAAAACACTTTAGAGAATAAAAGTTTAACAACAAAGAAGTAAAAATTCCCATTAGATAAAAATAAATAAATAAATAAAATGACAGACAAAACCTACCGAGGGTCGAACCCATCTTATATATAAAAAAGACTCTTTACAAAGACAGTGCATTTAGTTTAACAGTTACAAATAAAATAAAATAAAATAAAATAAATAAATAAAGATAATGAAAGCCACTAGAAACAAACTATTTTGTTTTAATACAAAAGACAAGACAAGTTAAGCTTAATTGAAGAAAGAAGAAGAAAGTTACAATTTTTTCTAAATGAAATAGCTGTATAAATTTTGTGGTAGTAAAATAAAATATTATGTGCAAATGTAAATACATAAAATATTTTGTATAAAATCACTAATAGAATGAGAATTCTGCTGTTGCATATAGTACCTAAGAGAACCCGCGTGTAACCTAAGCGTGTATTCTTCCTATGTTATTTAACTGAGTTATGTGTGGCCTGTGGGACTTTAATAATTTATTGATGTGGCCCTTAAGCGTGAAAGGTTGAAGACTCCTATTCTAAAAGAAAATATTTACGAAAAACGGTTGGTTGATTGGTTGCCTGCTCTACGGTCATATTTTGCTCACGAAGAGTAAACAGACCAGGACCTCCTTTTAAAGTATTACCAAAAAAAAAAAAAAAAAAAAAAAAAAAACAGAAAAAACATTTGATTACATTATTTATGAAAAAGAGCATCTTAAATTTTCACGTGTTTTCAAATAAAAAATTAATAGAAATTAATAGAGGAAAAAAAATGTATCACAGAATAGCCAGTTTGGATTTCAGAACAGCCTTAAATGATTTATTTTCGATACATTTTTTCATTTTAGAAAATCATCTTTAATATATTAAAGTTTCTTAGCAACACAGTTACAAATTCATTTTTTTTTTTTTTTACAAAAATAATCTTTAATCGCTTTATAATCAGATTTTAGCAGTTTAATTTGATAAACAAACATACAAACACGCATATCTTTTTCCAAACTATCTTCAATAATAATACAGTAAAAGGCATCGGTTTTTTACACTTCCCAACTTAGTTGAAAATTTTGTAAGTGTTGGAAACTGTTTCATAATCTATGCTTGGCGTATGATTTTTAATTCTTGTTAAAATATCTTTCCGATTCCTTTTTCTGGGCATAAAACTACATTTACTTTATGAAGATATGGTCAAAAAAGAAAAAAAGTGGGAGATTGGGTGGGGGGATTTTTATTTTTCAAAGGTCTTTTAAAAATAGATTTTTTTTCTTTATAATAACGTATGATAACAAATAACTGAGTCCTATATTTTAATTTTTTAAGCTGCATTAATCACTAAATTTTGCCCTGATACAGGCTTATTTCATTATTTTAATTAACTTCCGTATCAAATACTTGCTTTTTTTGTGCACTTGTTCTTTTAAGAAAATCGTCTTTAAACTTGCAACAATGTAAAAAAAATATATTTTTTTGTTGTTTTACATTGAAATAATATTTGGCCTTTTGTAATTGGACCTAAGCAATTTAATAAAAATATATTAACTAGATATAAAACATTTAATACTTTTATATAATACTTTTATATACATATACTTTTATATCTAGTATATAAACTACATATAAAAGTAAATATTATATTTTTCTCCATATAATGAGTAAAAAATCTACCTATAGTTTCGAGATTAATTCATTATCAACAATTGATTAACAGACTCGACAAGAGTAAAAGAGTTCATTGTTTACTCTCGTACGGTTAACTGCTGTACTACTAATTACGTGATGAAGTGAGCTGATGATTATTTGCTCTCGAAACTATATTTGTGTTCTTTACCCATTATATTGGAAAAAACAAATTTATATACTTAGAAATTTAACCCCTTGCTTGTGACGCCCGAACTCAATTCGGGCAACGCAAATGCTCCAATTTTGGAATGAGTTCAGACACGAGAAAAATCGGTATTTCAATTAACGTGTTTCAATTAACGTGTTCAATTAACGTTTTTCAATTAACGTGTTTCAATTACCGTTTTAACGTTTTTCTCAAACATATTCCACAGGCATATATATACACATACAAACATACAAAACTATTTTTAATATTATCTCCAAAACTAAAAATATATATATTCTTCCGCTTTTAAAATATTTTTTCCTTTTAAAAATTTTAACATAAAAAATGCATTTACTTTCTACGTTCAAACATTTTTTTTTAAATAGAATTATTTCTTTCTTTTAAAATAATAATTCATGATAACAAATACTGATTTTGACATATAGTTTAAGAAAAAAGTAAATTAATCAATAAATTCTTTGCTGATTCAGATTTATTTAGAAAGCAAGAATTCTGGAACTAAAATCCAATGATATTTTTAATTTTTCCATTTAAAACCGTTTTAATAAAAACTGTTATTTTAATTAAATTTCTGGGGCGAAATTTCCATGGAAAAGATAAGTTAAAAAGATAAAGAGAAAAAAAAGAAGAAAAAAAATTTTGTTCGACATACGCAATTTTCTCATTATGATCTAAAGTGAAAATGAAACAATATTAATTTTAATTGTGAAATGTTTTTTATGAATCATATTAACAATTTAGAACGCAACTAACTTAATTAGAAAACTTATATTGTTTAATAAAATCAAAATATATATGTTCAAATAGTATAAGTTAGATTTGTTAATGTACAAGCATCTGATAAAAATAATTTAAAAAAAACTTCTTTATGATATATATTTTTCTTTTGTTGCTTTATTGTTTTAATTTGAATTCAGTTTAGTTAATTTTTCAAACAATGCTTAAATCAGAATATTTTTAAGAAAAATGTTTTTTAATTTGTCAAACTTCCACCATTATACTGTTTCTTTTAAAACAGAGCATATCTCTCTTGTTCCTTTGCTTTATTTTGATATCATTCAATGTTTGCTCATACCTTGATAAATGTATGATATAATAAATGATATGCTGATAAAAAAGAGAAAACTGGGAATGTTTGAATATGAGGAAAATTTGATCCGCTACCTTTCTTTTACTTAAAATAATAATAATAATAATAATAATAATAATAATAATAATAATAAAACATTTTTTGTTCACAAACAGAAAATGCATACATATTATAATCTTTTTCAACTTTAGTTAATGTTGTTTTTCAGCCATTTGTAATGATATTAATAAAATAATAAATAAAGAGAAATTTTGCAATTACCCTTCCCCCCCCCCCCCCTCCAAATAGCAAGTTTTCCAATTGTCACTTGCAGCTTCCTCTGCAAGCAGTAAATAAAGTTAATGAAGATATTTTTGCTTTAAAGGAGGGATGCACTGAATATCCGGCTCCTGCCGGGTATCCTGCTTATTCGGTACTTAAACCGAATATTCAGTCCGGCCGAATACTTTAATATCCGGCTGCCGAATAGTGCCTCATTTTTTGAATCCTATTTTTAACATCATCAGAAAAAGTTAGTGCGAAATGAATTTGCAACTTACTAACATTATTCCATTGAATGGAATCTTTACAAAAAAAGAAATACACATTGTCACAAAAATTAAAATATAGGGTTTATATATAAATGAAATAAAAATTAAATGTCTCCTTTGTACAACAAAACAAGATAATTGGAATGATAATCTTCTCTATTTAAATTGTGTTAAAAACATTTGTCATAGTAAAGTAAGTAATAAGATATATGTAGGAAAGGAAAAAACCACTCAAAAGCCAAAAAATAACCCAAATTTTTATGTAAGAAAACAGATAAACCACTTAAATGTTTATCTTTTTATATACAATGACCCTGAATAAAAGAAAAAACAAGTGGGTAAATGTGATCGAAGATCGCACAAAGGGTTTCGTTTAATATTTCTTTCAAAACACTTTATCCTTTCTTTAATAAATCCAAATAAATTTCAGTTAAAAAAAAAAAAAAAAAAAAAAAAAAAAAAAAAAAAAAGTCATGTTTTTTATAAAGTAAAAATTTACCGGGCTATTTTTTCGTTTTTTCGATTATTTAAACCAGACCAATAGCGGGCGAAGCCCGCTATTATACTCTGTCATAATAACATCTGTCATGTGGGCTAAATGCGATATTTAAAAAAAAATAATTTCAAAATTAAACATGTTGTACACCTTCAAAATGTTAAAATATGCGAATATTTCCATAATCGGATTTTTATCACTATTCAATATGTTTCTCAAACTCATATATTTAATATTCTCTATTACTCATATTGATACTCGCTTTGTATTATTCCAGTGTTTCCCAACCTTTTTTTGGCCGCGCCCCACCAAAGCATCTCTAAAATGATGATGCCCCCTCCCCCTAATACATATAATTCTTATAAAAATTTAAAAGAATGAACTCCTGATAGAGTAAAAAGCATGATAGCGTAAAAAGCATTTAACAATGATCCTGAAACGAACCGAAGGTAATGGATGAATCAAATATTTTGTATAATCATCTGATACTACTCGTAGTTTAAACTTTCGTTGGCACATAAAGAGTTAAGACAGCCATTTTTAATCTCTTTGCAACGGTCACGAATGCTTGATGTATAGAGTGCTCAGAATCCTTGATTAGACCAATCAATAATTTTGAATAAAACATTTTTCTCTTATTTAATTACAGAATTTCTGCGATTAAATGACGCAACAATTTCTAATCAGAATAAAACGTGATAAAAGATTTTGTAAAGGAAAGTCGTCACGTAATTGTTAAACATACACTTGAATAGTTTCATGTGTAAAATGGATTTTTAGATGGCATATTGCAGTGCGACTCATTCAATAAATAGTCGAAAAAATTGTTTAAAATTCTAAAATACTTATAAATCAGAAAAATTATAAAAAAAATTTAAATATATAAAAGGTACCTAAATATCTTAAAAAGTTTTTCTTATAATTATTCTGGTAGAGCTGTATTTAAAAGTTTTGAATGGATACCTTTAAAAAATTTAATAAAAAACTTATTTTTCTCATTTTTGTTTTTTAAATTTGAATGTGTAATTTTTATTTTCAGTCTGCAAAATTATTTTCTTACTACAATTCTATACTATAATTTTTATTTTCAGTCTATTACAAAAACTATTCAGATGGTATGGGTTCACACAAATCTGGAATTGTCCCCCTGAAAAGTCAAATTGCCCCCCGTTGGGAACCACTGTATTATTCTCAAACATTTGAAAAATTCGTTAAACTTCCAATAGGACGTCAGATTTTCTTTTTAATTCTCTAATGACGTGATATTAATCTGCTTTCTGTACATACACATACTCATACTCCTTGTATTATTGACAAATCTTTGAAAATTTCTGTTTTATTGCCACTATGACGTCAATCATTTTTATTTCATATTAATATTTTTTTCAATTGGTGAAACTTTTTATTTCATTTTCATTTTTCACGTGGAAATCTTTCAATAGAAAATTAATTATTGTAAAAAGAATTTTATTGTGGATTTTTAATTGTTGGCAACTGCTATAACGAAAAATGTTTAAATTTAATAGGAAGGGTTTTTTGAATTTCGGTTTTTTATATCTATTTATTAAAAGAATACGATGTTTTCAAATTTTAATATTTTGAGCTTTATAGCAGGTATTCAGTTATATGTACACAAAGTTTCAACTCTGTAAGTTATATAGGTTCTAAGAACGGCTCTGTGACGGACAGACAACGGAGCGGGAGTAATAGGGTTTCATGAGATGAACGAAATCCTAAAAACTACTATGTATGTTGTAGACAAAAGACAAAACATGATTTAATTTCAATTTTTAATTTCTACAAAACATTTGTTTTAGGTAACTTTAACTTCATAAATTAATTTAAATCTATTCTGAATATTTAAATAACATATAAAAGTATAATAATTTAAAGTTTTTCATCTTTAAGCATGTATAAAAAGGAAATATTATTATTGAAATTAAAAACGAGGAAGTATTCGGCCGGATACCGAATGTCCTTTCAGAGACTTTTTCAGTCAGTTGAAAAATTTACAACTCGTATGATTTATTTATCAATTAGAATAATTGTTACATAACAACGTCTCCCTAAATTTTAGAAAATTGTGTTAAAATTAATCAGGTTTAATTAAGTATCCGGCGTTTACTGGATTTCCATTACCTGCTATTTATCCTGTTGTGTTGTTTAAAATACAAGCCGAGTACTATTATCAATAAGGTTAGCTGGGTGAATTGTGTTTGCCATATTCGTCCAGGATAGCTCAGTTGGTAGAGCATTGAAGGTTTAGGCTGAAAGGTCCCTGGTTCGAATCCTAGCCAGGATACCTTTTCACTCAGTTGGAAAATTACAACTCCTATGCGTTATTTACCAATTAGAATGATTGTGTTAAAATTAATCAAATGTAGTTATTGATTAAATAAATTAAAATGACCTGCAATTTTTGTTATATTTGTTACTACTATTGGTCAATAAGACATATATACTAAGAAAAGTAGGTGATTCTTATCCAAAAAAAAGAATAAACAGAAAAAAATGTATTTAGATAAAAAACTGTGATTTCATCTATTGGTTTTGTAATGCAGTTAAATGTTTGTATTTCAGAAAAGTAATAAAAGTTAAACTTAAAAAAAATTTTTATTTGTAAAATTGTTGAAAAAAATGAACTTGTTTTTTTTACTTTCTTCTATCTTTACAAGAAGAAAGTATTGGATTCATGAAATTTTTCGACGGATTTATACGTTTTAGAAGGTCCTGAACACGATTTAACTGTTTTTAGAAAATGTCTGTCTGAGAGTCTGAGACTCTGTCTGTCTGTATGTGACAAAAATTTTGTTGGCGCTCTATCTCAAGAACTAATGCACAAAATTTAATAAAACGTTATATTCAGTTAGTCCCTGATATAGATTGGTGCTGATTAGCTTTTGGTGAAAATCGCCTAATAGGTGGCGCTGCTATGCTGCATTTTTCGCGATTTTCGCAATAGCTCTGTCTCAAGAACTAATTCACTTCTTTTCATCAAACTTAGATTCATTTAGACCTTGACATAAGCAGACGCTGATTACGCTTCGGTGTAGATATCCCGGCAGGTGGCGCTGCTATACCACTTTTTTCATGATTTTTACGATAGCTATATTATAAAACTAATGCACGTAATTTCATCAAACTTCAGATTCTGTTAGACCTTGACATAAATAGATGCTGCTTACGTTTTGGTGTAAATAGCCCAACAAGTGGCGCTGCTATGCTTCTTTTTTCATTACTATCACGATAACTATATCTCAAGAACTAATGCACGTATTTTAATCAAATTTCAGATTCAGTTAGACGTTGACATAAGTTGTTGTTGATTAGGTTTTGGTCTAAATCTCCCAACAGGTGGCGCTGCTATGCTACACTTTTTCAGGATTTACACGATCTTAGCAATAGTCACATCTCAGGAACTAATGCACGGAATTTAATAAAACTTTAGATTGAGTTAGAACTTGATATAAATTGGTGCTGGTTCTTTTTAGTGTATGCGAAACCTGTGTGAGATAGAAGAAAGTTTTGGGATTGGCACATCCGACTAGAAATCTGAAGACTGAATTTCCAGAAAAAATGTTTTGTTGCCTGTATTCATATAAAGAGAGTTAATATGCAGCCTGTTCGCAACCCGGTTATAAAAAGAGAGGTTTTATATATTTTAACTATTGCTAACAAATAGTCTGTAAAAATTTCTTACATATTAATGATGTTATGAACTATTTTTTTTTTATTTTGTGGAACCTTTAAGTTCTTTATTGTCAAAACTTAACGAGTACTATCTAGTACTTACCTAAATATATTTTTACAGTTGACCATCTTTGTTTTGCAAGGATATTCATTTACTTGTTTAACTAGTTGTTAGCAATTCAATTTTTTGTTTAAATGTACAAACATGAATAGATTTATCGCTAACAATCTTCCATAATAGTAAAAACGAATTTCAGCTTTTAAAATGTTCGCTTATTTGTTTTGTTTACATTTGTTTTTATAATTAAATCTTTAAGAAATGGATTTAATATGAATACATTTTCAATGATATTTCATTATTAAATAAAATAACAAATATTCTCACCTTCCAAAAATTTTATTGTTATTTTCTACACATTTGTTATTTTGGAGAAAATCACTTAAAATTATTGCGTTTTCCTACCATCTTTAATTTAAAATATTTTAACAATTGATATTCTTTGTCTCGTAAAAATATTCCTATCCTTTTAAATTAGATCTTAGTAATTTAATTTGCTAAATAAACATTGAAACCTACATGCTTGATTTCGAAATTCTTTTAAATAATAATTCAAACGCGTTTCTGCTTTTTAAAATCTTTGTTTATTTGTTTTTATGTTTTAAAAAACTGTATTTACCTTGCAAAGATATGTACGAAAAATTCACACTCTCAAAGAATTTTTTTGCGTTGTTTTCTTATCGTCTAAATAAATTATAACAACTACTGGCTCAATTTTTTGTGCATTTTTTAGCAAAATAATCAATAAAATTTGTGCTGTTATTTGGATATTTTAATTAACTTTATTATTACAAAGGGCCTTTTCTATATATTGTTATTTGGATATTTTAAGTAACTTTATTATTACATAGGTCCTTTCCTATGTATTATTCTTTTGGCGAAATACTTTTTAAGGTATTGTAATTTCCCAGCAACTCAAACAACTTATCTTTTTCAACACTTTCCAACATAGTTGAAAAGTGTTTATAAATTGGTTTGTCTGCCCGTGTGTCAGTATTCCTGTAATTGCCCTGTAATTTTTATATGTTATTGACGCTTACTATACTACGATCCCTATTGGAAAATGAAGTGTATAGCATTTATAAATTGTTTACAGGGACAGTCAACATGGGACAGTTTCCGGTACATTACAGCCAATGGGAAAAATCATTTCATGTGCATTTTGATGATGTTAACATTTCATGCCATTTCAAACATAATGGAATTAATGTACAATTATGAAGCGCACTAAAACATGCTTTTTGTAAAGTATGGGGTGCAAAGCATTTATTATTCATTTACAGATTTACACAAAAGAATTCTGTTACGCAATGCTCTACACTAAACTATAAGAAAATGCGTCCATACAAAACACAATTTAATTAATGATGATTTAAATTGTATTGAAATTCCGTGATTCAAAACAATTCTCTTTATTGAAGCACAAAACTAACTTCTTATCGATATTGAAAACTTGCAGAAAAATGATTCCCTATTCCTATTGAGGAAACTGCTTTAATTTCAGTCTCCACGGTGTTAAGGACAGACATGAAGGAGCTGTATCTTTGATTACTCAGAACGTCAGAACGTCAAATCCGATTCTTTTCACGAAACCCTCACTATTTAACGTTGTAACAGTGGTGTAGTCGTAAAAAAAGAAGAAAAAAAACAGAGGGTATACGAAATAGGAAAATCATATACAGGGTGATTATAAAAAATATATCCCTATATATGAGCCTGAGGTGATTGTTTTGGCGCCGATGAGGATCGAACCAGGGATCTCATGAACAGTAGGCGAGAGCGTTAGCGTCAAGCAAAAGGCCAAGCCAGTTACTTTCAGCTAGTAACTCGCTTTAAACTATTTATATGCGATGAGACCGCTACACACTCCATCACCAGTGAGGGAGACGTCTTGTTGACGTCAGACGAGCGATATGCACTCGTGAGTGATGCTGTCGTACGCATATGTGATGTGCGGGATGACAGGCTTTGTGCTGTGAGCGTTTCAAAGAGTTTGCTCGCAGGGATGATTTGTTTAGTTCTGCCATCTATTGGTTATGAAATGAATTGATTGCTGTTGTTGAAGGTTGTTGCGTGTTTGTCCGGGTCATCATTGAGGTGATTGCTGTGACGCCGATGAGGATCGAACCAGGGTTCTCATGAACAGTAGGCGAGAGCGTTTGCGTCAAGCATAAGACCAAGCCAGTTACTTTCAGCTAGTAACTCGCTTTAAACTGTTCATGTGAGATGAGATCGCTACAAGCCCCTAACTATCATACCGTTCACAGAAACTGAATGATATTTTGGTTTAAAGTATTTTGAGGTATGCGCTTAAGAATCATATGAAAAACAACAGGTAAATTATAACAGTTACGGTTACAGTGACAAAATTTCGAAAATTTCAAATGGCAACCCTTACATTTTTTTTATTGGAATGTGATCTTCATAGTGAAAAGCCATAAAAAGCGTTGGAACGGTACCTGTAACACGAAAATCGCCAGCACTAGACAGACTAAGAAGAAAAGTGAAAACAACCAATAAGGACAGAGAAGCAACAGAAAGTAAAACATTTTATTGTTCAGTGCTATCCACCATCTGCCGCATGCAAAGTGTCATCGTGTGTCATCGTGTGTCACAAATTTTCCACTTCACACACGATGACACTTTGCATGCGGCAAATGGTAGATAGCACTGAACAATAAAATGTTTTACTTTTTGTTGCTTCTCTGTCCTTTATTGGTTGTTTTCACTTTTCTTCTTAGTCTGTCTAGCGCCGGCGATTTTTGTGCTACAGGTACCGTTCCAACGTTTTTTATAGTTTTTCACTATGAAAATCCCATTCCAATTTTAAAAAAGTGGGTGTTGCCATTTGAAATTTTCGAAATTTTGTCACTGTAACCGTAATTCTTAGACTTTAACTGTTGTTTTTCATATGATTCTTGAGCGCATACCTCAAAATACTTTAAACCAAAATTTCATTCAGTTACGGTATGATAGCTAGGCGCTCATATATCGGGATAGTTTTTTTTATAATTACCCTGTACACTAGAGAGTATACTTTATAGTTTTATTTGAGAAACGGAGGGTATATGGAGTCCTTTAAAAGCAGTACACGGCATATACCACCTTATACCTTCCATTACAACCCTGGTAATCAAACAACCACATTCACCAAATTCTCATATAGTCCAATTCCCCGAATCCTTTCATTCTTTGTAAAATGTAAAGAAATACAAAATAGGATTTAGGTTCGCGCACAAAAGTTCGCATCGCAAGAGAATACGACCGCATGTAAAATCAAGTCGACCACTGTAGAATATCTTTATCAAGATTGGCTCTTTAGAGACCACTTATCGAGATGTGGTCTCTTTATCACAGATTATTATTCTTAGATTTATAATTCAGTTGTTGCTGGCGTCAAATAATGTTTCATACACGCAAGTATATGCTATTGTAAGCTAATTATCTTTCATCTTCAGGGTTTAAAAAATAATAAATTTGAAAGACTTTGATTGTAGAAGAAAATTAAGTACGAAATACAATAATTACTATTTTAAAATGTTAACTGCAATAAAATTTTTACCAGGGTTTTAGTCATTCGAAAAGGACAGAATAGATGAAAATTTCAAGGAGAAACTTAGAAAATTTCCACAAAATTTTTGAATAATTTTCCTTTGAACTAGATTTATCCCTTGAAATTTAACTTTTAATTTACAGTTACTTAGGAAATGAAATAGAACAAACCAGTTAACAGAAATATGAATTTTTCTTCTGAGCTTCGTATCATTTATTTAACGCGAAACTAATCTTCTAAAGAGTATAAAAGGAATTTTAAATTACATTCCATTCACTTATGGTTTCAAGAGCACTTCATATTTAGTTTTTCGTTTCGGTGATTCTTAAGCAGTTTTAATTAATTTTATGAAAGCATTCCATTTTTTTTTTTTTCAAAAAGTAAGAGGTTTAGAAATTAATTCTTTTAATGAGGAAGAGTGAGAAAGTTTGTGTTAGAAAATAACTTTATATTGTTGTATGACCGGAAAAAAAAATTTAATTTAAATAAACGAAAATTTAAATAACATCGTGACATACAATTAATTAAAAATACGATCTGCTTTATATCAATATTCAAATTATTCGAAGTCTATTCAGTATTGTGAGAAAATTGCTTTTGGACTTAAAATCGCATCGTGAGTATTTCTTTAATATTCTGTTTTGAGAAATCACGTGATGTTTAGTAATTTTAAAATATTAAAAATGATACTCAAATTCAAAGAACGTACTTATCCTGATGGAGTAGGAAATTTCAATGAAGTATCTCTGTCAATTATTTTAGTCTGTCTCTGTTAGTCTCTGTCAATATATTCTATTACTTATATGCTTTAAACATAAACCAGTGGACCCGTTAGAAGATTTCGCATTGCAGTCTAATATTTTTTAGATGCAAGTTTAAACTTCTAAAAAAAATTAAGGACTAAAAATATTTGCAATCAACATGAATCAAGCCAGAATATCATTTCAATTATTAAAGTTACAGTAAAAGCTGACCGAAGATGGCATATGCAAAAGAAAATTTATCAATCGTATTTTAATTGCATTTGAGGGTGGCATCATCTGTTTAGAAAAAAAAAAAAAAAAAACATGGGGTAAGGAAAAATAAATAGAGCATTGGATTTTAAATTTTGCTTTTTAATCATAAATATAAAATAAACCTGTGCAGCAACTATGTCCCACTTTATCTTTTTTGAATATTAATTTTTATAATCATTATTGCGGTATTTTATTTTTGTGGCAACACTAACTTTAGAAAAACCTTTCATTTCATTTATGAAAACAATGCCGATTTAATTTTTAATTAATTTCAATTTTTAATCAAAATACATGTTTTAACGAAATATGAGTGTACTATGTCAGAAGCCGCTTTAAAATTCTTTCATATGGTATCATAATTTTCGTTCTGCGTTTTTTATTTGCTTAGAAAAGGGGATGTTGACAACAGAAATAATGTATAGGATAATATAACAATCCGGTAATCATAACCTGCTTGCTCTAATATTCATTGATGCTTATAGTTAATATAGTTAATACATTATTAAATTCGTAATTATTAACTGATAACTTCAAACAATATATATATATATATATATATATGTGTGTGTGTGTGTGTGTGTGTGTGTGTGTGTGTGTGTGTGTGTGTGTGTTTGTGTGTGTGTGTGTGTGTGTGCTAGATTTTTACGAGGATTTAATTCTTTACGAAAAACTTGCAACTGTTTAAAGATGATGAATTATTTCTGTCGCTCGATTAAGAATCATGGCGAGGAAGTAAGGCAATGATGGAACCCAATGAGAATTTCTCCAATAATACTCAGCCAGTTTTCCAGATAAATAGTTTATTCAGGAACAGGAGATATAACGGCACAGTTTCCATAGGACACAGATGTGTTCTAAAGCCCTCAGGCTTAACTATAAATCACGACATCGTTAAGTTGATCTTAAGGGGCTGTTCAGAAATTCTAAGTCGCAGAACAACAGATAACAATTTGGTCAGCACTTCAAAACACGACAAAAATCTGCTCTCCGAACGCTTGCAATCGGTTTTTGTTAAAGGCGCGGAAAGTTACAGAAGCGACGTAACGCTGCACGAGCCAATCAGTGAGAGGTGAAATTAAACTAAGCTAATGACGTGCGATGGAGAAGTTTTAACAAGAAAGAATCCGGCACACAACGGGGCATTGATTTTGAAGTAAAAAACGCACCGCGCGAAGCCAGCCTTGGAATAAAAAAAAATGGCTTTTAAAAACATTCGAAATGACAAACTAGCGTCTCTCTGAGTATTATAGATTGTATAGTTGATAAAAGTTACGAATGAACTTAAAGTTTTAGATTAAGATTTCGAATAAGATAATTATTAATATACGTGTTATTAATTTTAAAAGGACATTAAATAGGAATAAATATTATTAGAAATAAGGAAATAATGAATAGGTCAGAATTTAGAATAATTTAAAGGAATATTGCGAAATAAAATTTTTATATAACATATATAATGTCTTTCTTTTTTTTTTCGCTTAATTTTTGAACTTCTTGGAATTACATACCAAAACGATGTGCAAAATGCTGAATAGTAACAGTACAATACAATAAAATTATATGCAATATAACTTTTTATCAGCTTATGTTGGTGGAAAGAGACTAAAGAACGGGGAAAACTGTTTACAGAAGTTAAAAAGATTTTCTTAAAGTCATTTTCAATAATTTTCATTTAAACTAGAAATATCCATTGAAATTTAACTTTTAATTTACGATGACTTAGAAAATGAAATAAGTTTTATGCTGTAGTACAAACCAGTTAACAGCAAAGTTATTAATTTTCCTCTGCGCATCATATCATTTATTTAACGCTAAACTAATCTCCCCAAAAGTATAAAAGAAATTTTAAATTACATTCCATTCAGTTATGGGTTTCGCGAACACTTCATATTTAGTTTTTCGTTTCATCGATTCTTAAGCAGTTTTAATTAATTTTATGAAAGCATTCTATTTATTTTTTTCAAAAAATAAGAGGTTTAGAAATTAATTCTTTTGATGAGGAAGAATCGGAAAGTTTCTTTTTTGAAAATAACTTTATATTATTGTCCCAATGGAAAAAAAAATATTTCAATTTAAGTAAACGGAAATTTAAATAATATTGCAGCAAACAATTAATGAAAAGTACCATCCGTTCGTATCGATATTCAAATTATTTAAATTATTTCTCGATTGCAGGAAAATTTTCTTTTCAAATTAAAATTGCTTTGTGAGTTTTATTTTAATATTACACCCAAGATGACTGTGAATTCAAATTATATAACTTTTCACCGAGGGAAAAACATTAAAAGAATTAATTATATTTAAAAAAACATATAAAAATATTTTTTAATTAATTTTCTTAAAAAAATATGAATTGTAACTTATAAATTTTTTAACAGAACTTCATTTCTAAAAGCTTCAGATTTGCGAATAAAAAAATTACAGATAATTCCTCCGAGTAGTTTTAGAGTTATACTTAAAAAACGTCCTGCATTGCAATGTATTTTGTCGATTTAAAATTAATTTAACATTAGGAGTTCCAAACTTTAAACCTGTATAATTATTAAACTACTTGACCGAATGATTTCCTTTTTGGTATACAAAGGTAAAATTTACCTGTTAATCCAAATATGATGTCAAAATTAGGTGTTAGTATTAAACATTTTAAAGTTTATTACAATTTCTATAGGTAGACGACTCTTTAAGCAAAATTTAAATATAGCCTTAATAAGTAAATTAAACTTTGATATCATCATCGAATGATAGATCAATGAGGCTTTATTTGTTTGCTGTCACGCGAATAATATCCAATTTTATTTTGCGGACTACTCACTCATGGTTCATGGAACCCGGTTGGTGACCGCTGATCTATTGCAGTGTTGGGAGTATTGACATAATTCATCAATACTCTATAAGTAACAGCACTAACTACAGGATAACACAGCACATCTACGATTAATTTAAAACAATTTTGATTCAAGTCTGAATAGATCTCTCCTTAATAGAACTCTCCTTTTTCCAAACAACCACAACAGTACCTTCCTTTATTAGGCCTACTTTAGAGTTTTCGTGCCCAAAAGCGTGGAACAGGTCTCGATCAGAACAAAGTGCGCTGTAAAATAATAATAATAAAAATAATAAAAGTCCAACTTCGTCAGCACAATTTCGTATTTTTGCGGATTTTTTTCGATGAAAGTGGTTTTGTGAATGCGTCAAAAAGTACGGATTTGAAATTATCTTTGGCAGATAATGAAGATTTTCTTCTACAGACAGAATTTTCTCTAATTACATTCCGTTCACTTATGGTTTCAAGAGCACTTCATATTTAGTTTTTTGTTTCGGTGATTCTTAAGCAGTTTTAATTAATTTTATGAAAGCATTCCATTTTTTTTTTATTTAAAAAAGCAAGAGGTTTAGAAATTAATTCTTTTAATGAGGAAGAGTGAGAAAGTTTGTGTTAGAAATGTGGAATTTATTTACATAATTACACTGCAAAAGAAAAAAACCCCCCATAAAAATATGAAAATTCTATTGGCAAAATACGGAAACTCTTTTTAAAGTGTAAAAATACAACAAATTAATTTGACTTTTAGCGCTATTGTCTGTAAAGGGTATTCTTAAGCCCAGATTTGCTAATTTCTGATACATTGACGAAATCATTTCCTGGGGGAAAAAATTCCGCGAAAATACGAAAATTGCGCAATTGAACTAGCAATCAATATTTTTCTTTCCTTTTTTTACAGTGTGTGGTTCCGGTCCTAATGCAGTTCGGTGCCTACGTATGTAAACTCACAATAAAAATTCTGATATTGGTTGTTGTTTTTGTATGTAGGAAGACAATCAATGAAGAAACCCATATTATAGTATACTAATTAGGTACTTTTCCGTTATACCAACACCATGCCAAAATGTATGCTAATGCGCCATTTACTGCAATCCTGACCGTGCAAAGGATTTGATTGCAAACCGTGACAAACTTTCTGATTCCTATTTATTGAAAGTGAAAATACCATTTTTTTTTCATTGTTTAATTGTAAGCACGCAAAACATCTTAATTTGCTACATTTTGAATCAAAAATATTTTTTTATTAAATTATAAATTACAATTTTTGCTGACGTTGACATGCATTTTACCATTTTGCAGTCACCGGATGATGAACAAGCTGCATTAAAATTGTTCCAGGGCTATGGAATTATGCATAAAGAAAGTTCTTTTGCCGAGATGCATTTCATAGTAAATAACAAATATAATTTTGTACACCATAACAGTGGATGTTATACCCAATCTCGAGAGATTATCGGGTATCGCAAAATGGTGTAATAAAATACATCGCGTCACTGTTCGTCTTATTCTGTTCATTCTATCTGCTGTTCTACTGTTCGTTCAATCTTATACTATTGATTTTATGTGGCGACGCGATGTCTTTATATATATATATATATATATATATATATATATAATACTGCAATGCTAAGAACATTTCCAATTTCATGACTGCAGTTAAAATTGAGTTTTATTTTATTATTTAATTGCATAATATTTATTTGTTTTTTAAGCATATATTTGTATTTATTTAACAGCATAGTTTTTGAAAGTCTGTAATTTTCGAATGTTATAAATTTTAAATGATGACTTTCTCGCCAACAATGCTATTTTTTCCAATGTTTCATTTTGCGCCAACTATTACTCTTGGCGACAGTGGTATTGGTATAACGGAAAAGTACCACTAATTATGGTACAGTTTTGGGGTTCCCTGCTTGAAAACTCACAATAAAAATTAACATAGTTCAACATCGGTTGCTTTTGTATGGGAAAAGGAAAATCTAGCATCTACATGTGGGATAACATCAGAGAATATTTAACAGTGCTTGTAAGATATTTCACGTTCCAGAGATAAGAAAGCACAGTGAACTGCCGTTAGTGCGGACTCTCGTTCAATGAATATCTTGAATTCAGTTTTAACAGAAATTAAATAGGTTACCAAGTTTATGCTAAAAGAAACAACTTTTCTTTAATTTATAATTTTAGTAAAAAATTAAGATAATGACAATCTGTTAATGCAAAAGAATAAATTATTCAAGACGAACAAAATATGCAAAGGAATTGCTGTACTTGCATAATTTTACTTTATTTATTTAAGGTAATCTCTCACGTTTGTTCACACTTTTTTGTCACACCATTTTCCACTTTTGCGGCACACTCAAAAATTTGGTCTGTTAAATCATATTTTGATTGGTACTATGCGTGAAGTCGTTGACAATGTTTGAACCTCTTAGGTTTTTGGTAGTGGAATGTTTCTCTTTCTTCATTCATCACTCTCAGGATTGACATTCAACAAAGATGTATGTATTTAATGTATATCCATGCGTAACTTTTGAATGGATCTTCAATTATGATAATTCGTTTTTTGTTGGAATGGGTTTGTTCTGATAGTTCTTCCATTTGCATTAGATCAGGAACTGAAAATAGTATATTTGTTTGTCAAAAATGATAATTTGTTGAAAAACCATATTTTCCAGCTACTTTTAAAAAACACTGAAATTCTGTTCACCGTATTGCAGATAACTTTTTGAAAATCACGATATTTGACTGCCCTTTTATATAAGTTGTCCTATATATGGTTTATTACTAAATTATTAAAAAGGTTTTTGGTATCGTTCGCGCACACGCAGTTCAAAATTATTTCATACAAATGCTCATATTTCATCGCATATTAAATATATTCAATTTCTAATTGCTGTCAAATGGTTCTACCACACTTTGATAATTTTTCTAAAAAATAGGTTACATTTGGGTGAAAATCCTGCATACTATAAACCAAAAACATGAGGACATTTTAATTTTTTTTAAAGAAACGATAATATGTTCATGGATACACCGGACGTCCTTAGCACTAGAACGACGGTGAGGGGCCATTTTGGCCCCTACCAAAAGAAAAAATGTCGATTCGAACCGGATATTTCTTCATACAATAAGTTAAATATACACCGCACAAAAATAAGTTAAATAAATAAGTTAAAAGTCCTAAATAAATATTCTGGTGTGAAATATTTTTATGAAACTTGTGTAAAATTTCCCGTCGTTCTAGTGTTAAATGGACTGACTGATATTAAAATTCAATAGCTTGCAACGGTGACAAATATTAAAATAATTCTTGCAGGAGAGTAATGTCAGGAGTTTTTTACTGCGATTTCCAGTTTTAGTTTCAAATAGCAGAGATAGATGGCGCTGAAAGCAATAGATGCGCAGTCGAGGCAGAAGCAAAAACCACCCAGAAATTCTGCGAAGGAAGAAGGTTTAAATATGTGGAGTGAGTCTCATTCGTCAATACAATCCTCCTTCTGTTACGTCAATACCGGGTGATTTCTGCTTCTGCCTCGATTGAACGTCTATTGCTCGTAGCGCCATCTATTGCTGGTAATTCGAACTAAAGTCGGGAATCGCAGTAAAAAACTCCTGACATCATACATTACTCTCTTGCAAGAATTGTTTTAAATATCTGTCACCGTTGCAAGTTATTGAATTTTAAAATCAGTCCGTCCATTTTAGGATACCCGGTATGTTCTATTTTTACACAAATGCATAAGAAAGTTGTACTGGTGCCATATAGGAGAAGGTGGCTTAAAATTATCCTAACGGGCAAAATGATCCTCATATGTTTTCTTCCAGACAGGTCGCGCTATCTACAGGGTAACACATAAACTAGTTGTGATAACTAAAGAAGTAGCAAAGGCGGTATTCAAGCGATCACAGTATTACGCGTCTGAATAGAATTCTTTGAAAAATTGGTTTTTATAACATCCTTCATAAGGTAGGCCCTAACTTTCATATTTATTTAGATTACAGTCTTTCATGTACAGAATTATGACTTGGTTTACTTAATGGAGTATGTTTTTAGATGTGAATTACACGTATGTATTGTCATAATTACTTTTATATCCTTTATTTTGCCGATAAAAAGCAATTTACAATTATTTTTAAATGAAGGATCATTTTGCCCTTTGGTGAGGATAAAAGGATACTTTGGGCACTTTTTAAAAAATACATTTTTTCATTACTCAATTTGGGTTTAAAATATTATTAAAATATGTTTATAATGCAAAATATAGTGTAAAACATACTAGCAAAGGGCCAAAGTTTTATTTAAACAGTTATATTATTTTACACAAATTTTTCCCTTAAGGGGATCCTTTTAGGCCACCTTCCCCTAATCAATTGCTACAGTAATAGGTCATTTCGAACATTTTATGTAACAGAGTGATCATAAACATTATGTTTTTTCTTCAATTTATTTTTAGTCCCCTAATTATCCTCGTGATTAAACAAACCTTCACTAAAAAGTATGAGGTCCAACATGTTCTTTACATCCGCGAACTTCAAGAATGATTCGTCAAGTATGTCTCTATATATTCGACAAAATGTCTAAAATCGGTGTCTAGTGACTTTCGGTCGTATAGTGCGTAATGTACTTTTGTATAATATGCTATATTCATATACTCTATATTAATTTAACATAATATTATTTACCAGTGTATCCACACGAGGCTTTCGCATTGCAATGCTTGAGATTATTTGTTGTTACTTTAAAAAAAAATAATTTTAATTAACTCAGATTTTTAATCAAACAACGAGTTTTAACGAAATGTGAGTGTATTATGTCAGAAGTCTGTTCGAAAACAACATTCCTTGCAACATTCCTTCCTTAATCCTCATTTATCGTTGTGCGTATTGCATGTGCATAGAAAAACAGATACTGACATCAGAAATAATATATATGATTATTTTCAAAAATATACTAAAGCAAAAAATTTTGACAAAATTTATATCTTTATTTACGTTTATAAAAATATTAGTTTAAGCTTTATCATTTAACAATTGACTATGATATATCTAAATTAAATATGAAAGTTTGTTCCTCATGCTTGATCTATGAGGCTATATACGAATGAAAACTTGCGTTATTATTATTGTTATGAATTTTGTATATATCTGTAAATATTCCATTTGTTTAAATTCATTTTATTTTATTATTGTGAAAATTGCAGTATTATTAATGTATTTCCTATTGAGCATCATGTAACTCAATGCTAAAGGCCTCAGGTGGTTTGCAAGGAAAACAACCTTACAGCATCGGTTTTTATAATGAGTTCTATTGGAAAATCGCCAAGGAATGGGTTTTTCGCCAAGTTGGCGATGGTTTTGGCGACTTATTTTTGTCGCCAAATTTGGCGATATATCGCCAAATGTCGCCAAGTTGGCGACGGATTTGGCGACTTTTTGTGCAGCCACACACCCCTTGTACCTATACATTGGGATCCTTTCTTGCTTGGGTTCTCTATCGAAAGTTAAAGCACTTTCTGGTAATTTCTAGCATCTGAAGGCTCTGGAATAATCTGAAAAGATCTCTGAAACCTATATAAGGACCTCCATCAGTTCAGTTAGTTAGTTGTCTGTCAACTGCGATTGAATTCATACGAGAGGCTTTGCATTGAGAACTGTGTTTCTCGGATCGATTTTGTCATTGATACGTCGTATTGAACGCATTGTTTCTGTGTGAAATTTTGCTGCGCTTTTATTGGATTTGAAGATTACTGAATATCTTGTAATTTTCAGAAGATATTTGTGATCGTATTGCACTGTTTATAGTGAATAAAGCCTTTTTATTGTTCTTATATATTGGCATCAGTCCTTTCGAACCCCGAGCTCACAACATTTGGTGTCAGAAGTGGGATTGAATGCCGATTACCAGAGCAATGGAGGCGCAACTGACTAAATTATTGGAGAAATTAGGAGAGATGGATGCGAAAATGACTGCGAATCAGGCTGAGATGTCAACCAACCTTGCCGAGTTGAAAGAAGAAATGAAGAAGGAATTGACTGAGAATCAGGCTGAAATGAAGGAAATGTCGGAAGAAATGAAGAAGGAAATGTCAGCGATAGACGAGAAAATGACTGCAAACCAGGCTGAAATGAAGGAGATGTCAACCAACCTTGGCGAGTTGAAAGAATTAATAGATAATAAAATAACATCTTTAAATGAAAGAATTGACAGCGTGAAAAACAAATTTGAAGGAAGATTTCAAGAAATAGAAGAAAATGTTCAATTGACAGCCAAAACCGTAGAAGAAAGAGTTGAAGAAAAAGTTCAAAAGATCGCCAAGACCGTTGAAGAAAACATAGAGAATGTAAAAAAAGATTTGGAAAAAGTCAAGAAACAAAAGATAACTGCCGAAAACTATCCCGAAGATGTCAAGTATCAAGCTATGCTTCCTCGGGCCTCTATTAAACTCTCAACCTATGACGGAAAATCCTCATGGCCAGTTTTTAAGACACAATTTGGGATCGTAGCGGACGCCAATGGATGGGATTCCCAGACAAAGGCTTGCCAGTTAGCTGCTTCTCTACGAGCTGATGCTGCCGACGTCCTACAGACTTTGCCTGCAAATGGACCGCTGGATTTTGAAACGCTCGTCAGTGCCTTAGAATTGCGCTTTGGCGAGAAATGCATGAAGGAATATAGCAGACTCCAGCTCAAATCTCGACAGCAGAAATCCACTGAATCCCTGCAAGAGCTTGCTACGGATGTCGAGAGACTTTCACATCTTGCTTATCCTGACTGTCCGACTGAAATTAGAGAAAGCTTAGCTCTGCCGCATTTTATTGATGGTGTGCGTGACTCTGAGATCCAGAAGGCACTCCGGATTGCAGATCTCAGTGACTTAAAAGGGGCTTTAGTTTATGCCCTGAAATTCGAGGCAGCCCAGCAAGCTACAAGGAAAGATCGACACTTTGTGCGAGTAGCCAACATGCCTGAGACGTCGGATAGAGCTGTGGAGCGCTTACAGCAGCAGATGAATGACATAATGAGAAAGATGAACTCCTTAATGGCCAACAAACCTTACAGGCAGATCAAGTGCTGGAAATGCGGTGGAGAAGGCCATATACAAATCGACTGCCCAAGACGACCCAGCACCGAAAGTAATATCTCTCCCGCTAACGGAGGAGCAGGAAAACTTATTAATGGCCATCTTTCGGGGCGGAGGTTGCCAGATTTTGAGAAGCCCCATTTTCAAGTATGTGAAATTTTTGCAAGAAGTTGCGGCGAGAACGGAGTTTTTCTAGTCGGAAGTGTGAATGATTTGCCCTGTAATATGATCATCGATACAGGAGCCAATGTGACCATCATTCGGAAAGATCTAGCTCAGCGGCTGAAAGAAAAACTCTTCTGGACCCCGCCGCGTGTTATTCTTCAAACTGCGACCGGAGATAAGATCGATATACATGGAAGAATGACACTGAAAATAAAGTTTGGGAACGCCGCTTACCACCATACAGTCTATGTGGCCGATATTTCAGACCCTTTCATACTCGGACTGGACTTTTTAAAGGAGCATGGATTTACACTGGATTTTAAGAATAATGAGTTACGCTCTGCTCAAATAGACGTCACTATTTTCAAACTTGGAAATGAGTCCGGGTCTATTCAACGGATCACAGCCAAGGCAGATGTTCTCATCCCTCCACGGACCGAAATGATGATACCTGGATTAACTGGAAACGAAAGAATTTTCCAGTATGGCTTGACTGGATATCCTGAGAAGAGCCCAAAGGGAGTGCTAATAACATCAGCGCTGGTAGATCTGTCGAGAGATGTGATACCCGTGAGAATTGCAAACGTAAGTGAAAAGTCTAGAATTATCCAGAAGGGTGAAGTGCTTGCAACCTGTGCTCCAGTCACCTGTGTATGCAAAGACCCGAGCTTGATGTTGTCGGAGCCGCCTACAAGTTTAACACCTGAAATTGGACGAAATGAAAATTTATCTCCTGAACAGAGACATGCCGCAGAAAGACTGTTCCAGGAATTTAAGGATGTGTTTTCTCAAAACGAGAGTGATATTGGTCGCACTTCACTGACACGGCATAGAATTGATACTGCCGGCCATCCACCGATTAAACAGCATCCCAGACGTTTGCCGTTCGCTAAACAAGAAGAGGTGTCTAAGCTCTTACAACAGATGCAGGATAGTGACATCATTGAACCGTCATCAAGTCCGTGGGCCTCTCCCATCGTGTTGGTCCGAAAGAAAGATGGCTCCACAAGATTTTGTGTGGATTATCGTAAACTTAACGATATCACGAAAAAGGACAGCTATCCTCTACCAAGAATAGACGACACGCTAGATACTCTTTCAGGACATAAATGGTTTTCCACACTGGATTTGAAGAGTGGATATTGGCAAGTAGAGATCCATCCTGATGACAAAGAGAAGACCGCATTTACTACTGGACAAGGACTTTGGCAATTCAAAGTTATGCCGTTCGGGCTCTGCAATGCTCCAGCAACGTTCGAGCGCCTCATGGAGACAGTGTTAAAAGGCCTGACTTTTGAAGCTTGTCTCATCTACCTAGACGACGTCATCATTGGTGGCCGCACGTTTGAAGAACATCTAGAAAATATTCGAAAAGTGTTAACGAAGCTAAGAGCGGCGAATTTAAAGCTGAACCCTTTGAAATGCAAGTTCTTCCAACGAGAAGTAAACTATTTAGGACACATCATCTCAGCTGAAGGTGTTCGAACAGATCCTGAAAAAGTGTCTTCAGTAAAGCACTGGAAACGTCCGGAAAATGTCCATCAGTTGCGAAGCTTTCTGGGACTATGCACTTATTACAGAAAGTTTGTACAGGGGTTCTCCAACATCGCAAGACCCTTGCATAGGCTCACTGAAAGCAAACAGAAGTTTCTATGGACACAAGAATGCGACAATTCATTCCAGCGGCTGAAAGAAGCTCTCACATCCTCTCCAGTCCTTACCTATCCAGACCCCGACAAACAATTCATTGTGGACACGGATGCCAGTCATGAAAGTGTCGGCGCTGTACTTTCCCAAGAAATAGATGGCCAAGAACGAGTCGTAGCATACTGGATCAAATGTTTATCGAAACCAGAGTGGAATTATTGCGTCACTCGTAAGGAGTTATTAGCTATAGTAAAAGCCATAGAACACTTCCATCACTATCTCTATGGCAGGAAATTTCTCCTTCGTACTGATCACGCATCCCTAACATGGCTGATGAATTTTAAGAACCCAGAGGGCCAAGTAGCCAGATGGATACAACGACTCCAGGAATACGACTTTGACATCAGGCATCGTAAAGGCTTATCGCATGGAAACGCCGATGCCCTATCAAGAAGACCGTGTCCCGAAAGTTGTCGCTATTGTTCCAGAGCGGAGAACAAGTATAATCCCGAACATGTCATACGCCAGACGAAGACTTCACTATTGACGCCACCAGATCCCTGGAGTGATGAGAAGATTCGAGAAGATCAAATGGCAGACTCTGAGATCAAACCAATCTTGGAGTTATTAGAATCTTCTAGCACGAAGCCCAGTTGGAAAGACATCTCGACTTACAGTCCTACGACGAAGCAATATTGGGCTCTTTGGAACTCCCTCCACGTCAGGAATGGTGTCCTGAACCGAAAATTCGAATCGGAAGATGGGAAGACATCTCGGTGGCAGTTGGTACTTCCTCGATCTCGAATCCCAGAGGTCCTCGAAGAATTACATGGCAGTCCCACCGGAGGCCATTTTGGAGTCATGAAAACATTACACAGAGTCCGAGAGCGCTTCTTCTGGGGAAAAGCGAGAGCTGACGTCGAACAATGGTGCAAATCTTGCGATGCATGTGCAGCTCGGAAAGGACCAAAGAAACGTAGCCGAGGAAGACTACATCTCTACAATGTAGGAGCACCTTTTGAACGCATCGCCCTTGACATCCTAGGTCCTCTGCCAAGAAGTGCTGATGGCAACAAATACCTCCTTGTTGTCATGGACTATTTCACAAAATGGCCTGAAGTTTATGCCATCCCTGATCAAGAAGCTTCTACGGTTGCGGATGCCTTGGTACACCAGTGGATATCAAGGTATGGAGTCCCTCTTCAAATGCATTCTGACCAGGGGAGAAATTTCCTCTCTGCTGTGATTGAGGGTCTCTGTCAACTTCTCGGAATGGACAAAACTAGGACGACGCCTTTACATCCACAGTCGGATGGCATGGTTGAGAGATTTAATCGTACCATCCTCAACAATCTCTCACTGCTAGTCTCAAGAAACCAACAAGACTGGGACCAAAAACTTCCCTTGTTTCTTCTCGCCTATCGCAGCGCCGTCCATGAAACAACCGGCTATTCCCCGTCTCAGATGCTTTTCGGTCATGATCTTCGTCTACCTTGTGATCTGATTTTTGGTCGCCCTCCAGATGCGCCTTCATCGCCAGAGGGATACGTGCAGAATCTCCAGGCACGATTTGAAGACGTCCACAACTTGGCTCGAGAGCGGATCAATATACAGACGGAGAAGATGAAGACCAGGTACGACACGAAAGCCACGGGACATCAATTCAAAGAAGGTGACAAGGTTTGGTTTTATAATCCGACTCGACGTAAAGGACTTTCTCCCAAACTGCAATCGCACTGGGACGGTCCTTATACAGTCCTAAACAGACTGAACGATGTCGTAATTCGGATCCGAAAGTCACCAAGTTCGAAGCCTAGAGTCGTTCATTACGACAGGCTGGCTCCATACTATGGCCATAGTACTTAGTTCATTGATTGTAAATAGTGTAATGTAAATAATGTAAATTAGTATGACCATGGTCTTGTATATAAATTAATGTAATTATTTATTTTGCTTAGCATTATCATTATTATTGTTATTATTATTTAAATACTTGTATGTAATAATGTCTATGCTTTAATTTAATTTAATTTAATTTAATTTAATTTTATTTTTTTATTTATTTTTTTTAAATAAGTGTATATTTTGTATAATTCAGCATTATGAATGTGTTTTGAATAGTATAGCATTTGTTGGTAACGGGTTTGCTTTCCGATCAAAGGTTGAACTGCCCGGGACGTGCAGTCCTTGAGAGGGGGGCAATGTTATGAATTTTGTATATATCTGTAAATATTCCATTTGTTTAAATTTATTTTATTTTATTATTGTGAAAATTGCAGTATTATTAATGTATTTCCTATTGAGCATCATGTAACTCAATGCTAAAGGCCTCAGGTGGTTTGCAAGGAAAACAACCTTACAGCATCGGTTTTTATAATGAGTTCTATTGGAAAATCGCCAAGGAATGGGTTTTTCGCCAAGTTGGCGATGGTTTTGGCGACTTATTTTTGTCGCCAAATTTGGCGATATATCGCCAAATGTCGCCACGTTGGCGACGGATTTGGCGACTTTTTGTGCAGCCACACACCCCTTGTACCTATACATTGGGATCCTTTCTTGCTTGGGTTCTCTATCGAAAGTTAAAGCACTTTCTGGTAATTTCTAGCATCTGAAGGCTCTGGAATAATCTGGAAAGATCTCTGAAACCTATATAAGGACCTCCATCAGTTCAGTTAGTTAGTTGTCTGTCAACTGCGATTGAATTCATACGAGAGGCTTTGCATTGAGAACTGTGTTTCTCGGATCGATTTTGTCATTGATACGTCGTATTGAACGCATTGTTTCTGTGTGAAATTTTGCTGCGCTTTTATTGGATTTGAAGATTACTGAATATCTTGTAATTTTCAGAAGATATTTGTGATCGTATTGCACTGTTTATAGTGAATAAAGCCTTTTTATTGTTCTTATATATTGGCATCAGTCCTTTCGAACCCCGAGCTCACAACATTATTATTATTATTATTTAATTTGAGAATAATTTACGAGAAATGATAAATGCATTTGTTAAATAATATCTAAGAGTTCCACACGTACTCTAATGCATAATTTTAAAAAAACTAATATTGATGTCATTTTAATATTCGATATTGATGAATTTGTAAACTTGAATTTTAGTATTTTTTTCATGCATTTATTTCTTGCAAGAATACGAAATGAAGTTCACATAACGCTGTTTTTACATAATAAACTAATTGCATTTTACCGCATATTTTACTCTCCCTCCATAACTTAATGCCACTTCTTTTTATTATTATGATTAGCTAATGAATAATTCAGAATGCAAAGTTTTATATTCCCGCTTTTATACTCGATGGATTAAGCTCTTATGTTCCCTAAAGAGCAATTTCAACATACTTCCCACGGCTATATTAGTGCAGTCGCTGTCGTAATCGTTAGAGAACAATTTTCATTATTTGTAAACTTAAAAAAAAAAGTTTGTGCTAATAATTTGACGTGTACTTAGTAGATTAAATACGTGTTAAAATAATATGTTAATCTAGAACGTCAATAAATATTATGTAAGACTTGTAACTTGTATTAAAGATTTCTTAAGTTTAGAACTTATTTCTGAGATTAATTAATAACTCAGATATTTTAACGTTTCATGTTTATTTCCAGAATGGTTTATTTTGCAGTCGAATGTAGAAAATATTTAACACATCGGTATTAATTTAAGGTTGTTAAATATCTACGATTCTTCAATTCGACTGAGAAACTGAAATATCAAACTAGCCAAATGTATTTTTAGATTATAAAAATTGAATAAAATTTATGTATTGCGTTGGCCGGAAATGTTCGTGCCGGTTGGGTAAATCAATTCGCACCGGAAAAATTTTCCCATTAATTATTATACTTTAGATATCGGTTTTATTGTATAATAATTAAATGGCAGAATTTTCCGGTACGAATTTATTTTCCCAATCGGCACGAACTTCCCGGACAACCCAATATAATTTATTAGTACTAGAGGATTTAAACCGGGCTTCCCATGTTCATTTTTTTCATTGAAAATTATAATAGATATTTTTACATTTAATATAATTTTTTAGATTACCCCTCTAGCAACACCAAAAAGTATTTTTATATTAAAACATCAATTATGTATTCAAATAAAGCTTCGAAATTTATTAAAAGCGATACTTTCGTATTGGCATTATTCAGGAGTTAGCGAATAAATCGCCAAAGATTTCTTTACTTACAGAGCCTTTTCGATTCTGATAATTTCAGTGGTTTAAGTGCGTAGTTCGATTTCATATCTGTTAATTTTGTATTTTATTAATATTATTATACTTTATTTTATTTATTAACTGATGAAATTTTAATTGTGTTATGGAATATTAGCAGGAAACTAATGCTGAACAATTTATATTGTTTTAAGTGCAAACGGATTAATCTTTCGCAATCGTCTGCACGCAATAGAGACAAATTAATTTAAAAACTAGTCGTTGGGAGCCACCGTAATACTTACCCATCATGGATATGCATAAAGTAAAATATTAAAATAAAAATGTGTAAACTCCTTATAAAATGCATTGCAATTCAAATAAAATCGTGGCTTGATGACGTCACAAACTTTAAAGGCTCGATTACTGAATTGCTTGAAAGAGGTTTTTCCTTATAACTCCAAAAATAATAATCCTATTAACTAGCGGTTTATTGCATCTGATTAAGCGTCAAATTTCCAATTAAAATATATCTTTGAAGTGAAATTTGGATGAAATACAGGGTCATGAAAAATCGAAGAGTGTGGAAAATAGGATTTCAAATATCTCGGCAACTAATTATCCGATCGACTTCATGCTTTATTCAAAATTTATGTTTTTTTATTGTCTTTTATATTCATTTCTTAAAATAAACAATTTCGAAAATTTTTATATACCTTTCATCAGAACGAATATTTCGAGAGTCCGAAAAAAATTGTTCCGGTTAATCGAGGTTATTGAAATGAAATAGGCTTCTTCCCATTATTACATACTAAGCACATACAAATTACAAGTCTCTATCTCAATTTTTTCGGGAGATAGAGCGTTTACAGACACACACACACACAGACACACAGACGGACGGCAAAATTTTTTTTCTAAAAATATGTTTTTCGGAATCTCCAGTGTCTGAAACGTGTAAATCCGTCAAAAAAAATTTTTCGATTTTCAAAACGATTACAAGACTTACCCTATACTACGTATGATGGGTAAGTAATAAGGCCTTGAAAATTATTTTTTAAAACATAAAATAGGTGTAAATGTGCCATGTGAGCGATTGGAAGACGTGCTGTCGTTTGGCAAACTTGGAACGAGGCGCAAATTGAGGTAATTCAATGAAAAACACAGTTGATGATAGCAGGGCTCGCAGCATATAGGAAAAAAATATTGTTCTCACCAGTATCCTTAAATAAAAATCTTCAACATAAATTTCTTTAATGCATGTAATAGAAATATATCATAACTAGGGGGCTCAGCCCCCTACTCGCTAACGCTCGCCAACCCCCCGTGAATTTCAAAGCAACTCACATTGAGACCGCTACGTGGTCTCAGCTCGCTTCGCTCGCTCACCCCTTTTTATTTTTGTAGTAATTCTAGCCAGAATAAGTACTACCATAAATCATTTGAACATATGAAATTGACAATTTTTTTCAATGTAAAAAAGTAATTGAACTCCGTTGAAAACACAACTAAAAATGCATTTAGTTGGAGCTACTAATGAGCATATAAATCATTTAAATACTATGAATAAAGGATCTTCGAAACATAATTTGTTTAAAACTTATTTCACCTATAATATTGTACAACACGGCTTATTCATAAAAAAAAAAAAAAAAAAAAAACGTAATAGGAAGATAGTTTATCAGCAATGATTGTTTAAATTTCGTTCGACATTTTACTATACTAATTGATTATAGATTTCTGCAACAGATGGCAGCAGGTACAACCTAGACAGTTTATATTTTTACTTTTCTCCGATTTTTCATGTGAGTGAAATTCATAAATAAATTCTAAATAAGAGTTGAGAATTCATTTGAAATTAGCAATATTACTCATAATTAAAATGAAGAATAATCTCAGATGCTTTGGATTACGTACATGTTATTTTATTTTTAATATTTGCAAGCTTGATTTTCACTGCTCTGACACTGATCGCCATATTGCAGGCGAGCTGATCTATCTAACACAATCTCGTCTTTTTATTGGTCTGAGCTCTGGAAACTACGGTTGTTGCCAACAATAAGCTAGAAATTCAGCCCTATTTCCGCGCCACATAAGACAAATATATATATCGATTGGTAATTACCATAATTTCCGGCGTATAATCCGCAGCTCAAAGAGTCGTTTTTCGACCCAGAAATTTTATTCAATAATTGTAGTTAAATATTTACAGCGATCTTTTAAGTTACATTTTATAAAATAATATTTCTGGGTCGAAAAACGACTCTTTGAGCTGCGGATTATACGCCGGAAATTACGGTATTTCAAAATAGTGGAAGGAACATTAAAATTCTCCTATACGCTGCGAGGCCTATGATAGATATAAAGGAAGATTAACGAGGAAGGTCGAAGCGCATAAGAGAAAAAATGATGAATAAATATAATCTATCTGTAACTACTATATACTTTTCTCCCTGACCCTTCACATATACAGGGGTTGGACAAAAATATGGAAACACCTAAAAGATAATTACCATGCTTAATACGGTGTAGGAAAACCGTCAGCATTTAAAACTGCTTGCAGTCTTCTCGGAATGAATAAATACATGTCCTGTATGTTTTCCAAGGGAATCTTATACCATTCTTCCGGCAAAATAAAGGCACGTTCAGGAATCCAGGATGGAGGTGGATAGATATCACACGCACTTTTCTCTCCAAAGTAGACCATAAAGGCTCAATAATACTGAGATCCGGTGACTGTGGTGGCTACAGGTGGTGTTAATGGGTAAATATAACAGGAGCGCCTACAGGCTTGGCTAGAATCAACATCTACTTTCAAGCAGGCATTTCACGAGGTGTTTCCATATTTTTGTCCAACCCCTATATATATGTGATTGACACACATATATATGTGACGATTTTAAGAACAGTGAACAGGAAACTGTAAATTTCTGGTAAAACGGTGATGCTCAGATCATTTCATGTTAGGTATCAGCCAGTCGTCATAACAAAAAAAAAAAAAAGAAAAAAAAAAAAAGAGTTGAAGCGTAGTCAGAAATCTACGAAGTTTTACCACAGAAAAAATACTCAGATTATCCATGTGAGACTCTCAATTCTTGAACCGACTCCGTGGGAATTTAATTAGAGGACTTTAGTTAAATAATTTTTACATGAGAATATTGAGAGGAAAAAGATTCACATAAAATAAAACAAGTTGATAACCTTAAAACAGCAACAACAATAATAGCTATCTTCGAACATTATTTCAGAATCAGTCAGACTCAGTAGTGCTACCAACCTATGAAGTTTATACCTTCAGTGCTCCACCGGTATTTATTTATTTATTTATTTTAATTATAGCAGTGAAGAGATTTTACAAAAAGCTGATGTCACTTCGTTTTTAAGGAATACAGAAAAGACGAAAATGTGAGTTTCTGAACTAGTGCAGGCCGTTTTATTAGCAGTGTGTCAAGGTACAGAATTCTAAAAAGAGTACCGTGCGCAAAGGTTTCTAAGCCAATAAAAAGACGCGCCGGAAAAATCCACTGGTGGAAGCAGAAAAACTGAGTACTTCGGTTCCTTTTAGCGCGGGAAAACACTTCGAATCATTCGTATAAAGAAATACAATTAAATTGCCTTATTGATCAAATGAAATTTTTGAAATCGAATGAATTAAGACGGAAAAACAAAGCTACGAGGCGTATTCGAATTTGGAAAAGGAAAATAACAGAAAAGATATTTTAATGTTAAAATTAATAAATTAAATGGGGAAAAGTTTTAGAATATTAAAAAATATGTTAAATAATTGTAATATATGTTATATATATATATATATATATATATATATATATATATAACATTAATATGATTTGGCATTTAAAAAAATACGAATATTTGGTCGTACCAAAAAGGGATATTTTTTGTGGAAATTTCTTAAATGAATAATTATTCCTAATTTACAAATGAAACTACAGAAAGCTGCAACTAACTTGATAAATCCTATTTATTTTCACGTGAAATGAAACAAAAAAAATTGAAGCGTTTTATTTCTGAGCCACCCACTGGATTCTATTTAGACACGATTCATAACTTAAGTATGGCTAGAAGATAAAGCAAAAACTATAGTCTATTTCGCTATTTTTATAGGAGGATTATCGTGAAAAACCACGCTATTTTCTCTTCAGTATCATCTGATTTCGGATATTTTTATGATAATATCCGTAATATTCTATGGTATAGAAAGTCTGATGAGATATAAAGAAATATTCTGAACCCAGCCTTTTAAAAACATATGCGCCACGAATTTCTTGCATAGATATTCAAAAATCCTTTTTTGTTTCTATATCGTGTAGTATCTTAGAATCGCAATAAAATTTTCAGGAGGAAAAAATTCGGATTTCGAATTCAACATTTTTCCGAATAAAATGCATTGAACTTTTTTGTTATTTATGCTTTTGAATATTGTAAATGTGATTTCTGTAGAGTTTTAGATTTTCGAATGGAAATATTCTTTTTATAAATTTATATGCGTTCCATCTGCATTTGAACTTTACCAAAGATAAATTCGGATGAGAAGTATAATAAAATACAACTATTGCAGATGTCAGGATGCTTTGATCTATTCTAAAAAAGCGTATCCTTCATTAATAGCTAAAGTGTGTTAAATAAAAGCTATAAAAATAGTAAAAAACATTTTAATAAACTGTTTACATGTTTCGGCTCCATTTGATCATTAAACGATATCGTTTGCACTAAAATTGACGCAATTTATTAAAAAATATATTCAGGAGTACTATATGAATTAGTATATTTATTAAAACTGTCGGATCAAAGAATTATTATATTGGCATGACTAGGCGCTATAGCATGACTAGCAGGAAATTCAGTTGTAGAAAAAGGGAGCACATAGCCGGTATAAAATATAATAGAAAAACCTCAGCCCTTGCAAGATTATATGAAGAAGAAACCGTCCCAATAAATTTCAGTGAAAAAAAAATCCATCTAATCTACAGGGGGATTATAAAAAAACTATCCCGATATATGAGCCCCTAACTGTCATACCGTTTCTTTCACAGAAACTGAATGAAATTCTGGCCTAAAGTATTTTGAGGTATGCGCTCAAGAATCATGTGAAAAACAACAGTTAAATTCTAACAAATACGGTTACAGTGACAAAATTTCGAAAATTTCAAATGGCAACACCTACTGTTTTTTTATTGGAATGTGATCTTCGTAGTGAAAAACCATAAAAAGCATTGGAACGGTACCTGTAGCACGAAAATCGCCGGCGCTAGGCAGAATAAGAAGAAAAGTGAAAATAACCAATAAAGGACAGAGAAGCAACAGAAAGTAAAACATTTTATTGTTCAGTGCTATCCACCGTCTGCCGCATGTAAAGTGTTGTCGTGTGTGAAATGGAAAATGTATGAAACACAATAAAATGTTTTGTTTTCTGTTGCTTCTCTGTCCTTATTGGTTGTTTTCACTATTCTTCTTAGTCTGCCTAGCGCCGGCGATTTTCGTGCTGCAGGTATCGTTCCAACGCTTTTTATGTTTTTTCACTATGAAGATCACATTCCAATAAAAAAAAAAGTAGGTGTTGCCATTTGAAATTTTCGAAATTTTGTCACTGTAACCGTAACTGTTAGAATTTAACTGTTGTTTTTCACATGATTCTTGAGCGCATACCTCAAAATACTTTAGGCCAGAATTTCATTCAGTTTCTGTGAACGGTATGACAGTTAGGGGCTCATATATCGGGATAGCTTTTTTATAATCACCCTGTATGCTATCCATTCATTATAAGAGAAACCATAGAGATTGTGATATGTAAAAATTGAACGTGTAATGATGTAACATCATTTAACTAACCGAAATTATGGGTCAAATTACTCCATGGTTACAAATATGGAAATAAACATTCAAGTAAAAATAAAATAAAATACAGTGCGTCATCTGAGAGAATACGTGAAAAATTGAATGATGGCGTTTCAAATCATTACATTATCGATCATGCAGCTGTAGAATATTATTATTTGTTTTGATAATGGCTTCGGTGGAGCCGAAACTTGTAAACAGTTTATTAAAACTATTTTTTATTATTTTTATAGTTTTCATTTAACACATTTTAGCAATTAATGAAGCATATTATCTAGGGGTGTTGTGATTTGTTATATAGCATGTTTCGAAAAATCTACTGTAACGTTTCTTTGCTTAACATTCAATATATTTAATATAGACGTTTCGTCACTTTTTAATTTTCCAGAAGTGATGCACCTAAGCGTTTTTAGAAGGGACAACATTTCTCAGTCAGCAGTCGCCTTAGACCACAGTGCATAGAGCCCTAGAATTTTTTAAATGGTAAAAAAAGATTGTCCCTTTATAAGCACCTAGGCTTGGTGCAAAGCCAGAGTGCAAAACTTTTCGGGATCCTATTTTTTTTCCCTCGTGTTCAAAAAAAAAAAAAAAAAAAAAAAAGCTTTTAGTGTTGTTTTGGGTTTGTTAAAGTTCCAATGCACCCATTAGAACCTCGAATTACCGTCCCTGTTTCTTGCTATAATTTTAATGTTATTTTTACGCTGTGCAGAAAAATACAAATGTTTCCGATACTATTACGACATTTAATACGGTTTATGAAAATATGAAATAATTACTTCCGAGTTACCCATGATTCCGAAAAGCGTTTTTATCACAAGAAACCTGAGAAATCTATATATTTACGAGATTTAAAGAATAATTTATAAAAACAAAGTTTCTTTTGCTGGCACTGATTTTCCGAAACTTTTTCGAGTAGTTTTTATAGTGTATTAATCAGTTTTCTTAATCCAGAATATCGGTTTTCGGATGATATTACTTCTCTCAATTAAAATTTTCAGCTGCGAAATTGAATTTATATAATAGTAACAGAACTATATTAATTTTATTGTTAACGATAATTTTATTAATTTATCCTGTATGTCTGTAAAACATGTTTGTTGAACATGAAAATGTTGTATAAGTTGTAATTTTCCAACTGGATGAAAAATGTCCGGGCCAGGAATCGAACCTGGGATATCTTGGCTGAAGCTGCCATGCTCTACCAACTGAGCCATCCCGGTCGAATCTGCAGGACCTAATTGAGGATTTATTCTGTTGAGCTGATTCAGATATCAGACCAGATGCTACGATCAATAAGGTTAACTGGATGAATTAGGTCCTCCAGATTCGACCGGGATGGCTCAGTTGGTAGAGCATGGCAGCTTCAGCCAAGATATCCCAGGTTCGAATCCTGACCCGGATATTTTTCATCCAGTTGGAAAATTACAACTTATATAATTTCTTTACCAGTTTGAATAATTGTGTTAAAATTAATCTTATGAAAATGTTTACTTGAGGATTGATAGCATCCGAAAATCTTATATTCTGGATTGAGAAAACTGTTTAACACACTATAAAAACTTTCTCGGAAACGTTTCCTAATGCATATTTTTGATTGTGGTCATATTATATTTTGTCTAGATTTAGAAACATCTATCTTTTTTATCCTTTTTTTTTTTTTACAATGCACTTATGCCAATATAGTAGAGTAGTGATATTAAAATTTCTGAAACAACCAAAACTTACAATAGAATTGACTTCGAGAGGCAGCAATTGCAGTTTTGTACTCACATGTGTATATATTATAATGAATTTACTAATGTATACTAATTATTAATATGTAATTGTTAATTTTAACGAATATTAAAAGTTTAATATTAAACACAATTCTTGATAATTTTATTCAATATAAATATGAGCAGTATTAACACGAGTATACATAATTAATACATCATCTAAACTTACATAACTCTTCTGGAGTTATGCAATTTTTTAGATGGATCTTTTGAAATCTCTTAGCTATTTCTAAAATTTTAACAATTTTCGCAGGTTTCTAGGCAACAGCGTTTCGCAGAGGATTTTCATTTGTCAGGCGAAATTTGTATTAGTTTTCGATTATTTTCAATCGATTAAATGCGATCTCAGATAAATATGTCGAACTAAAGATCACACGATGATAAAATCGGAATACATTCTGCACTGAAATTCGGCTGAATCAACTATGTAGTTGATTGTTTTCCTCTTTTCTTCAAAAATGTGCTTTAGTAATGTGTTTCGTTGGAGATCAATAAGTTTATCTTTAAGCAGCCACTCTTAACAAAGAAATATAATTAGTTCGACATATTATTTCTAGTTAATTTCTATTGTGTTTCTATAAGTTATAAAGAGTTGAGATATTCCCGGAAATCCAGAAATCTTTCGTTCATTTGTTCCTGAAGCCAAGATATCAATCGGGTATAACTCTCGAATTAATTTCTCAATTCAGAAGTTCTTTGAAACTAGCATGGAAGCAATAAATGCCACAAAATTGTTCTCTGACATATATACAGGATGTTCCAAAAACACTAACCTAAGCTTTTATTATTTATTGATCATAGACAAATATTATAAATTGCAAAGTTACATAAAAAAGGGTACAGAATTTTCTGAAATCAATTAACATTTTCAAGGTATTAAATTTCAAGAAATACAAAATTAAATTTTTTATACGACACCCGTACAAAAAAATTCCTCCCAATGAGTAAAATGTTATTAATGCTATTAAGGTCATGTTCAAAATTTCAGCATTTCATCATAAAAAATCGCAGAAATATGAAACTACATAAATAATGATTTAAACTACTTTACGATTCCTTGATATGAGTTTGCAGAGGAGAAAATCATGTCGGATAATCTCGTTTCAGGTGTAGCAGTTAGCAGCTCTGCATTTCTTCCATGTGCAATTGAGAAACGTTTTTCAAAACTGAAAATGTATTTGATGTTTTCGTAATAATTTTATTGTTTGATAGCTTTTTTAATGCTGACAAATGTTTTAATTATGTTCCTATAACCGGACTCCCACAAAGTCTGTTTTTTTAAATAAGTTTTCCCAAACAATAATTTTCTTTATAGATTTCTCTAGGAAATTTTGTAGACATCTATCCTGAAGGTTATTTCTATTGCAAATGTAGTAAAAACCTAATACGAAAATGTTTCTCCTACAGAAATACTGGTGTTAAAATAATGGAGCATTGGGAGCCCTACGATTATGTGGGGCCGCATGAAATGATTTAGGGTTTCGCATGCGGCCCGCGTGACGTGTAGTGGGTAGCATTACAGTGGAGTCTAGAAAATAGAAGGTAATTGGGGCTGAGACCAATTCGCATTACTGAAAACTTGGATTGTCCGGGAATAGAAAACGATTAGCGATTGTAATTTTGCACAATTAAAGATCATCTTGCTGTTCTACATACCTTACAGTCGTTTAATTCGGTTAGTTAAATCTGAAAGCCGTTTAATTCCGTTTAATTCGAGGTACCTTTTCGGCACCCCATGGCCAGCTTTTTCGTCACCTTTTCGGTACTAAACGGAGTCTCGGACTTTCGAGACTCAACTGAATCTTGTTAAAAAATTTAGTCAAAATCAAAGATATATGATTTGCTTGCAGCGACTTTGAGGAGCAGCTTATAATTAACATTAGATTTTAGATATTATTGTCACCCTATTAACACTCGTATTCACCATCTACCTCAACTCCCGGTTAAGCGCATTTGCTTCGGTCGACCGCTCAAAATGGTATTCACCATTAACCTCATTGGACCGGATTGCAGTCGACGTCCAATCAGATTAATAGTGAATAAATTTTGAGCGTTCGACCGAGCTGTTTGCACATAACTGGGAGTTCAAGTTGATGGTGAATACGAGCGTTAGACGCATATAGATTTGATAGTAAATATGATAGTATGTAGAGAAAATACCGAAAATGTTTTCTTATTTTGCTGCTTATATATCAGAAAAATATATTTACAAACACAAAAAGCTATATTAATGTATAATAGACAGTAAAATTTATAGTATAGGAATTATATTTCGAAAGTAATTGTGTTTGAGCAAAGTCTTTTATTTAGAACTAGCAAGCTACGCCCGCTGCGCTGGTCGACTTCTACAAATGAACCTTGAATCAAACGAAATATATCGTTTAATTTGACCATGTATTTCAAAGTAATCTGTATATTTACCTGGAATTTCCACATTACTGAAAAATGACGCCATTGCGCTATTATATTTTCTAATGTGCAGTCAAAATTTTAGCTGTTAAGGACAAATTATTTTATTTGGTCATTTACAGTTAGCGTTTGCCAAAGAACGATAAAACTATATGCAATATATTAAAACAACTACTAAAATTATCGAACTAACAATGCAAACCAATTAACTAACAAAAGCCATCCAGTAGAAGTTTTTATAAAGGCTAATCTTTGATAATCGGGTTCATCTGATTATAAAATTTTTCCACATAATTCTAAAACTAACATAGAACGATATGAAATATGCTAAAACCATGCTTAAAAATTATCTACTTAACAATGCATCAAGTCGCAAAAAATACGCCCAGTAAAAACTTTCTAAAAGACTAATCTTTCGGAATCGGGTACACCCGACTGTATAATCTTCACACGTAACTGTTTGACTAAGCAACGTAGAACAATATGTAGTACACTAAAACCATTCCTGATATAGCATCTAACTAACAATACAATTATCATCAAAATCCGTCCAGTAGAACTTTTTCAGAAGGCTAATCTTTCATAATCGGAATCAGATATTAAAAAGGCTAATATTTGATAAAAAAAAAAGGTCACCCGATTGTCGAATTTAATCCTATAATTCTAGAACTAAGCAACGTAGAATGATATGTTATATAATAAAACTTTCCCTACAAAATTATCTAACTAACGGTGTAGGTTTCATCGAAATCCATTCGGCAGAATCTTTTAAAAAGGCTAATCTTTTATAATCGGTTTGATCCGATTATAGAACTTCCCATAAAAATTCTATAACTAAGCTACGTAGAACGATATGATATACAATAAACCATTCCCTGAAAAATTATCTATCTAATAGTTTAAGTTCTACGAAAATTCATGAAGCAGAACTCGAGTTATAAGCATCCAGAACGAAATTTCATATATAAGGTAGAAGTAAATAGAAATATATTGCTGTTAATATCGTTTACATTTGAATAAAAAAAAGGTACTTTTCAGTTAGCCGGGTGCCAGTGATATATGTACATATATAAATATATATGTATATACATATGTATATATATCTTCATACATATGTGTATATATATGTATATGTGTAGATATCACTGGTGCCCGGCTAAGCAAAAAGTACCAAAAAAAAAAAATACTGCAAAAATGATGTCGTACACTTGAAAAAACATCTTTTGGCTTAAAATCTCTCATCAAAACTGTTTTTCTTTTTTTTTCTTTTCTTTTCTTTCTTTCTTTTTTTTTTAAAATAAAATTAGTAACAGTTTTTCTTTTATTTTTCGAAATGTATAGCCATTTTAATATTTTCTGAAAAAAAAAAAAAAAAAAAAAAAAAAAAAAACCTTTTGGCTTAAAATAAAATTATTTGGGGTCAAAAGTAAAATCAAAATCGCCAAAAACAAAAGATAAATCGCCAAATGTTTTTTTCAATAGCAATCTTGCCCATTGAATAATTTTTTAAGCATTACGAATATTCCCAATCATGTTTAAATTAAATATTTTCGTTTTATAATATTATCTCTCATCAAAACTGCTTTTCTTCTTTTCTTTTTTTCTCTTTCTTTTTTTCTTTCTTTTATTTTTTTTAATAAAATTAGTACAGTTTTTTCTTTTATTTTTAGAGATGTAAGCTTTTTCAATTCTTTCTGCAACAATAATGATCGCCAAAAAATAACCAGTGGTAACCTTTTCGTCCAAAATAATGGAACTTTCCATCATAATTCTATAAGTAATCTACGTAGAACGTTGTGTTATATACTAAAACCTTCCCTGACAAATTATCTATCGAACAGTGCAAGTTCCATCAAATTCCATTTGGCAGAACTCGAGTTATAAAGGAACGGAACGAAATTTCCGTTTGTGTTTTATATATTAGTAAGAAAAGTTTTAAATCGCAATACAGTCATCCAAAAAAAAAAAAAAAAAAAAAAAAGGAAAGAAAAAGAAAGAAAGACAGAGAGAACATCGGATATTTGAAATATTGGATTGCTTAGGGAGTCGCCTACATAGACATTGTACAAACTTTAACAATCTTAATACTAACACCTAATTTTGACATCATATTTAGATTATTCAGTAACCTTTACCTTAATAACACTGCCGTAATTGCTCGTTTAAAAATGGCACTGGTACCAATCAATTAGTAATAACGTCTACTAACTAATGTTTAAATTTTGCTTAGGAGTGCGTCTACATATAAAAATTGTACAAACTATCAAAGTTTCAATACTAACGCCTAATTTTGATATCATATTTGGATTTTTCGGTAAATATTATCTTCGTATATCAAGCGAGAAGTCATTCAGACAAATAGTCTAAATATTATGAAGGTTTAACGTTTCGAATTTCTATTGTTAAATTCATTGTTAATCGTTGCAAAACAATCTGGATGGTTTGTTATGCGTAACGCAAAAACTATTTGGCGGAATTGGTTGTAATTTTGGATTCGCATATTTGAAGCTTCTAGAAATCGATTTCATTAAAAGAATCCATGGATTATAATTCTTTTTTTTTTTCAAAAATTAATTTCAAATATTAATTTTCGAAAAAAAAAAAAAGAATTGAAAACTATGAATGTTTTATCAGAAATCATTTGATAGACGCTTCACATATGTGAATTTATATATCCGCCTCAGATATACGAAATTATAGATCATTCGGACAATTAATTTTTGAGCTATGTTTAAAAAGCAACCCATATTGCAACCTATTTCTCAACGATTGAAAATTAATTTAACATTACGAGTTCCAAACGTTATATCTTCACAATTCCTTAACTACTTGATAGAATAATTTCCGTTTTAGTATCCGAAGGTAAAAGTTACCTAAGAATCTAAATATGATGTAAAAAATAAATGTTAGTGCTGAAAATTTCAAAGTTTTATACAATTTCTTCGGGTATATGGCCAACTAAACAAAATTTAAATATATTAATAATGAGTAGATGTTATCATTAATCTATTGGTACCTGTCCCAATTTTTTTCGGTGATTTACGGCAAAGTTTGTAGGAAGTGTTCTTTCTTTCTCTATTTTTTCTTTTGGAGATTTTACATTTAGAAAAAGAGGTAACATAAAGTCTTAAGTGTACGAATAGTAGATGATGATTTATTCCTTCGGTGGAATTAATTATTATCAGTCCATGTTTGTTTCTTTTGCTGAATTTACCCATTTACCCCAATATTCGTACAGTTATTTATAAATTTTCTCGAATCTAATATCTGAAAAGAGCATAAGATGCCTCGTCGCATTTTAGTCGTAGAGTAAACTGTCTCGCTCTCACTTTAATTTTGTTCAAAGAGTTCTGATCAGCATTTGCCGTGTTCATAAGGTCTCCTGTATCAGTACAAACTAACAAGGAGACCGCCAAACATGATGCGCACAGATTTTGATGATTTTAAAGTATGTAGTAGGGATCATACCCCTAACTATTCAGGTCAAAGGTTTCCTTCAAATGGGCTTTAGTTTTCGAGAAATTTCGTTTTAAAGTTAATTATGCATTTCAAATGCCATTACTTCGCGATTATGGGCAAGGTATCAGTGGCTCCGTGGTAGCGTTCGCGATTTGAGGGCCGCAGATAGGTGTTCTGTCCTCCTCCTGTGACTGTTACCTTTTTTAACAAATTTTATATATTTGTCTCGTTATAAGTTGTATGCAGAATTATGAATTCTGCATCTTTGAACTTTTTGATATTTTCCTAATAAATTCCATTTACATTTTCGAATATTTCGTAAAAATTTACGTTTTTTTTTTTTTTTTTTTTTTTTTTTTTGTGCAATTTTGAAATTAATATTTCTATTGACGAAATTCCAAACTAACTAATTCCAAAAACATATCTTGAAAGGAGTAATAAAATATTAAAGCAATAACGATTATATCCAAGTTTTAACCAGTTATATATATTTTTTTTAATGTTATTTAAATACATTTAACTGTAAAGTTCAAACTCACCGTCATTTTTGATTTGCACAAATAAAAAATAATGTATTACAATTAATTTTTTTTTTCAGTCTAACAAGTCGATGCCATACAGAAAAATTCAACTAGAAATGAAAAATCGTTTGTAAATTACAATACATATAAAAAATATCTGAAAAAAAAAATCGTCTGCAACAACTTTTACGGTAATAGCAGAATAAATTTAATTTTCTTTTTATCAATTTCGTTTCGCTTCCTTTGCAGACAAATACCACGTTTGAAATAATTTCTTTTTCAAATTTAATGCATTTTTAAATATATTTATCACAATTTAAGTATTTAAAGAATATATAATATGCTAATTTATACATTCTTCCAATATTGTTAAAACAATTATTTAAAGGCGATTTTTAATGCGAAATTTGTTTAGAATATTTTTGCGATAGGTATAACACAATTAGTTCCATATTTAATAAACTAGAAATGTCGATGTCGGTGATGATAAATATTTTAGTATTTCAGCAGTTAACATATTTCAATATATTTAGAACAAATCAAATATTAAAAGGATATATTTTCTTAATTTTTTCTTAATCATTTAAATTTTTTTTAAATAGAAAATGTAAATTAAAAAAAAGTCCTTCCGGCCTGTACCGGGAGGAAAAGGTAGCTTTCCTACATCTTCGTTTTAAAATTTTAGCTAATGTTACACGAAAACAGCAAGTTAAAATGCAAAGAAACGTTTACAAAAGATTCGTTAATACTGATGAATAAGAAATTCGCCAAATTATTGAGCAATAGCCAAATTGGCTTCATTTATGAAGACTTATTTTGGTCGCCAAATTTGGCGATATTTCGCCAAATATCACCAATTTTGCCAATTTTGTCGCCAATATCGCCAATTTTGGCGCTAACGGATATGAATATATAGTTTTATGCGTATGAATGGGAAAATTATTACAACAATGAAAGAATATAATTTGAGAGTAATCGCGTTAATGTGCTGTTTTGTTTCAAAATGTCAGCCACCCTAGAATTTCAAACTACTCTATCTCAGCCATTTTTTAAGATAGAGGTAAACCAAAAAATGCTCTGGAATCCTTGTATCAAGGCCTAACACGTAATTAAAAAATAAATTTGAATTTTTAATTTTTTTGCATATTTATTTTAGTTTTAAATTTTTAAATGGCCGCCATCTTGAAACAAAATGGCGGACCAAGCTGGCCAACGAACTCGGTCGAGACATTGGTGACCTTAATACACACAATTAGTTTCATCAAAATCGATTTATAAATACGAGCGTTATCGTATGACATAGATCAGATATATATATATATATATATAGATAGATAGATAGATAGATATATCTATACATATAAATCAACATTTGAACGGAGGGTGGTTTTGGGGTCTGGGGGTCATGATCGGCGAAAATATATCGAAATTTTCCGGAACTGCTTTCCTCCGAACGGCTGCAATAGGTAGCTTTATACTTTTTTGTATTGAAAGCTACCTAAAAAAATGTATTATTTCATAAATACAATAAATAAATAAGTAAATATACATAAATGTAAACAATAATCATTTTAAAAAGACGCGATATCAAGACATAAATTAGTTTGGATTTTAGCCAGCAGAAATATTCGAATAAAAATTGCGCAAAAACTATAAATTTTCACGCAATATTCGAAAATGTAAATGGAATTTATTAGGAAAATATCAAAAAGTTCAAAGATGCAGAATTCATAATTCTGCATATAACTTATAACGCGACAAATATATAAAATTTGTTAAAAGTCACAGGAGAGGACAGAACACCCATCTGCGGCTCTCAAATCGCGAACGCTACCACGGAGCCACTAAGACCTTGCCCAGAATCGCGAAGTAATGGCATTTGAAATGCATGCTGAACTTTAAAACGAAATTTCTCGAAAACTAAAGCCCATTTGAAGGAAACCTTTGACCTGAATAGTTAGGGTATGACCCCTACAACATACTTTAAAATCATCAAAATCTGTGAGCATCATGTTTGGCGGTCTCCTTGTAAGAATCACGAAAACTTTTCTGAACAGTTTCATCCGATAAACCAATTTGAGGTGCAATATCATCGATCGTTAAAGGCCTGTTTTCTCGGATAATTTATGAATGTACCGAGTGTTTATATTGTTGATGGAAATGAAAGGGCAACCATTCTGGTGGTCATGCTACAAATTTAAATGTGTAGATACATTCCTTTGTGAGTGTGGCGCAGAGGCGTCGGCTTCCCATTATTATTTCACCTGCCCGTTAACAGCACAGTGGCATATTAAGAAGCCTGCAATCCCTCCCAATGAATGGCTTCCTATTATTCTAAAGAGGCACACCTTTAACAGAAAGCTACGTAAAATCTATATTTTTCTGACAGAACTCTCTAAACTTATCTAGTAGTCGTCAGCTGCCACTCTGAACGCACAACTTCTACTCAGTCCCTGCTAACTGTCGCGAAAAGGGTCCTTCCCTAGCAGAGGGCCGGCTTATATATGATCTGGTCGTTGACCATTATTTGTATTTGCCTTAAACATTCAATCCCGCTCCTTGTCGCGTTTCATGGCGGGTCCAGCTTCGGCTGTAGATTGTATTTTTTTAAAGACCTTAATAAAGGGGACCGGGAGGGACACTATGCTCTGCAGACTTCTACTAGTCTGAGCAGTCCCTCTTAGGCTATCAAATCAAACCTTAAAACTTGTCACGCCTTCTCTTAAGCTCTTGTAAAACTTGTACACTTGCGGTTTTTTTTTTTTTTTTTTTTTTTTTTTTTTTTTAAGGTTTGTTTTTTTTAGACCTCAGGCAACATTTAATCGATTTCTTGGGTACCAGGTGTTTTTTGTAATAAAACACAAAATCCAGCGATGGAAAATACTGACATCCGATCATATTCAAAGAATGAGATGTTGACACAACCCCTATTTGTCGTCATAGGCTTAGTAACAACATCGGCTTGATATAAATTCGAAAACATCAAATTTCCTAACTATACCCTTTCTGAGGCGATTTGTATGTCCGTTCTAGAAATGTTTTTGGCTCTAATTGTATGATCTTAGTCAAATCTTTTATGTCCAAGGGCTTTATGTATTTTTTTTTTAAACTAAATTTCTAGGGGGGAAAATGCAACATATTGTTTTGTTCTTGTCGTTAAAGAAATGCTTGCAAAATTAGACCGTAATATTCGTATTCCTTTTTTTCATTCTTCTTCTCTCTTGGGATTAATTAAAGCTATATAACTAAGAAGCACTTAAGCGGTTTTGTTTCAGTAAATTGATTAATTATTTTATCCAGCTTGAGATTTAAAAAAAAAAGATTAGCTAAATTTTTCAGCGTTATTTTAGATATTTAAAGGGGATGATTTTACAATAACTTTAATATGTGAATTTCTTCAAATAATGAAAAAAAAAACAATGAAGCACATGAGAATCGGGATAGATTGTATAAAAAATCATTCTCCCAGACAAACATCGGATGTTACCTTTCGAAGCATTTCTGGTTTGCTAAACAATAGATGAAATTGAATGAATAGATTTTCTAAATTGCCTTTGTTACCCTAAGCAATATAAAATATTTTAGTATGGTTGTCAAAAGTGAATGAGTGCCATAAAAAACGTAGCAATCATTTTCTTTTTTTACTCTTACTTTCAAAAAATTATTCAATTGGTAATGTCTAAGAAGATAAGAAACATATATAGCTATTTTCCATTATTTTTTTTCTACAAATACTGACCATTTTTATCAATGGCTCTATTGCAATAGCATCAGTAAATCATAAAAATCCCAAAAGAGTTCTCGAAGGCAATTTCTCTTTTTTTCCCCTGGGGAGAATCTCTGGAGTGGTGGATGAAAATGAAGATAAATTCTCGGGGGAAAGTTCCATTTAAAGACAAACGTTCCGTTTCTTTTGCAGTGTTTGAGGTCAGATATCATAAGTATATATCTCCCTGCTGATTCGTCTTTTTATGTCAGTCTTCGATAAAATCAGGATTTTAAATAACTGAAGTATGTTTATTCAGGTATAAGATGAAAACAAATTGCTGAGAAATGTGAACGTAAAATATCAGTATGAAACTATAAAGAAAAGTAGATTTTTTCAGAATTATTTCGAAATTAATTTTTGAAAACCATATAAATTTTGAGGAATATATTTTTATTTAGACAGAAATCATTAAATTTCTAGAAACTTCAAATGTGCGAATACAAAACTGCAGCTCTTTTCGACAAGTAGTTTTTGAATTATGCTTAATAATACTGTACGCATTGTAATGTGTTTCTAACGATTAAAAATAACTTTAACATTAGAAGTTCCCAACTTTAAACCTACATATTTCCTAAACTATTTGACCGAACATCTTCCCGTTTGGTATCCGAAGATAAAATTTACCAAAAAATCGATATATGACATGAAAATTGGGTCTTAGCATAAAGTTTGTTGCAATTTCTATACGTAGACGACTCCTTAAGGAAAAATTAAGTATAGCATTAATTAGTAGACGTTATTAATAATCGATCATCACCAGTCACATTTTATACGATGATTTCTGGCAAAGTTAGTAGGGATTGATTAAGTTTTCCCTTTCTCCCAAAACTGTACATAGCTGCCAACCTTTGGTTTTTTGTTCATATTAAACTACAAAATATGTAAAATATTAAGGTGCCATGTCAATGGAAAAACTAAAAAAAATTAAAAATTATTCTACAGAGCCTGATTACCGCACGCGAGGCAGTTGCCTCAAGCAGGGAGAACTACTATTTCTGATATTTCTAAATAATAATTGTCGTCTTATTTAAACGAAAAAATTCTGTCATACATAAGTCGGATTTTTTTTTTTGTTGGAATTAGTTGTGTGAAATCCGAACATAGTTAGACGTTTGGAGCTTAATTGCAGTTTTAAGAATAAAAAATGATAATTACATTATTATCAAGATTTCTAAATGGATGATGACAGCTTTATATCTGCCTTAGAAATCTTTCTTCAAGACTTTCTTTCAAAGATTTTAACATAAATTGATAGCTATGGTCAAACATATTATCGACTAGCTAAATGAGCAATCTGCTTTTTTTGTCTGCTTTTTTGTTTTTGTTAAAAAATAATAAGTATACTCTTCTGAACTGTCGAATTATCATCAGTGAATAAAATTTTCAATTTCTTCTTCTAGAAAAGAATGAAAAAAGAAATTGTGAACACAATCACTGATGTTGTAAACAATAAAAGTTTGAGTTAGTTTGCAAACCTTACCAAAATGTGCATTTTGAAAAGAAAATGGATTTAAAGACAAAATTTGTGGGTTTGGTGTGGTGCAATAAATCATTTTGTTTTGGCTTTTGGATTTCGAGATTGGGCTTGAGCCATTCAACCACTCTTTCCCAATATAGTAGATATGATAACAATACAATGCTAGAAGAACTATCTGTATAAATATTATACTAAGGTACATGGAATAGAAATCGGCGTTATTTGTATAATGTCGAATCTGCTACCGAGTGCTAGAGATATGATTGATCACTACGCTGCCGCATTTAATCAAAATTCAAAATGGTTCAACAGAATAGTTTGAGAAATGTTCGAAAGAGAGCTTTGCATGTTACCGAAACTTCAGAAGAATCTCAAGAAAGAAGGAGAGTAAATAGAAACGAATAGGATAGCGATCCGTGTTTACCAGAAACTTTAAGTGAGCACGAAAATAGGCTTAGCAGTCGACACGTAAGTGAACGTGTTGCAACTGAAATGCAACTGTGTAAGCTTGAGTGCGTTTGCAATTTTTCCCAAGCTCTGTATTAGACAGCTGAAATAAATAGTAGCAAAATATATAGGAAATGCTTATGCGTTCGCATATTACTTGGAGTAGAGAACTTTGTTAATGTCAAATTTCTTAATTGTATGCCGATGTCCCTAATTTAAATTGAATGCATAACGCTATCTATGAATTAATATCTATTAATAAAACTGTTTCAACGCAGTAAACATCCGGTTGTATGTTTATTAGACCAATATATATATATACAAAATCGTAGAATTAGTGGGTTTAGAACGATTTTTTTAAAACTTTCACATTGATATGATTCTTAAAGGCTTAACACTAGAACGACCATAGCGGTCATTTTGACCGGTACCAAATAAATATAATTTGATTTGAATCAGAAATTTGTTCATAAAAAGGGAAATATTAACAACGCTAATAAGTTAAATGAATTAGTTAAATAATTTCAAGTAAAAATTCTGGTTTAAAATATTTTTATGAAACTTGAGTAAAATTTCCGAGCGTTCTAGTGTTAAAGGCATTGAAAATGAGCAAAATCCGACAAACTTTAAATAAAAATTGCTTCTAAATGTTATTTTTTGGCTTATATTTTTCTTTGTCGAGTTTTCAAATTCTCGTTAAACCATCTAAAACAGTGGCAGTTTTATAATTTTTAAACAAGATTTACAGGTTTTAAAATCTAGTCACTAATTAATTATTCATTAGCATTCTTTTTCTAAATCTTTTCAAATTTCTAAACAGTATTAACAAAGATTTGAGTATCCATTTTAAAAAATAGAAAGTACCACCATTATAAATCTCAAATGCAGCAGAATGCACAAAATGATAAAATGTTGCCCTTTTAGCGGCAAATCTATACTAATATTATGAAGAAGTACGTTTGTTTGTGTGTTTGTGAGTTTCTTTATAGTGAGTAATCTCTGGAACTATCGAGCCAGTTTAAAAAATAATGGTGGCAAAATGATGGTGACCGTCTCTGCTCCAATATAGTCTAAATTATATGTCGGTACAACAACCCACAAGGGGGTGCAGGGGCAACATACGCTCTAAATTTGCAATTTCTGTGACACAATTGGGGTTAAAAACTTGAAATGTGACATGGTAATTACTTTCAAGATGTAAATTTTCTCAAAAAACGGTTTATAAAAAATTTGAAATTTAAAAGGGTGAAATGAGTGGAAAAAGTTCTAAAAACGTACTATATTACGATTAATTTGAAACTGTTAAGACTAAAAACTTGAAACTTGAAATGGACATGACTGTTAATTTTAAGACGAAAATACTCGCAACAGAACATTTAAAAAAAAATCCACATGTGAAAGGGTGCAAGAATAAAAAACGTTCTAAAATTGCTATTTCTGTGATACTGTTCGGGCTAAAAAACTAAAATTTCGCATGGTGGTTATTTTGAAGATGTAAATTCACAGAAGGGTTTTCTAAAAATTAGAAATTTAAAAAGGTGATATGAACGAAAAACTTTTTAAATTACGATTTATTTTGAATTGTTAAACCTAGAAATTTGAAATGTATAATAAAACTAGATTTCTCCCCACCCCCCTACCAAAACAATCCAAAGACCTCGTACAATTTAAATGTAACACATTGGGGGTTGCCACTAGTGTCCCAATTTACGCGGGATGTCCCGATTTTCAGGGCTACTAGGCTTGTCCCGCGGAAACACAGCGCGGGATGTCAAAAGTCCCGATTTTTCATGATGCACAAATTATTTTAAATTAATTTTAGTAACTTTTAGTACCACGACCTATTCGTTAGTTTGCATCGAGTGAAGCTTAATATACAGTAAAACCTCTGAAGACAGAACCTATCTATAACCGAAACATTTTCCACTACCTTCCAAAGGAGTACCTTACAAATCCAATTGCCTCTTTGAGAAACTGTCTAAAATGGAATGTTTGGTGGTTTCTAAAGATTCTGTTTTCACATGTTTTACTGTAATTTGTTCAATAAACCCTATGTAAACGGAACCTGTTTATAACGCAATTCTGTTTTAAAAGTAAAAATTTTATTTCCCCTACGATAGAAATATTATACAATTATGCCTGCTAAATTTTCAGTCCTTAGCGATTCCGCTTTCGCAGGTTTTAATCTATAATATTGTTGTGTTTATAATAAAATCTTCCAAGACGAAATCGCAAGGGACTGGAGCAAAATTTAAGTCGGTTTTCGTCTTAGCAGGTATAATTGTATGGTATTTCTACTGTAGGGACGATGAAATTTTTACGTTTAAGACATTATTCCGATATAGACAGGTTCCAATTTCGCAGTGTTTACTATAGTGTTTTCGGAGGGGGGATCAAACCCTGGTATCCCCATTGACTACGGCCTACACTGCAAAAAATAACTGTTGAGCGCGGTAGCGTATTACTGCTTGCGCGGCAGCGTATTACTGCTTATTTTACTATTTAATACTGTTAATTTTATGGTATAATACTGGCAGCTGGGGCGCCAGTTTTATACTGTAAAATCAACAGTTATTTTTTGTAGTGTAGGAATTATGTAAATTAAAAATAAGCAATCAATGTCCACAATTTTTTACAAGAATGTTTTTATACAACTGGAAGTAAATTGTGGTTAACGAAACTATCATTTGAAGTCGGTTTTAATTTTTATATAAAAATTACTTATTTATTTTTTCGCTTTTGCAAACTTTCTTGAGGATATACTATAAAGTATCATTTCAAATTTTATAGCCATACTATATGTTGGTAGTTAAGAAGATCATTCGAGTTTCTTATTTCATCTCATTTTGAAAAGTTAAAAAAGGGGGTTTTGCTTTCAATTACACAAGCCCAGGAGAAAATAAATACAGTCTGCAGCAACGGCGAGAAACTTCGTTCTACAATCCCCCATTGAGCATCGAGACCTAGAGCATAAAAAAGCAATCAATTTCTTTGTATTAAGATTGATCTTCTTCTTTTTCTTCTTCTTCTTTATTTTTGCGCATGCTGTTCCCAAACGTTTCAGCTAACAGTCTGTTGAGAATCCTCTGCGGAACGACTTGACATATATACTCTTTTTAAGGCTTTCATTGATATAAATTAATCTGGACTGAAACTTCAGTTAATACTGTGGAAAAATTGTTCGATACAACAAAGACATTTTTGCTGAGTATTTTTTTTTTCTTTCTCTTTTTTTGGTTTGGTGAAAAACTGGTTTGGTTTAATGAGATATTTGAAAGAGAATTTGATAATAAATTTAGCGTTCAGTTTAGTTGTTGAAAATTGTTCAAATTTTTAATAACTAAATCAAATGTACTGAAAATTTTTCATATTATGAATTATTTTTTGCTACTTAATAATTTTACATGAAATATGATTTTATAATAAAGGTTTTTTTTGTAAATGAAACAAATTGTAAGAAAAAAAAGTGAAATAGAGAATGTGAAATAAAAGTATTCATACATGCCTTTAAAAAAAAAAAAAAAAAAAAAAAAATTGATAATTTGCAAATTCTACCTTACGAAAAGAGAATATTTCATATTTCTCCTGTCTTAACTAATAACCATTTTTTTTTCAGAGTGATCACCAGCAAGGAAATTTTTCAGGGAAATACAAGTATTTTCTTATAGAAAATTTCGCTTTATTGAATCGCACGATCAGAAAAGGCGAATTTTTCTATAAGAAAATACTTGTATTTTCCCTCAAAAATTCCCTGACCGATGGCCATTCTGTTTTTAATATTACTTAGCATTTAAATACTCACGACATCTCATCCAAGTTTCTGATTTTTATATCAATAAATTTATGACTAAACAAGAAAGAAAAATCATACGTCAAGCGTATATTATGAAATACTTTTCAACACTGCCAGATTACTGCAAATAAACTTCACCGTTTAAAAAAGTGAAACCAGATTTCAGGAATTAACCGTCTATATCCCGCAAGATACTGAATTTAATCTATGCATTCCTGTATATGATCGATAGATCTGTATGTACACTACATAGTGTGCTAAAATTTAGCTCAGTTGCAAAACGCATAACTTTGTCGGAAATTCACCTCCAGCAATTTCCACCAATATATGGAAATGCACTTGAATAATTTTGTACAGTCCTGTATATTATCTACAGATGTTTACAGACTCCTGATACTAAACTAAAATTTGATTGGGGAAAAATAACGCACAACCCAACTGAAAACGTACTTTCAGAAATTAGTATCGATAGATAGCAATGTATTCGTTTATTTTCGTAGCCTTGTATATGAATTTATTTATATTTAAAAAAAAAATATTTTGGTATAATACTAAGTGTCGCTCACCTGGAAAATGAGTAACTCAGTTAAACAACATACATAACCAATTCATGCTCATAGAAATTAATGCTTACGAAATATTTTGTGTAGCCCTTTATATGATCTATAGAATTTAAACACACCACATACTATGCAAAAAATTAGTTAAACATAAAAATGCATACCACATCGGAAAAAAACGTCCAGCTTTTATCGCTCGTAGACAGTGATATAACCGAAATCTTTTTTGTGTCCCTGTAAATGAAAGATAACTGTTAGCACGTCATACTCTACAGTAAGCATATTCTAGTGCACCTCAATAATGTATAAAGATTTCATTATGTTTGAAATAGTGTAATATTATCAAAATACGCTGCCACGTAGACCATTATGTAACGGAATTCTTTTGAGTAACCTTGTAAATGAATGATAAATGATGTGAATACCATATTATACAGAAAGCTTGATTTAGTGCACTTCATAAAAGCATATCAGTTTCATTATGTTTGAAACAATGTAACATCATTAAAATACACCGCAAACGATTTTTCCCCATTCACCATAATGTAACATGATTTTTTTGAGTGGCGCTTGTAAACGAATTATAAATGCTACATACTCTATTTTCAATAGCGAACATGTCATAGTAAACTTCAATAACATATAACAATTACATGGCAGTGCGAGTATTATACGAGATTATACGAGACTTAGAGCACGGATAGATAGACAGCAGACAGCAGACGATGGACTGACAAACCGAATTCATGAACACTTTTCAACCATGTTGGAAAGTTTTGAAAAGAGGATCTTACTTTCAGTTATGTGAATGGAAGTGAAAGTAAATACAGTCCATAGTAACTTGTCGAGAAACTTCACTCAATAATCCCACACTGCAAAAAATAATTGTTGATTTTGCAGTATAAAACTGGCACCCAGCTGCCAGTATTATACCGTAAAATTAACAGTATTAAACAGTAAAATAAGCAGTAATACGCTGCCGTGCAAGCAGTAATACGCTACCGCGCATGCGCGGTAGCGTATTACTGCTTGCACGGCAGCGTATTACTGCTTATTTTACTGTTTAATACTGTTAATTTTACTGTATAATACTGGCAGCTGGGTGCCAGTTTTATACTGTAAAATCAACAATTATTTTTTGCAGTGCAATTGAGCGTAAGAGACCAACAATATAAAAGGCAATCAGTCCTTTGTATTAAGAGTTATCTTCTTCTTTATCTTTTTTTGTTCCTTATTGTTTCCAAAAGTTTTAACTAACAGTGTTTTGGAATTTTATGTGAAACGATTTGACATAGTTCTGTTTTAAGCTTTTTTCAATGATCTGGTTCGAAACATCAGTTACTTACTGTAAAAAAAAAAAAAAAAAATTGTTAAATACAACAAAGAAGTATTTACTCAGTTAATCTTTTTTTTCATTTCTCATTTACAGTTTTGATAGAAAAAATCTAATCATAAAATTTAGCTTTATTGAAAAAATGCTTTGAAAGGAATGAATCGTTATTTCTATTAAATAAGTTAAATGTAAGCATAATTTTTCTTAGAAAAGTAATTTAGAAGTATAAGAAAAGGTAGTGTAAGAAGCAGATGTACAAAAATTATACTAAGTTTGAATAAGCGGCTGGAAATGAAAGATTAACATATATAATTTCGAGCAGATTGGGATATCAGGCGAGTCGGATTTTTTTTTTTTTTTTTTTTACTTTTCTGCGGTAAAAGTGTTATTATAAGGGAAGTAAATCAACAACTGTTCGTTTTTGCGTTTTGAACATATACGCATTTTACTAGTTACTCAGATTTACATTAAAGCGGTTCTTCGTTGCAATTTTATACTTGGCTCATTTATGGCAATGAACAAACTATAATTCCATCTTTCGAGATATTCCGACCATGGACGTATTCGGGCTTGCATTTTAAGTGTACAGTACATCAACTGTGCTCACAAGCGGGATGGAATCATCATCTGCGCTCAAAGTTTCAAAACCCACCTGTACGAACTGCTCTCAAGGGGTGGGAAATGGCACATATCCTCTTCGACCTGCTTTGGAGAATAAATTGAGCATTGTGGTAATTTTTTTTTTCAAAACATTTAATTTCATTGCTGGAACAATGCACAATTATTTAGATCACTATCTATGGCTCCGTGAGTCAAAAAAGTTAGAACCACTGGATTAGAGATTCATCCATAAATTTTGATGAATAAATTTAAGATCTTATAATAAAATGGGCCGGGAACAGTGCTGCCCAATCTGACAGATTTTGTATTCAGAAATTCAAAATTCATACTAGAAATTTTGAATAGGAAATTTATTTTATTCTATTCACTAATGTAACATCTATGCTATACAAAAAAAAAAAAAAAAAAAAAAAAAAAAGTATGGCTTTTTTGAGTGTTTTTTTCTGTTTATGCTTTGCCTGCCTTTTCACGACCTGGTATTTATGTACTGTCTCACGAACATGTTCCGAACCCTATTTTTTACTTTTTCAACTCACTTGCAAGTAGTTAGTTATAACTACAGTTATACCATTTAACTTTCTTCTCCATATTTAGACTCTATCCTTAATCTCTTTCGCTTTACTTTATTATTCCAAATTTATTATCATCTCATTTCTTAATTTTACATCTATATTTTTGATTGAAATTGTTCCTTTATCATGTAGTTAATACAACATCTTAACTTTTCCCAACGGCTCAATTTAATACAAGACACTCTACTTGCAATAGACCGGGCGTTAAGTTGATTGCAACTCGGAAGCCCCTTAACCGACATAACTGTTCGGCAAGTCATTTTATACGAGGAGCCTGTAACCAACGTCATACATCTCTGGTACAATAATACTAGAGGGTGGTTAGCAATTGCCTAACTGGTAGAAAAAACAAAAGGGGAGGGATTCATGTAACTGAATTAGGAATACTGAGAAAATAAATTTGGAATTTCTGAAAAAAATAAATTTGTCAGATTTGACAGCACTGGTCGGGAACATTTAATTAGTTCCCAGAAAAGTTATATAGAAATTTTGAATATAAAATAAACTCCTTTTTTTATGGAAGATAATTTTTACAAAATTTTCCAATCACTGGCTAAGATTTTCTTTCTGTGGATGCCAATGATAACAGGAAACGACCCTCTTAGTAACCGTCGAAAAGCAAAATTTCTCGCCATCTCGATAAAAAAAAAAAAAAAAAAAAAAAATGATAGGAAGGAGTTGTAAAAACACATAGACTTATTTTGAACGACATTCATTTGTAAAAATTAATGTAATCATAATTCATATTTTTTGAATTTTTGAATTTATTAATAATTTTTAGAATTAAAATTATATTATGGAATCGAGGTAATGCCTGAAATATGTCTGTGCCCATTCATTGTATCTTATTAAAAACTCAGAACAACTTGATTAATTTTAACACAATTATTCTAATTGGTAAATAATTCACAGAGTTGTAATTTTCCAATTGAGTGAAAAAGTAGCCAGGTCAGGATTCGAACAAGGGACCTCTTGGCTTAAGCTGTCAATGCTCTACCAACTGAGCTATCCTGAACGAATCTGGCGAACACATTTCAACCAGCTAACCTTAATGATCATAGCATCTGGTCTGTTATCTGAAACTGCTCATCAGAATAAGCAACCGGGATTTATCTCCAAATTATAAAGCATATATGACGTGTATATATGACATGTGTATAAGATGTATATGATGTATATATGTCATATACCTCATCGTGAATAACATGTGTAAAATGACGCATATGACACATATATGATCGTTTGTAGTATATATATGCGTGTATAGGATGCATATATAAGCTTTGAGATGATCTTAGGCGAAATCGTAACTACAAACATAATTGTGGGGGCAGCTATAACACGAAAGTACCAAAGGGGGTATTTAAAAAGAAAACTATTTTTTCTATTATATTTATTTTTTTCAAAACAAATTAAATTTTTTTTTATTTATACCGCATTAATTAATTTAATTCCTTTGGAATCAAACAACTTTATCAAACTAAACCAACTATTATTTTCTCAGATACTGCATTAAAGAAATATAAAAGATAACTTATTAAATCCCCGTACTACCCACTGTCGCTATGTTATACAATAAGAAAACTCCTTAGACATACCTGTGGCTAAGTAAGATCTCTCTAGAGAGCAATCTTGAAAAAAAAACAAAGAAAAATGCGGTGACTAAAGTCAAAGTCGCAAAAGTGATCAAGCTAGCGGTGATCAGTGCTGACACATAAATTTCTAATGCCTAATACCCTGCACTAACAATTTATTTTTAATACTCCAGGGTGTTCAAGATATTTCCAAAGAGAACTAACTTTTATTGCGCTTTCATGTACAATTTATCTTTCACCTTAAAATTCTCTATAAACTGGTTGTTAATAATTTAGGTTATCTCTTTCTTTTTCTTATTTATTTGTTTCAAGAGTTTCATTTCAGTATATATTTTGTTGACTAATTGTTTCCCCTATAAAAATATATTGAAAAATTGCTGAAATTAAGAAAATTGTAAATTATTTACAAAGAATGTGTTTATTTGACTTGAGGAAATTACATTTTTAGGGGTATATGAAGCATTTAATAAATAATTCCCATATCATCATCATCGTCATCATCAACAACAACAACCGTTTTTCATTCAATGCTGGAGGCAGATTCCCCCCAGATTTTTCCATTGTTTCCTATTCTACACTGCAAAAAATAACTGTTGATTTTACAGTATAAAACTGGCGCCCCAGCTGCCAGTATTATACCGTAAAATTAACAGTATTAAATAGTAAAATAAGCAGTAATACGCTGCCGCGCAAGCAGTAATACGCTAAAATCAACAGTTATTTTTTGCAGTGTAGTGCTTTGGTCATCCAATTAACTCCAGGCACTTTTCTGTTTTCGTCCTCGATCTTACCTGAGGTCGTCTCCTCGGTCATTTTACATCTCTAGGAATCGCTGTAGGGTGTTTGTGCTCCATGTATTGTCTTGTCTTCTTGCAATGTGCCCAGCCCACTTACATTTTAGCTGTTTAATTCTTTCAATGATGTCAAAAACTTTCGTGTGATTTCTTATGCAGGTTATTAGTCTCTTTCTGTCTCTTCTAGTTATGCCTAGCATATATCTTTCCATACTTCGTTATGTTGTTTGTAATCTTTGTATCATCCGTTTTAGGTAGATTTCGTAAGAAATACTACCTATTACATTCTCACTTACGTTGTAATTTTTGAAAAATCTTTGCAGATCTACGCCGATTATGACTCCCAGAACCCAAAACCACCCCCAAGTTCAAAACTTTATCTATCTATCTATCTATCTATGTCACTTTTTTATGGACACGATAACTGCAACAATTCTGCACAGATCTCTTCGAAACTGATGCATAAAGTGAATGGGCATAAAATCTCGGTCAAGTTCGTTAATGGACAAAATCGAACCAAGGGGGGAGGGTGGGGGGGGGTGGGGGGCTTTTTGTGAAAACAGAAAAAAAACCATAATTTCTTAATTACGATACGTATCGAATCCGTGTAAAGTTATTATTACTTCTAGGAGAAGGGCCGAAAATGTATGTATGACAGATTTTTGATATCATTTAAAAATGGTCCCAAGGGGGGGGGGAAGGGGGGTGTTTTAGAAGAAAAAAATTCGTCAATTCACAAGATATCAAATCCGCTTAAATTTATTATAAATCCTCTTAATATTATCTAAAACTTTTATACTGACAAGATTTTTATAGGACCAACCCTTATAGCAAAAAAAAAAAAAAAAAAAAGAATTAAAAACAAAAAAAAATCCCTTCCGGCTCCGCCTGCAAACAAGTTATTTTTTTAAGTAGGCGGTTCCAACTCCCGCATCTTTTCGAAACTGATACATAAAATCAAGGGGCATAAAATCTCGGTCAAGTTAGTTAATGGGCAAAATCGAACCAAGGGGGGGGGGGGGGGGGATGGGGAAGCTTTTTGTGAAAACAGAAAAAACCCCATAATTTCTTACTTATGATACGTATCGAATCCGTTGGAAGTTATTATTACTTCTAGGAGAAGGGCCGAAGATTTATGTATGACAGATTTTTGATATCATTAAAAATGGCCCCAAGGGGTGGGGGGAAGGGGGGGGGGGTTTAGAAGAAAAAAATTCATAACTTCGTCAATTCCCAAGATTTCAAATCCGCTTAAATTTATTATAAATCCTCTTAATATTATCTAAAACTTTTATATTGACAAGTTTTTGTATAGGACCAACTCTTATAGCAAAAAAAAAAAAAAAATCCCGGCTGGTTCGCCTGCAAACAAGTTAGGTTTCGAAGTAGGCAGTTCCAACTGCCGCATCATGGCAAAAAGGTCATTTCTTCCGCAATTCCCAACAAACAGGCGCCCCACGTTCTGCGTCTTCGAAATCTACATGTGCCTGTAGGCCGAGCCATCAGGGATTTTTTGTTAGTGTCCATGTTTCTACTCCCTAAGTTAGAGCAACAAAACCCATTCGTTGAACACTTTACCTTTCAAGCAAACAGGCATGTTAACTCTACAGAATAATATTGTTCTTTTTAAAAGCACTCTATCCATATCTTATTCTTCCGTTGATTTCATTGATAATGCTATTTTCCGATGTTATTTCCTGTTTTGATGTTACTCTGCACTTCCTTCATCTCAGTGTTGTAGACGATCTTCTTTTTTGGTGCAAATGATTTGAACATCAACTTAGTCTTTTTCAAGTTTATTTTTAACCCCAGGTTAATACTAACTTCTGCCATATCTTTTAAAATATCTTCTAATTTTTCAGGGCTGTTACTGAAAATAAAAATATCGTCGGCAAACCGGAGATGATTTAGGTTTTTCACATTTATTGTGATCCTTTTGTTTTCCCAATCCAGCCGCTTGAAATATTTTTTAAGACAGCAGTAAAAAGCTTCGGCGAAATGGTGTCTCGTTGTATCACTTCTTTTCCAAGCTTTACTTTTGCTTCCCCCCTGTCCAAATGGATGGCTGCTGTTGCTTTCTTGTAAATCTTCTTAATAATACTGATGTAAGATTTGTTTATACCGATGTCCTCCAGCGATTTTACTGCAGCTGATGTGTAAATTCCCAGATATTAAGCATTTTATTACAAGAATCTTTTGAATCTTAATTCTTAGATTAGTATTATGGCGTATTTATGATGTATTTAGCTATTTCGATATTAGATGAAACATCAAGATGCCATCATATATGTACGTAATGAAACAGGTCTTATTACCTTCTCATAGACATATTTCTGATTTAGTTCGTTGTGAGATATACCGTTGGCCGTTACCTTAATTTTCTTCACCATTTGGTTTCGTTTAGAGTGTTGCTAGTGCTAGATGTAAATAATGCAGATATAAAGACAAGTTCGTAAAGGGGACGTGACTTATATTCTTTTTCAGTTGGAAAAATCATAACTCGTATTTCTAAAACAATTAATTAACTTCTGATTATCAATCGATCATTAGTGAGTCACTAGGGTAGAGATGATCTTAAAATGATGTTAAATTAGTTTCTTCATGCCGTAGATCTAAAATTGTTATTGTAGGTGCAAGTAATTTGCCGACAGATACATTACGTCGACGCGTGTTATTCCGCAAAACCAGCAGATGCGTAATCCTGCAAGGGAAACAAGATTAATCCACAATAAGTCCAGTAATTATATTCTTTGCATACTGTAAGCTTTATTTTTCTAAGACAAGAACACTGCAAATATATACGGTATAGAACAACTGAAACATGGGATGGCCTCGCAGTCGACTTTTTAATTAGATCTTATCTTTATGAGCAGAGGCAATGACGTGATTAAAAAATCGTGGTTACATTTTACAGCCAAGATTGGAATATCGAATTACGGCGAGCTCTGTAAATATGCCAAAGGACAACAGAAAAGATTAGTTAATGTTAATCAAATGGGGGTGGTTTGAAATTACTTGGCGCGAAGTTAAGCTATAAGAAGCGCTAAAAACCATGAATTTTATAACATTAACGATTATCGGAAAAGTCGAAAGAACATCTGTCTATGCATATTTTATCGAAAGAGACACCTGTGATTTTTAATGTTCATGTACATATAAGTGACAACAACATCCTTTGTTTATAAATTAATATTTCATTTTGAACGCGGAGTACAGACATATGTCTGTATGCAGATATTAATGCCGTTATGACTGTTGCGCTTTTCTTTCACTTTTTATTATTTTTTATTGTAATATGTGGTTGCCTTGATAGAAGAATGGATCTGAAAGATTGCCTAGAGGAATAAAATGAGTTTAAATAAAATGACATTTTTCTTTTAAGAATAATGGGATTTTAATTTTGGAAAGAAGGGATGAAAAATAATATATAATTTAGAATATAACTTTAATTTAAGATATATATATGATACGACATCATAGTCACAGTGTACCAGAAAAACAAGCTTTCCCCCTTTTTATAGCTTAAAATAAAACAAAGAAGTGCGGCAGAACGATAATATATAGAGAAGAACGATAATATAAAGAGAAGTACGATAAATCGTGATATTAAGCTTGCAAAAGTTTTGAATGAGACATGTGGTCATATGAGAAGTCAAACAAGTGCTTTCGAGTACTTTATTTACTATCGTTGAATGTATCTCTTTTAAACCGACCTACCTCTCTCACGTGCCTCTTAATCTTTTCTTTTATGGCAACTCAGGAGGGAAGCACTTTCCGGATAATGAATTCGTTCCGGAAAACTGCAACATAGCTAAATTTTAAGTCTTCAATTTTTGAATGAAAAATTCTTATTCCTGTAATGGAAAAAAACTTGACTTTTTTTTTTTTTTTTTTTTGTCTTTACTTGGGCATTTAAAACATCATATTACCATTTTTAATATAGTTTTAAGAATTTTGTTCAAGTTTGATAACCACCAATTAAAACTTAATTACTTACACTACACGTTTGATTTTTTTTTTCGTTTCACATTACATTGTTAAAAATGGATACTTAAAAAGCAAAATATTCAATTTTTTAAGCATATTCTTAGCTTATATTAGCTTTTTCAAAAGTTTGAAAAAACAATTTTAAAAAACCACGCTTACTTATTATTATTTTTCAGTATATGCACCTGCGCAGCGAAGGGTTAAAACCCCTCCCAGAGCGCAAAAACTCATAAGATGCTTACAAACCCCATTATGATCAAATGATGGTATAAAAACAAACGTAAAGAAAAGCATAGACAGCCACAAAACATTTTAGCATACGGCTGTTTCAACGCTTCATAATAGATGAAATTATTATTAGCCATTTGGCTCCTGCTATTAAGTATAATCCCTGAAGACTATAGTTAATTTTACCATACATAGTTTGTAAATATTCTTTTTTTAAATATACCTGTGGTTAGTTGACCAGTGTATTTTATTTAAAATTCTATATATACCCTATATTGTAAAGTTGGAAATTCGCAACTTTTATTCTGAAAACTATTTTCCTATTGTACATGCACATTTATTAAACAATTTCATTTGAAATTCTAAAATATGTAAATGGATTGTATTTATATTAATCGACAAGGTAATTTTACTTACATGTAAATTCTGATGTCTGAGCATGTCGTTTATAATACAATTATACTTCTAAAAATATAAGTGAAAGTTCACTTTTTTCAGCAGATTTTTTTCAACTTTATATGACATACACATATGTAAATTTAAAACTTTTAAAATTATGATTATATATTAAGATACAGATTTTTAAATGCAAATTTTTATTCATTAGCGGTTATTTTATTTAGTAAAACAAAAATAAATTTGATTCTGTGAAGCCTTTATAATAAAATTATTATAACTTTATTATAGATATTACGAAAGCGTAAACGACAGAGAGACCAAAACGTGAGAATAAAAATAATATATGTTAAGGCATTATGAAACATGTTATAAAACAAAATAATTGGAATTTTCAACTTTTAATAAGGAAATATACAATTGTTAAATAATTCTGTTGTAACTATAATTACACTTTTCTTTTGTATCTTTAACTTTATAATCTTAATTTTAAAAATCTAACAATTTTTTGAGGAAAAATTATAAATAATGGAATTACCCTCAAAACTGCATTATAAAGATTAATATTGACGGTTACTTTAATAATACGTAGCTGACGGCTAAAATAAAACGATAAAAACATGAATCGACGTTTTTGTGAAAAAAATAGCAGAAATAGAAACAAAAAAATTTTAATCTCTGCCTTTTCATGTACATATGTTGACGGATGTTCAAAATTTTGACACATAAGGGGATATTTCAAAATATATATCTCTCTTACCGATTCAGCTGACAAAGGTTTTTGCTGATGTAATAAAATCTTACATTTCAAAATAGAGGAACGGATTTATCTTTCACAAGAACAGAGTTATGACATTGCCTACAGCATCAAGACGAAGTTCGAGAAATTCAAAAAGACTTCATTCAGGCGGATTATTCACAAGTTGTGTATACATTGTATCTTTTACCGTTTCATTCTTTCTTAAATTTGGGCCTTAGAAATGTAGGGAAATATGTATAGGATACGTGAAATATATTTTTATCTATCTAGAAATCATGTCTTTCAAAAGAACCTTTGAAAGGTAAAGGGTTTTCGACTTTTATAGAATGCTTTGAATAAAATAGGTTGAAAGTATTTCTCTGTGCATTATTCTGAATACGATATCAGAAAAAAATATAAATGTTTCAAACTATTATATCAGATCAAAAGGGGGAGTAGTGTTTTCTTATAACTGTATAGATAGAAATTGTGATATTAACACTTTGCTCCCTGTGTATCTAATGGTAGATACATGCTCCTATTAGAATTTTTTAATATGGGATCGAAGGTATTAATAACAATAATGGCCTCTTTAAACATGCGCATTAGATGCGTCTCTTTTCTTCGACAAAAATCTACAGTTACAAAGTAAAAAAATCCCTGACGGCTTGGCCTACAGGCACCGGTAGATTTCGAAGACGCAGACCGTGGGACGCCTGTTTGTTGGGAATTGCGGAAGAAATTACCTTTTTGCCATGATGCGGAGTTGGAACCGCCCACTTCGAAACCTAACTTGTTTGCAGACAGAGACAGTTAGAATTTATTTTTTTGTTATAAGGGTTGGTCCTATAAAAAACGTGTCAATATAAAAGTTTTAGATAGTATTAAGACGATTTAAAATAATTTTAAACGGATTTGATATCTTGTGAATTGACGAAGTTATGAATTTTTTTCTTCTAACCCCCCCCCCCTATCCCCCCCCTTGGGGCCATTTTTAATGATATCAAAAATCTGTCCTACATAAATTTTCGGCCTTTTTCCTAGAAGTAATAATAAATTTAAACGGATTCAATAAGTATCATAATTAAGAAGTTATGGGTTTTTTTCTGTTTTCACAAGAAGCCCCCCATCCCCCCCCCCCCCTTGGTTCGATTTTGCCCATTAACGAACTTGACCGAGATTTTATGCCCCTTGATTTTATGTATCCGTTTGGAAGAGATTTGTGCAGAATTACTGACGTTATCGTGTCCATAAAAAAGTGACATAGATAGATAGATAGATAAAGTTTTGAACTGGGGGTGGTTTTTTATTATGGGAGTCGTGATCGGCGTAGATATGCAAAAATTTTTCAAAAATTCCAACTTAAAGGAGAATGTAATAGGTAGTGTTTCTTACGAAATCTACCTATAGCGCAAGAAATGTTTCTTAATCTAGAAAAACATAATATATCTACAATCGAAAACATACAATAAACTCTTCCGAGTTACTCACGATTCCGAAAAGCGTCCTTTATCTTTAAAACCTCAGAAATTAACATATTTCGATATTTAAGGGGACTCTTCACTGAAACTCCCCGATCACGAAATCCCATGTTAACTTATGAGAAAAATTAAAAGCTCGATTACTCATTACGCAATATAATTATTATAATATGGTTTTCATCATATCAAAGTAGAAGTCAGATGCCAAAGATGTGTGTTTTTAAAGACTGACTCCGTAAACTTTAAATATTAAAAAAAAATCTCTATAAATATTGAAATTTCAACTTTGTGAAACATTATCCTCTTCTTAAAAATGCTTAAAATTTACGGAGACATTTTTTAAAAACTCACATCGTCGATATCTGACCTCTACTTTCTGAGGGTGAAAACCGTATTTTAATAATTATATTAAGTAATGAGCAATCGCGCTTCTAAGTTTTCCCATGGGTTAACACGGGATTTCGCGATCGGGAAGTTACAGTGAAGCAGCTCTTTAAGAAGACATTTATAAAAACAAAGCTTCTTTTGCTGCCACAGATTTTCAGAAACGTTTCCAAGTAGTTTTTATAATGCATTAATCAGTTAACCGGAATATCGTTTTTTCGGATGCTATCCATTCTCATGTAAACATTTTCATGTTCAACAAACATGTTTTACAGATAAACATTATAAATTAACAGCATTAACATTAACATTAAAATTGATATTATCTTTTTACTCTTGCATGTATAAGTTTTAATACGCTGTTGAAAATGTTTTATTAAGAATGGATAGCATCCGAAAAAACGATATTCCAGTTTGAAAAAACTCATTAATGGAATATAAAAACAACTCGGAAACGTTTTCGAAATCCATTAGCAGCAAAAGGTACATCGTATTTATAAATGCTTCTTTAATTCTCGAAAATATATTGGTTATTGAAGTTTCTACAGATAAAGAACGCATGGGTAACTTGGGAGAAGTTATTGTACATTTTGTTCGTAGTTATTATTATATATTCGCAGATTAATAAAAATGAATCTTTTTTACAGTGTACACTGCAAAAAAAAAAAAAAAAAAAAAATTGATGATTTAACGGTATAATACTAGCATACGAGTTGGCGTATTACTGCTTATTTTACTGTTTATTACTGTTAATTTTAACGGTATAATACTGACAGCTGGGATGCTAGTATTATACCGTAAAATCATCAATTAGGTAGATTTCGTAAGAAATACTACCCATTACATTCTCTCCTAAGTTGCAATTTCTGATAACGTTTTGCCGATGTACGCGATTATAACTCCTAGAACCCAAAACCACCCCCAGTTCAAAATTTTATCTATCTATCTATATATCTATCTATATCACTTTTTATGGACACGATAACTTCCATAATTCTGCACAAATATCTTCCAAACTCATACATAAAATCAAGCGATATAAAATCTCTGTCATGTTAGTTAATGGGCAAAGTCAAACCAGGGGGGGGGGGGGGAGCGTTTTGTGAAAACAGAAAAAAACTGCAACTTCTTAATTATGATACATATCGAATGCATTTAAAGTTATTATTACTTCTCGGAAAAGGGCCGAAAATTTATGCATGACAGATTTTTTATATCATTAAAACTGGCCTCAAGGGAAGGAAAATAGGGGTTTAAGAAAAAAAAAAATCATATAACTTCGTCAATTCACCGCTTAAATCTATTATAAATCTTCTTAATATTATCTACAACTTTTATATTGACAAGTTTTTTATAGGACCAACTTTTAAGCAAAAAATAAAAAATAAAAACAAACAAATCCCTGTTGGTTCCGTTAACAGGCACAGGTATATTTCGAAGTGGGTGGTTCCAACTGCCTCATCATGGCAAAAAAGTCTTTCTTCTGCAATTCCCAATAAACAGTCCCCCCACGGTCTACGTCTTAGAAATCTACCTGTACCGGTACGCCCAGCATTCAAGGATTTTTCTTTTCTTTTTTTTTTTTTTTTTTTTTGAGTGCATGCAGGTTGTTTTGGTAGTTGCGAATGCGTGAATTTTAAGAAATATTTAAGTTGCAGATTTCTGCGAGTAATTTCCAAAACTTATATTCTAAAATCATACATGGGATTCTATAGTAATAACCCTGAAATGGATTAAGGGTAGTTTCATTGATGATACTTCAATAACCGCTTCACGTGATGCTTCAAAAAGATTCTTTTTTTTAAATACTTTTTTTCTGTTTGTTTGTTTGAGGTTTCTATTTTGTCATTGAACTTAGATAATCTTTTCTTAGGCTTCATTTCTTAAAGAAGATTGCCACGTGCTTCGAAGCGTGCCGCCGGAAACGTTTTGCTTGACTTGATTAAATGGCCTCCACCTGTTATCATTGTTTATTAAATTAAATCTTTGTACGCAAACTTCTTTTATAAGTGTTGTTCAAAACTATCCACGCCAAATCAATACTTACAATTTTTTTTTGGCTTAGGTAGCTTTCAATACAAAAAAGTATAAAGCTACCTATTGCAGCCGTTCGGAGGAAAGCAATTCCGGAAAATTTCGGTATATTTTCACCGATCATGACCCACAGACCCCAATACCACCCTCCTTTCAAATGTTGATATATATATATATATATATATATATATATATATATATCATCATCATCATCAACAACAACAACAACAACCTTTTTAAATCCACTATGCTGAATGTAGGTCTCCCCCAGATTTTTCCTTTGTTGCCTGTCTAGTGCTTTAGTCATCCAATGAACCCCAGCCACTTTTCTGATTTCGTCACTCCATCTTACTGGAGGTCGTCTTCTTGGTCGATAGCACTCGTATTTATAAACCGAATTGGATGAAACTAAGGGTGTGTATTAAGCTCACCAATATCTCGACCGATTCATTAGCCAGCTTGGTCCGTCATCTTGTTTCAAAATGCAGCCACTAAAAGATTTAAAACAAAAATCTATACAAAAACATTAGAAATTCAATCTTATGTTTTGTTTAAATATTAGGCCTTGATACAAGGATTCCGGAGCATTTTTTGTTTTGCCTTTATCTTAAAAAATGGCCGAGATAGAGCAGTTTGAAATCCTAGCGTGGTTGACAATTTGAAACAAGACAGCAGGTTACAAAAATTCAATGATTAATTTATGTGTTTTAGTGAACGTGATTTCTCGCAAATTATTGTCTTTCATTGCTCTGATCATTTTCCCAACTTTCATACACAGTACAGTAACCTAATTCTTTTGTGTGTCCCTGTAAATGAACGATAAATGCATTGCATACTATATTCTATAGTAAGCATCTTGTAGCGCACCTCGGTGATATATCAATTCCAATATGTTTGAAATAGTGTAATATCATTAAAATGCATCCCATACGACTTTTCCCATAGACCGTAATTTAACAGAATTCTTTTGAGTGTCCCTGTAAACGAAATATAAATGCTACACACTTCATTTTCATTTCCGTATATGCCATAGTAAACCTCAATGACATATATGAACTACATGGCAATCCGAGTATATTTACGCGGGTTAGAGCATGGACAGACAGACAAACCTAATTCATAAACACTTTCCAACTATCTTGGAATGTGTTAAAAATGGACTCAGTAAATCCTACGTACTTATTATTGCTATTTTATTACGTTTTTATTTCTTTTTTACAGTGGTACATAGAAATTTCCGGTACATTACTGTTTACGGTTAGTTATAGTCTGAAGGACGTGTAGATCATTAAAGTTTAAGCTGTTTGTTTTGCGATTTCAAGACTAGCTTGCCTTTTTCATATTTAACTCAGTTTTACTGTGATCAAGCAAGCGTGACACGCAGAGTATTAGGTCTAATACAAGTTTTGATACTTGCAACATTATGAATAAATTATATACACTACAAAAATAAAAATATTTCTTCCCAGTATAATAATTTTATTTTAAAATTGATCAAAAATTTTATTTTAATAAATTATTTTAGTTAAAAACAAATCTTTTAAAAGTAAAGGAAATATTATTTAAACATTAAACATTCATAACAATTTGCATCATTATACAATCAATTATGCTTAAGCAAATTTTGTATTATACCTTCTATCTCATGTGATTAATTATTCCCATTACAAAGTATACCAAAATAATTTAATGTTTCCGGATAGAAAATACAGGCATATTTTTATATTAAAAATTAAATATGCTACAGTCTTCTAACATTAAATTATGGTAAAAATAATAAAAAAATAAAAATAAAAAATCCCACCATAAACCAGATCAAAGTCATGGTGAAATTAGTTTTTTTGAGCATTTTCAACGAGTTTTTAATTTAATATCTGTTGTTTATTTAAAACATGGTGTAATTTATCTAAAAAATTGATTAGATGTCAGCAGAAAATTTGTTATAAAAAAGTTACCGAGTAAAAAAATTAAATGCTGGGTAATCATTCTTAGTGCTTTTTATTGCTGTTTGCTACACATTTAATGAATCTAATGAGGAATTTATGGATTAGATAATAAAGTTATTTTCTATATAGAGAGAAATATTCAAAGAGGACTTTTGTAGACGACGTGATTATAAATTTCTCTCCGTACGAGACAACTATGAAAAATTAATAATGAAAAAATTAACATACACCATGGTAATGAAAACAGCACTGAAACAATAATTTAAATCAGAGGTTCCAAACCAGAACTCCGCGGAGCACTAAGAGATCCGCGTTCACTCTCCAGGAACTTTGCATACGACAAAGGAAAAAACAAAAGATAAAAATCATGTGTCAAGCATAGATTATGAATCACTTACTAACACTTCCAGAATACTAGAACGGAGCTTCACTGTTTAATAAAATGAAAAAAGATATCGCAAAAAAAAAATTAGAAGATGCATAACAACAGAAAACATACCATCAGAAACAACCATCGATAGATGGAAATGTATCCAGTTCTTTGTGCAGCCCAGTATATTAATTTACTTATATTTTACAAACATCTCTAAGTATACTGAATATAGTTCAGCTGGAAAATGCATATCTCAATTAAAAGAACACCCTTAAGCAACTCACGCTCATACACATTAATGCTTACGAATGCTTTTGTGTAGTCTTGTATATGATCTGTAGAATTTATACATACTACGTAGTACGCAAAAAATTATTTAAATTAAAGAATGCATACCAAAACCGAATACACATTTATCGCTCATAAACAGTAAGGTAACCGAAGTTTTCGTGTGACCCTGTAAATGTATGATAAACTCTTTGCGCTGCATATTCTACAGAAAGCATGTTTTAGTGCACCTCAAACGCATATCAGTTTTATTATTCTTGAAATAGTATAACATGACTAAAATACACCTCAAAACGTTTTCCCCTTAAACGATTCTTTTGAGTTTTCCTTTAAACGATCTAAGCATGCTACCAGGGCAACACTAGATACCGGGCTTGCTCGTTCATTATCATGACGTCACAAATGGTGGCTGAAAGCGACCAAAGACATACAGCGATTGGCACAAAATGATGGGCACGCCGCTTTGTAACAATCGCTGGTGCTGGTCGCGGCCAGCCACTATTTGTGACGTCATGTGAATGAATGAGCAAGCCCGGTATCTAGTGTTGCCCTGATGCTACACACTCGATTTTCAATAGCGAACATGCATTTTATTATTCTTGAAATAGTATAACATGAATAAAATACACCTCAAAACGTTTTCCCCTTAAACGATTCTTTTGAGTTTTCCTTTAAACGATCTAAGCATGCTACCAGGGCAACACTAGATACCGGGCTTGCTCATTCATTATCATGACGTCACAAATGGTGGCTGAAAGCGACCAAAGACATACAGCGATTGGCACAAAATGATGGGCACGCCGCTTTGTAACAATCGCTGGTGCTGGTCGCGGCCAGCCACTATTTGTGACGTCATGTGAATGAATGAGCAAGCCCGGTATCTAGTGTTGCCCTGATGCTACACACTCGATTTTCAATAGCGAACATGCAATGGTGAACCTCAATAACATATATTAATAACATGGCAATCCGAGTATATTTACAAGAGTTATAGTCGGAAAGCTGGCAGACACACACAGACAGACAAGCAGAAAAACCGAATTCATAAAAAAAAAAAAAAAATTCAACTCTGCTGGAACGTGTTAAAAAAGAATGAAATTAAAGATTAAGTATTAAAAATAATAAGACTAGAAATTACATTACGAACAGAAATCTGCCGCCTGCTATAGCAGAAGGGGGTTCATTCGGCTTCATTTTTATTTTCTGCTGTAGCTAACTGTAAAGTTATTGTAGCGACAAAGCAAGGTGGCCGAACAACAAAAAGTCCTTCCGGCCTGTACCGGGAGGAAAAGGTAGCTTTCCTATATCTTCGTTTTAAAATTTTAGCTAATGTTACACGAAAACAGCAAGTTAAAATGCAAAGAAACGTTTACAAAAGATTCGTTAATACTGAATTTGAATAAGAAATTCGCCAAATTATTGAGCAATAGCCAAATTGGCTTCATTTATGAAGACTTATTTTGGTCGCCAAATGTCGCCAATTTTGGCGCTAACGGATATGAATATATAGTTTTATGCGTATGATTGGGAAAATTATTACAACAATGAAAGAAAATAATTTGCAAGTAATGGCGTTAATGTGCTGTTTTGTTTCAAAATGTCAGCCACCCTAAAATTTCAAACTGCTCTATCTCAGCCATTTTTTAAGATAGAGGTAAACCAAAAAATGCTCTGGAATCCTTGTATCAAGGCCTAACACGTAATTAAAAATAAATTTTAATTTTTAATTTTTTTGTATATTTATTATAGTTTTAAATTTTTAAATGGCCGCCATCTTGAAACAAAATGGCGGACCAAGCTGGCTAACGAACTCGGTCGAGACATTGGTGAGCTTAATACACACAATTAGTTTCATCAAAATCGATTTATAAATACGAGCGTTATCGCATGACATAGGTCAGATATATATATATATATATATATATATATATATATATGGATATATCTATATATATAAATCAACATTTGAACGGAGGATGGTTTTGGGGTGGTCTGGGGGTCATGATCGTTGAAAATATATCGAAATTTTCCGGAACTGCTTTCCTCCGAACGGCTGCAATAGGTAGCTTTATACTTTTTAGTATTGAAAACTACCTAAAAATTAATGTCGCTGTTTCGCTCAGTTACATATATCCTTATGGGGCCTCTTTACTGAAACTCCGAGATCGCGAAATTCTATGCTAATCTAGGGGAAAATTTAAAAGCGCGATTACTCATTACGTAATATGATTATTAAAATACATAGCAGTATATACATAGCACAAATAGAAAGCAGACGTCAAATGCCACACGTTGTGCTTTTTTTTATAAATTGTCTCCTCAAATTTTAAGTATTTTTAAGAAAATGATAAAATTTCATCAAGTGGAAATGTCAAAGTTTATAGGTTTTTACAAAATACTTAAAACTTAAGGAGACAATTTTTAAAATCTCACAACGTCAGCATCTGACTTCTACTTTCTGATGGTGAAAAACATATTTTAATAATCATATTAGGTAATGAGTAATCGCACTTTTAAACATTTTATGATGGGTTGGACAAACTTTTGCTACTGCAGTAACTGCAGCAATAAAATGGTGAAATCTCATTCTAAAATTTAGAGCTCTGATTGAACTTTAGCTCCAAATGTTGGAACGAGGTTCCACTATCTTATGATAACATCTATCATATATATTATTTCTGTTGTCAACATACCTTTTTCTAAGAAAATACAAAACGCAGAGCGATAAATGAGATACCATATGAAAGGATTTTGAACAGGCTTCTGACATAGTACACTCACATTTCGTTAAAATACGTTTTTCGATTAAAAATTGCTGTTAATTAAAAATTAAATCTGCATTGTTTTCATAAATGAAACGAAAAGTTTTCCTCAAATTAATGTTGCCACAAAAATAAAATACCGCATTTATATGATCTTCAACAATGATTATAAAAAAAAATAGTAATAAATCGTACAAAAGAGATAAAATGTGACGTTTTCTCACATGTTTATTTTATTTTTTTTATTAAAATCGAAAACTGAAATTGAAGCGTTGAGAAAGAAGAAATATTATTGATCGATCGAAGCAGTGGTATTTTACACGTGCAGATTTGTTAGAATAGATTAAATTGCAATTGAAGTGTATTTCAATTTATTTTTCTTTGTCCCGTGTGTTTCCCGAAGAGGATGACGTCATCCTCTAATGCAGTTAAAATAGAATAAAGTTTTTTTTTTTTTTTTTTTTTTTTTTTTCTCGCGCGCGTTACTTTATCTACTGAGATTTTAGTTTTAGGAATAAATGAGATGATATTCTGGTTTGACAAATGTTGTTTGCAGATATTTTTATCTTTAATTTTTCTTCTAAATCTGCATCTAAAAATATTAGATATTGCAAAAAAATATTAAACTGCAGTACGAAATGTCGCAGAGGTGCATTGGTCTATATATAAAACGCCTGTTTTGGCAGCATTTTTTGAAAGATCTTCTGCTTATATAACAAATTTGAACACCCAGAGATAATATATTTCATTAATTGCCAAAACGTGTTATATGACACAGTAAAAATTTTTATATACAAATTGTCTACGTCTACATGTTTCGGCTTCACCGAGGCCTTTTTCAAGGCAAATACGAATTTTCTACATTTTCACGATCTATAATGAATCTCGACTTGAAACGCCATCGTTAAACGTTCTCTCTCACACCTACTTATGCTATTTGATCTTATTTCTATATTCGTGACTATTGAATAATTCAATTCATAATTTTGTTAGATTAAATTATACTCTATCGTTACATATTGAATTTTCACGTGTTTCAAGCTATGTGGTTTCTCTTATAATGGATGGATAGTATAGATTAGAGGGGAAAATTGTGTTGCTTCCACTGAAATTTATTTGGATGGCTTCTTCTTGATATAATCTTTCCACTGCTGTATTTTTTATATTACACTTTATAATAAGGAAAAATAGCTATGTGTTCCTTTTTTCTACATTTCCTGCTAGTCATGTCAATATAATAATCCTTTCACCCATCGGTTTTAATAAATGGGATATACTAAGAAATAATTTTCAAATTAATTTGGGTCAATTTTAGTGCTAATGACATCCTTTAATTTCGGAAGGGATTCGGCCAAACCCCCCCGCCCAAAAATAGCTTAACGAATGATATTTATAAAACTGGAGGCACTGCAGTGCTTCCACCAAATCGAGAAAGCACAGGCGTAAGCATCCTTTTCTTGAAGCAACTCAGGGCACTTTTGACTCGGCCATATCTTTGTGCACTGAAGTCGTCCAAAAACCTGAAAATTCGTTTATCTAGAGTACGTTGCAAATGGGGCCAAATTTTCAAATTTCACTTTTCTATCTTTTCTAGCTCAGAAGATATATAAATTCTATGTTTCCATTTTTCGACACTCACTCACCGATCATCAGAAACATAAGGTACATCCCGTAGCCCTAGAAACTTGAAAATTTTAATATGGGTAGTAATTAGGATACAAAATAAGGAAAAATTAAAAAAAATCCGGAAAATTCGAAAAAAAATCGAAAATTCAAAAATTCGAAAAAAAATCGAAAATTAAAAAAATCGAAAAAAAATCGAAAAAAATTAAAATAATTCGATTTTGTAGTCTTAGAAACTTAAAACACGGTGTAAAGGTAGTGTTTAGGATTCAATAGAAAGAAAATAAAAAAAATTAGCAAAATTCGAAAATCAAATCAAAAAATCGAAAGCTCGAAAATAATTTGATTTTGTAGTCCTAGAGACTTGAAATTTGGCATAAAGGTAGAGTTTAGAATACAAAGAAGAATTTAAAAATGCGTAAATTTTGAAAAGAAGAATAAAAAATCGAAAAAATCGAAAAAAATCTTCCTCACCCCTCCGATAACTTAGTGCTTGCCTAGGAACTTGAAACTTATTTTTATCTAGAGAACTTTGCAAACGGAACTTAAGCTCAAAATTTTTGGTATCATCAAATAATAGGGACAGGATGTGTGCTTGGCAAAAACCAGTGGATAATGTTCAAAAAGAGCCCAAAGTCAAGAAAAGGAGGATTACTTACAAAGATAAGTGAAATCCTATCAAAAACATCACATGTAAAAAATGTAGCCAAGTCTTGAGACTCTTTTACCGTAAAAAATTCTGAGATCGTGTAAAGCCAAGTTTAGCTATCTTATTAACTATGAAATTTTCATTCACAAAACAATCCTAGTCCCTACATCTTTAGATAATGATTATTTTGTGACTTGGCAACTACGCAGCACAGGGAAGTTATTACACCTTATCTTACTATGTTATCGGTTGGGATTATTTGATTAAGTCTAATTATATGTCATATTCTCGTGATGCGTAATTGCTAAGTCACAAAATAATCATTAGCTAAAGATGTAGAGATGAGTAGTGATTTGTGAATGAAAATTCCAGAGTTAATAAGATAACTAAACTTGGCTTTACACGATCTCAGAATTTTTTACGGTAAAAGAGTCATGAGACTTGGCTACGTTTTCTACGTATGATATTTTTGATGGGATACTATCTTTTAGGTACATTAAAAAAATAATTAATATTTTCTATTAAAATGCATACTTGCCCACGTAATGTATTCTATTTTTATTTAATTTGATGAAATATATTTTAAATAAAAGCATAAAATGAAAGCAATGGAATAAATGTATGATAAAAAAAAATAAACTTTGCAAAGTAAAAAAAAAAAGTAATTAAATCTTAGATTTATGTTTCCTGAAAATGATTTCTAGAATTGATTTATTTCCTTTGTAATATGCATTAGATAAATTACATTCCATGCTTTCATTTATAAGAGACTTTATTTTATCGTTAGTTAGATTCAGATTTAATTACTTTACTCTCTTAACCTTCAAAATGTTTAATGTAGTTTCTAAAGAATGAATTATACTAAGTATTCATGTTAGTTAAAATTCGTCTTTTTTTAACTCCGAAATTTATTACTTTTCTTACCGTTTATTGGCCAAATAATTACTTTTCGATAAGTTTTAGCTTATTGTTCAAAAAAGTTTGAAATACCCTAAGGTATCTTACTTTCATTAACGGAGAACTCATTTTTAATTTTATGCTAAGTCATTATTTGCTAACGTTGTGTTTCGGCAAAAACTGAAGATTTTTTTTTTTTTTTTTTTTTTTTTTTGTAACTCTAGTTATCTAGTTATGAATGAAAAAAATGCATGAGTGTTATTAAATAATAGATAAAAGTTTTTCGTTAATTAGAACACTTTAAAAATATTTAACCAGAGGCTCTTCATTTAGATTTTAAAAATATATAAATTATAAAATATGATCAAGATCAGGCCTGTTCCACCTTTCACTAGGCCGGGTCGCACCTCAGGTGGGAGCAAGCAATGAAAGCCGCCATTTTTCACAAGACTGGAAATATACAACGGTAGAAAATGTGCATGTGACGTCATGAAGCAGCAGCACCCAAATAAAGACGTACTTCTCAACTCAGTGTAGGCAGAAATTAACAATTCTTGCAGAGTTAGTAATTCATAATGTATTATTTCCAACGCATACTATGATATATTGTAACTACTTGAAACTTACGATCAATTTAGCGAAACTACGAGCAATTTATCTCGAAGTTTTGCCTACGTTGATTTGAGTAGGCACGCACCATGCAACAAACCAGTTTGTTAACAAACATGCACATTATCTATATTTGTATCATTATAATATAAACACATCTTACATATCTGCCAACTCTTATGCTTTTTTGTTACCACTAAAATTTATTGGACATTTTTTACGCCGAATATTTAATCGCCGAAATCGGCGATTAAGTATAAGGCATATGTATCTATTAAATTTTAGTGTTAACAAAAAAGCATAAAAGTTAGCAGCTATGGTCTCATATGATGCACAGACATCTCACAGTGGTAACCACAGGGACCAATTCATTCAGAAACTTCATGTAAAAATGATTTGCAGAAAAAAAACATAAACTGTAGACATTTTTATCAGAGGGAAAGTGGCAGCGCATATCATTTTCTAGCAAAAGGAGCCAGAAAGATTAATCTCGCCTACAATAATAATAATAATAATAATAATGATAATAATAATAAAACCATGCAAATATAACTGGTTTTAAACAGAGTAACCTTTAAAATGGATTTTTATTTTTAAAAGATAGTAAACGGAAATCTTTGAAAAGGCACCAAGAAAACTTTGAAATAATAATCTCCAAAAACTAAAACAAACATTCCATAGATATAGTGGCGTAGTCAGGGTGAGGGTCCAGATTCTTTGGATACCACTAATTTTGTAAAGTTTGACTAATATAATTTGAGAACTTTCTGCGATAATCAATGCGAAGAAAACTTTACATTATTACTGATATCCAGAACATTTGGACACCCTCCCGGGCTACGCCACTGCATAGATGTATAGGTAAGAGTATACAAATATATACGGCAAATTAAAATGCGTGCTACCAGTAAAGGGGACTTGACATTCTTGTTTCTTTGTTTTCACTTTCCTACGTCTGATTCTTAGAATTAAAAAAAAAAGTGGAAGCGTTACACTAGACAGGTATAGTTAATCAAAGTGTACGCGAGACATAAAAGTTTGAGAACCACTGATCAAGAATTTTACATAAAGAGGATTCGCAAAAACTTATTTTGCATTCCGTTTTACCTGATTTCTTTGTCGTAAAAATAAATGGATGCGACATCCATGTATGATGATGGGACCACATTCAGTAATTTATTTTCATGTAAATTTTAACAATGTATTTAATAATGTTAGTGGTTAAATACAAGGTGCACATTGTATTCACATATAATTTTTAAATTTAATGTAACTTTTAAATTTTAAACTGAGATTTAGATACAGTCTTAGACCCCAACGTTGGACAAATGTTTGGAACGGACTACTTTTGCTAGCAACAAGATCCACCAGCTCACATCGCAAAAGCCATCCAAGAGACAATTTAGCTGATTTCTTAAGCAAAAATTAATGTTCTACCAGTTTTCCGAATTAAACCCCTAGATTATTTTGTGTAGAATGACATATTAACTGAACTAAACAAATGCTAGGTAAGTAATTAATCTGGGCTAGTTTAAAAGTGTCCTTATGAAAATAGGAATAAAATTCTCATGGATGCAGTTCGTGCCGCGTATAATGGATTTGAAAAAATATATTGAAGCTAGTAAAAAAGATAAAATTTATAATAATCCCAAAACACATGTTTTGGTACTTCTCTATTATCCCGTCGACCACGTTTCATAACAAAAAACTATCGCCAAACTGCAACGCCAAATAAACGGGAGAACGTTGCCATTGGAGTATTAAAAATAAATAAATAAAATATAAGAATTTAAGGACACAATTGTTATTTTAATTAATGAAATAACTAGTAAATGAGAGTAAAACATAATGAAAAATACACGCCAATGTCGAATTAAACACCACTTGATGACATAACAAACACGTATAATGCTTCTGACATCAAGTAAATGGGACTGCATTTTTGGCCTTTAATATTACAGTTTGGCGATAGTTTTTTGTTATGAAAAGTGTTCGACGGGATAATAGAGAAGTACCCATGTTTTAAATATTGCTAATTCGGTTATATTTATACTAGCCGCCACTGGCGACCAGTTTGGTCTCCCTTAAATGTATGTTAAACATTGCAACACGTTACATTTATTCATAATTTAATTTTCCCTTAATCCTTCGCCAAATCGGAAGATTCTAATAGACAAATCATGAACTTTTGCGATCATGGTAGCATTTCGCATATTTTTTGGGCACAAATGTCACATACGCACGTTGGCGCGATTCCCCCCCCCCCCTCACCCGCCAATTTGGCGAAAACTTTGTTATGGAAATTGTTGTTTATTTACTTTTATTTTTTATTTTAATTCTATAAATTATTTTTGATATGTATATCAATATTTATTTACATCAAACTATCATTTATTTATTTTTATTCTTTTTTTTAATTATGAGTATTTTTGTTAGCCGGGAGCAGATGATAATTCGCCAAATATCGTTCCCATCACCGTCATTCATACTACAATTAATTTAATTTTAAATTATAAACCTGTCACTCATTTCATTTAAAATACTTAACTTTAATCTAAAATGCTTATATTACATAAATTTAAAATACTTCACACTTTTCATTTAAAAGAGAAAATAAATAAATAAATAAGAAATAATATCATAAATCAAAACATTTGATTTCAAAATCAAAGTATCATTTCTAATTTGTACACGCGATAAATAAAAGCTGTATTAGCGATTTTAAAAATGCTAAAAATCTGATTCATTAAATATTATTACATGAGTTCAATTTACGTCAAGAAAAGGTCCGAAAGTTGAGTTGTATAGCACATAATTATGGTAAACTTTGATTGTCTCACTGGTGCGAATTATTTTTTTGACGCGAGGCAGCGGTCTAAAAATTCATTCACGGAGAACTTGCTTTGCGAATGATTACCTCCATGATTTAATATTTTAAATGTTCACGACGAATCAATCTTTTTTTTGTTTACTTTTATGAATAGAGAATTTGAACTGCGAATCTTTCGACTGAAGTTATTGCAGAATATATACATAATTGAACGCAAGTCATCTCTCAAATATTAATTTATTTTGAACGATCTTTCTTAAAATGTAACTTTTATGCAGTTTATTCGAAAAAATAATTTTGAATAAAAATGGCCGCTTGGCATATGAAAAAGTGAAACGGACATCCCGGAACTGTTGAGGACAGTCACATGACTTACGGTTTTATTTTAGAAGATTCCACGCAATAGTTTTTTTGTATGCTTTATAATTTAGTTATCAGGGATGAGATTTCTCCGCTTTTTTTCATACCAGTATAATCTTACAGAAAATGTTCTTTTATTTAATTGGAACTTTCTGCAATTTTTGAAAACAACGTTTTCTCTAAGATTATACTGGTATTTATAAAAGCGGAGAAATCTCATCCCTGAGTTATAAATAAAAGTTTAATATTGTATGACAATTTATTGTCCACCCTGTACAAATATAAAAGGCATTTTTAAGCATTTTAATGTAGCCAAAAGAGTTTACCATAAAGCAGGTTTAACATTTATAAACAAGATTACACTTTTTCGACTTGATACGAGTATTGTATGCAAGGCTAGCTTCAGAAAGGAAGCAAGGTTGGACGAATCCCCTGGGCGCTGAAAACTAAGAGGCGGAAATGACTTCTAGAAATCTATTTATAAAGAAATTATTAATTTTTAATCAAAACACTTGATTAAAAATAATAATTTCTTTCGAAGATTTACTAATTCTTGCCCAGGGTCGCCGTAGCAATTAAAGCCGCCACTTATTGTAATAATTAAATCGAAAGTGGTTACCTTATTTCCAAACGTAAAAAAAAAAAAAAAACTTTTCCATTAAATTAATAGATTTATAAACATCATTCTATTTCATTAAAACTTTTAAATATTTCAGTGCCAATTTTCGTTGGTTTTACAAAGTATTGTATAAATATACTTAAGTAAAATAATGTGTTCGCAAGATGTGAAACCTTTTGTTTTCAGTGAATGAGATTATTCTTGGTTTACACATTGAATAATGTTCTTTACGCTGTTTTATATATAATAAGCTTTCATTTGTGTTTATACTCTTGTTGTTTTTATTTTAATTTTTTTTTTATTTTTCATTTGAATTAATAATGTTTCATTTATTACGACTACATTTTTTAATTTGTAATTTGACACGGCTCTTTGGTATTATGATTTCATTGTGTATGGCCAGTTTCTTATGTTTCAATGGTTAAATTTTACATAAAGTTATATATATATATATATATATATATATATATATATATAAATCTTCGATTTTGGGAAAAATAAATTGCTTATTGTTAGTAGATTTGTTGAATAATTTAATTTTCATCGTTCATCAAAGCATAAAAAAGACAATATAAACTTAATAAAACTTTTAAAAAAACTTTATTTTAATAATTAGAAGCTAAAGATTACCTTTTTAAGTAGCTAAATATCAAATATTATAAATGTATATAAATTCCGTATGCATAAATTCCGTATTAACATTTTAATGTGTAACACACACATGCGATGCATTAATCTAAAAATATATTTGAGTTTTATTCTTTTTTTTTAATCGAAGTAACATTAACTGATCATTACAACTCAGACTATTAAGAGAGTTGTTGTTAGCTATGCAAATACGAAATGCAAATTCGCAAACTAGTCAAAGAGTGCTTAAGTAGTGACTTTAGCTAGTCAAATTAACTTTTCGTTGAAGTCTGAACTGATAATGCATCTTTGAACATTCTGGAATGTGTTTGGTAAGACAAGCGTTTACTTGATCAAACTCTAGTCAGCAAGTTGCATTAACGCATAAAACAGAGTTTGTTTAGCAACATTTAAACAAGAGAATTTGACATCAGACGAATTCAAATGAGGAATGTACCTATTTATTAAGATGACTCTTCTATTTATTAAGATGATTTCGATCTCCATAAGTGTCAGTAGTTAAAGATTAATTATCACTTTGTTCTTTATTTGGTGACTTGGTGATATTTGGAGATTAAACAAGAAATTTTGCGACAATGCAGGAAGGCGATTTATCCTCCCATTTACAGATCTTGATTTTCCTCTTTCAAGTAATTACACTGCAAAAAATAATTGTTGATTTTACAGTATAAAACTGGCACCCCAGCTGCCAGTATTATACCGTAAAATTAACAGTATTAAATAGTAAAATAAGCAGTAATACGCTGCCGCGCAAGCAGTAATACGCTACCGCGCATGCGCGGTAGCGTATTACTGCTTGCGCAGCAGCGTATTACTGCTTATTTTACGGTTTAATACTGTTAATTTTACGGTATAATACTGGCAGCTGGGGTGCCAGTTTTATACTGTAAAATCGACAATTATTTTTTGCAATGTAGAGATCAGAATATTTCTTATATTTTAGTGACAAACTCCTATTGATTTCAATATGGACTTTTTTATCGTCGTCAGAAATGTATAGCTCATTTTTGGACGTCTACTAAAAATTAGAAATTTTAAGTTTCGTTCAAGTAGGAATCTCAAAGGTTGGCTTATGTCTCGTCGTCAACAATTGAAAAATAAATGTGAATATAATTAACGATTTTAAAAAATACCCTTGCTCCAGATTAAGTTTGCTCAAATGCGCCATTTTGGTAATGACCTGCTTACGGAAGATTACCGGACTTTGGAAGATCACTGTCAAGGAAAAGACAGATTTTAATTTTACGTTGAAAATAAAATTTATACCAAATTAATTTCAATTGGTTAAAAGGTCCGTTGAATCAGAATATGTGCCGTATTGACAGGCGGGTATAAGAGTTTTTCGTAAGTTAAGATGTCTTCATGCACTTTTAATCGTAATATATCTTGTTCCGAGTTGCGAGCAAAATCCTTTGCATCCACACATTGACGGTTTTTTCCCCTCATTCAGTCACTCACTTCGCATTCTGCGCAGATTCTATGTACGGCTGCATGCGGAGAGTTTTTCTTCTGACATTTTATTTTGGGTATCTTTCTTTACTTAAATTATTTCGGCAAATGTGTGGCATGATATAATGGATGAACTGATTATATATATTGTGTTTAAATATAATGTTTTACGGCGGTGAACTGAAAAAAAAAAATGATTTTACGGTATAACACTGGTATCCCAGCTGCTAGTATTATACCGTAAAATCAACAATTTTGTTTTGCCGTGTGATGACGATATTTGGAAACAGTTCCGTTTAATTTTTTAGAAATCTATATGGTTTTTCACCGTCTGATGTAATAACATGTGATTACTAATCAAGTTTATGACTATGTTCGTTATATTGTTTTAATATTCAACTTTATTTTTATATTTTTAAGTTTCAACATAAGCAGACCTGATGCCTGTTTTGTGACTGTAAATAAAATTAAGAAAAGGTAAAGCTGTTTTGAACTTTTTACTTGGCTAGTATGTTTTTTTTGTTTTTGTTTTTTTTCACACTGCGTATTACTCTGCTCTGGTCCGAGTTCAAGTTATTTTAATCTCGACGACTGTCAGGAATTATATTTTTGTTGTCGTTGTTTTGCCTACAATTTGGTAAATTCAATAAAATTGCAACATTTGCTATTGTCTGAAATTTAACAGTACATCTGTATAAGTTTCAGTATATTCCCTTGAAAAAAAAAAAAGGTAGTCAATTGAAATAATCAATCGTTATCCACAATACACTGTAAAAAAGACAAATGTTTCTTAATCTAGGAGAATATAATACAATCACTAACTAAAGTAAACAATAAATTCATTCGAGTTACCCACCATTCCGAAAAGCGCTCTTTATCGTTAGAAGCCACAGAAAACAATATATGTTCAAAATTTAAAGAATAATTTATCAAAACAAAGTTTCTTTTGCTACCACTAATTTTCGGAAACGTTTCCGAATATTTTTTACAGTGTATTAATCAGTTTTCGCAGACCGGGACACATGTTTTTTGTATACTATCCACTTTCAAGTAAACCTTTTCATGTTCAACAAGCACGTTTTACAGACAAACATGATAAATTAACAGCATTGGCATTGGCATTAACATTAATATTATTATTATCTTGCTACTCTTGCATGTATAAATTCAATTAATCAAATGAAAATGTTTAATTGAAAATTAATAGCAGCATCTATATTCCTGGTTGAGAAAACTATAAAAACTACTCGGAGACGTTTCCGAAAATCAGTGGCAGCAATAAATAAATAAATAAATAAATAAAATTATAATTTAACAAATTACAATAACCATTGGAAAAATGTTCCGAAAGCTTAAAAAAATAATAATAATAAATAAATAAAAAATCACCGTATTTTCGTGTTATAGCGGCCCCCACAATTATGATTATGTCAAAGTTGCAGTTATGATTTCGTCAAGATCATCGCAAAGCTTATATATGCGTCCCATATACGCTTATATATATTCCAAACACTCCTATATGTGCCATATACATCATTATACATATATTATTTACGTTTTATATATCGTATATTATACATCCTATACACATGCCGTATATATACATCATATACGCATCATATATGACTATAACTGAGCTACATACGTCAAGAAATGTTATATATATATATATATATATTATTATTATTATTATTATTATTATTATTATGTCATGCATGCTTTATAATTTGGCGATAAATTTCGGTCGCTTGGCGATTCGTCCTTGGAGGCCGCTATAACACGAAAGTACCAAATTTACAATATATTAATGAAAACAGAAACAAAAATATTTCATCCTTGGGGGCCGATATAACACAAAAGTACCAAATTTCTACTTTATTTTTCATATCTGATAATTTGCATCTTTCCTTTGTGTAAATTTAACATTTTTGTAACGATTTTATGCATTTCTATTGCCTATTCAAAGAAAAATTCTTCTAAAAATACAGAATTTCGTTAAAAACGCTTAAAAAAATAAAGTGACGACGTCAATAAAATGATGACGTCCATTCTCGATCGAAAACAACAACCATTTTCCCAATGGTTAATAAATAAATTGTTCTTAAAAATGCTTCTTTAAATCTCGAAAATATATTGGTTTCTGAGGTTTCTAAAGATGAAGAACGCTTTTCGGAATCGTGGGTTACTCCTAATAGGTTATTGTATATATTTTCGTTAGTGGTTATAATATATTTTCGTAGATTAAGGAACATTTGTCTTTTTTTGCAGTGTAAGTTTTACTCCTTTGCTGGTCATACATGCCTGTAAAACTGTCTTTCCCTTTGAAGTAGTCTTTTTACAGCAAAAGTTGGCTTTTACAGAATAATGGTTTGAGTCGGCTTTATGATTATTTGTTCCATTTCTCCTGAAGGAAGAAATGATAAATATTTTTCTTTTTAAAACATTATTTTATTATGTGCGATAATTACTGTGCATTTTTAATTTTGATTTTGATCTATCTTCAGTTTCAAACGTAATACTCGACAAACTATAAAAGTGGAGGGAATTTGGCACCGTGATTTCATCTTATTTTCTGAAATGTTCCAGAGATCAATAGATGAAATAAACTGAAAGAAAATAAAAGTTCGATTTAAGATTATTCCTGAGTTTTAAATATATAAAATTAGCTTGATTTTAATTACTATTCAGTTTGCTTAATTTTGCCTAAAATTGTAACGTGCTGAATTTGACATGCAATAAAAAATGGTAGAAATGATGAAGTTCTTTGTACAACGACCTATTGAATTGGTAAACAAAGCGATTTTATAACAACAACATCAGCAAGAAGAACAGTATTTCTTTTTACTTCAGATTATGTATTAGTCATATCTTTGATTTATGTGGAATTTAGTATAGATGATAAAATTTTAAATAAGGTTTATGTTATTAGAAGTGTACATATTTAAGTAAATGTTACCGAATATATTATTTTGTTTTATATGTCCCTTTTCTAAATTCTACTGTCATAGTTCATTTTACCTGTAATTTTTAAAAATATTTAAAGAAAAGTTTTTGCTAATAAACGATTTTCTTCAGTAATAACAAGCTTGTAACAGACTTTAATCTGTCAATTTAAATACATTTTTGCACATCAATGTAGCAAGAACTTTTTTGTATGCAGTTTATGGTAGATATATCAAATAAAATTCGCAACTTGCAAGATGTTCTAAAATTAGACTGAAGGTTTTTAAATTCAATAATAAATAAACAGACTACTGAAGTTATTCCTGCAAGAGAGTAATGTGTGAACGTGGAATTTTTTTACTACGCTTCCTTGTTTTAATTCTGAATGCCACGTATAGATGGCACTGCACTGTCTTAAACTGTAATGCTGCACAAAATAACCATGAAATTTCAAAGGACAACACATTTTTTTTCATTTCAATCACTAAACAGAATGAAGATTAAAAGATGATTGAATTTTTATCCCATTTTATACGTTAGTTTGCACGCTGTAACAGTTTAAGACAGTACAGCGTCATCTATTGATGATATTTAAAACTAAAACACTGAAGCGTTGTAAAGCAATCCCCGACTTGACACATTAATCTCCTGCAATAATAACATTAATAGCTGTCAACCAGTAGTTATTATTGAACTTTAAAAACGTCCATCAAATTTTTGGACACCTTGTATATACATGCACTAATTTTTCATGGTAATGTATTTTAATTAAATTTTTAGAACAACAATGAAATAAGAATAGTCTTATTCTTCAATATTTTATTCGTTTATTTTCTGACTGATAAGAAATTTATCGTCTTAATATACTGAAATTTAGTAAAAACATTTTTTGAAAAAAGAAAATTTTGTTAATCTAATTAAAAGATTTTTAAAAAAATGCTTTATTTACATCAGCCTTGGTATGTCAATGTCTTGTAGATGTCACACATTTAATTTGATAAATTAGTTTTATGGAAACAATTAAAAAACATAAAAATTGTGTCGTTTTCGAAAACTCTGAGATTTTTGATGAGAGAACGCAGGCATACTTTCTTACACATGAAAAATGTTTTCTTGTCAAAGAAATTTAGGATTTTAAGGCAAAATGAAGAGGGAAAAAATAGCAACATTATGGGGACGATAACTATTGCGTCAGTTTTTGTTTGATAATTAATTGCTTTTGAAAATACAAGTATTAAAAAAGATTAAGGTAATGTTTTGTTCCAAGGTAGTAATTACAGTGAGTTAGATTTTCCACGCAGTAAGGAATTTATTGTTAGACTTTAGACCACATTGTGATGAAGGGAATTTTTTAAGTATGAAAAACAGAGATTAATTTTTTAGAAAGTTCATTATAATCTTAAAGTATGTTTCATTTATCGTGTTTCTCCGAAAATAACACATAATCGGAAAATATCTGATTGTACTGCCTCGAAAATAAAGTCCACTCCAAAAATCTCACTACTCTTGCTAGAATCCTATTAATAAATAATAAATTTTAAAACAGTCGATTTCTAAGATATCATAGTTATTTTTAAAATGCAAATTATGATAAGGCGGTTAAATAATATGTTTTTAATTTGAAATAATGATTCTAAAATCCAATTTAGATATTTTGCAAAAAATAGCATAAATAAAAAGATGTTTTAAAAAGAAGAAGAAGTAATAGTATGTTTTGTGGCCATCATAATTTTTTTTCTATGCCATTCTAATTTATTAATTTATAATAACACTAACAAGTATGAATATAAAGCTGATGCATTTCTTCAAATTTAACGCGAGTTACAATGATCTGTGAATCAAAAGGAGAAGAAAACAACAGCGCCACATGTTAGGTATTACAATTTAAAATTAGATCAACATATACATTTTTAATCATTATACTTAAATATAAAATTTGGTAAATTCTACACAATAGATGCTCATCGCAAAAAGTATAAGGCTAATATTCCTTAATTGGACGCATTCAATTTTAACCGTTTAATTCTCTCGATGATGTCAAAAACTTTCGTTTGACTTTTTATTCAAGTTATTCTTTTTCTCTCGCTTCTATTTATGCCTAGCATGCATCTTTTCATACTTCGCTGTGTTGTTTGTAATCTTTGTACACTTTAAAAACGACATTTTCAAAACTGAGCGAAAAATACTCATTACTCAGTATGTCGTATAGTCGAAAAGGCTCCGAATCAAAATTACTCAAGTTTGAAACATGTTACTCATTTCTGAAATCATGCATACACTCAAAAATAAAATATTATGTGCTCATATTTGAGTATGTTCATGTTTCAAAATTGAGCATGAACTGGCCTCTATGTGCTCAGCTTTGAGTATGTCCATGTTTCAATATTCTGAGTATTTCTGGTATTTCAGAATTGAAAGCATTGGGTAGTCCTATTTGAAACAAAAAGTTTCATAACAAAATGAAAACATTGATTTACTCAGACTTGAAAGTGTAATTTTTTTTTCAGTGTACCAAAAATGTCCGTGTTTCCGTTCCTTAAATTAGTGCAGACAAAACTCAATGGTTGGACACTTTTCTATTCAAGACAAGAGGCATTTACTCTTCAGAAGAACACTGTTCTTTTTAACAAAACATGTTTATCAAACCATCCATTTCTTATTCTTCTGTTGATTGCTGTGTGTATATGTTTATATATACACATATATACAACATAAGTCTTAAAATTAAATATACATAATTTTTTTTTGTATTTTATATGGTTTTAATTGGTAAAAATTTATATATGATTAATTTTAATTCATAAATAAAGTAGCTGTTTGTATTAAATCTTAACTGTAACCGTAGTAATTAAACATCGTGACTGTTTGTTTAGTCTCTTTTCTGTAACTGTAGTATAACTGTTAAACTCATACATTACTTCTTCTCAAATACTGTTACATTTATTATTATTATTATTATTGAATTTTCTTTTAATTTTCCATATTTTTTATATAATTTATATAATTTTCTTCATTTTTTGCCTATATCCAATGCATTATCTCAGCAGTGATTGGCTTTTTGGCCAGTCTATTATACGAAATAATGCATTTTTTGCGACACTTGGATGTTCTTGCTGACTAAAGATTAAACACTTTATTTTTCATTTATCATCATCATTATTTTTATATTCTAATTCTGTTCCATTTATGATTAAATCATTTTTATTTCATTTTTTATTTGGCCTCATCTACCTTTAAAATGTTTATTATTCTTAAAATATTGAGATATCTTGGTCAGTTTTATTTATTAAGATGTTATCTAGATGTATTTTTTTACTATAACAATTGATGTAAAATCTTATTACATGTCGTCTTTAATCAAGAGATTCGGTCATTTTTTTATACGAACGCAAGCTTTTTTTTCCAAAGGTATTATATATCTACACACACACACACACACACACACACACACACATAGGGGATGATCGGATAGCCCCGGACACTTGGATAAATTGCAAATAAAAAACAAATGAATGAAATTTCTGCCTTTATTTAATACTTAAAATAAAATTACGAACTTCGTTAATGATTTTAATTAAACATTGCTAATAATATCGAATTATTTAACAAAATATATTAGTTAAAATAGTTTGGCCTTATTTTTTTGGCGTCACAAGAAACGGCGGGTAGTCCAGGACATATTAATCAATGGTGTACCAACCGTTTTATGGCCTTATAAGCATCACAATTATAATGCAAATCTGAAGCATCTATATAAACACAATCTGCATGGCCCCAGTCTTTGCATTTCTGGCACTGAATCCAGTCTTCTTCAAATGTTTCTCCGCATATGATGCATTCTGTCTCGTTTTGACGAAAATTTATTGACGAAAACAAAACACTCATTCACGACTAACTTACTCGGCGCCCACGTAGCAATTAAACTGTATTTAATTCGAACTCTAGAGGGCGCTCATTTACAATAACTCTTTTTTTACGCAACTCTATGAATTTCTTAGAAATTGAAATGTCCGCGGTTACCCGCCGTCCGCGGCTATCCGACTTTCCCCTATATATATATTTCGCTCATTTGATGTTTGAATTTGTTAATTATTTATTATCTTAATAGTATTCTGTATACAATTAATATATATACACACACACACACACATATATATATATATAAACTTATTGCAAAAATTAACCATTGAAACAGAAGCAACTGACCATTATATATATATATATATATATATATATATATATATATATATATATATATATATATTGCAAACAAAAGTTAAAATATCTCTCGATAACGCATGATAATGTTATTGACAGAGTAAAGATATTGATTATAGTAAAAAATTACAAATAAAACTTTAATGAGACATTTAAATTTTCAATTTTTTAAGAAAATTTCTTCGAAGGCTATAAATTTAAAAACAGAAACCAATAAAGGCTTAAAATATCTTAATTGAAAAGACTGCTATATATTGAAAAGATAATATAGAATTCCCAAATGAAATTCTTTGATTTGATTCTGTTAGAGAATGGCAAAAGAATAATTAATTACTTTAATCGTTCTCGATAGTTTATGACGCCAAAAGAAAATGAAATTTCTCAGTTCTCTGACTTGTTCATTATCGATGTTAATGTCACACGAAGACAATTCCGAATTCTCCGAAAAGACTATTATAATGTCTGAATCGAAATATTCGATAAATTTTCTAATTAAATTCATAAAAGTTTTTATTAAAATATTTCGAACAAATGCTCTGGTACGATTAAGCGAAGAATTAAATGAATGATTTCTAACGTGTTTTAGAACCGAGGAAGAAAATTACTAAATGTCATTTTCATTTACGCGCTTAAACGAAAAATGTTGAAATTACTTTAACAGTTTTTCTAAATCCTTTTCACAGATTTTTTTTATTATTATTTGGATTTAATATATTTTTTTATATTAGTTTGGAAACTCATATTTTTACCATCTGAAATATATTACATTAAGCAAAGTTTTAATGAACTTATTTCACTATTTATTATCCATGTTACCAATTTATATTCAGACATTATCTAAAAAACATGGTTTCTAAAAACTCAGTTTTTATTTTGAACTGTTTTACATTACAATATAATAAATTATAACACCTTGTAATAATATATTACTTTTAAATGCTAAAGGTGTAAAATTAACAACATAATATAAATTAAAATAACTTTTATTAGTTGTTTTACATGTTTCGACTCTTTCCGAGTCATTTTCAAAAACAAAATGAGAATATTCTAAAGCTGCACGAGCTTTGAAGTTATTATTTTCATGTACTTTTTTAAAAATTACGCACGTTATATATTATTTTTTACTTGGTTGTTTATTTTCATATCTTTGACCATGCAGTAACTCGAGCCACAGTTTCGGTAAATTAAAAGATGCCGCATCGTTACATATTGTATTTTTGCGTGTGAGTATCTCTATGGTTTCTCTTATTATGGATGGATAGTATAGACTGGAGGGAAATATTATTTTACTTTCATTGAAATTTATTTGCATGGTTTCTTCTTTATATAATCTTGCCAGGGCTGTAGTTTTTCTATTGTGTTTAATAAAAGTTATATGCTCTTTTTTTCTGCAATTGGCTACCGCACTGTTTTACATTTTTGAAATGAGGGACGTTTTTAGTGAAAATTTTTAACCATGTTTTTTAGATAATGTCTGAATATAAATTGGTAACATGGACAATAAATAGTAAATTTACAGACATTAACAAATGAATACCTGTTTTTAATGCACTTATTTCAGTTTGTATACTCTTATTTGACGCCTGGTGGATTAATTTATAAGGGACGATGTAGTAATTATACCATATTTAAAGCAATGAAACAAAAAATCAGTTAAGTACGAGTTTTTCTAGCGCACAAAGTTTCGCACAGTAAATTAATTATTTACTAACTGACAAAAATCGTTGCTAAAAGAATAATTAGATCTTCTAAAAAACTTGGAATTATTCTATGAATTATTTTTCAATGATTACCTTCAATAATTGAAGTAGTTGGAGTGAAAAACGTTGACTATATTTCACTATGATTCGCCTTACCTAAAACAAAGATCTTGCACACAGTTTAAACTCGGCATTGTGCCAAGCGCGCTTCGAAAAGAGATCGTAAAGTTGCAATGCCGCCTTGGTCCTTGACGCGTTTTCGTGATATGTTTTTAATTAATATATCGGCTAATTATGGATGATTTTCTTTGAAAATTATTATTAATTATCCTTCGATGATTCCGCGCGCCGATGTGTACGTTGAACTCTCCGCAACTCCCCCGCTGATCACCCGCACAGTTAAGTTTGCATGTAACAGAAAAAAGCGATTTTCTCAAAAACTATATGACTTAGGATAATAGCTATAGTTTCCTGTAAGATTTAAATAAATTCCTACTACTCCTAATTTTTTTCATAATTTTAGTTTCAATAGATTCGGAAATGGGTGGTGGGAGGGGGGGGTGACAAATTCTTGTAGTACATTTTCGACAATATCTCTGAAAATATAATACCTAAAATTAAAACATATATATTTTTCAATTCGGTGTTGCGAGATCTTTTGAACGATACGCCCACACGATTTACGAAGTAACTTAATTAGACGATTTAAGTAACTTAATTAGACCCCTAATTTTTTTCCGAAAAATATTTGTGAATGGCTTATTATCTATAAATACGCGGATCAATAGTCTTTATAATTCTGTCAAGTTTGAACTTTCCATGTTCCATGGTTTTCGAGAAAAACGGCTCTGACAAACACACGAATGATCCTATAATGGTTCCGTTTTTACTTTTTAAGTACGGAACCCTAAAAAATTAAAAGAGAAATTCCCATAAATATTACTTTTTTTGTTGAATGTTTGTAAATATTACTTTAAAAGTATCCAATTTAAAACCAATTTAATAAGTAATAAATTCAGCGGATAGCCTGGATAAAGTTGGGGATGGATTTCACCGTATCCTTTACATGAGACTTTTGACTTTCTACTTATTAAAGAAGATTTTATGAATAAATCATCAACAGGGTTCTCCCAGGCTTTTGACTAACAGTAACGGTTTGGATAATTATTAAAGAAAAACTATAGCCAAATTGATATAACGTTATTTTATAATGTTCGAATTGTATTGTTTCACCGTGAAACACTGATTCTAAAATTGTCTTTTAAACTCCCTAATGTACACTCATTTTCTTTTCAATATGTTCCTATTTGTTTGCATGCCTTTTTTTTTACATTACAATTACATATGTATGTTGCAGTCAAATCTGGTCACTCATTTTTCACCCACTGCACTCAGAAAAAGGAATTGATTAAAACTACAAAACATGTTTTGTTGAGTACATTTTAGTTGTTTTAGCAAAATTCAAGTAAAATTGAACCATTTTACTTCAAATAACAAAACAATTTTTGCTGACGATACAATTTTTTTTTTTTTTTTTTTTTTTTTTTGGAATTGCAAAAAAAAAATTATTTTGTTGATTCAAACAAAATTTCCATTGACCTATATTTAAACAAAATTTTTGTTTAAATATAGGTCAATAGAAATTTTGTTTGAATCAACAATTTTTTATTTATTTATTTATTTATTTTTTTTTTTTTTGCAATTCCAAAAAAAAAATTTTGTATCGTCAGCAAAAAATGTTTTGTTAATTGAAGTAAAATGGTTCAATTTTACTTGAATTTTGCTAAAACAACCAAAATGTACTCAACAAAACATGTTTTGTAGTTTTAATCAATTCCTTTTTCTGGGTGTGCCTGTTGACATATAGCGCTCTGAAATTTGATTTTCTCAATAAACATACTAACTTCTTTTCTGTTGAATTTTATATGAAGACCATAAAAGTGGTATTACCATTAATGACTTTTAAATCCGTTTCATGTATAAGTAAACAAGAATTAAAAAAGGCACTAAAGTCCACATAGTTTCAAGCTATAGTTACACCCATTTACAATAACATGAATTTTCAGTATAATAAAGCTCACATTTTAAAAGACAAAATTATTTATCAAGATTATTTTTAAAGAAAATCTGGAAAGCTTTTTCTTCGTAAGTTTAATTAGAGGATATAGTTTGGGTGAATTATCTTCGTTAATTTCTTTCCCATATCCATCAGAAAAATTACAATCTACTCCATTATATACAGAAAATTTATTTTGTTCTGAACCGTACTTGAGATTTAATTACTTTATTGCCCATTCTTCGGGATAGTTAATGTAATTCAAAGGAAAGAAAAAGGTGATTATACATGTATGTATATATAAAAAATGCTACTTTCTAGGAAAAAAAACCATTTAAATAAATAATTTATCACTTTCCTTTAGTCTGCATTGGCTGAGTAATTATTTTTACATAACTTAAAATACCTCTTGCATTGCCATAGAACATTTTAGGAGTTTTAATTATAGTTATATATTTATTGATTTACTGAGTGCATAATATTTTGTCAAAAGTAAAAACGCTTGTAATTTGATAAATGGGGATAAAAGTTTATGTTTTTGTTTAATAATTCGATTAGGTGTGTGGAAGAAGGGCCTATGTTATAAATTAAAAATTTTACAGAGATAAAGAAAAAAACTAATAATGTCATTGGATAGCGATGTCCTGAGCGCCTAGTCCCTTCTTCCGATCTTAATCCCTCCCCTTTTGTCTTTATGCTCGTCGAATAGTAAACAACTATTTAGGTGAGTACCGGAAATAATAACATTATCAGAAGAATCCGTGAAAAGCTTTCGCACTGCAATCTTTGAGATTATTTCCTGGTACGTTTTAGCACTAATTTTTTAATTAACTGATATTTTTTTTTAATCAAACAACGCGTTTTAATGAAATGTGGGTGTTCTGTTTCAGAAACTTGTTCAAAAACTTTTCGAATGATACCTCATTCATCGGTGTATCTTCTGTATGGGCATAGAAAAGGGATGTTGACAACAGAAATCATTATATGATGATTGCTTGTGTATAAGAAAATGGGAATAGATTTGCCAGAATATTTGTTGTCAATTTTTTTTCTCTCGCCAAGGTCATTTCTCTAGGTTACCAAAAATATATAAAAAAAATTTGGAAAGACTGAATCAGACGTTTAGTGAAAAATGTCTTAAATATACATGAATCAATATTTGGTACACCACTTTTTTACAAACCTGTGGGAAGTTAAACATGGGATTTCCAAACTTTGTGGTCCGGCATCCATTTAAGTAACGTCAGACTTCGCTGGCGTTATAAGAGCTTAATGAAATATTAAAAAAGTAATTACTTAAAATTTTTGTAAATCCTAATCTCATCAAAAAGTCACCTGTAAAAAATGCAGCCAAGTCTCGTAACTCATTTACCGTAAAAAGTACTGAGATCGTATAAAGCCAAGTTTAACTATCTTATTAACTCTGAAATTTTCATTCACAAATCACTCCTAGTCTCTACATCTTTAGTTAATTAATATTTTGTGACTTGGCAATTACGTAGCACGAGAATGTGATGTATATAGTTAGTCTTAATCAAATAATACTATAACATATTAAAGTGTAGTAACTTCCCTGTGCGTATATAATTTGCCTTAATTAAATTATCCCATCCCATCCCATAACATAGTAAGGTGTAATAACTTCCCTGTGCTGCGTAATTGCCAAGTCACAATATAATAATTAACTAAAGATGTAGAGACTAGGAGTGATTTGTGAATGAAAATTTCAGAGTTAATAAGATAGTTAAACTTGGCTTTATACGATCTTCAGTACTTTTTACGGTAAATGAGTTACGAGACTTGGCTGCATTTTTTACAGGTGACGTTTTTGATGAGATTTCACTTCTTTTTGTAAGTAATCCTCCTTTTCTTGATTTTGGGTTCTTTTTGGAGATCATCCACTGATTTTCGCTAAGCCCACACTCTGTCCCTATTATTTACAGGTATCAAAAATTTAAAGCTTTAGTTTTGTTTGCAAAGTACTGTAGATAAAAAGAGATTTCAGGTTCCTGTGAAAGAAAACAAACCTATCTATAAAGAAATCGCCTATATCGTAGCCAGTCTATAGCGGAACTTTTCTATAACGAAATTCGTAAACGAAAGAAAAGAAAACCATAATCCGGAGGGAAATAACATAAAACAATTAGGTGCGTTGTACTAGCTAATAGGACAATTATCTTAAAACTAATGTTTCTAGTAGTACAAAATCAAATTGTTTTCGAATTTTCGATTTCTTAAAGATATTTCGATTTTTTTATTTTATTTTCGAATTTAAGGAATATTTTAATTGTTCCTTTTATTGAATAGTAAATACTACCTTTACACCAAATTTTAAGTTTCTAAGACTACAAGATAAAATTATTTTCAATTTTTGATTTTTTCGAATTTTTTTTATAATTTTCTGGATTTTTTAATTTTTTCTTATTTTGTATCCTTTATTACAAATTTCAAGTTCCTAGCGCTACAAAATCGAATTATTTTGAAATTTCCGATCTTTTCCGAGTTTTTTATTCTATTTTCGAATTTATTTTGTTTTAATTTTTGCTTTTTCTGTATCCTAAACAATAAGTTTACGCAAAATTTTAAGTTCTAAAGCTACAAAATCGAATTTTTTTCAATTTTTCGAATTTTTTTTTTTTTCGAATTTTACAGATTTTTTATTTATTTCTTTTTTTGTTTCCTAAATACTACCTTTATTCCGAATTTTAAGTTTCTAGCTTTACAAAATCGAATTATTTTCAAATTTTCGTTTTTTTTTCGATTTTTTTATTTTATTTTCAATTTTTGTTGTGTTTTTAATTTTTCCTTTTTCTGAATCCTAAACACTACCTTTAGACCAAATTTTCAGTTTCTAAGACTACGAGATATATTATTTTCAATTTCTCTCTTTTTCTTTCTTTTTTTTTTTTTTTTTTTTGAAATTTTTGAAATTTTTTTTAAATTATCCATACTTTTTAATGTTTCCTTATTTAGTATCTTAAATATTACCTTTATTCCGAATTTCAAGTTTCTAGCGCTATGAAATCGAATTATTTTCAAAAATTCCTTATTTTTCGATTTCTTTCGATTTTTTTATTTTATTTTCGAATTTTATTGCGTTTTTATTTTAACTTATTCAGAATGCTAAACATTATCTTTACCGTGAATTTTAAGTTTCTAAAGCCAAAAGATCAAATTATTTTAATTTTTTTCAATTTTTTTCGATTTTTTCAAATTTTTGATTTTTTTCCGAATTTTCTGGATTTTTTAATTTTTCCTCATTTTGCATCCTAAATACTACCTTTATTCCGAATTCCAAGTTTCTAGCGCAACAAAATTGGATTATTTGAAATTTTTCGATTTTTTTCGATTTTTCGATTTTATTTTCAATTTTTTTTTGTGTTTTTGATGTTTTCTTTTTCTGAATTCTAAACACTACCTTCACACCAAATTTTAAGTTTTTAAGACTACAAGATCGTGTTATTTTCAATTTTCAATTTGCTCGATTTTTTTGAATTTTCGATTTTTTTTTTTAATTTTCCAGATTTTATAAATTTTTCTTTGTTTGTATCCCAAACACTAGCTTTATTCCAAATTTTAAGTTTCTGTGGCTGCGGGATCTACCCAATCTTTTTGATGACGCGAGAGTGAGTGAGTGTGTGAGTGACAAAAAATCGAAACTTTGAGTTCATATATCGTCTGCACTAATTTTATGGGTATTTTTTGAATTATCCATATATTTTGAATTTTTCCTTATTTAGTATCTTAAATATTACCTTTATTCTAAATTTCAAGTTTCTAGCGCTATGGAATCGAATTATTTTCAAATTTTCCTTATATTTCAATTTTTTGATTTTATTTTCGAATTTTATTGCGTTTTTTATTTTAACTTATTCTGAATCCTAAACACTATCTTTACTGCGAATTTTAAGTTTCTAAGGCTACAAAAATCAATTATTTTAATTTTTTCAATTTTTTTCGAATTTTTCGAATTTTTGAATTTTTTTTTTTCGAATTTTCCGGAATTTTTAATTTTTCCTTATTTTGCACCCTAAATACTACCTTCATTCCGAATTCCAAGTTTCTAGCGCAACAAAATCGGATTATTTGAAATTTTTCGATTTTTTTCGATTTTTCGATTTTTTCAATTTTGCGCTCGATTTTTTTGGTGTTTTTGATGTTTTCTTTTTCTGGATACTAAACACTACCTTCACACCGAATCTTAAGTTTCTAAAACTACAAGATCGTATTATTTTCAATTTTCAATTTTGATGGAATTTGTTGAATTTTCGAATGTTTTTTTTTTTTCGAATTTTCCAGATTTTATAATTTTTCCTTTCTTTGTATCCTAAACACTACCTTTTTTCCAAATGTCAAGTTTCTAGGGCTACGGGATCTACCTAATCTTTTTGATGACGCGTGAACGAGTGAGTGAGTGAGTGACAAAAAATCGAATGTTTGAGTTCATATATCGTCTGAACTAGAAAAGACAGAAAGTTGTAATTTTAAATTTTTGTCCTGTGTGCCAAATACTCTAGAAAAACGAAGTTTCAAATTTTTGGGATACTCCAGCGCGGAGATATGAGGGGGTCAAAAGTGCCCTGAGTTGCTTCCAGAAAAGTATGCTTACGGCTGTCCTCTCTCGACTTGGCGGAGGCACTGCCGTGCCTCCAGATGAACTGTATATCGAATTGGAAGATAATCCTAAAATTACGTAATCTATACTGGTGCTCCAATACAGTACGCATATGCACAGCCATGATTAAACAAAGAAAACAAATAAACATTAGGTGACGCACGCCCCACATAAAATCCCGATTAAAAGCTCGATATTTTTTCAAAAAGTACGCGCAAGAAATAAATTAACAATCGTATTTTAATTGCATTAGAGGATGACGTCATTCTATAAGAGAGTATTTTATTTTTATGGTAACACTGATTTGAAGAAAACATTTCATTTCATTTATCCAAACAATGTCCATTTAATTTTTAATTAACAGCAATTTTTAGTCGAAAAACAAATTTTAACGAAATGTACGTGCACTATGCCAGAAACCTGTTCAAAATTCTTTCATATGGTATCTCATTCATCGCTCTGCGTTTTGTATTTTCTTAGAAAAAGGGATGTTGACAACAGAAATAATATATGCGATTTTTAGTTTATTGTTTTAATTTTTATTTAAAGAAAGCAAACTCATCCATTCAATTGTTGTTTGAGTGATTTACATAATATTCTTATTATTAGGTGCTATTAGTTTTGTTATTAATTTTTCTTAAAATTATTTTTGTTATATTCCTTAACTTTGTATTAGTCTTGTTCTGAAAAATATATATTATTAAAATGCCTCAAGTTTTGCTCTTTAAATTATTTTTACTCTTGTATATCATTAAGAATACTACAAAAGAATTTTAGAATTAATGAATTTTAAACTCTTTCCGCGTATAAAAATGACACTGGAGGCTCAGTAGTGAAATCTATAGCTACCGCCACACGTTTTAACTCGAATTCTCAGTAAGTAAAGAGTATTTTAAAATGCAAAAATCTTGATCAAGTTTATTTTTAAAGGAGAATCTGGAAAACTTTTTTCCTAATTTTAAACATAGGATGTATTTTAATGCATTTTCTTTATTAATTTCTTTCTTATATGCATAAAAAAAAATACAATCCACTCCATTATATCCAGAAAATGTAATTTATTTTTAACCTTGCTTTACATTTAATTACTTTATTGCTCGTCCTTAGGGATATTTAATGCAATTACAAAGGAATGAAAAGAATGATTATATATATATATATTTATTTTGGCGAAAAATTCCATTTAAATAAGGAATTTATCAGCGTCGCTCGGCTTCTGTTTGCTGAGGAATTATTTTTATATAACTTACAGCTCATTGATTAATTTTTTTTTAATATCCTCAGGTATATCCTCTTAGATTATAATAGAATATTTTAGGGAATGTAGTTATATATTTATCGATTTACTTGGACCATAATATACAGTCAAATGTAAAAATTATAAAAATTTGAGAAACGAGGTTAAAATTTATGTATTTTGGTTAAACAATTGTTGATTGCAAACAGTTAGCGACAATTTCGAAATCTTTCTTCAAAGTTACTTTCTCAATTGTAAATATTGCAAAGGGGCGGCATTTGAAACCCATCTTTCTTTCATTTTTTCAAGACCTCAAAACATTACTTTCGTTCTCTTGGATGAGGGTGGGGAACCAACTTGAAGAGTGAGATTCTGTCTGGTAAAACTCATACATTACTAACATTTTGTTAGATAGTTGTAATGTAGAAATATTATCGGAGAGAGAGAACTGTGTTGGTAAGGGATTTATTTTTTCATAATTCTGTCCAACTTTTTTGCAAAAAAACCTGTTGAATTGAACAAATATTTTGCTTGTAGGGTCATGATCCTGCTTTTGCAGCTCGTAAAAAGCGTAAAAATTTTAATATAGTTTAAATGATGACCATTCTTCGAGTGAAAATTGCTCGTTTTATTCGTGTTCTCGTTTTAGCCGTGCTCGTATTAAACAAGTTCGACTATATATATATAATGCTGGAGTGTATTCATAAAAAAATTTATTCGATTATTCTATATTAGCTCAGTTAAAAAAAAAAAAAAAAAAAAAAAACATATAATTTAATTGTTCTCAATAAACACTCTTTAAAATTTCTTTTCTCTTGCATTTTATTTGAAGTCCCTAAAAGTAGTATTAGCATTAGCTTTTAAATCATTTTCATGCATGAATAAACAAAACTTAAAAAAGACTCTGAATATCACACAGTTTCAAGCTATGGTTACACCCATTTACAATAACTTGAATTTTCAATATAATACTCATAGTGTACAAAATTATTTACCAAGATTATTTTTAAAGTAAAATCGGGAAAACTTTTCTTCCTAATTTTAATTACAGGATATAATTATTAATGCATTATCTTTCGTTGATTTATTTTCCATATCCATCAGAAAATTTACAATCCACTCCATTATATCCAGAAAATTTACTTTATTCCTAACCTTACTTGAGATTTAATTGCTTTATTGCTCGTCCTTAGAGATATTTAATGTAATTTCAAAAGATTGAAAAAAATGATTACATATGCATACATAAAAATACTTCTTTCCAGGGAAAAAAAAAAAAAAAAAAAAAAAAAAAAAATTAAATAAGTAATTTATCAGCGTCCCTCGGGCCTTCATTGGCGGAGTAATTATTTTTACATAACTTTAAATATCCTCAGGTATTTCGTATCGCATTACCATAGAATATTTTAAAAGTTTTAATTATATATTTATTGACTCACTTGGAACTTCGAGTATTATGGAATACCATTTGCGTTTGCGGCAATATCACAGCTCGATATTGTTTAAAACCCGACAACCGAATACAATCACAAACTCCAACTATATGTGATTAGTTATTTGTAGTCGAAAATAATTTTACGAAATTTTATCACATGCAAACAAATAATAAATAGTTGGATGTGCCAATCCCAAAACTTTCTTCTATCTCACACAGGTTTCGCATACACTAAAAAGAATCAGCAACCAATCTATATCAAGATCTAACTCAATCTAAAGTTTTATTAAATTCCGTGCATTAGTTCTTGATGTATGACTATTGCTAAAATCTTATAGATCTTGCAAAATACAGCATAGCAGTGCCACCTGTTGGGATATTTAAACCAAAACCTTATCAACAACAACTTATGTCAGCGTCTAACTGAATCTGAAGTTTGGTGAAAATCCGCGCATTTGTTCTTGAGATATACTTATCCTGATAATAATGAAAAAGTACCATAGCAGCGCCACATGTTGGGCTATTTACACCAAAACATAAACAGCATCTATTTATGTACAGGTCGAACAGAATCTGAAGTTTGATGAAATTCCGTGCATTAGCTTTTGAGATATAGCTATCGAAAAAAATATGAAAAAAGTAGTACAGCATCGCCACCTATTGAGATAACTACACCAAAGCGTAATCAGCGTCTATCTATGTCAAGGTCTAACTGAATCTGAAGTTTTATGAAAATAAGTGCATTAGTTCTTGAGATAGAGCTATTGCGGAAAGATCGAAAAAAGCAGCGTAGCAGCACCACCTGTCGTGTGATTATTACCAAAAACTAAACAGCACCAATTTATATCAGGGAATAACTGAATATAAAGTTTTCTTAAATTTCGTGCATTAGTTCTTGAGATAGAGCGCCCACAAATTGTTTGTCACATACAGACAGACAGACAGACAGAGTCACAGACAGACATTTTCTACAAACAGTCAAATCGTGTTCAGGACCTTCTAAAACGTATAAATCCGTCGAAAACCGGAAGTCGAAAATTTTCATGAATCCAATACTTTCTTCTTGTAAAGATAGAAGAAAGTAATAATGGAAAACTTTTTGGAGGGTATTATGACATAGTCGGGGAATATGGAAAATGGGGTTAAAAAGGGCTAAAACGAACTGAATTTGGCTAAAAACACATGTAATGGTATCAAGAGAGAATGATCAAAATATAGTGTCTAGGTGGCCAGCCAATATACTTCAGTTCATATTTCATATTTCCACAAACCACAAATATAAGGATCTGCCTTTGCGCCACTATAATCAGGGAGCTTTATGAGATATTGATATTCCATATATTGGTATTCCCACCTCCGGTTTCGCAAAAAATTACTCTATATTTATTCGTGCGAATCGCGAGCTAAAAAATGAGTATTACATCATAAACTGTTCGTATTTCGGTGTACATTATGCTTTATTTCGATGTAAAAATATTACTTCTAATAATGAATAAAAAATATTGAAAAATTATCTCCTGAAACTTTTCAAAGACCAAAAACAAATGTTTATTCACAAACGCGCCCTGATGCCAACCGATGAACTGCGTGTTCTGGGGGGGGGGGGCATTCTGGAAACGTTCTTGTGTAGTTTATGATACTGTCGCTTGTTGGCAGCTTTTTACCAAGCAGAAACCTTGGTATTCAATATTACCCGACTGTTTCATAAAACCCGAGGTTCATCTACATAACATTTTGTCAAAATTAAAAACTCTTATGATTTTATTAACGACCATAAAAGTTTATGGTTTTTGTTTAATAATGGAATGGGTGTCTGGAAGAAGGCCTATGTTACAAAGGATCAAGGTCCATAAGCCGTGTTTTTGGCCCATGAAGTAGACTAAAATTTGATTTTGTTATACTGACTTACTTATTTCACTTTTCAATATTAGAAGGTTTATCCTGTACGATTTCAACAATAGTTTTTGCATTTTGTTCAGATTTATGTAACTTACACAAGTTCAAAGTTCATATTATTCGTAGTTTTGGATGAAAAATACGTATTTCTCCTCAAGTTTTAATATATTTTTTAATATTTTACTATGAGCGCAGCTTTGCAACACTTTTATTTTTACATATATTGTACATTTTGATGTATTTTATAATATATGTAAAGAAGAAAGTGTTGCACGATTGCATTCATATAAATAATTGAGGTGAAATTAGGAGAAATTGCGTATTTTTCATCAAAAACTACGAATAATACGAATTTTGAGCTTGTGTAAGTCATATAAATCCGAACAAAATGCAAAAACTATTGTTTAAATCGTACAGGATAAACCTTCTAATATTAAAAAGTGATATAATTAAATTAGTATAATAAAATCGAGTTTCAGTCTATTTCATGGGCCAAAAACACGGATTATAGACCCTGATCCTTTAAAATTTTACAGAAATGAGAATAAAACTATTAATGACATTGATTAGCAATGTCCTAAGCACCTAGTGCAACATAGCCCTTTCTTCCGATCTTATAATTACCCTAAACTTTTGTCTTAATGGCATTGGCGCGTCCTATAAAACTAGTCAGGTCTGTAAGGAATATAATAATATTACTTTTAGTTTATTGTTTTATTTTTTTTTATTTAAAATAAGCAGACTTCTATATTATGAAATTGTAATTTTTAACACTGGGGTAATCATCAGTCATTTCACATAGGTCCTTTTCCAACAAAAAACCCAACTTTCCAAAATTTTTAACATAGCCCTTCTTCCAGATACCCATTCAGTTGTTGTTTAGAAATAGGGATATACTGGATTTTCTTATTAATAATTTTTGTATCAGTTTTTGTTATTAGATTTTCTTATATACTATTTTAGTTATCTTTCTCAACTCTGTATTAGTCTGGTTTCTAAAAATCTTAAATGCTTCAAAAATTGCACATTAAATTACATTTACTCTTGTATTTCATTATGAATACTGCGAAAAAGAATTGTAGAATTAATGAATTTTAAATTCTTACTGTGCATAAAAATAACATTGGAGATTAAGTAGTAAAATCTATAGCTACAACCGCACACTTTAACTTGAATTTTCAATATAAAAAAGTTCGTATTTTAAAAGACAAAAATCTTAATCAAGATTATTTTTCAAGGAAAATCTTGAAGAAACTTTTCCTAATTTTAAATGCTGCATTTATTTTTATTAATTATCTTTGTTAATTTCTTTCCCATATCCATATGAAAAGTTACAATTCACTCCACTGTATCCAGAAACTTTATTTTGTTCTTAACCATACTTGAGATTTAATTACTTTATTGCCCATTCTTCGGGATTGTTAATGTAATTTAAAATGAATGAAAAGAATAATTATAAAAAATACTTCTTTAGATTTAAATAAGTAATTTATCAGCGTCTCTCGGCCTTTATTGGATGAGTAATTATTTTTACATAACTTTAAATATCCTCAGGTATTTCCTATCGCATTGCCACAGAATATTTAAAAAGTTTTAATTACAGTAAAACCTCCATAACGGACACTCCCGAATAGCGGACACCTCTATTTAACGGACACTTTTCCAATCCCCACTCCCAAAATCTAAATTTTTGTATGTTTAACCTCTGAATAGCGGACATTCCGAATAGCGGACAGTAGTTTTGGCGGTAAAGGATGAAAAATTATTTTTTAACGAGAAAGAAAATGAGAAAAAAATAAAAAGCCTCTAAATTTATCAGGGCAATGTGTCACAAATTTAGTGACCACAGATAAATGCAGGGGCTGGTCTGAGGATAATTCCCATTGGCCTGGGGAATCCCTCAATTTTGCAATGTATTTTGTATCGATTACTGATTGATTATTGAGACTTAATTGACATACATTATTCAAAGTTTCAAAATATGTTAATACCATTTTTATCGTTTTCTGAATATATTGAGTTCTACGTACTCTGAATTTAGTGTCTTGCATGTGATTAATGTTTCGAGAATGACCTTAAAACGAAAGCGATTAACTTTAAATGAAAAATTTGAAATTTTAAGTGTAAGTGAACCTGAAAAACAGAAATTGAGTTTACGGATATTTGCCAAACGTTTTAAAATATGTAAAACACAAGTGGGAGAGATTTTTTGAAATAAAAGAAAAATAAGGAATTTGTGGATTACTAACTCTAACAAGAACACCAAAAATGTGAAATTGAGGTATACCATAGCTGCCAACCTTTACTCTTTTTTCCTTCCACTAAAAATTAACAGTAAATTTTGCCTTTTTTGAATCACATGATTTCGACGATTTAATAAGGTGATATTTACTATAAAATTTTAGTGGTAGGAAAAAAACGTAAACGTTGGCAGCTATGGGTATACTAATCCGATTGAAATTGATTCTATAATTCTCAATTGATTTACTTCACTTCGTTCCAAAAAATTCCTATCACTAGGCCTTTGATTCAAGTAAACGCTTTAGAAATCGCCAAACAACTTGGTTTACATTATTTTAAAGCTTTGAGTGGATGGACAGCTGGAAAAGTTCCGGTCTCGGTACAACATCTCTTTCAAAACAATATGTGGAAAATTAAAATCTGTAGTTCTTAAAACAGTGGAGGATTGGCATGAACGACAGCAATCAATTTATGAAGGTTATGAGGACAGAAACATTTTTAATCCTGATGAAACCGGACTCTTTTTCAGAATTTTTTAGAATAAGACCTGTGCTTTAAAAAGGATGACTGTATCGGCGATAAAATATCAAAAGAGCAAATTACTATTTTGTTACGTTGCAATGTAATTAGGAGAATTTGAAATCCCTCTTATAATTGAAAAATCTCAGAAACCCATCTCTTTCTCAAAGAACATCCAATTTAATAAATTTTGGTCTTATGTGGAAAGCGAATAAAAAAGCGTGGATGACCAGTTCTTTAGTAATTAAATGGTGAACTTCCTTCGATAATAGGATGAAAAAATAAAGAAAAGTTCTCTTGTTTTTGCACAGTGCAACTTCTCAACCAAAATATTTGAAATTGGACAATGTTAAAACTGTGTTTTCCCCCTCCCCAAACACAACTTCCGTATGCCAGCCCCTTGATCAAGGCGTTATACACAATTATAAAGCCTGGTACAGAAAGCTTTTATTAAGCCACTTTCTTTCGAAGTTGGTTTCTATGAATACATTTGAGAACTGCCTAAAATTAATTAATGTTCCCGATGTTCTCGAATTTGGATTTCTTCAGCTGTAAAAAACATAAAACCGGAAAGCGTAAGACAATGTTTCAGAAAAACAGGCTTTATATGAAAAGAAAATGAAACACTTATTTCCGATAGAAATGAAGAATTGCGCGCAATAAGTGAATTAATGAAATGCATCAGGAGTGAAGAAACTGCCGAAATGTTCATCAACATTGATGATGACCTTTGATGTAGGCGATTATATTCCTTCAGAATCTTCGACAAAAGTTGACTCTATTAGTGATATGAATCAGATACTGAAACTAGGGAATGTTTCCTGCAATATCGAGAATTTCCAAGAAGCGACTAAATACAGTGAGCAGTTACACAATTTTTTTTATCTTTTTGTCAAAAGAGGATTCAGGAGGATTAAAACTTATGATATAAGTAAAACTTCACATAAAAAAACAAATTACATGTAATCTCAAGCAAAAGCAAACTTTTGTAACAGATTTTTTCGTAAAAATGTAATAAACAGTGGGAAAATGTATGTATAATTTCATTTCAGTTTTATTGCTTAATTTTTTTTTTTTATTATTATATAATAGAAGTTCTCGGACATATAAAAGCCAATAAATGAAGCATAAAGCCTTTCTTAGCGATTTTGTGAATATCTGAGGTTTTCCCAATAGCGGACACCTCCGAATAGCGGACAATTTCTGTGATCCCGAGGTGTCCGTTATTTAGAGGTTTTACTGTATATATTTATTGACTTACTTACTATATAAGGTAAAGTCAGGAGAGATGACGCGATCGGAGAGATTGCGCACATAGAGGTTCGGGGGGAAGGAGTAGAGTGAGAGCGCAGCGACTCCAGGTAGTTGTACAACAGCAGTAGTGGAGTGTCTACTTGAAAGTGCACGTTGATTGCTTTGAGCATCTAAGATAAAGTATTGCTATTTTGTTTTGTTTTCCCAAAGTAAGTGCTTGAATTTTCATAGCTATTCATCAGAATTTCTATACAATGTCAGTAGTACAAAATATTTTAAACTTAAACGATTTCTCATAAGCTACTAATCTAGAGTAATAATGTGAACATCAACGGTTCGTTTTAGAAGAGGTCATGTTTAAATAAAAGGCCGCGCAATCTCTCCTACCGAAATTGGAGAGATTGCGCATCTGCTACTTAGGAGAGATGGCGCAGTGTTCCCATTAGTTTCTATGCTGGGAGAGATTACGCAGCTTATTGGTAAATTTGCACATAAAAATGAAAAATGAAATTGGACTAATTTTAAGTTAAACGTGTTTTTAAGTAACATAATTTTATTTTGTAATCTTATCTGGACTTGCTTTCTCTGATTCTTTATTTTTTTCCTTTAATTAAAATTTTTTAATCGTTTTTAAAATTATTTCCTTTTTCTTATTCTTTAATCATTAGGTAGAAATATTCACTCCTAATACAATAATATTTGTTCACAAAAACCTTACAGCAATGTCATTTAAGTGTAATTATTTTTTTTTTTACAATTTAATTGTAGTTATTATTAGTAACAATCTCTCCTACCCATGTGCGCAATCACACCAACCCTGTAAGGACAGATTGCGCAAAATAACTTTCTTGGTTTTGATACAACTGTTCTATTAAATCGCAACATAACAACAAAATAGCAATGGAAATGCATAAAAAGCAAATGAAGTAAAAATTATTCGTGAATAGTTTAGCAAAAAATTAATATTTAGATTTTTTATTGCTATTCTTTTGAATTGTGCGCAGACTATCCTAGCTTTACCTTAATATTTTATCGAAAGTAAATACGCTTGTAATTTGAAAGAGGATAAAGGTTTATATTCTTGTTACTTACCCATCATACATAGTATAAGGGTAAGTCTTGTAATCGTTTTGAAAATCGAAAAAAGAAAAAAAAATTTTTTTTTTGACGTATTTACACGTTTCAGACACTGGAGATTCCGAAAAACATATTTTTAGAAAAATAAATTTTGCTGTCCGTCTGTGTGTCTGTAAACGTTCTATATCCCAAACAAATTGAGATAGAGACTTGAAATTTGGTATGTACGTAGTATGTAATAATGGGAAGAAGTTTATTGAATTTCAGCAACCTCGATTATCCGGAACTATTTTTTTTCGGAATCTCGAAATATTCCTAATAAAAGGTATATAAAATTTTTCGAAATTGTTTATTTTAAGAAGTGAATATAAAATACCATAAAAAACGTAATTTTTGTATAAAGAATGAAGTCGATCGGAAAATGAGTTGCCGAGATACTTGTAATCCTATTTTCCACACTCTTCGATTTTTCATGACCCTGTATTTCATTCAAATTTCAATTCAAAGATATATTTTATCTGGAAATGAGACACTAAATAAGACGCAATAAACCATTAGTTAATATGATTATCATTTTTGGAGTTATAAGGATGTTTCTTTTACTCAATTCAGTAATTAGAGAATTTAAAGTTTTTACGTTATCAAGCCACGATTTTATACGAATTGCAATGCATTTTATAAGTAGTTTACACCTGTTTTATTTTCATATTTTATATTATGCATATCCATGATGGGTAAGTATTACGGTGGCCCCGAACGACTAGTTTAATAATTGAAAGGGTGTCTGGAAGAAGTGCCTATGTTATCAATTTAAAATTTTACAGAAATGAGGAAATAACTATTAATGTCATAGATTAGCGATTAATGTCATAGATTAGCCTAGTGCAACATAGGCCCTTCGTCTAATTACCCTCCACTTTTTGTCTTCATGCTGGATATTGACGAGTCATAAAAAAACTAGTTAGGTGGGCACGGAAAGTAATGATATTTTTATTTTAGTTTATTGTTTTGATTTTTTATTTAAAGCAAATAAACTTGTATATTACGAAATTTCAATTTTTAACACTTTGTAATCATCAGTCGTTCCAGATAGGCCCATTTCCAACACAAAAATCCTACTTTCCAAAAATGTGTAACATGGGCCCTTTCTTCCAGACACCAATTCAATTGTTTAAAAATACTCATTTACTGGATTTTCTTATTATTACTTACCCATCATACGTAGCATAGGATAATTCTTGTAAACGTTTTAAAATCGAAAAAAAAATGACAGATTTACACGTTTCAGTCACTGGAGATTCCGAAAAACATATTTTTAGAGAAAAAAAAAAGTGCCGTCCGTCTGTGTGTCTGTAAACGCTCTATCTTCCGAACAAATTGAATTAGAGACTTGAAATTTAGTATGTACTTAGTATGTAATAATGGGAAGAAGCTTATTGAATTTCAGCAACCTCGATTATCCGGAACTATTTTTTTCAGATTCTCGAAATATTCGTTCTGATAAAATGTATATAAAAATTTTCGAAATTGTTTATTTTAAGGAGTGAATAGAAAAGACAATAAATAAAACATAAATTTGCATAAAGAATGAAGTTGATCGGATAATGAGTTGCCGAGATATTTGTAATCACATTTTCAACACTCTTCAATTTTTCATGACCCTGTATTTCATCCAAATTTCAATTCAAAGATATATTTTAATTGGAAATGAGACGCTTAATCCAACGCAATAAACCGTTAGTTAATATGATTAACATTTTTGGAGTTATAAGGATGTTTCTTTTACGCAATTCAGTAAATAGAGCATTTAAAGTTTATGATGTCATCAATCCACGATTTTATTCGAATTGCAATACATTTAATAAGTAGTTTACACATGTTTTATTTTCATATTTTATATTATGCATATTCGTGATAGGTAAGTATTACGGTGGCCCCCCAACGACTAATTAGATTTTGTTATTAGTTTTTTTTTTATTAATTATACTTCTTATTATTTTAGTTCTCTTTTTAAACTCTGTATTAGTCTGGTTTTTAAAAATCTATATTACTTAAATGTTTCAAAATTTGCACATTAAATTACTTTTACTCGTGTACTTCATTATGAATACTGCAAATGAGTTATAGAATTAATCAATTTTTAACTCTTCCTGTATATAAAACAGACACTGAAGGTTAAGTAATAAAAACTACAGCTGGAACACACTTTAATAGGATTTTTTAGTATAATAAAGTGTATTTTAAAAGGCAAAAATCTTAATCAAGCTTATTGTAAAGGAAAATTTGGAAAGCCTTTTTCCTAATTTTAAATACAGGATATATTTTCTTCGTTAATTTCTTTCTTATATGCATCAGAAAAATTACAATCCACTTCATTATATCCAGAATTTATTTTTATATCTTGCTTGAGATTTAATTACTTTATTGCTTTCCTTAAGGGATATTTAATACAATATCAAAGGAATGAAAATAATTATTATATATAAAAAAATATTTCTTTCTGACAAAAAATTACATTTAAATACGTAATTTATCAACGTCCCTCGGCCTTCATTGGCTAAGTAATTATTTTTACATAACTTTAAATATCCTCAGTTATTTCCTCTTGCATTGCCATGTAGAATATCTTAAAAGTTTTAGTTATATATTTATTGATTTACTTAGTAAATATTTTTTTGTCGAAAGTAAAAACGCTTGTAATTTGATTAACGAGGATAAAAGTTTATGGTTTTGTTAAATAATTGTTGTTTGAAAAGAGCAACTTATTTGATTTTCTTATAATTAGGTTTTGCTATTAGTTTTGTTATTAATTATTCTTATAATTATTTTAGTTATCTTCCTTAACTTTGTATTAATCTTGTTCTTAAAAATCTAATCGTTTAATGCTCCAAATTTTCACTTTAAATTACTTTTACTGTTGTATATCATTAAGAATACTACAAAAGAATTTTAGAATTAATGAATTTTAAACTCTTTCCGTGTATAAAAATGACACTGGAGGCTCCGTAGTAAAATCTATAGCTGCACCCAAATTTTTCGTGTATAAACTAGTCGGATGTGCCAATCCCAAAACTTTCTTCTATCTCATACAAGTTTCACATACACCAAAAACGAATCAGCATCAATTTATGCCAAGGTCTAACTGAATCTAAAGTTTTATTAAATCCAGTACATTAGATGTTGAGATATGACTATCGCTAACTGTGTAAATCTTGAAAAATGCAGTATAGTAGCGCCATCTGTTGGGAAATTTATATCAAAACGTAACCAGCATTATTTATGTCAAGGTCTAACAGAATCTGACGTTTGATGAAAATATATGTATTAGTTCTTGAGATATAGCTATTATAAAAATCGTGAAAATGTAGCATAGAAGCGCCACCTGTTGGACGATTTACACCAGAAACTAATAGACTACAGATTTATATCAAGGACTAACTGAATATAAACTTTTATTAAATTCCGTGCATTAGTTCTTGAGATAGAGCGCCCACAAAAGTTTTACCACGTACAGACAGACTCACAGACAGACATTTTCTACAAACAGTCAAATCGTGTTCAGGACCCTCTAAGACGGATAAATCCGCCGAAAAACGAAGTCGGAGTTTTTCACGAATCCAATACTTTCTTCTTGTAAAGATAGAAGAAAGTAAAAAGGCACTTGAGGTTCAGTAGTAAAAATTATAGCTACAACCATACACTTTAGCTTGATTTCTCAGTATAATAAAGCGTATATTAAAAGGAAAAGAAAAATAATAATCAAGATTATTTTTAAAGGAAAGTCTGGAAAACTTTTTTTTCCTAATTTTAAACATAGGATGTATTTTAGTGCATTTTCTTCGTTAGTTCCTTTCCTATGCATCAGAAAAATTACAATCCACTCCATTATATCCCGAAAATGTAATTTATTTTTAACCTTGCTTTAGATTTAATTACTTTATTGCTCGTCCTTAGGGATATTTAATGCAATTACAAAGGAATGAAAAGAATGATTATATATAAAAAAAATTTCTTTCTGGAAAAAAATTCCATTTAAATAAGCAATTTATCAGCGTCCCTCGGTTTCTATTGGATGAGTAATTATTTTTATATAACTTAGAGCTCATTGTTTAAAAACCCTCAGGTATATCCTCTTACATTATTATAGAATGTTTTAAGGAATTTAATTTTATATTTTTCTATTTACTTAGTACACAATATACAGCAAAAAGTAAAAATGGAAATAATTTGAGAAACTAGGTTAAATTTACTGTTTTTTGGCTAAATAATTGTTGATTGCAAACAGTTAGTGGCCAATTCGATTTTTTTTTTTCAGCTTTAAGATATTAAACTAACTTTTCAGAATATGTAGATATATTTTTTCTCTTTTTACGAAATATAAATGAATTATTAACTACTTTTCTAAGCCTTTTCAGTTCTGAGGTCTGCATTACAGTCCTGCTCGGGTTGGTCTGTAGCCGACCCGAACCAGAAAATTCTGGTTAAAATCAACCTCAACTTGACTAAAAATGTTCCTCAACCCGAAACACAATCCATATCCGACATATTCAAACTTGAAATCTTCCCCAAACAAAAGTGAAATAAAATCAATCTATATTTTAATACAATTGTCGAAAAATCGTCTACAGTTATTGTGCTGTCCTCTAAAAAAACCCACACTAAAACGTTTCCTAAAAAAAAAAAAAAAAAAAAAAAAAAAACATACTAGTACTACACCAAATATTTTACTTAAATAATTTTTTTTTGTTTTGATCTGTTTTTATGCACCATTTAGAATAATAAAAATAGTTAAAAATACCTAAAGAGTGCTTATTTAGTTTTAAAATGATTTAAACTAACAATTGCAGAATTCTAGCAAAATGAGAGCTTCATTTTTATAGATTTTCTTTTTATAATTGAATTTTAGAATATATATACATTTTTTAATGTTAAACCATTAATATGTAATAAAATGCTTCAATGCTTCATTTTCTGCTGATTATGTCAGGTGTGGATTCTTTTCAGGTAACATGGGTAATTTTTTTGGAAAAGTGTGTTTTTTTTTTCAAATTCTCGCATAATTGGCTGCCATTTTGTAATAAAATAATAAAATGAAAAATGCTCAACATTAAAATCTTAATTAGAACAAGCTGTAATTATTTAGCCATGTTCAATTTTTATAAATTCTTTATTAGACATTATATAGAGAAAATTTCAAAAAAAATTTTTTTTTAGAGGACAGTACAATATATCTCTAACATAAAATTTTTCTTTTATTGTACGAAAATGAACACTAATTAATATTCAAATATATAGATTTATCCATTTGAAAAATATTCAGGTCTTTCTTTTGAAAAATCGGGTCAACCCGAACCCACCCGAAAGAGTCAAAACCTATCTCGAAATTGAATCGAATCCGAAACATTTAAAGTCAACTCGACAACGCAAACCATTAGCGTCGACCTGACCCGCGGTTCGGTTCCTGTAAAACGGGGTTGTCCGCCATGATGCAAGACTCTAGCTTGCATATGCATCTGTATTCTTTTTATCACAAAAATGAACTGTTTGACTGTTTTATGGTTTTGATTTCACTTATTTATAGTAGAATGTTTTTGCTTTTTAAATCAACTTTTAAAATAGAGTACATTGAAAAATTTCAAAATTCTTTCGAAAAAAAATTTTTTTTGAGATTATTTTTTGCAACAAATATGAATTTTAAAAAAAAATGCATATAATAATTTACTTGTAAATTGTTCATTTTCGTAATAAATTTAATATCTGAAACAAAATTTATACATGCAAAAAAATTAATTTCTGGTATATTTAGATCAAACAAATCAATATTAGTTAAAGTTTGCAAACATATCAGTATAAATCCTGATACCATATTCAATACAAAAATAATATGAGTTATGAGTTACCTTATGAAAAAGTTTTCTAATCACAGTATTCATCTTGTTCTTAAAATCCCGCTTACCTTAAATTCTTTCAACAAATGCACTTTAAATTATCTTTGCTCTTGTATTTCATTATAAATATTACAAAAGAGGTATTAACATTAATGACTTTTAAAGCCTTTTCGCAGTGTAAAAAAAACACTGAAAACCAAGTAGTTCAAATCTATAGTTACACCCACATAGGATAACTTAAATTTTCAGTAAAATAAAGCTTATATATTAAGCAACCACATTTTATTCATAAAGATTATTTTAAAAGAAAATCTCTTTTCTAATTTTAGTTACAATACATATTTTTAATGCATTTTCATCATTAATTACTTTTTTTATTTCCATCACAAAAATTGCAACCCACTCCATTATGTTCAGAAATTTTATTTTGTTCTTAATTTTGCTTTAGATTTAATTACTTTATTGCCTTAACTTTCGAGATGTTTAATGTAATTTCTAAGGCAGTGAAGAAAATGAATATATATAAAAAAAAATTTTTTTTTTCGTCCAAAATTCCATTTAAATAAGTAATTTATCAGCGTCCCTCGTCTTCCATTAGTTCAGTAATTATTTTTTCATAACTTAGAGTTCATCGTTTAGAAATTTGAAATCTCTTTAGGTACATTAGCTTATATAATCGTAGAATATTTCGAGGGTTATTATTTTACATTTATTGATTTAATGTATAATGTAAAATGTTTCACTGCCTAAAGTTAAAATTTATTAATAAAACAAAGAGCTCTATTTTTTTTTGGCTAATAATTATTTATTGCAAATAATTAGCGATTAATTGAATGTTGTTTCTTCTTTTTTTTAAGAGGGTGGGGTCTTTAATTTTTTTATATTTTTTATTTAAATTATTGAATTTGTTTTAAAATATGATCCTGTTATCTTAAATTCATAGAATATTAATTATACAGAGAATTATAATTAACGCCTTCATGATTTTCTTTACCTTATTACAACAAATCTTCAAAAAACAAAGAAAAAAAATTTAAGAAAAAACTGGTTTTTTTTTTGGCGATAATTTAGGTTTAGTCTTAATAGAGATACCATAAAATACTAAAACTGGTTCCCAGTTTGCATGAAACATTTTCTTCTTAATCGTTTCACGGGAACATTTTACCGTGCCGTATTCTACTTTATAGAACTTTTTAATTATTCCATGCTTGCAGCTGTTTATTTCCAATGTAATTGTAATAAGCTGTTTTTCTAACTTGCCAATAGCATATTCAATAAGGTTTTTTTTTTTTTTTTTTTTTTTGTGTTGACCGGCAATTTAATATGAAACCTGGGTTTTGAAACTACAGAAGCTCTGCTCTTTTCTGAATGCTTTTCATATAATCGGTACCCAGATACATTTTTCAAATTTATGTATTAAAAATATCTTACAATATAAATGTCTCATAATATAAATATTCAAAATGCAAAATATCGTACAGTCTAACAACGTATTATTTCCAAATATATCGTGCAAATGTATATTCTTTTTGATAAAGGTTTTATGATATAAAAATTATATAGGCGGAACTAAATATTTAGGACACGCCTTCAGTAAATGACATTGGTTTTAAAACACGAGTATACTCGATATATCCTCATAAACGAAATATATTCGATAACGATATAGTCCACGAGTATACTCGTGGAATATGTCGTATAAATGCATATTCTTTTGATAAAGGTTTTATGCTATAAAAATTATATAGGCGGAACTAAATATTTAGGACACGCTTTTAGTAAATGACATTGGTTTTAAAACACGAGTATACTCGTGGAGCGTTAATATAATCTCAGCATGCCACGCATAATACGCAGTTTTTTTTTTTTTTCGATCGTCAAATCCTTAACTAATCTCATCAACTTGAATTTCTATCTTTATTATCTCAACTGAATTATTTGTTTCATTTATTTCCAAATTTATTGTATAAATGCATATTCTTTTTAATAAAGGTTTTATTCTGTAAAAATTACATAGGCGGCACTAAATATTTAGGACACGCCTTTAGTAAATAAACATTGGTTTTAAAATGCAACTATACCCGTGGAAATATACTCGATATAGTCTCATATAAACGAAATATACTCGTTATATTCGATAACGATATAGTCCACGAGTATACAGATGGAATATATCGTATAAATGCATATTCTTTTTGATAAAGGTTTTATGCTGTAAAAATTATATAGGCGTAACTAAATATTTAGGACACGCCTTTATTAGTAAATGACATTGGTTTTAAAACACGAGTATACTCGCGGAGTGTTAATATAATCTCAGCATGCCACGCATAATACACAGATTTTTTTTTTTTTTTTCAATTGTAAAATCCTTAACTAATCTCATCAACTTGAATTTTTATCTTTATTATGTCAACAGAATTCTTTATTTTTAATCTCGGGACATTTTTAAAAATGTTTTTGGTTCTTGGAATTTTAATTCCTCTAAATTGGGTGGCGCTTAGTTTCCTTTTAAGAACATGAATTTTTAAAAATGTCGATACATTCAAAAGCACTTTGTCTCTTTGATCAAGCAGAGAGAATATATGATCCTTTGATTTTGAAAGAGGGGAAATTCCATTTTATGTTATTGCAGTAGATATTTAATGGTTTGCATTTGAATGGGTTTAAAAATATTCGTAAGCAAGTAATAGATTTATTTTATGTTTTTTGTGATATTATTTATGTAAATTTAATATGCAATAATGGTTATTCGTGTTAGCTGAAAAAAAAAAAATCATGGCTTTGGTAGGCGCCAATGAACATGCCTCAGTTTTAAAAGCAATGATTTGTTGAAAACGTTGATTTTCATGGAATAGAATATAGTAATTATAATAACAAAAAATTGGATATTTTATTCTATTTACTTATTTATTTTATTTCAATATTTCATTCTTCTTTAGTAAAGTTACAATGGAACAAAAAAATAATTTTACTTTATAGGAAAATGGGGAAAAAAATAAGAAAAAAATATTCAGTAATAAGTTGTATGCATATAAATATATTTCTTAATTTAGATAGTGAAGATGTTTAACACTAGAAGCGCGGAAAATTCTACTCAAGTTTTATTAAAAATATTTCTCACCAGAATTTTTATTTGAACTATTTAACTTATTTATTCAAATTATTTTTGCGAGGTAAATATTTAACGTAATTTATTAAGAAATTTCTGGTGCGAATCAACAATTATTTATTTGGTACTTGTCAAAATGACTCGTAACCGCGGTTCTACTGTTAAATTATTCATGGTGAAATTCCGATTGTTAAATGAATGAAATTCCGAATATTAGCCAACAATAATTATAATAATAATAATCTATATTAATAAAAGAAAGTTTCGCTCTGTGTGTGTGTGTCTTTGTCTGCGATGGCTAGCAAAATCCAGCCCACCTGAAAGTCTGAAAATTTAGGTGTGAATAGTCCAAGGTCTGGCCATGTGCACCTGAGTCTCAGAATTTTAATATTTTGATAATTACCCAAGATATTAATTAGACTCAAATTAACCATCGCTTCTAAAATGACACCTTTTAAATCAAAATGGCTAAAGAAAAGAATAGGCGCATTAAATTTGCAAGCGGAAATGAACAAATTCGAAATTATTTTACTAATTGGCGAATTTTAAGAAAACTAATTCAGATATCAATTCGAAAATTCCTGAGCATATGTAAAAAAAAAATTCTGCATCTGACTATGTGATTTTTGAAAAATTCGGATGGTAATTTTTCTTAATTTATGCAAAAATCAGTCGGCGCCAGTGAAAGCAATCCGAGAAAGTTTCAGACAGGGATCTGCTTTCATTAAAAACTGAACTACAAAGAGATCTGTTTCTCTGGCCGATCCCTCTATTTAGTTTGCGAAAATGAAAGGAAATAATTGCCAATTTTTACTAATGAACAAAAATTTAGCTAACAAATTAAGATATAGATTTAAAATTAAGGTCGGGAAGGGGTGTCATCTGCCGGCTGTTTTAGCGTAACGTCTTCGTTATGTTCTAATTATCAAAAAAAATGTAATTCTTTTTTTAATGATCGCGTTAATGTAGGCGACGGTGGTTTTTTTGAACAAATTATTCATTATATTTGCGGGTATAAGGAGGGAGGGGGTTAACGCCTTTCTCTGAGATTGTAATTATCTCGGGCCCGGGCAACGCCGGGTGGGTTAGCTAGTAATAAATAAAATACAACCTATTCAAAAGGGACTTGCCTTACTTTCAAAATCAACGCATTTGAAATATCGTTGACCCAATGAATTACTAGTAACAAATTTATACTAATATTAAAATATATTTATTGTAAATTGGTTAAAAACATTAATTTTATGTTAATTTATAATAAGATTTAGCTTTAACTATTTTTTTTTTCACAAAATGGACTTGATCACTTTCAAAATCAACGCATTTGAAATATCGTTGACCCAATGAATTACTAGTAACAAATTTATACTAATATTAAAATATATTTATTGTAAATTGGTTAAAAACATTAATTTTATGTTAATTTGTAATAAGATTTAGCTTTAACTATTTTTTTCACAAAATGGACTTGATCACTTTCAAAATCAGCTCATTTGAAATATCGTTGACCCAATGAATTACTAGTAACAAATTTATACTAATATTAAAATAGTTTTATTGTAAATTGGTTAAAAACATTAAGTTTATGTTAATTTGTAATAAGATTTAGCTCTAACTATTTTTTTCACAAAATGGACTTGATCACTTTCAAAATCAACGCATTTGAAATATCGTTAACCCAATGAATTACTAGTAACAAATTTATACTAATATTAAAAGATATTTGTTGTAAATTGGTTAAAAACATTAATTTTATGTTAATTTGTAATAAGATTTAGCTTTAACTATTTTTTTCACAAAATGGACTTGATCACTTTCAAAATCAACACATTTGAAATATCGTTGACTCAATGAATTACTAGTAACAAATTTATACTAATATTAAAAGATATTTAGTGAATTGGTTAGAAACATTAATTTTATGTTAATTTGTAATAAGATTTAGCTTTAACTATTTTTTTCACAAAATGGACTTGATCACTTTCAAAATCAATGCATTTGAAATATCGTTGACCCAATGAATTACTAGTAACAAATTTATACTAATATTAAAAGATATTTAGTGAATTGGTTAAAAACATTAATTTTATGTTAATTTGTAATAAGATTTAGCTTTAACTATTTTTTTCACAAAATGGACTTGATCACTTTCAAAATTAACGACTCATATGTTTATTGTACCTTCACTTTGTTCAATGCAAGTCTTTTAATTTTGATGTGTCAAGACTAGGCGCAAACACTTTCAAATATATTTTACAATTGTTTAATACATTTCGTAGTCAAACAAAGGCTGCTTCTCAAAACTAGTTCAAAACTAGTACAAAACTAGTAAAAAAATAATATTTTAATTTCTCGTCGACAATAATACGTAATCATTAAAAGTGTCAGAAAACTTAAAAAATAACTGAAAAACTTATGAATCTAAATTATATAAATAGGGGGAAAAATAGAGATAAACACAGTATGCATTCTGTAGCTTTTATCGAAAAATATGTTTTATTAAATATGTTTTATATTTTAAGTTATTTATGATTGATTTGCATATTGTTCTATTCATAAACTAATTAAGTTGTTTTCTTTTGCAGGTAAGTCCTTTTGAATTATTCTATCAAGATAATTTCAGTCAAAGAATATTTTTAAAGGTAACCAGCTTAGTATATTTCTATATATATAGTATATCTAGGGAGAGAAAACAAATAAGAGTAAATAAATTTATGTGAAATGTTTGTCCGATTTCTTCAATTGTGGTGTAATAAATCTTAACAAATTCATTTGCTTTTAAAGTATGCCATATAATTACAGCATATGTATGTTACTTTCTGCTGTTAATCAAGTGACAGATCAAGTAGAGTTAAGCTTAAACATTAAAATCAATATTTCCTACTAACACCCCCCCCTTTTTTTTTAAATATCCTACTAGAATATATGTACAATAATTTCTTTTTTATTTAATCACAGAATGTCTGTTATTAAAAAAAATGAAATCACTTTACAGAAATTCTGGTAGGATAGCAGATTTACTGAATAATAAAGTTGCTAAGTTGGCAACACTGGTTGAAGTTGCATCAATTTTGCGCTAGATTACAATCTTATGGAATCAGTCAGAGTCTGCTGCGTGGATATCTTCGATAATGATAAGTGCTAACTGAGGATTTATTTAAATTTTCCTACAAAACTAAAGCTCAGATGAATAAAGCCTGCAGTAAAGAAAACAGTCCAAATATTTGTACATAACGTTTCTTCTTAAGTCTTTATTTACTGTAGCGCATATGTATTTTATAACACAGCCCAGAAACAGTTAATTTAAGAAAATTCATTTAATGAAAAACGTATTATAAAAGTTAGTGAAGTGTGTATATAATGCATCGTTACAAGCTTTGGCACGACAATCAAGGTTCTGAAACACTTTCCTCAAAGTATGTGGAGGACAATATAATAAATTATAACACCTTGTAATATTATATTTATTTTAAATACTAAAAGGTGTAAATTAACAACATAATAAATGCATAGTAAAAATATCTTTTATTAGGTTCTTTGACATGTTTCGACTCACTCCGAGTCATTTTCAAAAACAAATGAGAATATTCCATAATTGTACGGTCTTTGAAGTTCTTATTTAAAATGCTATCATTTAATTCTCATGTATTTTTTAAAAATTACGCACGTTATCTTTTATTTTTACTTGGTTGTTCATTTTCATATCTGTAACCATGGACTAACTCGAGCCACAATTTCGGTAAGTTAAAAGATGCTGCATCGTTACATATTGTATTTTTGCGTGTCAGTATCTCTATGGTTTCTCTTATTATGGATGAATAGTATAGACTGGAGGAAAAAAATAATTTACTTTCATTGAAATTTATTTGGATGGTTTCTTCTTGATATAATCTTGCCAGGGCTGTGGTTTTTCTATTATACTTAATATCAGCTATAGGCTCCTTTTTTCTGTAACTAAATTTCCTGCTGGTCATGCCAATGTAGTAATTCTTAAATCCGTCTTCTTTAATATAAGGTATTTCGTATACTCCTGAATAATTTTCAGAATTAATTGGGTAAATTTTATTGCAAATGATATTCTTTAATTTCTGAAGGGGTTTGGCTATTAAGCAAATATTTCTCTTTTATGGATGGATAGTATAGACTAGAGGGATACATGCTATATATACATGAAAGTAAAATAATTTTTTCCTCCAGTCTATAGTATCCATCCATAATAAGAGAAACCATAGAGATACTAACACGCAAAAATACAATATGTAACGATGCGGCATCTTTTAACTTACCGAAATTGTGGCTCGAGTTACTCCATGATTACAGATATGAAAATAAACAACCAAGTAAAAATAAAAGATAACGTGCGTAATTTTTAAAAAAGTACATGAAAATTAAATAATAGCATTTTAAATAATAACTTCAACGACCGTGCAATTATGAAATATGCTCATTTGTTTTTGAAAATGACTCTTAGGGAGTCAAAACATGTCAAACAACCTAATAAAAGATATTTTACTATGTATTTATTATGTTGTAAATTTACACCTTTTAGCATTTAAAAGATATATAGTATGTGTAGGATTTTCAGAAACTTCTGCAACGAATACTTTCCTTCCGAAATTTGTCCGGTGGCGAGCACGGTCAACGAAAGAGACAGGCCACAGTACTCCATCTATCTCGGCTGTTTTTAGCCTACCATGATCATGTGGTAAATAGACAATGGGTGGAAACCAGCCTTTCTTGATCACATGACAGCCAAAAAAAGGGTGGAAGTATCACGACCTGTCTCTTTCTTTGGTTGCAAGTGGCGAGGTAACCAAAACGTGTCCTGAAAGCTCTCATAATTTTTTTAACGAATTCTTCTTAATGTACTGCTCCAAGATGTCCTCATTTTGTCTCAGTCGAACATTTGCCACCGCTTTATGTACACTAATGATAACACTGATTTTTTTGGGTACAGCGTCACAATTACAACTGAATATGTTTTGTCCAAAATACACTTCTGTAAAATTTTCACTGAATTGTTGTCAATGTCACCATTTATTGCGATACAATCACGTATACGCCAGGTTGCGTCAAAAAAGTTTTGAAATGACCATATTGACAAGTAGAACACAAACTATTGGTTTAGGTGGTAATGGACGAAACCTATCTCGAACTCTGTATGAAAAAACAAGGTTAGAATCATGTAGAATGGTGTTTCTCTCATTCGGAATTATACGAATTATTTTTAGTGAGAAACATTTAATTTTCCTTTTCAGGAAACTGGCTAGGTAATTAATTAAATCATTCCAATCAACTACATGCAACCGTTTTAGAAGTTCACAAAGAATAGGTAAGATAGAATAACTAGAACTAAAATATTTTTACAACTTAAAACAAAACAAAACAAAAAACAATCATTTATATCACATGGAAAGTTACCATCATACAAACGAAAAAAATGCTAATTTAAGAACGTCTTCAGAAAAATGGCGAATGTTCATTTTAAAAAATATATACATTTTTTTAAGTCTTTTGTTTTTTTCACTTTTGTCAAGAGAAACTAAAAAAAAAAATTCTTCTTTTAAAATTATTATTTTGTTTTTCTGATCAAATGCCACAAATGGTTATCTGATACGTGTTAAGGAAATAAAATATATTCAACAAGTGGATGATAACGCTACTTCATTTTTTATGAGAAGCTTCTAAAGTACAAAAGTAACATTCTAGTAGAAGCACAGAGCGATACACCGAAGTACTTCTCAGTAGTAGTTCGCGGAGCTATTGTATAGTAATTTTATTAAAACTTCTTTAAACATTCACGAAACGTATAAAATTTCAAACCAAAACGTGTAAAATGAAAAACTTTCCAGTAAGAAGCCACCCTAAAACAGAAAAATAAATTGAAACAGCTGTTAACAACTTTATTGCCTTCTACGCAAAGCGATTGAGCATGCATGTGTGAGGTTCATGTAACTAAAGCAATAAATTCTACAAATTTCGAGTACGCCCGTGCCACAGTGTAGAATTTTACATCGTAATTATTGTCTTTTTCTCAGTTGATATTTAACAGCATTTATACAGGTTATGTTAGAAATTAATTGAAGCATAATTTTTTCTCTTTTGTAACCTAAAGTGGATTTTTGTTATGTGTGCACCACATACTTTATAATTAATAAAAAATGATCAATACATATATTTCCAACGTTTAATTATAGCTTCATATTTATGATGGAAGGAAATTTTTAAACCTGTTATAAGCTGTGACTGACATTTTGTTATTAAAGTAAATTACTTTAAAAGCCTTCCTATTGACAGCGTGGCTGTACAAACATATTTTTTATTAGCATAAATCTAAAAAAAAAAATACACATCTTGTTTTCATTCGCCCTGAGATTATTAGCTTTACTAGAACTGGATTTTATTGATTAGGATAATACCCGAATACATTCTTTTCATGACTGAAACTTAAAATAACACCTCCGGGGTTCACTGTTACTGGAGAACAGTTTGAAAGAATGAAATTTTTGTTGTTTGTTCTCCTTTTTTCCGCCTCTGGCTCAAAGAGGAGTTGTCAGTGTTCTTCTTTTCCCATAAAATAAACTTTAGACAAGAACAAAAGGAAAAAGTTAGGCCGTTGAAGTGCCTCGGAAAAGTGTAGCGAAAGAAACGAAATTTTTTAGGTTTCTCTTTAGCTGCAGGGTTTTACAAGAAGATAAAAAAAAAAAAAATCTCAGACAGTTAGAATTTCTATTCCCTACAAATTTGCTTTCCTGCTTTTATAAATTTTCGATAAAGGCTTATATGGCTATTCTTTATTGTCATGGTATGTGTTTTTTTTATAGGTTTGTACGAGGTTATCTCTTCAGTTAAATAGATTTCTAAGTCAAAGAAGCCATTCTAACTGCAATCTTACGTTTTATTTAAAAAATTTATTCACTGCGTAATGTTTAGGAAAATAATTTAAAATACCCTTATATATAAAAGCTTATATTGAAATTTTTTAATATCGTTCTTATATATTTATTAGAGTTTATCGATCCAGTTTAATAAATTTCTAAAAAGAATAAAGTATTTTAGTAGCAGTATTACACTTTATTTCAAAAGTTTATTCACTATACGTAGTTAAGGAAAATTATTTGAAATATGAATCTCAATTATTTGGATAATAGTGAAAATAATACTAATGATAGCGATTATTCTGTTCTGGTTTTGTCGCAAAAATGTTTACTATGCATTTATATATAGTTTAGACAGTTTTTAGACTATTTTCGGATCATTTCACACTTTCAAATTTCAATGTTTTTTGAATTTCTCGATTTAGTTCTTAAGTTCATGTTTCTAATTTCAATATATTCAAAGAAATCGTGATTTTAGAACGTTTGTTGCTAAGTTGAGATAAAAAGTAGCTTCGTTTTAAATAAAAAATGTCACTAGTATTATTCTGAAAGAATACTTGAAGCCGGTTTAGTAGTTCCAGAGTATAAGTGATTTTGAAACATTTTCTGTTCGTTTAAGTCTTTTAAAGTTCGAATTTTCTAGAAACTGTTCTGTGTTAATATTTACGTCTTAAAACTAACAGCTATGTCAAGGTTAAGGTTATTAGTCCTAACAATTCCAAATAAATTGCAATTTCAAACATTTTTAGGACGTTTTCCGTTTATTTCACCCTTTTAAATTTCGATACAAACTGTTCTTAGCGAACATTTACATCTTAAAAGTTTCCTCCGTGCCAAGTTTTAAGTTTCTAGCCTCAACAGTATAACAGAAATTGCAATTTTATTACGCTACTCCTTCTGCATCCCGTTGGGGGTAGGGGTACAGACATAAAATATAACCTATGTTGGAGCAGAGACGATCACCATTATTCTTTAAATCGAGTCTGCAGTTCTAGATAATATCCCTACAAACAAACAAATAAACATTTCTTCTTTATAATATTAGCAGAGATTATATCACATTTTGGTGAAACTTCATACTAATGCCGCATTAGATGAATGTGAGACTTAAATTAATGACAAAACCTTCAATTTAAACTATTTGTCGCCCCCTTTCTAAAAGACATATGCAATGCAGCCTACTCTGTTTATCAGCTATCGTATAGTGAAAGAACTTTTAAAATCGGTTCCGTAGTTTCAGATGCCATTCGTGTTAATTTATTACTATTAATTTTTTAGTTATGAAACTAAAAATGAATAAAAAATCCAGCTGGAAATTTGTCTTGCGCAAAAAATATAATCAAAAGTTGCTTTTGCTGTCTAAAATAAGATAAATATTTAGCTGATTTCAAATTCATAAATTCATTACTGCATCGATCTTCATAGTTTCTGAGGTGTGGCAACAGGAAAGAAAAAATTTACATAAAAAAAAAAAACATTTGTATAAAGTTAAATTATGGAAGATCGCTCTGGGATATTTCTAAAGTAGCAAGTATTTTCCGCCGGATTCTAAAACACATGTATGTTACATTCTGTGCAAATCGGTCAAAATTTGTGGATTTGTAAAGAGCATACACACAATCTTTGACTTTTAAATACATATATATTCAGCCATTTCATGTTTTTTAAATTTTCCTCCAAAGTGCTGTTAAAAAACAACATATTGCAAATATGTAGTATTAATTTAATAAATATTTTAAGTAATATTTTTAAAATTTCTGAAAAATTTGAAAAACCAAATTATAAATATACAGTGTAAATATAAGAATTTTTCATAATCGTTAGATAATTAATAACAACATGAAACAATGTAATAAAATTTCCTTTTTGTCATAACATATAATCACTTCTTTTTCATTCCTATCGTAATAATATATCATTATATTTTTGGAATCTTTATGAGACTAGTAGCATAACGTTGAGTATAAATTTCTAAGAATTCATCCTATTAATATAGGCACTTTACTATGAAGTTAGTCCTCGAAAAGCCTTCAGATATGCAGCTTTCGACACCAATGCAATAATCCACATCAAATTTACCCGAGAAATCCAGGTGTAATTAATTATGTTCCGTAAAGAGGCATTTAAAAGATGGGGTTGAGTGACTCTTTCGAACGGCCGTAATGGCACAGGTGCTGTTTGCATTTCTCTCTGAACCATTTAATATGTTGCATGAAATTGAACGAAACAGTTCCGACTATCACATTTCGAAACAGAATTCACATCTTTCAAATTAACTGTCTAATGCTTGATTGCGTCACACAGATTATACATTTCGAACGTTTCAGGGATTTGAAATATCAAAATTTATCAAATACATACAGGGCGTTGAGTAAAGACCTTTCTCAGCGCCTTAACTTTTCAACGCCGACGTAGTCATAAAAATAGTGTCTAGGTGCTGTAAAGTAGTCATGCTATATTCGGTGAGACTGTTTATAATTCCTTCTAGTGGCAAAATCAAGTGTTAGCATATAAGTCTCGAACGCTATACGAGATACGGGAAAATAGTCAATTACAAACTTGTAGAAATGCATCGATTTTGTTCGACTTTTCAAACTACACTTTGCGCACATGAATGCTACAAATACTACGAGTACAGCACTCATATGTTTGTTCTCGATTTCCAACAGTGTTACGTCACGAAATACATCAGAAAAGAGCAATTACTTGTCATTTCGAATCGGGCACATTTACCGTCGGTGCTAAATCTGTAGTGTTCAATCAATAGTGTTTTATGGTATTGTTTAGTCAAAGTCATATATCCTTTCTGATACGTATCGTGATTTAACAGTAACGCGATGCAATTATTGGCTATTTTTCAGTGTTTTATGTAGTTTTCGAGATCTGTACTAATTTTTGAGATCTCTATTAAGTATCAAGATCTGTAATAAAATTTTAAATTTGATTTAATACGTTGAATTAAAATTTAATTTGGAAGAAAAAATAAGCTTAATCATACACATGAATATCAAATTTTTCAATTCTTCAATAAAGATTGGCTAATAACTTTCAAAATACAATAAAATAAGTGTAATATATAAGAAATGCAAAAACAATTCTTAATAACACCATAAAATAAAATATAAAATAAAATTTCTTAATAAAATTTTATAAAATAAAACATAAAACCTCTTAATAATACCATAAAACTTCCTAATAACATAATAAACAACCAGTTATTCAACATTTTAATGTGTAATATATAAGATTAAAAATAATTTTAAAATACCAACAAAATCTCTGAATCTTTGAATTCTTGAAAATTTAGCTATCTGTTTCAATCGTTAGGTTATCGTTAAGAAAACTGATTCCACTATAACTCTCTGCAACTTGGTAAAAACTTGTTCAGTTTACCTAAAATAGATTTTTAATATCGTCTTTTTTCTTTATACTCTGTTATATATTTACTATGTTATTTATTTTATTTCTTCCCTTTCCCACCTTTGTTTTCTATCAAAACTTGTTCAGTTTAAGAAAAATTACTTTTTAATATCTTGTTTTTCCTTTATACTTTGTTATTTATTTATAATGTTATTTCTTTTCTCATTTCCACCTTTGTCTTCCGTCTTGTTATTCCATTTGATGCATTTTTCCCTTGTCCTGCTATGCTGCCTTCTTATTGGCTGTTGTCTCGTGTTTTTCTTTTGGTTATCTTCTTGCACTAGTCCAATTTATTTATTTTATTTTTCTGCCTTGTTCCTGCTTTCGGACGGGTAGCACGCTTTCTTTGTGCCTGATGAAGAAATACCATATCCATTCGGAATACGTTATGCGTTTTAAGTTGTTCTTTAGATTTTTCTTCCTTTGTATTGTGATTTACATCAATTTCTAGGGCATTTTATTAATAATACTTTTGATTATTTTCTGCTACTCTTATGGTTAGAGTTTTGTTGTTTGTAATGCGGTAGAATATCTGGAAAAGAGGCACATTTCAATATTTCAGATAGCTACATGTTGAAAATCTATAGACAAACAAATACAATAAGCAATTTTATGCTTCAATCTCCCCGTAATCTAATCCCACAATACAGAATTCTAATTTACTTTTTTTTTACTGTTAGTAAAATTACAATTCCGATTCATATTCTCAGATAGCAAATTTATTACAGTATAGAACCGTTTATCTGGAAACTAGTTAACCAGAAAACCAATTATTCAATTGACTGATTTCAGGATCTTTACAGAAAAAAGTATCATATAGTGTCAGTTTGACATGTGCCATGGTCTGATACATTACCACATGCATGGTGTAACTTGATGCCAACATCTATAATTTGAAATGGAAGCATATTTATTCAGATATTGATTTTTATGCGGAACTGCTGTTTCCAAGGGATTCTCATAAATTGCCATTTTTTGAACTCAGATTAATCTCTGATCGTGATTGGACTTTATTCTTAATCTGCATAAGCTAATTAAATTGAAATCTGAACCAATGCCACAGCCACATATGTTTTACAAAGTTGATCAAATGCGTATTGATTTAATGCCCAACCAGTTATCCAGAAAAAACCTGTTATCCGATCTATGTCTAGCCTTGGCTAGTTTGGAAAATGGTTTTATACTCTAATTTCTATTGTAGTGATTGAATGGAATATCGGCTGTGAGGCAGATACGAGAAATAGGAGATTGATCAAAAGTGTTTTCAGAGAAAGATTGCTATTCAAATCGCTAAAATTTTGAATTTAGAATGTAATATTTGGAACATATTCGAAATAAGTAATTTATTCTACTATTTGAGATTTTACGCTTAAAACACCACAACATTTTCCACATGAGAAACAAACTTTTCCAATTTGACGTTGGTAATTTAATTCTGCTAGTGTTCCATTTCCACCGAAAAAGTATTTAGGGCTTCAATTAGTGGAAGAGTTATTCAAAAGAGATCAGACGCGGCAACTGATAAAGTTTATCTGATTTTTCAAAAACAGTCTTTAATACTGAGAGGTACATTTTATTTAGAGAACAAATACGAAATATTTAGATAGGCTTACTTTGGTAATATTTCATCCAAAAATTAATCATAGAACTATCAGAAACATTCCAAAAGTATTAATCATTTTTCTACAGAATATCACCGGTATCTGCATACACTGAAAAAAAAAAATGTTGATTTTACGGTATAATACTGACATTCCAGCTGCCAGTACACTGTTAAAAATAATCTGAAATTCACGGGTATTTTTTTCCTGAATTTCACAGAAAAAGTCCCTTTTCGCGATAAAAGGGTATTTTCCGTTAAAAAACAGAACATTTTCTCATATTTCCTGAAAACAACAGAACAGACGGAGACGAAAGGGGCCAACGGAGATATTCCGTTATCTGCTGCATGTTTAAAAAAAAAAAATTTTAAACTGACATGTTGCTGCACAGAAAAACTAAAAATTCAATAAATTAAAATTTCGAGTTTATTTAAAACAACAAAATAGTGCTTTGGAATTTAAAAAAGTAACAATTTTCCCATTAAGATTGGGAAAATTGTTACTTTTAAAATTATTTGCAATTTATTTTTTAAAGATATAAGAAAATATTTGCACTTAAAATAAATTCTAAACAAACAGATTAAAAAATATACATTAAGTAAAATATATAATAAGTTAAATTAAGTTAAAAAAAATCGATTTTAATAAAAAAAAAAATAATAATAATGCTTTCGAATAAAAAAAAATAATAATAACAGTTTTCTCATTCATTTAAAATTATTCAAAATTTATTTTTTAAAGTAATAAAAAGCACTCGCACTGAAAATATATTCTAAGCGAACACATTTTAAAAATATATAATAGTTGAAAAAAAAAAATCGATTTTCTCAAAAAAGCAAACATTTTTTATCGAATTTATTTCAAAATATAACATTCATATTTTACATCTAACAATCAAATTAAGAATATATATAATTCATATTTTTATCCTCTATTAATATTACAATTTTAAAACATAAACATCATCTCATAACGAAATCTCCCCGCTATTAACTTCAAAATTACCAAGCTTCCAAGTTCTAAGCCGCCATTTTGAAAAAACCCCATATCATCCTTTAAAACTGCTACACTGGTCTAACGGGTAAGACACTTGACTCGAGACGTGGTCATCCCTGGTTCAAACCCGATGTCGGCCGGAAAATATTCTTCAAGTATATCAGATCGTAAATACTCCCGCAATAGTTATAGTCGACAGATGGCAGCACATGTAGAGAGGTAATTTTTTAAAAGCCGAGTGTATTCTTTACGGATAATTTCCTTTCCTGCCAGTGCTGCCAGGTATATTTCCATGATTTCTGAGATCATTAACGGAAAGTTATCGCTTCTGCAAACGGAGTTTGTCCTTCTTTTATCTTTCAAAACGGAAAATCTACTAACGGAACGGAAAAAGTCCGGCTACTTTGCTGCCAGTAGTTTTACCGTGAATTTGAGGATTTATTTTTAACAGTGTATTATACCGTAAAATTAACAGCAATAAACAGTAAAAAAAGCAATAATACGCTACCGCGAATGCGCGGCAACGTATTATTGCTTTTTTTACTATTTATTACTGTTAGTTGTCACATTGCTTCGACAAAAGCAATGTGACAACTATTTCCTGAGGAAGGCCATAGAAGATGATGGCTGAAACGTTGATGGTTTTAATTTGATTTTAATGTTTGTGTAGTTTTAACTTAATGACATTTATATACACCATTTAGTAAATTGCGATGATTTATACTCACGTCATTATTGTAACTTCATTAAAGTTTCGACTGAAAGGGTTACGGGAGATTTTCGGCTTCATGTGTCTAGGAACTTTTTATTTATGTTTTGACGCCTAGGTAACTGGTGCAGATATGTACGTTTTTGCTTAAAAAAACACATATTTTGAACTTTCAAAAACCGTAATAAAATGTGGAACATACTGGTGTGATACAAAAATAAAGGCAATAAACCTTCTTAATAACACCATAAAATTAATTGTTTAATGCCAATAACACCTCTGAATTGGACTTTCTTGAAAATTTAGCTATTTATCTTAACGTGATTTTATTGCTAATGAAAAGTCTGATTCCACCATGCTCTCTGCAGCTTGGAAAAACTTGTTCAGTTTAACCATATGACTTTTTTTTTCTTTTTATTATTATTTCGGTATTTAATTTTTATATTTGTATATGTAATTAAGAGTAATTTCTATTTTATTTGCATTTATTTTATTTATTTATTTATTTATTTATTATTATTATTATATTTAATTTACTTCTATTTAATTAATATATTTAATACTTTTTGTATATTTATTTATTTTTAATTTTATTTATTTATTTATTTATTTTCGTTCTGCTTTGTACATTACATATACATTATATTTTTCTTATAATTTCTTTAAAGAGGGGCGGGGACTTTTCATTATTTAGGTTTCCTCGAGAACTATTGGTCAGAATTGAAAATTTAATGTATCTAATTATCACAAATTAAATCGGCAATCACTAGATCAGATTTTAATTTAAAAATATAAAATCACGCAATTTCGAGGATGTACGCTGCTGAAGTCAGTGAGGCCTCCAATATTAGGTTCGTTTGGAAAAATTTTCGTTTAAAAATAAGTTTATTCAACACTTATTTTAAGTATATTTAAGGTTATTATCATGGGTTCGTTCTACGCCGGTGTTTCGTTTAAAAATATAAAATCAAAACAGACTAGAGCTTAGCACGCTAAGGCCCGGTGTACGCTGCCGAAGGCAGTAGAGCACCCGACGCTAAGTTCGTTTGGTTAGATTTTCATTTAAAAATATAAAATCATACAAATTCGAGAGTATACGAAGCAGAAGTCAGTGGGGAACCCAACTCTATGTTCTTTTGGAAAGATTTTCATTTAAATATTTAAAATCACTCCACACTGATTTTAGGTTTATTTAAGGTTATTATGAAGGTCCCGGGCAATGCGGGGCAGGACATTTACTATTAAGTAACTAAAAAGTGTAGCTGGACATAAATTATGTTAAAAAAATTAAAAAAAAAAAACACTTCAACTATCTCTATACTGCTTAAGGAATGTTTGTTTTTAAAACCATTTCCTTTAAAATTATCATTCTTTTGCTTCCGCGCACGATTTCTCAGGTAAAGGGCTAGGCAGATTTTCTCGAAACTGTAACATTTGTAGCAAATAAATAAACACAAAATCATGTTTTTAATTAATGTTCTTAAAAAAATTCTTTTTTTTTTTATTTATTTACGAGTTTTATGAAATAATCCTTTTTTTTATTATTGAAAGAAACCAAACTTTATTTCGATAGCAGGTCGTTTCATTTAAGCAATATTTGTCTAACAATTTAAGAAAGATAGCTACATGCAGCTTAATTATGTGGATGTTATCCTGAACGCAGTGCATCAATTCTTAGAAATAGATTCATCTATATTTATGAGTTAAATTTAATAAAAATTAAATATATTTAACTTTAAAAAAAGTAAAATTAAAGAAGTGAGGTTATTTAAATGTTGTCAGAAATCTTTGTGCATGTGAAACATGTCACAGATATCTGCTTAAGCTTAAAAAAAATTGTGTTTCAAGTAATCTAAATATTAGTATTATAAATCTATATATTAGTATTATAAATCTAAATATTAGTATTATAATTAACATTAAATATACATATAACAATTTGAGTATTGTACGTATTTTTACAATCATCAAAGGGTATTTATTTTAAATGCTAAAAGGTGTAAATTAACAACATAATACAAATTAAAATAACTTTTATTAGGTTGTTTTACATGTTTCGACTCACTTCGAGTCATTTTCATAAACAAATGAGAATATTCCATAATTGCACGGGCTTTGAAGTTATTATTTTTATGTACTTTTCTAAAAATTACGCACGTTATCTTCTATTTTTACTTGGTTGTTTATTTTCATACACTGCAAAAAATAATTGTCGATTTTACAGTATAAAACTGGCACCCGCGCCTATGCGCTACCGCGCATGCGCGGTAGCGTATTACTGCTTATTTTACGGTTTAATACTGTTAATTTTACGGTATAATACTGGCAGCTGGGGAGCCAGTTTTATACTGTAAAATCGACAATTATTGTTTGCAGTGTATATGTGACCATGGAGTAACCCGAGCCACAGTTTCGGTAAATGAAAAGATGCCGCATCGTTACACATTGTATTTTTGCGCATTAGTATCTCTACGGTTTCTTTTATTATGGATGGATAGTATAGACTGGAGGGAAATATTAATTTACTTTCATTGAAATTTATTTGGATGGTTTCTTCTTGATATAATCTTGCCAGGACTGTAGTTTTTCTATTATACTTAATATCAGCTATATGCTCCTTTTTTCTGTAATTAAATTTACCGAAACTGTCGCTCGAGTTACTCCATGGTCACAGATATGCAAATAAACAACCAAGTAAAAATAGAAGATAACGTGCGTAATTTTTAGTAAAAGTACATGAAAATAATAACTTTAAAGCCCGTGCAATTCTAGGATATTCTCATTTGTTTTTGAAAATGACTCGGAATGAGTTGAAACATGTAAAACAACCTAATAAAATTTATTTTAATTTGTATTATGTTGTTAATTTACACCTTTTAGCATTTAAAATAAATACATTGTTACAAGGTGTTATAATTTATTATATTGTTAATCATAAAAGGGTTTTATTAAATTAAAAATATTTATTACAATATTTCTTATTTCTTTTCTACTCCTTTAGTATTAACATATCCATCTGCGACTATTTTATAATTGCAAAACATAATGATTACACTAACTTTAGAAATAGCTATCCTATCAATACACAGCTTTTAAAAGGAAATTCATCTTTTACTGCGATGAATATACTTCAGATGTACAATACTCGAATTCAATGCATCAGACGAAATACTCCAAACCTGAGAAGTCCGACCGTAATGAATTACGCTATTATAAAACAGGAATTTTGCAGATCAGGTTGAATGACTCTTTCAAAAGATCGTAATGACACAGACACTGCTTGAATTTTAATGAAACTGAATGGTTCATGGCATTACCGTAATACGGGAAAATATATTTCTTATTTGGATATTTCAAACTCTCCGCTGCGTGATTTCCTGATTGGAAATTTAGTACCTCTTGAATTTTATTGGTATTTCGAAACGTTTTGAAAGTCTTTGTGCTTATGAAATATAAGCAAGAGCTTTAATATAATTAATATTGGCGAACAATTATGTTTTCAGTGTAATATTAAAAATGTGATATTGCAAATTATGCACATTTTTCCTGCTTGTTGATTTTGATTAGGGAAAAAAAACTTTTTTATTTGGTATATGAATGTCAAATTTTATAAATATGTTTCAGTTAATTTTCTTATTATTTTTATATGGGCAAAACATAAATCTATGATGAAAGATTTTTTTGTAAAGTGAATGGTGTTTCTTCCGTATTCTATAATGGTGTTTACTTCGGAAGAAATCCACAAAAAGGAAAGAAAAAATGGATCATGTACAGATTGGACAATTAGACACATATCGAAAATTTCTGTCAGTTTGGTAAATTACAAAGTTATTTACAAAAACAACAGAATTTCAAATCGGTAAATTATATATTCACTTCGTGACGTAAATCAACACAAGAAAGAAAACTCATGCGTAAAGCATAGCGTAGGAAACACTTTCCAACACATTCGGAATATTGCAACAAAACTTCAACCGCTTAATAATTGTAAAAGATCATGTCTAAGTATACAATTTGCAAAACGCACTTAAAAGCTCAATTTCAACAATTACCGTCTATAGTCGGAAAAGTATTTGAATTCTTTTTATGAAGCCCTGTATATGATTTATAGATTTGTATGTATACTACACAGTATTCAAAAGTTTAATTCAATTAAGAAACGCATAACGCAGTTGAACATTCGATTACAGCAGTTTCCGTCCATAAGCGGAAATTTAATCGAATTATTTTGTGCAGCCCTGCATATGATCTATACAATTAATATGCACCAAGTAATATGCAAACAATTAGTTATATTTAAAAAACGCATACCACAACTGGAAATGTACTTGTAACAATTATCGCTTATAGACAGTTCTGTAACCGAATTATTTTGTGTGTCCCTGTAACTGAAGGATAAATATTATGTAGCCCATATTCTACAGTAAGCATCTTGTAGTGCACCTCAGTGCTGTATATCAGTTTATTTGACATATTTATTTGATCTGGTAACTGAGTAAAGTTAACGGTTATCTTTATGATAATGTCTCGCATTTAGAATTTTGCAAATTAATGAATATTTTTATAACCAGGGAAGTCAAATATCATTTTCAAAGCTACTATTTTTAAACTACGACTGGCGATTGGATAAGGTAGCTTAAGAAGAGGAAATTAACGCAATATTATTTAGCACAAGCTATGGCGTATGTACATTATGCATATAGATATTTAAGATTTATGTAGCTGTATTCAGAATAATTTGTTCCTAATTGTAAAACACATTGTTAGAATTTACACCTAATTGTTTTAATTTATACTTTAAACCATTTATTAATAGGTACTTTTGTATTCAGTTTCAATTGAAATATTGCCTTATAGTCCTTATTTTAAAATATATTTATGTGAAATATATTAATTGCTGAAATAAGGTATAATTAGTGTATTTTTTGATAAAGTAAAACACAATTACTAAAATGTGTTCGATTATACTTGATCAAAAGGGAAGATTGTACCCCGGTCAAACATCTCGGAAGTGTTATTAAAAAATGTATAAAACACACGGAAATAGCTATATCAAGTCCCTATTACAATAAACTCTGGTGGACTCTGTGTAAGACGTAAATCTGTATAACTCCTAGAGTTTCAAGCCCCGGCGAATCATGGTCATAGAGTCTAAGTCTATATGGTCTTTGGCTAAGGCGCAATACTGTTTACGACGGAAAACTCTCTTTTTTCCGATCGATTCGCCTTACACAGTGTTTACTTTAATTATCTTAGCTTTTAGATCTTTAAGTTAAGTACACTATAAAGCAAATAATGTTCTTTAACTTTATTTACAACAAACATACGAGCTTACGACTGGGAAATGGAAAACTTACTTTTTGTGTGTGGGGGGATTACAAAATTCCGTTTTATATTTTTATTATCACTACAAAACAGCATTTACTAATGGAAAAGTCTAATAATATGCTTCCATCTTGTGATTATGAACAAAAAAGATTTTTTCAAAGGAAATGAAGACAGTAGGTGAAACCTGCTGTATAGTCAAACATGTCCAGTTTGCCGTATCTATTTTTCACTTAGGGGAAGCTATAACAAACAAAGCTAATTTCCAAACGGTTTGTAAATAAAATTTATCGACTCTGCTAGATCTTGTATTTGATTTTCCTTGAACTTCATTCTAACTTTGTGGGAAAATTTTACGTAATATTGAAAAAGCTCGGCATTTCTGAAAAATAAGTTTCTTAAAACGGTGCAAAAAAAGAAAAAAAAAAAAAAAAAAAAAAAAAAACATAGTATTATATCGGTGACTTGTGAAATTCATTAAAATATAAATAATACGAAAAATGTTTCAGGAGAGAATCTTAGTAATCTAAAAAAATTCCCCTATAAAAAAACAATTCTTTAATTTTTAAAAGATTACTATAAACTCAAATTTGTAGTGTGATCTTTTAATAAACAAATTCTAATAACATCCAATATAGTATTAACCTTAGATTTTTCTTTCAAACAACATTCTTACATTACCTTTCATTTATTTAACACTGACGCTTCCGGCTATATTTTGAGAATATTCTATAAAATACTGAAGCATACAGATTACAAGTATACTGATTACAAATAGTGTAAGGTGTGCGAACCAAAGGTGGCTAGTGTTCCTAAGGTACCCACCCCTCAAAAGTAGAATTAATTTAATTTTTATTCGCAAAATGGTGCTACTGCATTATCAATCATATATCTGCAGTACACGTGGCTGAATTTAAAGAGAACACCTTGATTCTCCGACATTTTATGCAGTGATTTCACTTTTAAGGAGTAGTCGCTCTAATTTCTGGTTAAGAAAATATTTTAATTTACACGTGTTTAAATTCTTAGAACTTTGAGTTATAATTATGTTTTCTGAAAGCTTATTTATTTCTCTTTAACCACATTTACTTCAATTCTAAGAAATTTATGAGATTAATACTAACGTCGTGTAAATGGCGATCATACGCATGTTCCCAAGGTGGCCACCCTAGAAAACAAATGTGGAAATCAGTGTAGCAAGGGTTATTTTCAAAATTTATACATAAATAACTGAAAAAAAATATTAACATTTATTGTTAAAACCAGAGATCACTCAAAAGAAGTCAGTAACTCCCAGAAGAAAATGCCTAAATTACCGTGCACAAAAAATGCTTCAAGGTCTTTTCGTGTCATAAGATTAAGAAGAAAAACTCGAAAGCTATCAAAAGAAAGAAAAGATCATCAGAGCATAATAGTAAGCAAAATAGTTTGCCGAGTATTTTTTCACATTTTAAAAGTGATTTCAAAACGTGGGCCACCTTTGTATACGACAAAGGTGGCCCACAAGCTACAATTTTGAAATTGTATTATAAAAATAATGAAATTTTATTTTTCAAAGAAAAATATACTTGATATGTGTTAGAGATAACAGTAATATTTTACAAACAAAAATTGAGCCAAATACAACCAACCAGAAAATTATAAATATTCTCAAAGCTTAAATATGGCCACCTTTGGTTCACCTACCTTACTTATTAATCATCAGTTTCAAAATGAAATTCGCCTTCTACCGTAACATACATCCATTGGATGTATAAAATTCAATACCAGTATACAGAAGATGAGATAATCAAAACTAAATATTCCTGAGAAATCCGAACGTAATTAATTACGCTGCCGAATAGGGGCATTTTGCAAATGCGGTTGAATGATTCTTTCGAACGGCCGTAGCTGTATAGAAGTCATTTGCATTTCACCCTGATTCCAAATTATGCATTAGCACCATAAAACTGTTTCGTGAATGAACAAGAAAGAAAAATCATGCATCAAGCATAGATAATAATATACTTTCAGAATTAAAATTCTATTATTAGGAGATGTTCAATTTCATCTTCTTGAATTCGCTAGCAACAATTCTAATTATACAAAAATGAAAGGTATCGCCGAAGTGACTAATATTCCAGGAAATGCATAGATTGTAATTTGCTTTTAGTATTAAAAGATTATTATACAAAGTTCCTACAGGTCAGGGAATTTCTAGAACAAAAATTTCTTGAGAACCAGTATTTTCCTATAAAAAAATTAAACTTTAAAAAAGGCGAATATTCGCGCGATTAAATTGAGTGAAATTTTCTATAAGAAAATACTGGTATTTCCATGAAAAATTCCAGACAATGTAGGAACTCTGTGTATGAGATATGCTAAATTTCCTCATCTTGAACTCGCTAGCAACAATTCTAATTCTACAAAAATGCAAGGTATCACCGAAGTGTCTAATATTGCAGGAAATGCATAGATTATAATTTTCTTTTAGAATTAAGAAACAACTATTACACGAGATGTTCAATTTCGTCTTCTTGAATTCGCCAGCAACAATTCTAATTTTACAAAAATACAAAGTATCGCCGAAGTGACTAAGATTACAGGAAACGCATAGATTATAATATACTTAAGAGACTATTATAATTAACACTATTAGTTATAATATATAATTAAGAGATATTATTACGTTCAATTTCTTCTTGAATTCGTTAACAACAATTCTAATTCTACGAAAATGCAAGTTATCGCCTAAGTGACTAATATTGCAGGAAGCGCATGGATTATAATTTGCTTTTGACTGTTATTATGAGATTTTCAACTTCATCTTGAATTCGCTAGCAACAATTCTAATTCTGGCAAAATGCAAGGTATATATAACTAATGATATATATGACTAATATTGAAAACGACTTTCTAATTCACCCAGTTTCGTAATGGGGATCAATCCTGTTTATACCTTTTCTTTGGTGAGCAAAATTGGCGACTTCATCATAGATAATCTAGAATATTCTCGATAACAGATCGCAGAAGGTTGATGGATTGATGCAATTTTCCAAATAAGCGTTTCATACCACTTTTTGTCGCTGAATTCGCCAGATATGTAGCCAAAGTCGGCCGTTACGTTAGTCGCATGTGAGGGATTTAGAATGTTAGTGAAGTAAGTCAATATTTAGTAATTTGAAAAATGAAGGGTTTTGTTAAACTTGTCGTATTGCCGTTGCATTAAGTGTCCAACTTGTTTTGCCCTCTAGCGACCCCCTAAGTGAACTATACTTATTTGACTGTCGTACTGAACAGAAATTAATATACGTTCAGTGAAAATATGGTTATCTAGATTTTTCAAATTTTTGGCTTACTCTAACTGTCATTCTAACTCCCTCATATATCTGTAGATATTGGATGACTATGTTATAGATAACATAAGCAGGCATAAGTTGATAATTTCTTTAATCCTATTACCTGAATTTATTATTTTTATTTTACTTACACCCTTTTAACACTAAACAAGTAAGAAGTAATCAGTATTCTATAACTCCGGTAATTATGATGACTATTTATTATTTTTCATTTTTCCGACCAAAAATCACATTACTATGGGCGTAAGTGTTTTCTTGTAAATATATTTTTTAACTCAATAGTTAGGGCTAATATATAAATGATGTTTAAACTAGGATCAAGATATATGATAGTTTATACTGAAACAGCCACATAAATGAAATTTTAAACTCATTACCTTAAGTTAACTCAAAACTTCTATTATAAATTAAACCATCGAAACCCAACGTAGGGCTTATACACCATAGGGAGGGCTGGCGACTTTTAAAGAGAACAATTCGAAAAGAGTTGTTAATAGTGAATGGCTAATCTAAAAAGTAGTGTCTTAAGCTGTCTTAAACGTGTATTATACAAGGAAATATTTCAGTTAATCTTAATAAATAATTGAAATTAATAAAATGTTCTTCTTTAAAATATATAATATTTAATGAAACTGATTTTATACAATATTTTACTTTATTTTTCATTAGCATTCACACGCGCTACGTTCTCAGAAAATATTTGACCTATATTTTATACGTAGTGATTTAAACTTATCGGTATACACCCTATCAATAACGTTGTTCTAAAATGAAATTCATCTCCTACTGTAACATATAGAGCCTTCGAATATGTAGCACTCGACGCCAATGCACGAGACGAGATAGTCCAAATCAAATATGCCTAAGAAATCCGGCCGTAATTAATTGCGCTCCAGTGAAGGGAAATTTTGCAGATCGAGTCGAACGACTCTCTGGAACGACCGTAACGACACGGATGCTGTTTGCATTTCTCTCTGAGAGCGAATGACTCATTAGCGACCTAAACCTATTACGTGGAATAGTATGAAAGTTCTCTATTTAACACGCTTCTTTAGAGACGTGAAGTCTCTCAAATTACCTCTTACAATGCTTGGTTTCCTTAAACATATTCTGTACTCTTCGAATTCGATTCGTAATTCAAAACATTTTGAAATGACAGTCTCTGAATTTAATTATATAAAAATGCTTCGAATATTTGATAAAATATCTGAAAACGGAAAATTTATCAAAAAAACTAAAATGATGCAAAAGCTGTCTTCCATTTCTCGTTGAGACTCATTAGGGGCATAAAACTATTACATAAAACAGTAGTAGAATGCACTGTCACATTTAGCTGACTTCAAATCACTCAAATTGTAGCATAAGTGCCTAGCTACTGTCTTATGAAGGTAATCTAGGGTCAAATGGATGCTTGAGTTTTGTGTATGAACGTGTTGTCCATATTTTAACATTTGTTAGTGAACGAGCTACCTATTCTGTCGTCTCCTTAATTTTCGCAAAGTGTGCCTGAATCTCCGTGAATATGGTATACGCAGTTACTTTGAGCAATAATATGATAATTAGGTTTCTGTGGTCGTCTATCTGGCATAACTACGGTGGAAGGAGTTAGACTAGCGAATTTAGTAGCATCATGCCTTTATAGAAGTCTGTCACTGCTTCCGGATTTTAAAATTAGTTTCTTTTACGGGCTGAATAGCCAGTGTCCATTTTGACCTGTCTTTTGGAGTTGAGTCTTTGATTGGGAGCTTAGGCAACGTGGTAAAATGTTGAAAGTAGGTGTACTTGAATCTCTGTGAATCTGGTCTACGCAGTTACTTTGAGCAATAATATGATAATTAGGTTTCTGTGGTCGTCTATCTGACATAACTACGGTGGAAGGAGTTAGATCCAGCGAATTTAGTAGCATCATGCCTTTATAGAAGTCTGTCACTGCTTCCGGATTTTTAAATTAGTTTCTTTTACGTGCTGAATAGCCAGTGTCCATTTTGACCTGTCTTTTGGAGTTGAGTCTTTGATTGAGAGCTTAGACAACGTAGTAAAATGTTGAAAGTAGGTGTACTTGAATCTCTGTGAATCTGGTCTACGCAGTTACTTTGAGCAATAATATGATAATTAGGTTTCTGTTTCTGTGGTCGTCTATCTGGCATAATACGGTGGAAGGAATTAGATCTAGCTGATTTAGTAGCATATCATGCCCTTTATAGGATATCAGACTGGTCTTTCATTGCTTCCGGATTTTTAAGTTAGTTTCTTTTACTTGCTGAATAGCCAGTGTCCATTTTGAGCTGTCTTAGGGAGTTGAGTCTTCGATTGAGAGCTTAGACAACGTGGTAACGTGTTGAAAGTAGGTTTTTCAAATAAAGAAATTTGGAATCGCCGCGGAGTCCTTATTAATGCTTTTGTGGTATTGTAAAGTAAAATTTTTAGTGCTTTTAGAGACAGTTTAAAGTGTACATACAGTATTAGTGATAGTTTCCGATCAGAGTAAAAATATTGTTATAAATTATTATTTGAATTTAGTGGATTTCTTAATAGTCTTCCCCTATACTCAGTTTCTAGTGTTCAAAGCTTAGTTTCAATCATCGTTAGTTTAATTTTTGTTCACTGCAATGCCATCCCTCCTCATTATTGTTTTAAATAAATCATTGTTATTGATAATTTCTGTTTCATGTCTACTTTCTTAACGGATTCTTCGGGCCCGAAGAAAATTACCCTAATAATGCTCGGTTTTCTCAAAAGGCTTTGCTGTTTGTAAAGTTTGAGTGATCTTTCGAAACATTTTTAAAGGTCTGTCTTCGAATTTATTAAGTACATGTAATTGTTTTAGGCTGTTTAACCTTCCTACTACGAAGTTTTAATTTTTGATAACCGGTCTTAGTTTTGCATGATTTGAATCCGAAATTTAATTCTATTAAATGTAGCTTCTTCCTACGAAGTGTTTAATTGATTTTATATATTAAGCTTAATTTATTATTTTTCTCTGGCTTGAAAATTTAAAAAAAAAGGGTGGGGGGTGAAAAAAGATCCCAATGCTACCAGGCTGATTAATTCACTGCACTTTTTAATTTTTTAATATACAAGATAACTGTAAAATAAACAACTCGTGTATATGATATTAACAAGATTATTTAATAGTGGATATCATAATATTTCACCATAAATATAAAATATTAAAAATGTTCTTGAATGGATAAATAATGTACAAATTATAAGCAATTAGCACCCGAATAAATATAAAAATATAGAGAATAATCCAACCTAATGAAAACCTTAAAAATGTGTAATGATTTAAATAAGCTATAAGATTATGTTTAAGTAAGATAAGCTATGTGAATGGTTATCTTATGATAAGCAATACAAAATCATTTTTAAAAATTAGGTGGAATTTATTTCGGAGATCTGGAGAAACTCCTTTCTTTAGCCTTGTAGCATTAAGCGAATAATTTTGAAGCAAAACAACAAAATATATAAATTATATATGAATTCTATCACTAAATAGATTCTAAAAGGAATCTCATCTTCAACTGTAACCTAATGAATAGCTTTACGATAAGCAGCGCTCAACATCGGCACATTTGCAAGAGATCAGATAATCCAAACTAAATACACCTGAAAAGTTACTGGTACGATACGATACTGTAATTAATTATGCTACCATAGAAGTTTTGCCGATCGAGTTGAATTACTCTTTTGAACAACCATAACGATAGAATTGCATTTTGCCTATCCTTTACGAGATTCGTAGTGACATAAAACTATTACATAAAATAGTACGAAAATACACTATCAATTGAATTCAAATCACTGAAATTACCTTTCTAATGCTCGATTTTCTCAAACATGTTCTTTATTTGTAAGGTTTGAGTGATTATTGAAAACATTTTGAAAGACCATTCTTTGAATTTATTAAATACACGGAATTGTTTTATGCTGCATAATTCAATAGCTAATATAATTTTCAATATCCATGATAAATTCAAAACAAACCATACAAGTAGGGTATTAACAATATTAAAATTTTGATTTAACCCTTTCAGGGGCATAGTATTTATGTTTCTAAAATGTTAAAATCACTGAGTCACACCGGGATTTAACAACAAATTTATTTCACAAGAAGCAAAAACTTTTCTTCACGTATATTATAAAAGCAAAATTTTATTCCAAAATTCCGGTGTCATTGTGCCGTTTGAGAATTAAAATTAAGTGGTATATATTACATCCCACCGTCCGTCAAGGAGTTAAAAGTGTAAATCCTAATATTTTACATCAAATATAAAATATTTTTAACATTGTTTAGCTGATAAATTATAAACTATACGCAATTGACATCCGAATTACTATCAAAATATGCAGAGTAATTCAAAAATTAATGTCTTGAGGTTTTTTTTTTTTTTTTTTTTTTTTTTTTTTTAGTTAGCTTAAAAAATAGTAATGATTTAAATTTAGATATATGTATAACCTGTGTAAATATATATATATATATATTTATAAGCATGACTGTTATTAAGGTAAACAATACGTAATCATTTTAAAAATAAGATTGAAGTCTAGAAATTTGATCGCTAGAACTCCGGAAACACCTTTCTTTATTCTTGTAGCATTATTTTTTCACGCTAACATTCAGTGAATAATTTGGAAAAAAAAAATCTTATATTGTGAAACACATTAACAAAGGCAATATTTTACAATATCTGAATGATTTAATATGTTTGTAATAGACTGTGTTTAAGCAGAAATTTCTATTCCAAATTACCCGATCGACTACGACAACATATATAAAAATAATTGAAATTAAGTATGGATAAATCTTCGATGCCATATATATATATATATATATATATATATATATATATATATGATGTCCCAAAAACATTGACCTCGGCTTTTATTCTTTAAATACCGATCATAAACATATATTATAAATTACGAAGTTACGTAAAAACAGGTACAGAATTTTATGAAATCGATTGCAATTTTCAGGGGAATAAATTTGAAGAAAAACAAAATTTAAAATTTATACGACCCCCACACAAAAAATTTTCCAATACGTAAAGTGTGCCCCATACACTAAGATCATGTACAAAATTTCAGTATTTTATCATAAAAAGTGGCAGAGATATGAAAATACATAAATGCTGATTTAAACCACTTTTGTATGCCTGGATATGAATTCACAAAGGGGGGAAATCATGTCGATTGATCGCGTTTCAGGGGTTGTACACAATTTACGAAAGAAAGCAATGATTGCATAAATAAATAATTGTGATGATGTAGTTATGACTAACTTCTTACCAATTTTGTTTAAACATATCAATATTTAAGGAATAAAAGCCGGAGTCAATGTTTTTGGGACACCCTAAATATAAATCAATCGGGTAATTTGGAATAGAAATTTCTCCATTCATTCGAGAAGCAAGCTAATTATAAAAGTCCTCGTATTAACCATTACACGTAACACCCATAAAAATAATAAAAATCTATAAAAAAAAAAGAATACACAATTAAGTTAATTACTGCTATCAGTTGCTCTAATTATCTCATTCCTAAAGTTAATATCATAAAGTTAACATAAAATATCCAGTCTTTCACTGAAAAAAAAAAAGTGTTGATTTTACAGTATAATACTAGAATCCCAGCCGCCAGTATTATACCGTAAAATTAACAGTAAAAAACAGTAAACTAAGCAGTAATACGCTACCGCACATGCGCGGCAGCGTATTACTGCTTACTTTACTGTTTAATACTGTTAATTTTACGGTATAATACTGTATAATACACGTATTAAAAAAAACGTATAAAAAAACGTATAAAAAAAAGTGTTGATTTTACAGTATAATACTAGAATCCCAGCTGCCAGTATTATACCGTAAAATTAACAGTACGCAGCGTATTACTGCTTACTTTACTGTTTAATACTGTTAATTTTACGGTATAATACTGGCAGCTGGGATGCTAGTATTATACTGTAAAATCAACATTTTTTTTTTTTTTTTTTGCAGTCTACCTTTGTGAGTGCCATTCTCAGGGTTCGTACGGACTCCTGGAATTTTCAGGGATTTAACCAGTATTTTCTTACAGAAAAACTCGCCTTATGTAATCGCACGATTACATAAGGCGAGTTCTTCGATAAGAAAATACTGGTATTTACCCTGAAAGTACCAGGAGTCCGTACGAAGCCTGCATTTTCTTTAGACGGGTTTTTAGTACAGACAAAATCATAATACTGATGTCAAAGCCTCTAATCGTATTAAATGACCATGTATCATCATACATATCATAGAAATTTTCTCTCATTATTTAAATATTTTATACATAAAATTATAATTTCAATATTTGGCAAAATCTCATGAAACCATTTTAATAATCATAATTTCAATAGCTTATTTTATTTTAATATTCATGGAAGTATTTTTGCAATAATGCTTAATCACAAACATTATCGTTCATAAGGATTATTCCAGGTATATTTTATCATAGCGTTATGTCATTTTATGACTGCACAATATGATTTCTGTGTGCGTCATGCAATTTCTTTAAGTATGGCACACTGATTTTATTTTATTTTTTCCCTATAAAAATTTTCTGAAATCATTGGGATAGGATATTTTCATATTCTTATATTTAAAAAAAAAAAGGAAAGAAAAAAAGAAAAGACATTGGAGATAAAATCCTACAAAGAACCACCTCCCCATCTCCCAAAAAAATCCCCGCAACGAATGAGAATTTTTAGCACTACTTGTTTAATATTACTTGCTTAGGAAACTGAAGACATGTGATTATGGTAAGCAGCGTTTGCGAAAGGAAAGGGTCGCGGTAAAATAAAATCACGCCCACACATGTAATGAAATCGAATGAATACATTTCAAATACAATTGAGGGAGGTGCCAAGCCACATTTTTGTTGAAATAAATCTAACACTGTAATATCTTGCTTAATATTTAAATTAAATATCCAACATATAATTTCTTTATAATGTCACTTGGTGGCAGCATATGTGACCAGGTTTCGTTTTTGCCCCAGATGTTTATGCCCCCAATGAAGATAGCTAATTTACAAAAAACGTAATTGTCTGAGTGCAACGAAGACTCATACACAGCGCAGTATTACTTTGCCCCATATATAGCTACGATGGATATTAAAACCTTTCGTTAAGCATAACTCAAAAAATATTTAACGGATTTCGTTCAAATTTTTACAGCAGGTACCTATAAAGGTGACAACGACGTCTATTTATTACCAAGAATAAATGTCAAACCGTTTGGAAATTATATTTAAAAAATAGATAAAAAAGCACAATTAAAGTACATACGTCACTAAAATTTAGTACATACGTCATTTTCACCGGCGGAGATTTTCGTAAATAATAAGATTTTAAAAGTTCATGGAGTAACATGGAGCAAAAAAATATGCACGCACAATACAATACAATATCAGTACAATAAAACATATTTCCATTTATTAAAAATGGAAAATTAATCTGGATTTTTTTCTGTTTGAAAGAAAAAAATCCGCAATAACTTTGTATTAGAGATTTGGCGCAAATCTCAACATTGGCAGCTTTTTATTTCGCGTGTGTAAATGGGAATCAATTCTATGATGTTTAAATAAAAGATTTTGATTTGCGACATTATTTCTTTTTATTTTCTTCTTAGTATTTTAAATGGAATTAGTGAAAGGCATGTATTTTAAATTAAATGAGAGGAAGACATGAATTTTTAATGTATGTATTTCAAATGAAATGAGTGAAAGGTTTATAGTTAAATGGGTACTTACGTATTATCCGTGACAGGAGATTGATCGCCAAAAATGGCTGCCAAGTACCAATCTTGTTTATCGTTGCCAATCATGTTTTCAAACACAGTAATTTAACATTATCAAATAAAATGGTAATTAATATAAAATAAATAAAAAATAATATATGTTTATTAAATTTTTAACATTATTAAAAATAGTAAATAACATTATTATAGTAAAATTAATAAATGGTAAATAGCATAGTAAATAAGAAAGAATAATATTATAGATTATTCACAGGCATGTACCATGTAGCAAGAAAAAAATATATAAGGGTTAATATAATTAATAATATTGGCTCATTGGCGCAGTTGGCTTAAAACTGGCACGGATAATACGTAAGTACCGTTAAATGAAATTAATGAAATATAAAGATGTTATGTGTGGTGTCTGAATAGTGACATTGACTCTATGGTTTATATCGATGAACTGAATAAACTATATTCTAAGATACTGTGAACGAGAGTATGGAATATAGGAGTTGTTGTGTTTAAGATGGCTATGAGTAGTTGTTGTGTTTAAGATGGCTATGAGTAGTTGTATGCCGATTGAGCATAGATTGAAAATGTTATACTTTTTGTGTATATAAATGTTTGTGTTGTTATAGTAAAGTATGTGCATCGTGTCCGATTTCAGTTTCCATTATTAAATGTATTTATACCCACGCAAACACGACAAAACAGCTGGCGACGAGTATTTAAAAATTGAACTGTTTGAAGACGGCTCAAGGTAAAAAAAATTTTTTCATTTTTTAATTACTGTTTTGAATTATGGAGAAACAAATTCAAGAGTTATTGAAGCAGAATCAAGAACTGATTCTTGCTCTCCAGAATAAAGAGAGTAGCTCTCACAAAGTAACTGTGCAATTTGAAAAGTTTAATGAAGAATATGAAAACTTCGATAGTTTTTTTGAAAGATTTCTCACATATTTAGATGTACAAAAAGTCCCAGAAGACGCTAGGGCTAAAGTATTTATTTCTTCTTTAAGTGCTAAATTGTATCAGTTATTAAAAAATTTGCTGTCTCCAGAAATTCCTTCTGCGCAAAGCTTGGAAAAATTGAAAGATGTTTTGAAAAAACATTTAACCCCAAAGCCATTGGTTATACCTTCTCGACATAAATTTCTGAATCGTAAACAGCGGGAAGGGGAGAGTATTAATACATATATTGCGGAACTCCGAACACTAGCAATTAATTGCGATTATGATAGCAATATGTTAAATATCATGTTACGCGATGTTTTTGTTAGCGGATTACGCGATAAAACAATTCTGGATAGATTATTTGAAGAAGATAACATAGATCTAGATAAAACCTTGCAAATAGCTTTAGCCATGGAAAAAGCATTTAAAGGGGCAAATGATATTATGGGTCGAGGAATAAATGCAGTTCATGCAGTAAAAAAACAATGGAACAGGAAATCAAATTATGCTGAAAAACAGCGAAAATCTTTATTTTGCACGCGATGCACCGGCACAGACCATGTCAAAGCTAAATGTAGATTTATTTCCAGTAAATGTGATTTTTGTTCAAAAATTGGTCACATAAAAAAAGCATGTTTCGCAGCAAGAAAAGCAAATGCTAGACCAGTTAAGCAAAAACAAGTAAATTTTAAGGATGTGATTGAAAACAATAACCAGGTCCCATTATTTGAATTAAATTCAAATAACGGTACTTTACGTGAGGAAGAACCGAGACGACCTCCAATAATGGTTAATTTAAAAATTGATGGAAAAAATTGCTCAATGGAGTTAGATACTGGCGGGGCAGTCAGTGTTATGAGTATAAGGAATTTCAGGAAAATTTCAAGGAAGAAAATTCAACCCACTAATATAGTTTTTAAAACCTATAATGGTGAAGCATTAGTACCTATGGGTTATGTTACAGTTAAAGTTGAATATAAAAATCAAATTTCGAATTTGAACTTATACATTGTTAAGGAGGACTTGGATACCATTTTTGGCCGTGAATGGCTCCATAAGATAAATCTAGACTGGAACGCTATCAAGGCATTAAGAGCTACAAATAAATTAAACTTAAAAGATCTCTTGGAAGAGTATAAAGATATTTTTGATGATAAACTCGGGGAAATAAATAATTATGAAGCTAAGCTCGAACTTAAACCAGATGTTAAACCTGTATTTTGTAGGGTTAGAACAGTGCCATTTGCTTTAAAAAGCAGAGTTGAAGATGAAATAGAAAGATTAGAAAAGGAAGGTATTATAGAGAGAGTTGAAAGCTCTGAATGGGCAACGCCAGTAGTACCAGTCGTAAAATCGGATGGCAGTATACGATTATGTGCGGATTATTCAGTAACCTTAAATCCCAATTTAATCGTGCCACAACACCCTTTGCCGAAGTTGGAGGAGATATTCTCTAGTTTAAATGGGGGAAAACAATTTTCAAAATTAGATTTCAAACATGCGTATTTACAAATGAAGATCCATCCTGAAAGTCAAAAACTGTTGACAATAAATACTCATAAGGGACTCTATATTTGCAAGAGGCTTATGTTTGGGTTAAACGCAGCACCTGCAATTTGGCAGCGGTACGTTGATGGATTATTCCAAGGTATGGAATGGGTAAAGGTGTTTATGGATGATGCTAGAATAACAGGAAATGACGAAATGTCACATCTTAAAGCTTTAGAGCAGTTTTTCAAAACGTGTAAAGAGCATGGCCTGAAACTTAATCTAAGTAAGAGTCAATTTTTTCAAAATGAAATAAATTTTCTAGGGCATAAAATTGATGCAAATGGCATACATAAAACTGACGAGAAGATTTCAGCGATTTTAAATGCTCCTGTACCTAAAAGTGTACAAGAAATAAAGAGTTTCCTTGGATTAGTAACGTTTTATGGTAAATTTTGTAAAAATTTAGCGACTATTGCAAATCCTCTTAATAGTTTGACAAGAAAAGATGTGAAATTTAAATGGTCGAAGAATTGTCAAGTTGCCTTTGAGAAAATAAAACAAGAAATTTGTTCAGAAAAAGTCTTAGTGCATTATGATCCGAAACTTCCCTTAATCCTGGCAAGTGATGCATCTCCAGTTGGTATTGGTTGTGTCTTATCTCATCGATATCCAGATGGTTCTGAACGGCCAATAGCTTTTGCATCCAAAACCTTAACTAAGACTGAGCAGAAATATTCTCAAATCGACAAAGAGGCCTTAGCAATAGTGTGGGCAGTAAAAAAGTTTTACTTATACCTAAAGGGAAGAAGGTTTACTTTAGTAACTGACCACAAACCTCTAGTAGCGATTTTTGGATCGAAACGAGGGTTACCAGTATTAGCAGCCACAAGATTACTACATTATGCATTGATTTTACAATCATTCCAATTTGACATAGTATTCCGAAAAACTGATGACCATGAAAATGCAGACTTTTTGTCAAGATTGCCTAAAACTTCTGAAGAATTGGAAGTAAAAGATGACATTACAATATTCCAGATGTCACAAATTGAAACACTACCAGTTACTTCAAGGGAATTACGGCAAGAAACGTGCAGAGATGAAGAATTAGGTCCACTTTTAGAAGCCTTACGAAAAGGTCAGAATTTGCACGGAAGAGAAGCACAATATACTATTGAAGATGGCTGCATTATGTACGGACAAAGAGTGTGTATTCCGAAGAAATATCAAAAAAGTGTTCTGGAAGAATTGCATGAAGGGCACTTGGGTATGGTTAAAATGAAAGCAATCGCAAGATCATTCGTCTATTGGAAAGGGATTGATAATGATATAGAAGAAGCAGCCAGAAATTGCGCTGACTGTGCCAGACACAAATCAGATCCTACAAAGGCAAAAGTTCATTACTGGGAATATCTCAGCATGCCTTGGGAACGTATACATGTTGATTTTGCCGGTCCTATATTTGAATATATGTTTTTGGTGATAGTTGATGCTCACTCGAAGTGGTTAGAAGTTTATCCAATGAAGGTGACCACAGCGAAGAAAGCAATTGAATGTCTACGAGACAGTTTTGCGCGATTTGGATTGCCATTAGTCCTGGTCAGTGACAACGGACCACAATTCTCATCTGATGAATTTCGGAGATTCATGCGAAGAAACGGTATCAAGCACAAAACTAGCGCACCATTTAAACCATCAAGTAATGGACAAGCTGAACGTTATGTGCATACAGTAAAACAGTCGCTGCGAGCTATGCAGACTTATGAAGGAAGTATTCAACAAAAATTGAGTACATTTTTGCTACAATACAGAAAAGCACCCAATGCAACAACAAGTTATAGCCCAGCGATGTTATTCTTAAAAAGAGATGTCCGAACCAGAATTGATTTACTAGTACCTCAACTGAAATCGAGGATTCAAGAAAAAATACGAAAGGGAGTATTTGAATTCGCAGACAGAAAATTTGACATCGGTGATTCTGTAGCGGTGAGAGATTATAGATCAGCCAATTCAAAATGGAAGTTTGGAAGAATCATTAATAAAGATGGTGCTCTACATTACACTATCAATGTTCAAGGCGCACTAGTAAGACGTCATGTTGATCAAATCCGTTCAGTGGGTGAACAAGTACAAGAGAATGATTCTATATCAAATGAATATCGAAGATTTCCAGCAACAAGGTCTAAAGACACTCCTTTAGAGCCAGAACATTCCAATGCTGAAAGTATCACTCCCCAGATCTCCAATGAGGAACCAGTAGCATCAGCTTCAACGGATGATCAGACTCCAGACTTGACTTCGCCAACTCACCAGCCAAGTAGTTTGTCAACAGTTCCCGCTACGACAGATACTCCACAGGTTCAAGCAAGCCCGACTGTAATACCCAGACGATCTCAGAGAGTTCGCCGACCACCCAAGAAGCTTGACCTGTAAAGGGGGAGGAGATGTGGTGTCTGAATAGTGACATTGACTCTATGGTTTATATCGATGAACTGAATAAACTATATTCTAAGATACTGTGAACGAGAGTATGGAATATAGGAGTTGTTGTGTTTAAGATGGCTATGAGTAGTTGTTGTGTTTAAGATGGCTATGAGTAGTTGTATGCCGATTGAGCATAGATTGAAAATGTTATACTTTTTGTGTATATAAATGTTTGTGTTGTTATAGTAAAGTATGTGCATCGTGTCCGATTTCAGTTTCCATTATTAAATGTATTTATACCCACGCAAACACGACATTATGAGAACAATATTTGGCGAGTTATCAACTGCGCCAAGTTAACATAAAAGTACCAATACATAAGTGAAATGACAGATGTCATATACGCACCACGTTGGCGCGATTTTTTCCCTCACCAACTTGGCGAAAACTTTGTTTTTGAATTTTAGTCACAAATATCAGGCAATAATAGCACGTGATTTTTTATTTCAATATAAAAATAAAATAACGTAATAAACGTAACTTCTACTATTTTAAAAAAGGAAATAAAAATAAATAAATAAAAGTTTGATATCAATAAATATTGACATACATATAAAAATAATCTATAGGATTAAAATAAAAAATAAAAGTAAATAAACACAACAAACAGCTTTTGCCAAATTGGCAGGGGGAAAATCGGGCCAACGTGGTGAGTATATGACATCTTCGCCGGGAGTTTTACCCTTTTATCTGTTCTTTTGGAAATATCAAAAAATTAAAAAATACTTATATCAGGCGTATTATGTTTTGCATTTTTCTCCGGACCACTTCTCCATTTTAAGATTTTAAAAGTTATTTATAATTCCCACAAGTTATTTTCGGTAATCTGTTAGTTCGCTTATTAACTGTTTACAATTTGCCCCCCCCCCCCCCTGACAACAACAATTATTTATCACAAAAATGTCTCTTAGTTTTGTTATATATGTTTGTTATGTATTTTCATTAAAATATCGAAAATGGCAATAAAATTTTATTTTAGCATCGTACTTATATTTTTAAGATGACGTAAAAACATGGTTTAATAAATGTATATTTGTAAATACTTGAAAAACATATTTTTCCTCTCTCTAGGAAATTTTGGTAAGATGCTAAAACTGCCTTTTAGCACCATTTTTAATTTTTTTCGCCAATCGTGCCAACCAGCACATGATACAGAACTTTTCCCCATTCAGATACACAAACAAGGTTGGTCTCAAACAAGAGTAATGCTAGCAACAATATTGTTTTAACTCTATAAGAGTTACAAACAATAATGATATTAAATTATCCGATTAGCTTTGGGCCCGTTTACGGAAGTTTCTCCTAGAAAAAAAAAACTGTGGAAGAAGTATTTTACATTTGTTTCGAATGAAGCTCGGTCATAATAATACAAACAACACTAATATTAACATGGGGGTAATACTTTGAATTTAAGTGTAAATATTTGGAACCCTCCCCCCCCCCCACCCGCCCTCAAAAAAAAGTAAAAGGAAGTTACAGAAATGAATTTAAAATGGCGTTAAGCCACGCTTTCTGACATAAGCAATTGCTGCGAACTCGATTACGAAACTTTCACTTAACTTAATAACATGTATATTGTAGCCCTTAGGGTACTTTTCCTTCCCAGTTATACGGACCTTGGGGCTTTTTTAAAAAGCTTAACGCAGTTCGGTTTTAATAAGTTCAGATTTACTGCCAAATGACATAAACTACAATGAAAATAAACCTGATGAATTATTATGCTGGTATATGTATGTATTTAAAAAAATTGCATCTGATTACACTTATTAGATAAATTACTTATGTTTGCATTTAATAACAGATGAACAGCTTCTGTATACTAAATTGTTTAAATATTGGGAAGGTGGCGAGATGTACAGAGACGTGTAAACGAACGGGTAGAGAGACGGGTAGAGACGGATAGCGACATAGATAAGCTAACGGGTAGCGAAACGAATAGACAGACAGGTACTGAGACAAAAGAGGGTTTACAGAGGGGTAGCGAGATAGGTAGGGAGATGGGTACAGACACGAGTAGCCAGGCCGGTAGACAGACATGTAGAGGGAAAGGTTGCGAGACGGGTAGCGTGGTGAATAGAGAGACGAGTACAGAGACGAGTACAGCGACGAGTTGACAGACGGGTAGAGAGAGGGGGTATGTAGACAGACAGACGTGTCGAGAGACGGATAGTGATACGGGAAGCGAGACAGTTAGAGAGACGGATAGACAGATGGGTAGCGAGACGCTTAAAGATGCCGTGGAAAAACACATGGATAGTGAGACGGGTATACAGACGAGTAGAGAGGCAGTCGACAGATGGGTACGGAGAGAAATACAGTATAGACACACGGCTAGACATAAAAGTAGTTAGACAGCGATGGTTAGAGAAACAGATAAATGGGTAGAGAGACCAGTAGGGAAATATTCGACATGTAGCGAGACGTGTAGAGAGACAGTCAATCGGGTATGGAGATGGGTAGAAGAACGGATAGGGAAACAAACAGATTGTAGAGAGAGACAGACAGACAGGCAGAAGAAAAGTCTGAGGTTTGAAGTAGTAAAAGAGCAGGGGGTAGAGTCTCCTAGAAAATAATCAAGAAGTATTATCTTTGAAATATATGTATTTTTTTCAATTTGATTTTTACAGAAGTCATCGAAAGATTTTTTATATTACTTTAGTAGGAATTTAGGCTACAGTTTCGTAATCAGGTTTGTAGTAAAGCTTGTTATCAATGTGGTTTGAAGTGTATGAGTTTCTATAAATAGTTATACAAATAAACAAGGAGGAAAATTTTTAAATTCAAATGTAAAAATTTGTCACAAAGAAAATGTTTCAACAATGAAATTAAATTTGCGTTAAACTACGCTTGCTAAAATACGCTCTCGGCTGCAAATCTGATTACGTGACTTTAAAAAGCTTGGCGTTTTAAAAAAATATCCGACTTTTTTTTTTTTTTTTTTTTTTTTTTTTGTTTGTTTTTTAAATTTTTGAGCTATTCCAACTTAAGAAAATGAGATTATTTGCCAAATTATATATATATATATATATATATATATATATATGAAAACATAACAGTATATATGAATTTATATATGATATTTTGTAATTCTATCATTTAATTTGCTCTTTTTCACACATTGTATCTTCTTTATATCGTAATTGTTAACCCTATGTTCTGAGAAATATCACTCAGACTAATCCCTTTGAGGGAAGTCCTAGTAGTAATATCATTAAAGTAATGCCATATTGCCCCGTGGCAGAATGTACGCGATGCTGCGACGGCCGTCGCAGACTTTTTAGAGCACCTGCAGACTAAAAACATACAGCAGCGGACGCGCTATAGCGCGTATATTACGCGAAAAAATGGCAAACTTCGTCGAAGGATCGCGAATAAAACGGCGAATTTCGTCGAAGAATCGCGGTGAAAACGCGAAATTCATTTAAAGTTCTCGAAAAATGGCTAATTTCGTTGACAGATCGCAAAAAAAACGCAAATTTAGTCAAAAGGCCGTGAAAAAACGTGAATTTCGTCAAAAGGCCATCAAAAAATATAAGTTTCTTTGAAGGATCGCGGAAAAATGCGAATTTTGCCAAAAGGCTACGGAGAAAACGCCAACTTCGTCGAAAGATAGTAGAAAAACTGTTAATTTCGTCGAAGGATCACGAAAAAATGGTCAATTTCGTCGAAGAAACGGCAAATTTCGTCGAAGGAGCACGGAAAAAATGCGAATTTTGTCCAAAGGCCAAAGAAAAATAGTGAAATTCAACAAAGAATCTGAGAAAATGGCTAATTTTGTCGAAAGATTGCGATAAAAATGCAAATTTCGTCAAAGAGCCGCGGAAAAACTTTATTTTCGTCAAAAGACTGTAAAAAAAACCCCATGAGTTTCGTTGAAGGGTCGTGAAAAGAAAATGCAAATTTCATCATAGGGCCACAGAGAAAACGTAAATTTCGTCAAATGGTCGCAGAAAAAATGCTAATTTCGTCAAAGGATCACGGAAAAAGTGCGAATTTCGTCGAAGGGCCACGAAAAAAAAAACGTGAATTTTGTGAAATAGTCCTGGAAAAGATGCAGTATTCCTTTAGAAAACAGCAGACACACAAAGTTCTATGCTTATTAATATAGACATAGTGAAACAATATACTGAACTAACTTTTGAAAAATCGGGTTAACCCGAACCCAATTTGCAAGAATCTACACTCAGCCTGAAATCGACTCAAATCAAAAGCAGAGTTAATCCTATCTGCAACAAGAAAAATTATTGCCGAGAGGGGATTTTCTCCCCTCGCTCCTCTGCTGTAACATTTCAGAATATTTGCTGTGAATTTCAGAATTTTTTTTTACTCAGAAATGCTGATAAATGCTGATGCCTTAATTAATTAGCACTACAACTACAACAGCAGCAAGAATAGATTTATATGATATATTGTGTATTGCAGACTATTTTTGAAAACATTATTAGCTTTGCAAACACTTGAAGATAGTTCTGCCACTGGGCCATATTGTTACTCAGAATATCTCAAATGTTACTGAGACATTGGTGAAAAAACTTTAGGTTATATATATTTATTTGAGTATTTGATCAAATTTTCAAGTTGAAATATCTCAGAAGTTCAAAAATGTGGCTTGGCACTCTCTTGCCCCGACCCCCTCAATTATAACTCAGGGAAATTGCAATCTATATTAATAAAACAAAGAGTTTGTTAGTCTGTCTGATTGTCTATGTAGGCCAGCGATACGACATTGGGCACGGAGGTACTCCAAAGCGTACGCGAGAACCCCTCGAAGAGATTTTTCTGTTCAAAATTCGATTATTTTTTATTTATTTTTTTTAAGTATAATATGGTATTTTTGTTGTATTTTGGCACGACGTATTTTTTTTTCATCATTCACATCTTTTATTCATTTATTTTTTCTTTTTTATTTAGACTTTTTAGCACAGAATAGATGAAAAATTTTGAAATTTTGAAAAATGCGCTTTCAGTTAAAATTTATCCCAAAAATGAAATGTAATTTGCAGATTTTTAATGTTTACAAAAAAAAACCTTTTAGTTAAAAATTTTTTACAGCCAAATTAAAGTCCAAGTTATAGATGGGTGGCGATAGTGGGTACCGAAACACCGGAACTGAAACATCCTACTTCGTTTATAATTGGTACAGGAAATAATGTACAGGTTATAACTGATTACGATGGGCAAGTGCAAAACTTACATTTAAAAAAATATATATATTACAAAATGCCAGTTTTTTCCCCCTTAATTCTAATTGCAAATGGATAAAAGACAATAGAAACTAACTATAGAAAGTATTTTTTACTATGCCACCATGTAGATTTTAGTAGGAAAAAAATATAAATAAGAGCATTGTGTGGTCAAGCATGCGAAACTTGCCTTATGCTATCTTACGATAACAAATATGCAATCACTTAAAAATTAGAGTTAATTTATTTAGCAGAACTCTTCACAGTCTTTTTTTTTTTTTTTACTCCGATAGCATTAATATTTCGCACTACTTTCAAATAATAATTTAGAATTTCGAAGTACTATGATCAAATTTACTGCATTTATATACATTCCATCAGTAAACAGATTCAATATATTTATATATTCATTTTCTTTCTTTTTTTCTTTCTTTTTCATTTGAATTAATAATGTTTCATTTATTAGGACTACATTTTTTTATTTGTAATTCGACACGGCTCTTTGGTATTGTGGTTTCATTGTGTATGGTCAGTTTCTTATGTTTCAATGGTTAAATTTTACATCAAGTTTATATATATATATATATATATATATATATCATCTTTACTACAACCAAATGAACAGATTCTTAATGTACATCATTTAACGATAGTGCTAATGATGAGATAATTAAAACAAAATATTCTCGAAAAATCTCACCGTTATTAATTACGTTTCTGAGAAAATTTTGGAGATCAACTTGAATGACTCTTTTCGAATGGCTGCAACAGTTTCGGCACTTATTTCGGTTTACTGATTCATTTGCGACACGGAATTATTACCTGGAATAGAACGAAAAAGCCCCATCTAGTCACGATTCTTAATGCAATTCAAATCATTCAGATCAGTTTTCTAATACTAGAACTTTTTTATAAAATATAAATAGCTATAGAGCTTTATTAATAAAGATTCATTAATAGCTCAAAACATTTTGAAATATTAATCTTTGAGTAGATAAAGTATATGAACAGCTATATAATTAATAAACTTCTTACATAATATAATTTTCAGATTCTAAAATGAAGTACAAAATAAACAGTGGTGATATATGATATTGACGTCACTAAATTTTTAACTTAATTAAATCTGTAAATGTTTATTAATTAGATATATAAATATCAATTAGAAATGTAAATTATTTAAAGTATTTTTTAGTAAAAAAAGCATGCATACATATTTTCACAAGCGAATAACATGGATAAGTATTAAGAGTTAATTTAAAAAGTTTAATTTTTTAATTATAAGGAATCAGTGTTTCATATTTTCTTATAAATGTCTTAAGTATTCTCAACTTAAATAATATCCGATTGTATTTAGCGTATTTGAATGAATGTTGGTTTGTCTGTTGTATTATTTAATAATAATTTATTATTATTATTATTATTATTATTATTATTATTAAATATTTTTTATTAAAACTGTATTACCTGACATGTACAAATATTACAGGTGATTTTTCATGCACTTCTATTAGACTGATTTAGTTAAAATTAAGCATGAGTATTCACAACCAATTATTATTATTATTTTTATTCAATAGATTTGTGTGTGTTTATAATCATGATTATTTAAAAAAAAATTATTTTATATAAAATAAAAGCATAACTCACATGCACAGTTGTAAAGAGCTCTTACAAATTTCTTTAAATATACATCTAACACTGGAACGATCGAAAATTTTACTCAAGTTTTATAAAAGTATTTCAAACCAGAATTTTTATTTAAAACTATTTAACGTATTCATTTTACATATTCTTGCGATTTTTATATTTAATTTATTTAAAAAAAGAAATTTCTGGTTCGAATCGGAATATATTCATTTGGTAGCGATCAAAATGACCGCTCATGGGCGTTCTAGCGTTAACCCGTGAACTCCACTCTAGTGCAAATTATCATTGACCAAAATTCCAAATGTCGGCGTTTTTTGAAAACGTACTTTCATTAATTTACATTTTTCATTACCATAATGAAATTTAATGAAAATTAATGATTCAATGAAAATTAAATATCACAGTTCGATTCCCATTAAATTTCGTATAGGAATCATGCGTTATATTTCATTATCACTTATATTGTCAACAAAGTTATATGCAGTTCAATTTACAGATTCCCAAATCGCACTAGCGCGGGTGCTGCACCGAAGTGTGAACGTAGAAAAAAATTTGAGAAATAAAAAAAACTCATATATTGGAAATATCGATAATTGGAGAGAAATAATTTCTGCCTTCAATATATCAGTCAATCTATCGAAAAAATGATACCCTGCTATATAGAAAAAAAAAATATGCCAACACTTTATAAAAATAACTGTTAATTCACGGAATGGGTATTGATGACAAATATCCAAAGAGGTTCACAAGTTCATGGATTCGATCCTAGTGTTGTGTAAAGCGCTATCACACCTGCTATGTGAGTGAATTTGTAACCGCAGCACAAGTCTCAGCCTGCAACTGTTGGTCGAAAAATGTCTTGCCGGAGGTGGGGGGGGGGGGGGGGGGCGAAAGAGCGCTGAATAGAATATAGGGAGAGGAAATTAGGAAATCTTGTTATTTGCCATTTTATTTTCTTTTTGTTGAAATTATACTTACTGATATTGCACTTTTAACAAAGCCTTTAAAAGGAAGAACTTTCTTTCGCAGAAAAGTAAACTTTCTTAATTGTTTATTCTCTTAGATTATTTTCACACACTTATTGTTCGAATGTTAATGGGTCGTTATAGAACCTAGACGCTTCAGATCGGATGTAATGGACGACATACATTTCTGATGACATCCAGCTTCACGACGAATCTCTTTTTTTTTCCCATATAGCTAATCAGCGTCTCGCTTGTTCCCATAAAACATTAGCAAGATCAATCATAATAAGAATAATTCCCTACAAACATTAGGAGCTTCGATCATTGCGTGTGGTCCGCTACTCAATGCTTCTTACCTTTAGGTTTTTTTTCTCCACTAAGAGTAGATGTAGATGATATCAAAGTTTTAGCAGTCTCTAAATTTTCCTGTTCTGATGATCTTGAGATTATGGATATATCAGTTATACAGATACAGTTTATTTAATAATCAGCAAATCAGGTAAGAGTACAAAATAATATAATGAGGGGGGAGGTAATGGTACAAGATTATTGTTTCGCAGCAGGCGCTATTTTTTCATCGTATGTCCTTGCACATGGGAAATCCTTTACTAACTGCACGTAGCGGTCCAATAGATTTAGGTGGAAATGAAAATGCTGTCATAGTGCTTACATTTTTGAATGCCTTGCCAGTCTGATACAGCTTTTGTCAAATTATATGATTTTCTTTTCTTTATAAAACACTTAGATATCCTTCATTACGTCATTTCTTTCCTCTTGTACCAAGAAAAGATTTTTGTATGCCCTAAAGTTTCGCTTGCTTTTCCAGTCTCATTGGGTTTTAAAGAGTTTCCTTTCATGAAAGCAAGAATTCAATCCCCTATCCTTTCAAAAGTCAGCCTTTAAGGCATTTTACCAACCGCATAATGACCTTATTTTACCATCGTCTAAACATGTACATATTCAATGAATGCAAACGAACTGTAGAAAATACAAAGCAATTTATCTTTTTTTAGGTGAATTCATAAAATCTTTATGGAATTTATTTGTTAGTTTAACTATTAACTGGTTGTGGCAAAAATTGTCGCACAGATACTGTGAGTGTTCTCTGAGGTCGAATGATAGAAAGATTAATAAAAGACTCGATTAACTCTTAGGATACAGTTTATGTACTAAACTGTATGTACAGGATTATTATAATTAAAATTCACCTAATCAGAGCACTCCAGCGGTAGCATTAGTTCTTCAAACGGAACAAAATTTGGTACTTACGTATTATCCGTGCCATGAGATTGATCGCCAAAAATGGTTGCCAAGTACCAATCTTGTTTATCGTTGCCAATCATGTTTTCAAACGCAGTAATTTAACATTATCAAATAATATTGTTAAAAATGGTAATTAATATAAAATAAATAAAATGTAATATATGTTTATTAAATTTATAACAATGTTAAAAATAGTAAATAACATTATTTCAGTAAAATTAATAAATGGTAAATAGCATAGTAAATAAGAAAGAATAATATTATAGATTATTCCCAGGCATGTACCATGTAGCAAGAAAAAAAATTAAGGGTTACTATAATTAGTAATATTGGCTGCTCCATACCTGGCGCAGTTGGCTTAAAACTGGCACGGATAATACGTAAGTACCCAAAATTTCACTAGTATCTATAGTTAAATCTAAAGTTAACTGTAAGATTGAAAAAAAAAACAGTGGTCTGTGAGACGACTAACAGTAGTTAAGAATAAATACCTTAATTTTGCAACCATTATCTCCAGAAGTGATACTATTGTTAAAATATTTCAATTATGATTCTTAAAAAAAGAAAAAAGAAAGAAAAAAAAGGAAAGAAAGAAAAAATAAATCTTTAAAACGTAACTATTAAATCAAAATATTACATATGCTAACGATTTTATTTAGATTATATTTGAATAAAGCTAGACTTTCCAAGCGCAAAAAAATAAATAAATAAATAAATAAATGTAATATTTAGATGGGAAGTTTATTAAGCCTTATGTCTGTGTTAGTTTTGCAATAACTTATTATTATCTATAAATTTGGTTCGACCTGCGCTGTTCTAGTATGAAAAGCATGATCACTTAAAAAATCGATATCAAAAGGATAATTTATTACAGTTCTCGACAACAGCATGTCAGAAAATTGTTTAACAATATCGATTTCCTCCGATCAAAATTGTTTTATATTTTTAGTTATAATCGTGCAGTAAGTCATAAGTGCCTCATAGAAAGATACTCCTAGACATCCAGCGAAATATTTAAGCTCAATGTAAGTGAAAATCTTATTTCTCATTAATACCATTCAATAACTTTTAATTAATCCAATATATTGACAAGTAGTAACGTAGCACCTGCATTTTCGATAACTTTTATAATTAATGCAATACAAATTTATTTTCCATCTCTTTTAATTAACGTAATACGTGAGAGGATCAGAAAAGCAGGAGATTTACTAGATAAGGTTCGAAAACTTCTTAAACTTCAAGGAAAACACAAAAATTACGACTGTAATTCAAATTATATTAAATTCTTCCTCTATAGGTAGAATGAAAGTTTGAACGCACATTTTTGTGATGAATTTACCATAGGGAGGGGACCGGAGTAACAAAAAAATATTGGTTCTATTGGTTATATAGGGGTATTATTCAATATTGCCTTCGTCAAAAATACTTTCAATAAAAAAGTAAACTTGGTAGAATATGGAATTTACGTTAGAAATATTTGCAATAAAATTCCACCATTACAAAAATATTGCCTTTATATTGAATATATTTGCGAAGCAATGCCAATTTTTCAGAAATATTGGTTTTATACTGGAAACATTGGCAATCACATGTCGAAATCTTTCTGGCCAAGATTGGTGCAATACTGATAGAATATACTCACCCTAATCTTGAGCCAATATTTTATGTCAATATTTGCCAAGTTATAGTCAATAGAAACAATATTGGTCCAATATTGTTTTTCCGCTAGGTGATTTTTATTCTTTAAGAAAAAAGAAACAGCTGAATAGTTAGTTTTTTACTCGATTAAAGATATTTATAATTAGGCGAACTGATTATTACTTTTTGTTCTATTTTCCCTTTCCATCTTGTACGTTTGTATTATTCTTTCTAAAACAGAATTAAAAATTTTCCTACCCACATGCTTTTGCATTATACTTTTTTTTTTCCGCGCAAATTTTCACCAGCTCAAGAAGAGAGAAATAGAAATTTTGATCGGTATCTGTCAGTTTTTTTACAGACAACTTTTGAAAGAAAGTCTTCAAGGAGAATATTCTAAAGGAAAATATGGCTTAAATATACATGTTTGTTATATAAGAAAATTCTTCCCGTCGAATCTTTAATGCTGTCGATCCATTTGAACTTTTACGCAATTTAACTTTTATTAGAAACCAGCAAACTTTTATTGGAAACTTCTGACAGTCGGATAAGATAAACATACAGACCTTTTGATTGAACAGACGATCCAAATATTGAAATATGTTTTGAAATAATTGCTTTCGAAGCTATAAATATGTTTTCAGTATATTTTCTGGATTTTAAGAAAGTTTTCTTCTCTGTGAACATAAGTGTTCTTATTTTAAAATAATAACAATTAAAAAAATATATTATTGAACGACCAAAACTGACAAGATAAATCTATGTAATTTAATACAAATAGCTGAATGTCATGTATGTCCTGATTAAGGTAATTACAGTAATTTTTAAGAAAAGTAACAATTATTTAGCATGTACTCAAACTCACTACGCCAGGGCGATCTCTCAATTTCAGTATCATGGTATATTAGATTTTTGTGTAAACTTGCAAGGAAGAAATAGCACATATCATGGCATGTAGTGCCAATTTTCAGCACAGTGTTCTTAACAGAAGGAGGCAAAGTTTCATTCAAGACGTATGCTGCTTATAGGTTAGATATGCTGATGAAATTGAAAGGATTCTATAATATATTACAAATTTTATTCTATAAAATAGTATATAATGCATATCTTTTCTGTCGTATGATTTAAAAAATCAAAAATCAAAACTTTAATACAAATTATTTCATTCCTATCAACGTCAACACGTTAATAAATTCTTCAATAATTCCCACTCACTTTGTTCAAGAGAAATAGTTTTATTCTTTAAATGTAATTGGCAACAATAAGCTATAGGAGACTGTTGTACAAAACTCTAATCTCATGTATCTTGTGAAATATTTAAACTCTGTGCAGTCGATAATTTTCTTTATCATGAATAATTTTCCTGTGAAGAAGGTGCATGTCGAGATTAAAGCAAATGGCTCTTTCCTAACGAGAGTAATGCAGAAACCTGTTTGTATTAGACTCGAGTTTGCACTTATCGTCGAGATCAACCATGTGCTCGTTAACAACATGAAAGGAATAAATAAAATTATTGAGAACACAAGCCTCTCTCTGTGTTCTGTCACTTAAAATCAGGCTGATGAACACTGAATAATTATATTAAGAGATAAAATTGGTATCAGTAGAGAAAGATCAGGAACTAAAAGCTTACTGAGATAAACAGTTATCTCTTAATTTACCTAATCCTTGCAGCTACCTTGTTTGGACAAACTAAGAAAGCTGTTTATGTTGTAAAATTTTCTGATAATCTAATTTATCGCATTATACAGAAATTTAATGCATGAATAAGTTAACGGTTCTTATAAAACCTAACATATCATAGTTTTTATTTATATAATTTTTTATTGTTTGTTAGATCACATATGTTTGGTAAAAAAAATAATAATAATAAAATAAAATATATTATAGAACCTTTACAATTTTATCTGCCGCAAGTTTATCATTAAATTTTATTCAAGTTTAAAAGTGAAATGTTTACCATAATTATTTCATAATATATTTTCTTTTTAAACTTGATTTCTGAATTTATTGAATGTCGAAATAACTAAAGTTTTCGATTCTTGCCAATTTGACACGTCTTCAATTGATATCTTTTTTAGACTGTTGAGGAAAAAGCCATGTTGGGATCAGAAATTACTGGATTCGAAACACGACAGAGACACGATTCGGAATCCATTTTATCTTAGTAAAGCTTTCGCTTTTTAACTATTGTTTACAAGAAATAACCCCTGCACAAGATCGCTTCATGGCTTTTTTGGGAATGAAGGCACAGTAGGAGAAACCTACTGTGGTTCAGTTCATTTCAGATCATCGTAAAGCAACAGCGATGACAGTATTTGCTACTATGGTGCACAGACGTATTTGAAATTAAGAGCTCTATTCAAGACGACCCGTTGTATCTGTCTAATCGACAACACAGAAGTGCCCGTTTATGTTGGCCAAGAGAGCACGTTACATGGAACAGACAACAATGGTCTGTCGGTCACAGACGAGTCCCGGATGGCTTTGGAGAGTGATTCAGTTCGTGTGTTGATCTGGAGAAACAAGGCATCAGATTCTGTCTATGTAACATTGTTGGAAGACAGAGTTATAGAGGAGGTGGAAGGAATCATGGTTTGGGCTGTAATCTCCCTTATGGTCACAGTAACCTCCATGTGTGCCATGGAAGAACTCTGACTGCTGTGAAATATCGGGGCGAGATGCTTGCTCCGTTTGTCACACCGTATGGTGGTACTATTGGTGATGAATTAATCTTAATGGAAGATAATGCTCGATCGCATTGAGCTAGAGTTGTTGATGAATAACTTGAGGATCAAGGTTTGGAGCGAATGGAATGACCAGCTCAATCTTCGGGCCTTAATCCGATAGAGCGGGACTATCCCAGCAAACAGGTGGCTGCCGTAAGTCCTCCTCCGAAGTCGTTAAATGAGCCGTAACAAGCGTTGTTTTTCATTCTAGTGTCCGTCAACTTAATGATGCCACAAATGCATTACCGTTAGGACCGGACACATGCCTTATTAAAATCCGTTTATTTATTTATTTTCCACAAAAAAATGCCATTTTTTTAAATAAAACAGTGGATTTTTGCAAGAAATTCAATTTTTTATTTGTAAATCATATACTTGATGTTAAAATTAAGTAAAATTCGATAAATAACTGTTTAAAGCATAATTCTTCTAAATTTCATGTTTTTATCTTTAATTTTTTTTTCAACTTAGACACAATACCTTGTTGTACTTTAGCTTTTGGATGCCAGTGTATAACTAAGTACTTTAATGAAGTAGCACCGCTCTCTCTGTTTATCATATAAGATAATGATTCGTGAATATAAAACAAACACATGCCTTAAATATTTTCTTATTATTCCTTTGTAAGATTAGGCCGAAGTTCTAGAGTTTCAAGACATATCTTTACCCTACGATAATCAAACATATGTCAGGAACAAGAGTACATCTGTTCTTCTAAGAGCACTATCATATGCTACCTCTATTTACTTACACTTATAAACACTGAAATCGATTCAATATTATCTTCCACTCCTGCCTAAAATATCCTATCCTTCAACTTCGTGACTAAGGGAATAGTGGAAAATAGACTGATATAACTGCAGATAGTAGAATAAAGAACTTACAATAAAAGGGAATAGTGAACTTAGAAAAAAAAAGTGAATGCATTTGAAATTTACCAGCGTTACGAATGAGAAGTAAAATTATTTATGTTTAAAGTGTGCTTTTAGCTGTTCAATTTTAGCAATAAATAATAAGATTGAAAATACTCCAGTCTCTTTATATATATATATACTTAGTATAAAGATATCTATTGCTGGAGATACTTTTGATATGAGTACGGAAATGAAAGTTAGTTTAATTATAAAATTTCTTCGCTGTGTAGTGAGAAAATACTTTTAATCAAAATGCTTTTTTTCTTTCATGAACAAATAAAAAAATATTTATACATATTTAATTAGATATATTTTTTAATTAAATTGCTTTTTAAATGTTTTGTTTAAACATAATTATAAATATGTGTATAATATCAGAAAAATGCTTCTTTGACAAACATAATTGTAAATATAGAATTTTGCAATTCTGTAAGAATCAATAAAAGCAAACTTTCAGTCACATTTATGGCTGAAACTATGCAAACTTGAAATCGTAAGTAAATTAGAATATGTAAATCTTTAGTATAATTCAGCATGTCCAGAAAACATAAAAAAATAAAGATAATTTTACAAATGTTTATAATGATTTGCTGGACATGGAAAAGTATGTAATGAGAAATGACAGAAAAGAAAATTAGTTTAATGATGAAGCAGTAGAGAGTCTAGAAAAGTGATCGCAGAGTTTTAACAAATGTCAAAGTGTAGAATCCGAGAGATTGGTTCTAAAACTTGATTTAGTGCAACGTGTTTGTTAATACTGAGACTAAGCTTATAGTCTCAGTTACTTTAGTTGAGGAAATATTTTACAAATTGAAACGTAGATTTAAACAGCTGATATCTACTACCTCATCTGAAACGTTTAAAATATTTGCAGTTGGTATTTCTGAAATGTTTCGTTTAAACCGGTATTTAAATTTAAATATCATTACAAATATTTGTATAATATGACGAAAAAACTTCTTTTACAAGACATAATTGTTCGTTTATAATTTTTAAAACCTATAAAATCAACAAAATCAACATTTCTGTCAAATTTATGGCTGAATGTACGCAAACTTGAAATCGTGAGTAAATTAGGATATTTCAATCTTCAGTATAATTCAGCGTGTACAGAAAACACGAAAAAAATAGAGAATTTTACAAATGTTTAGAATGGCTTAGCTAACGTGGAAAAGTTAAAACTATAAGTGACAAGAAAAACAATTGGCAATGATGAAGAAGCAGTAGGGAGTCGAGTAAAGTGATTGCAAAGTGTAGAATCCGAGAGATTGGTTCTAAAACTTTATTTAGTTCAACGTATCTTTTTATAATGAGTCTAAGGCTGAATATTAACAGATTTAGTCCCAGTAGGAGGAAGTATTCTGAATCTCTCTAATGATGAAGCAGTAAAGAGTCGATTAAAGTGATTTCAAAATTTTGATAAATGTCAAAGTGTAGAATCTAAGAGATTGGTTTTAAAACTTCACTTAGTGCAACTTGTCTGTTAATATTGAGACTAAGTCTGAAGTCTTAGTTACTTTAATTGAGGAAATATTTTGCGTATTGACACATAGATTAAACAACTGCTGTCTACTACCTCATCTAAAACTTTTAAAATACTTGCAATTGGTATTCTATATACTTCGTAGATTCACAAAATAGATTGCTTTTAAGGGCAATTATACCAAACTTCTATGATTTATAAGAATGTTATTCTAAAGAGTACCCGAAATTTCCTATGTAGCACATAAAAATATCATAATCAAAAAGATTGATCATATAAACAAAAATTATTTAAATTATGGAACCAAAAATTATGTGTTTTATATTTTAGCTTGACAATATAAATATTTTATCCTGTTAAATAAAATAAAATTCGTTAACTATTCGATATTCTAGAAAAATAATAATTAGGATTCAAGCTGCAATTTTGTTACATTCTTAAAAATTTGTATCATTTAATAATAAAAAGGCTAACTTTAATTTTATATTAGCTTAAATAACTGAACACAATGTAAAATGTTTAAAAAGTTTTTTAAATCGCAACAGTGTTTCATTTCTTTCTTTCTTTAAAAAAGAAAAAAAAATCTGTGTAATCTTATAAATAAAAATAATAGAATAAGAAAATTTTAAGGAATCAGCTGAACAAACATTCCAAATTAGATAAAAATGTTTCCACTAAAACTGTTGTAAGTAGATAGTTTGTCGCCTGACACTTGAAGTTTGTTCAAAAGTTTATTTAATTCTGAATTTAACTTTTCTGGATATTTTTTCCTCTGCCCTGATAAAATATTTGTTTTAAAGAGAAAGTTTCGTTATTCCTATGCATTATTAATTACAGTGATGGATCTTGTCTTGTATTTGATGCAGCATTCAGAGCATTTTTTATCTTTATAAATCATATAATGACGTTTACATTGAAATTTGGATTTTTAACAGTTTCCAAAATATTTGAAAAGTGTTTATATGAATTCGGTTTGTCTGGCCGTCTGTCTCTCCGTGCACTAACTGGCGTAAATATACTAGGATTGCCATGCAATTGATATACAGGGTTATTACAAAAGAATCATCGGGTTTCCGAAGCGTATATTTCGGAACATAATTAGGTTACAACAAAGAGTTATACATGAAAATAAACCGAAAGTATACAAGATTGACGTCCATACTACAGATGTTAAATATGTTCTCCTTGAATGATACGGCAGATGTCAAGGCGATAGTTCAGTTCGCTCAGTTCAGTTAGCTGTGGAATGGAAAATTCGCGGCTAGCGCGATTTGTTGATTTCTTGGGACTACGGATGAAACTCGCTCTATCTCGGTTCACTGTTTCTTCAGTAACGCTTGGTCGGCCGGAACTTTTGCTTTTACATAAACAACCGGTTTCTTTGAACTGTCGATACCAGCGCAGAATGCTTTGTTGGGTTGGTGGTTTGCATTTGTATGCTTTCCGGAATGCTCTCTGAACGGTTATAAGCGATTCACACTTTGAACATTCTAGTACACAAAACGCTTTCTGCTGTCCAGTGGCCATTTTGAATATGATGTTCGCGCACCCATGGCAACCACAAGCGCATGACACATATGCAGCGCGAAACTGTAGCTAACGCCCTCTCGTTTGAGTTGTCATGGAAACATATACGTTTCCTAGTTCGCACGTAGTAACGTATCAAAACCCGATGATTCATTTGTAATAACCCTGTATGTTATTAAAATTTACTGTGACATGTTCAGTATTGAAAATGAAGTGTATAGCATTTATAGTTCGTTTAAAGAGACACTCAAAAGAATTCCGTTACATTACGAACTCGGAAAGATCTTTTAAGCTTTGTAAATACTACTTTTAAATAATTCTAAATAATAGGTTAATAATTTAATACAACATAGTATAATATAACCTAAATATCATATGTAAAGTAATTCTATTAAAAAATCCTTGGTTATTTAGCTAATCACTCATTTTTCTTATACAATTTCAGACATATTAATTAAATGTTTCTATGTAGAAAGAAAAAAAAAAGTCAACTTTTGTTGTATTTAAGCTTCTAAACTATGACGATCACTCCCTTTGTCAATCATAATCAAATATATATTATTACATCAACAGGAAAATTGAAAAATCAAATTATTTAACTTAAATATATTGTAGAATACCAAAAATTTTGTGTTCGCTTCATTGGAGATTATGTCGCTTATCCTGATACTTTCAATTCTAAATTCAAAGTATTTTCGCTACTATAGAAAGACAATATAGAAATAATTAGAATAAACCTTATTATAATGTAACTATATTCATTGTCATTCATTCTTTTTTTACTATTTCTTTCAGAAATATGTTTAAGTTATTTGTAAGCTTCTAAGTTAAACTTTCTTGCTACTTCAAAATCTATAATTACACATTTAATCCTAACAAACATGCCAATAAAATTATTAATTAAAAAATATATATAAAATATTTTTGTAAATGTTCAATTTAATGTGAGTATTTCTATTATTTTACGGAATATTTGTTAATAAATAATATCTAAATAATGTAATTAATTAATATTTATTATAAAGAAAATTAAAACCATAATAGATAAATATAATATATTAACGAATAAAATAAAAACTTTTTTACGCAAAAATAGGTTTTTTTTTTTTTGTATAATAATATTTCTATCAAAGGTAAATACCTTTTAAACACTACCCCCAAAATTATTAAAGCACAATTGATACGGATTTTTATACTTATTTGATCACTTTTTCTTAACAATGCTTCGAACTTAGCATAAAAAAAGTCTTCTACCAAAAAAATCGATGGAAGATATTGCCATTTTCCTATTATGGTGTTTCATTACTTTTTACACATAAAAACGGAGGCAGAGTTTATTTCATTACTTCCAATAAAAGAAAAAAGCGAATGAATGAATAAATAAAACGAAAGAAATAAAGATTTTTTAAAAAAGGTTTTAGAGAAATTTTGTCTATTACACTTTTTGTTCGATATTTTCTCTCGCCTGAATGGAAGTACTTATTTCTTTCGCAGCTGCGAAGTAGAAGTACTTTTCCAAGCAATGAACGTCGAGCTGCGAAATGTTGATTATTTTAGTTTTTATTGTATAGCAGTACAGCGACGAGTTTCGTAAAACAATTTATGAAAACTATTTTATTTTGTTTCCAGTTGCTCTTTATTTTATTTTGCATGACGCATGGAGTAATTCTTTGTTAGAGATGATTCAATAAGACTGTCAGTTTCTATGAAATATATTTTAGAAAAGAAAGAAAGTTTTATCGATTTGTGTCAAAAGATGTTATGGCTAAATATGATAAACTGAATTTTGATGTAGATGTGTTTGTTTTATGTTTTATCCCCCTAAAAGTATATGCTTGGTCTAATCAACATCACATGGAAAGAACTAATTTTTGCTATTTTTCTACTGGGAAATAATCTTAAATTTAAGAGATTTAAAAACAAAAATTATTTTAAAATATTTATCTTTTTTTTTTTATTGGATGTAATGATTTTAGGAAATATTTTTATGGTGTTTTTGTTTTGAAAAGAAACTGTTTAAAAAATATGAAAAGGTAAATAAATCGTTCAAGTGCGAGTATAACTCGTGCACATAGGGTTTCGTACACTAAATTTATTAATTACTATTTATTAATTAACAAACTCCTACTACCCCTGATTTTTTCATAATTTAAGTTTCAGTGGATTCGGAAATAGGAGTGGAGAGACATATTTTGCAGTACACTTTCGACGATATCGCTGAAAATATAATACCTAAAATTGAAAAAAGTATATTTTTGAGTTCGGTGTTACGAGATCTCTCGCATGATACAAGCCTACACGATTATACAGTGGTGGCCAAAATTGTGGACACCTTTTGGGAAAAATGCTTAAAAATTTGATGGATCATTACACCAAATATTTCTTAGTAATACCATAAAAGCTATATACCACTGGAAAGATAATGTAATCAAGAATATTATGCAATCCAGTTTGTTGAATAATTATTATTTTATCAAACGTTATAGCCCAATAATCAGAAAAAAAGCAGTAAAACATGGTTAGGTTGTTGATAATTATTTATCCTTTTCTTGAATGCAGCTAATGCATATGAATGTTTGGAGTGACAAACAGATTCTATTATATTTGGTAATGTGTCAATCAAAGCTAGGGTAGGATTTAAAAAGAAATATGCCATATTTTGGTACTTATAGGAGGACTTTTATTACTACTTTTTATGATTGCTATCAGGTTTCCAAAGTTCTTTGCCACATTTCAATTTTTGAGCTAGTAAAGCATAATAAAAGTAAGAAAACATCACAAAGAGTTGATTAATTACCTAGAAATCAATGTACAACAATATTTTTAAGTGTAGAAAGCTATGTTTATGAATAAATTGGAAGTAAAATTGGAAGTAAATTAACAAAGGGAGGTCTAAGTCGCGCAAAACAAGACTGGTAAAGCCAGGAAAAGGTGCAGGAAAGCAATTGGCGATAGAAGAGTATGGTCCCTGTATATAGTTCACAGAAAATAATCATCTCGGTGTATGCAACATATAATGGTGCAATCCAATGGGGAACTGAATCAAAGTACAGTTCTGTAGAAAGTATAGCATTTTGGTCTAAATGCTAGAATTTCATGAAAAAAAAATTATAAATCAAATAAAGGTTGAAAATATTAAACTGAGCTAAAAGTCATGTTTACCAGACAGAAAAAAATTGGGTCATGTTATTTGGAGTGTTAAAATAATTTTTTTTTTTTTTTTTGGAATTCTAGAATTTAGACTAAAATAGTGCACTCTGCACAGAACTGTACTTTGATTCAGCTCTCCATTGCAGTGCATCATTTCATGTTACATACACCGAGGTGATTGTTTTCTGTGACCTATACACAGGGACCTTACTCTTCTACTGCTAATTGCTCTCCTGCACCTCTTTTTTTACCTTTATCAGTCTTGTTTTGCGTGACTTTGACATCCCTTTGTTAATTTACTTCCGATTTTACTTCCAATTTCATCATAAACATAGCTTTCTACACTTACAAATATTGTTATACATTGATTTCTGGGCAACTAATCAACTCTTTAAAGATGTTTGCTTAATTTTATTATGCTTTTCTAGCTCAAAAATTGAACGATGGCAATGAACTTTGGCAACTTGATAGCAATCATAAAAAATAGTGATAAAAGTCCGCCTATAAGTATCAAAATATGACTTTAAAAAAAAAAAAATCCTACCCTAGCTTTGACTGACACATTACCAAATAAAATGGAATTTGTTTGTCACTCCAAACATTTATATGCATTGGCTACATTCAAGAAATGGAAAAATAATTATAATCAGCCTAACCAGGCTTTACTGCCTTTTATGATTATTGAGCTATAACGTTTGATAAAATAACTGTAATTCAACAAACTATATTGCATACTATTTTTGATTAAATTATCTTTCCAGTGGTACATAGCTTTCATGGTATTACTAAGAAATATTTGGTATTATGATCCATCAAACTTCAAAAAAGCATTTTTCCCAAAAGGTGTCCACAATTTTGCCCACCTCTGCATATAAACTTTTTTTCAAGTAAATTGATTAATATCTCGGCTAATTACCGATATGTTTTTAGAAAATCATTATGAACTATCCTTGGATGAGTCTGCGTCGATAAGTACCTTGATCGCCACTCAACTCTCCCGCTGACCGCGCGAAACGTAAACTTTGTGTATAACGGAAAAATGCGTTTTTCTCAAAAACTATGTGATCTAGGAAAATCACTATAGTTTTCCTGTAAGGTCTAAATAAACTTCCACTACCACTAATTGTTTCATAATTTTAGTTTCAGTAGATTCAGAAATAGAGGGGTGGTGTAGGGCATATTTTCGCACTGCATTTTTGACGATATCTCTGAAAATATAATACCTAAAATTAAAACAAATATATTTTTGAGTTTGCTGTAACGGGATATTTCACCCGATACCTCACACGATAAACAACAAAAAAAAATTCAAGTACAGTAGAATCTCGTTACAAAAAACCTCGATTTAACGAATTTTTCAATTTAACGAATATAATTTGGATTGTAAAAAAAGTCATATTATTCTATTTCAGTATAAAAATATTTTCACTTTAACGAATATTCCATTATAGCGAATTTAATCAGTGGTCTCCAGAGATTCGTTGTAACGAGATTTTACTGTAATTTGATTAGCATCCTAAATTTTTCCTAAACATATTTGGGGATAGCTAATAATCTGAAAATATGTAGGTCAATAGTCTTTATAACTTTCACAAGTTTGAACTTTACACATAACATAGTTTACGAGAAAAAGTGCTGTGACAGGTGGCCAGACAGACACACGAGTCATCTTATAATGGTTCCACTTTTATTTTTAAGTACAGAACCCTAAAAATGATAAATTTTCAAGAAAACAATTGTATTAATGAATGAATTTGAATTTGCTTATATTACTGAATTTTTCTAAATTGACTGTTATTTCACTGCATTCATTTACCAATAAATAAATTCAAGGGAATGGTAGTAATAATGTAGAATGTTCCAAAGAAAGCTCTAAAGTATGTCCTTATTTATATAGGTCTCAAATTTAAATAAATATGCATTCATTTATAATTGTGGTTCGAAAGTAATTCATCGTGATTTTATATAAAAGCAATTGTTTGATCAAAAATCGAATTCACACCGGAAAAATTTTTAAATTTTTAAATCGGGAGCATAGCCAATTCAGCAACACAACCTTTCAGAAAAGCGGTCCATTTGTCCGATTATATTACGTTAGCGTAAATGAGCCGAAAATGTTGGGTCCTGTTTTTCCAAGATCCTCCGACCATTACACTTTATGACTTTCGTATGTTTATCTGTTGACTATGCTCTATCGATACACAAAGATCAAACAGATCGATACACGATCAAAGCGTTTTCTCTGTTTTCGATCTTGGAGTCTTTCTTTGTCAGGTCTTACGAGCGTGTAAAGAATACCCTAATCAGTAAAACATAAAACTTCATTATATACATTAATTTGGTTAATTTATTAACTTAATTTAGGTACATAATTTAAATTGTAAGCTTTTTTCACCTGTTCTGAATAATTCTGATTTTCTATATTGTACCGCTACTAGATGGCAGCACTGTTCAATAATTTCTGCTTTTATCAAGATATTTAAACTTCTGTGACGACTTGGTTTGAATCATGGAATTTGAATACTTAGTAGCCATTCATTTCTCTTTTAAATCATCTACTGCATTTGTAAATATTTTTTGGGAACGTGTGCAGATTTGTCATATCACGCATGTTTTTCTGGGATTTTTAGGAGGCAATTCTTCCTCACTTCAAACATTTCTGAAATACTTTGGGCCTGATGATTCTGCTACAAATCCACAAATATTTCATTAATTTACTTTTTTCCAATTTGATTTATCTTTTCTTGGTAACATCATATTTTTCTTCTAGATATTATTCAAACAGGTATGTATTCATATTTCAATTTTTGATTTTTATCCTCCAATTTGTGTATGATGTTGTTTCTGTGTTGTCTTATAATGGTTATAACATATATATATATATATATATATATGTGTGTTATATAAAAAATTTATTTCCTTCGCATTTATTCCACATTAGTCCTTTAAATTAATCTAACTTCTGACATAGTCAGTATTTCCTTAATTCTTAATAATATTTATTCCTATTTAATGTAAATAAAAGTAATAACCCGTATATTAATAATTATCTTATTCCAAATCTTAATCTAATATTTTAAGTTCATTCGTAACTTTTATCAGCTCCCCAGTCTATAAAATTCTGAGAGACGCTTTTGTCATTTCGAATGTTTTTAAAAGCCTTTTTTTTTTATTATTCCATGCTCTGCTTCGCGCGTTGGGTATTTTTCACTTCAAAATTAATGCGCGGCTATGAGAGGAATTCTTTCGTATTAAATCTTCTCCATCGCTCCTCATTCGCTTGGCTGGAGCTCGCCTCTCACTCATTGGTTTGTGCGCTCGTGACGTCGTATTTTGTATCTCTACGCTCCGTGAACAAAACTGGCTTGCACGCTTTTTGAGAGCAGATATTGGTCGTGTTTGGAAGTATGACCAAATGGTTATCTGGTGTTGCAGTCACGTAGAATTTTCATACAGCTCTTTAAGATCTTTGTGAGCCATCGTGAAGCCTGAGGGCTATAAGTTTATACCGAATACTGTAGGAACTGTTACTTCCATCGCTCTTGTTCATAAATAAACGATTTGTCTGGAAATTGGCTGCTCTTTATTGACGAAACTCTTGTGGTATCTCATCATTGCCTCATCTCTTCGCCGTGATTATTGATTACGACTGCAATCATTCCCCATCTTGAACGAACTGTCATTTTTTCATGAAATAAAAAACCATCTTCGTAAAAACACCACACACACACACACACACACACATATATATATATATATATAATAAATTTGTGCAGTTTTATTATTTGAAAAATTTATTCTCTTCCGACATGTTTTATGAAAAAATTTCGAGATGATGTAATGTAAAAGACAAGAATATGTCATAAAAATGACGCGTCTTGTGTTTTACAAAAAATATCTGCATGCTAAAAGGTGCTTTGCAAAAGTAGATCACTAGAAAATTCACTAAAGCACGAAACCCTGAGCAGTATATCCGGAAAGAAATTTTAGTAACGATATGCTCGCATGACGTGTGGAATTAGTATATGTTGTGGCCATCACAATTTTTTTTCTTTTTATAAATCAAATCAATTAAATGATCTAAATACTAGTACAAGAAATCGCATCGATTTAGAAAATAGGTTTTATATATATATCATATATATTCTAATACGAGCAAATCTTGTGTGTGGTTATATATATATATATATATATATATATATATATATATATGCAAAAATTATCTTAAAAACGGCTCTAACGATTTTGACGAAATTTTGCATCCAATGGTTTTCGGGCACGAGAAGACTTTGGGCTAGGTCACATGTTCGATAAAATTCAATTAGTGGGTCATTTTGGGTCATTTTGGGTCATGGTTTAGCTAATTGTATCTAAAAAACGGTTCAAACGATTTTGACGAAATTTTGTATTCGATCATTTTCGGTCACAAGAAGACTATTGGGCTGGGTCACATGTTCGAGAACTTTCGATTAGTGGGTCATTTTTGGGTCAACGCGGGTCCAATTAATTTTATCTAAAAAACGGCTCTAACGATTTTGATTAAGTTTTGTGTCCTATGAGTTTCGACCACGATAAAATCATTGGGCTAGGTCACATGTCCGAGAAAATTCGATTAGTGGGTCATTGTGGGTCAAGATCTAAAAAGCGGCTCCATTTACACTAAATTTTGCATCCAATGGTTTTCGGGCACGAGAAGACTGTTGGGCTAGGTAACATGTTCGAGAAAATTCAATTAGTGGGTCATTTTGGGTCATTTTGGGTCATGGTCAAGCTAATTTTATCTAAAAAACGGCTCTAACGATTTTGATTAAATTTTGTGTCCTAAGAGTTTCGAGCACGATAAAATCATTGGGATAGGTCACATGTCCGAGAAAATTCGATTAGTGGGTCATTTCTGGGTCATTGTGGGTCAAGATCTAAAAAGCGGCCCCATTTACACTAAATTTTGCATCCAATGGTTTTCGGGCACGAGAAGACTGTTGGGCTAGGTCACATGTTCGATAAAATTCAATTAGTGGGTCATTTTGGGTCATTTTGGGTCATTGTCAAGCTAATTGTATCTATAAAACGGTTCAAACGATTTTGACGAAATTTTGTATCCGACTATTTTCGGACACGAGAAGACTATTGGGAGGGGTCATATGTTCGAGAACTTTCGATTAGTGGGTCATTTTTGGGTCAAAGCGGGTCAAATTAATTTTATCTAAAAAACGGCTCTAACGATTCTGATTAAATTTTGTATCCTACGAGTTTCGGGCACGTGAAAATCATTGGGCTAGGTCACATGTTCGAGAAAATTCGATTAGTGGGTCATTTCTGGTCACTGTGGGTCAAGATCTAAAAAGCGGCTCAATTTGCACTAAATTTTGCATCCTAGGGTTTTCGGGCACGAGAAGACTATTGGGCTGGGTCACATGTTCGAGAACTTTCGATTAGTGGGTCATTTTTGGGTCAACGCGGGTCCAATTAATTTTATCTAAAAAACGGCTCTAACGATTTTGATTAAATTTTCTGTCCTATGAGTTTCGAGCAC